>OX103973.1:28144413-28771575 GCA_944470395.2 Schistosoma turkestanicum
AGAAAATGCGATTTTTGAAATGTAAACATTATTGTACTCGCTTTGTTTAACTTAACCAAAAACACTTCTACTACTTCTTGCGCGCAACGTTCTCTTCGCGTTGCCGCCATGTTTCTCCTTTTGCTGCTCCCTTTGTCATGCCAACGTTCTCCTTCAATAAACCACTGAACTATGGATTTATTTTGTTCTCCGTTTTATCACGCAACCTTATGGAACATTTAGTGGTGGGGCATAGTCAAGCTGGTTTCCGGACTCGCTTACTAAAAATCCATGGAATCACTGACAAGTGGACTGAGTCATGTTGGTAGATGTAGGCTACCTGGTTGGGGTCCGCGAGACGATAGTCACCAATGGTTAGAGACCTTGAACGACATGGCTCAAAATCGTTTGCAATGGCGCAGGTACATCCACTCTTTGTGTTCTCTCAAATTCTAATCTTCTGAATTCCTCATAATCTCTGTCCATCTCCTTCTAAATTTATCTCACTGGATAATACTTCTCGAACCATATCTTTGCTCCCTAATCTTTTCCATTACTGCTGATACTGCTACTATTGCTACCAAATGACAGTTGCGTCTCTGTGCCAATTTGGTACGGTAACCTGAGCTGATGTATGTACGTATGAAGTTCTGCGTTGCATCTCTCTGTTTGTCTGTCAAAAGCGACCAATCAAGTTCGAGGTTAACAGAAAAAGCTAAGGGTCAAACGTGGAAAAATTCGAATAATTCACTTCTGTCTGAGGTTTGTGCTGATGATGTTCAGAACAACTAAATATATTATCCATGATCAAAATTAACCAAAATATCGCTTCCCAATCACTTCACACATCTGTGAATGATACCTGTCGTTTACAAACATATACTGTAATCAATTCTTTATCATCGTAATCAAATTCAAATAATTCTATGAAAAGTTATTGCCAAATAAAAAACGGCCAAATATTCTCGTTCTAAAGGGATAAGATATTTCAAAAGTACAGTAGGATGACATCGGTCATACATTTTATCCATTCAAATCATTTTGAGGTCCGTTTAATACAAAATAAAGCCAAAATTGATGTATGCACAGAGACATCTGTCGAAATACCGTTAAAATTCAAACAACTGTCTAAGTACATCACTTCTCCATAACTTCCAACGACTTGATGATTTGCCAGTCCCTCAAATATAAAAATCTTAAACCACAACAATATTTTCATCTTTTTTTTATGAAGGGTTGTTACGATCTACTTATCGATTATATAAATGCACGCATTATTGATATACTTGTGATGGAATTGCCGAGTTGAATTTTATCGGTAAGTTACTCCGAAAACTTTATTTCTAATTTAACGAGTTACCTGTCAATTCCGTTTATTCGTACGATGACGTAAGTAGAAATTCATTGTCAGAACTTAAACTAATACCCTATCGGCTTACCTGTTTTGAGCACGAATAACTAAGCTAACACATACAATCGCTGGTATCTAGGACGCATTTCAGTCACTAAGCATGATACATGGTTATTATTTAAAATGAACCTATACAATCATTTACACAATGATCACATTATTTGGGTTGATATACCTCTGAAGAAAATATTGAAACACGATGACCATGTTTTTTACATCTAAAACATAATCAGCACATCTAAAGGTTAATACCCTTATCTGATTAGGTTAGATTAAACAAGTTTATAAAAAATTTTACGAAAACTTAAAAATTCTTTGAAGAAAAAGATAAACAATTTTAATAAGATTTATTTATAATAACCATTGGGTCGCAGATCAGAACTTCATACTATCTACTTCGGTTTTCGCTGTAGGACAAGTGCAATCAACCTTCACACAAGAAAATCGGTAATCAAAGTCGAGTGCATGGTATTTTATTCGATTAATTTACTAGATTTTTCAGTCTGCACTTACCATAAAACTACAGCGATACTGAAGTATATATTTGGAAAACGTGTCTATAAATAGAAACGAAAGCTCTTTTCATTCAGATAGTACATCAGCATACTGACAAGAGTTTTAACCACTTAACATTTAACCAACAAGGTCTAATAAATCGTCAGCTGCAAAATTTCAGTTCCACAAAGTGGCAATATTTCACATAAATAGATTTCGTTTTAATAAACAAAATCTCCGAAAGTGTTCATAGTAGAAACAGACTAAATCTTATGGTTTCTGTTCATTGAACTAACTAATAAGTGCACATATTTCTAATTTAGTAACCAAAATTTAGTTTTAACATGACTTTTTCACCGAGTAACAGATTCGTATACTTTCAACCAATTTTTATGTAAGAGCTAGCCAAACAACTCCGCGAACAAACTGAAGTGGGTAGGAAGTGGAGATCAAGCTTGTAACTAAATGAAATTTGAGTTTTAATTATTTAAACCATAAACTCACAAGAAACAATTCTCTACCATGTCTTTCATTCTTTTTCATAGGCGCTCGTATTCTTCTTGCTGTCCGAATATGTAGAAGTATGATCCCTACTTGTTGAAAAACAATAGTAATGGCTTCAATAATTATATTATGATGATTCTACTATGATTATGATAAATAACATCCAGTCATTTAGTTACACTGTAGAACTTCATACGTACGTACATCAGTTCAAGTTACCATACGATGAGTAGCCTACACGAATGGCAAAGCTCATCAGTCTAATCTTTTGTCCCATCATTGAACTGTCTTCAAATTCCATCTCCGTATGACAACTATGAATATTCATTCAATTACCTACGTCAACAGCGACCTCGAGAAGTAGTTGATCACTACTCTTTTCATAAAATAAATACATCCAACACTGAAGTCACATAGCTACCAAGTTGAATTTAAAATAGTTGTTCAAGTTACATGCATATATCTTCTTGTGATCGTTAATGTATTCATTATAAAAGCTGTATAAACTTTTATTCGGGTTTTTTGCATTAGTTTGACAGTACATTAAATAACATAACTGTTGTCTCAAAATAAAACCATCTGCTCATAATGAATACCAACTTACCAATTCCTTCAATTTAGTGCAACATTATGCTTTAGTTAATTTGTTGATTTGTAAATTTAGTATTTATCCAAAGTCAGATAATTTCCTTGCCGTTTCAAATGGTCATGAATGTGATGCGGAAAATTTTAGTGTGACAAGTTTATATATACCAGGTCATTCAAGGATCAAATGGGATCCCAGCTATCAAGCTTAAGAAATGGAAGCAATCATCTGCATTTTGCACTCATTAAACTATTTACCATATCACTCTCTATATAGGTTACCCTAACACCCGCGAAACTAGGCACATCATCCCCACAAATAAATCTTGGACTAAAGCGAATTCTGAAAGTTACCGACCCATAAGTGTGAACAAAGTAGTATCTAGGGTGTGACTGAGAGAACAATAAAGGAAGCGGTAACAACACCTACCTAACAACAATCGAATCCAGAAATCGCAGCATGTGTTTCCGAAGTCCAGGTCATGCGATAC
Source organism: Schistosoma turkestanicum (assembly GCA_944470395.2). Lineage (NCBI taxonomy): Eukaryota > Metazoa > Platyhelminthes > Trematoda > Strigeidida > Schistosomatidae > Schistosoma > Schistosoma turkestanicum. The sequence continues at coordinate 28,147,879 of OX103973.1, forward strand.
ATTCCTACCCCACTTTATAGCTGATATAACACAAAAACAAGACAAAGGGTTCTAGCATCAGTCGTGTACTTCCACTGTAAGGTTTTCGATAAGGTACCACACAAAATGCTTCTACTCAAAATAAAGTCATTCTGAATCAGTGACCCATTCTATATGTATAGATGCAATGCCGAGGTTCGAAGTGATACGAGACACTGTACAACTTGCTGGGATAGGAGAACACTGGTTCAAATAATCTTTCTTGACTTCGCAAAAGCTTTCGACTTTACCTCACGCACGCCTAATCGCGAAGGTTGCGCAGATCAGCTTCACCGATCCGTAATATCAATGATAATTTAATTCTTTTCGTCTGTTGTACATGTGGACATTTGGTTGCTTAGATACACAAATGTGATGTAAAGAATAAATGTTTTTGTCCGTTCATATAGTGTAGTGTTGATAATTCTAGAATTTCAAGTATTTACATTATCATATTGTGTTGAAAACTTAATGGACAAATGTAGACTGTTCATAATGAATATCAACTTATCGATTGCTTCAATTCAGGGCAACTTTATGCTTTAGTTAGTTTATCGATTTGTAAATTTAATATTTATCTTTAGTCAGATAATTTACCCGCCATTTACTTATTGATTAATGGTTTCGATAACATGTTAAGTTGTAAACTTTTAACTGTACTGTTTTGAGAAGAAGACGCAAAGGAACCGGACGAGAATTAACCACAAAATCTGCTCCGAAATAAACGAAAGTTGAGTAGTTCAAGAACGGATAGTTAGTAAGGATCAAATAGTTGGATTGAGGAACCAGTGAACTCAATAGCCAGTTAACTAATAAGGTCAAGCAATGAACATCCGTTCCTTTGACCAGAAAATATTTGCAAAGTACTTATTATAAGCTGATGAACTAAATTTTCCTAGTAAAATGTCTTTACTACAAAGGCACTTGCAGTTCGCATGTATTTTATGACAACTGTGTTTGAAACACAGCTTGTAGGTAGTGGGACAACAGTAGTTGATATTGAGGTCAGACGGAAACAAATGAAAGCAGTTGTTATGATCGTAAATCATAATCAAATGAAGCAAAAAAATGACGTAGAACTGTTACTAAACCACTCAGACTGAAGGAGCCCTACGATGACCGAAACGAGTGTTGAGAAAGCGCTAATATCCATTAGCTGATACATACATATTGATCGTAATGAGAGAAAAAACAAGTCAACTGAATACTATAATTATGCTGAATCAAGTTCAGTCAGTCGGTTACAACACAGAAATTGGTACGACTTACGATGGCGTCACGAAACACGCCTTGCAATAAGTTAATCATCAGTTAGAGTTTCGGGAGGTTGTTTAGATTCGAAATATATATGTATGTATGTTTGTCCCCTACTTTTTGTCTGTGGTACCTAACAGACCACAACATGACGTAATATGTTCGCACTTTTACCTAGCCCCAAACCAACGAACAAAATTTATCCTAATTAAAGAAGGTAAACGCGTTACATCATTTTTTATGCGAGAAATAAACTTATTACGAAACTAATATCATCCTGAATATACCTGAAACAATCGACCATGATACATTTGAGTCGATGCTTTTCGCAAATAGCTGTTTCAATTTTTTCACCTGCGAACCCTTCCTCATAAGGATATAACATAACTGATTAGAAGTAATAAATCCCCGTCAAGGGATACGTATTGTACTATGAGTTAAGTTTCCATAACATAAAAAACTCGGTTACAAAAAGAATTTGAGGAAACTGCATTTTTCCCTCGATTTACGGACTACAGATCCGTTGTTGCGAATAATTACGGGCATGAGCCAGTCAGTTACGTACGCACATCAGTTCAAGTTGCCTTACCACATTTGCACAGACGCAGTGATCAATTCCAACCCCAAAGTAGGAGATGCATTAGAAGTAATCAAAAAGATTAGTGATCAAATATATCATTCGAGATGTATATCCCAGAGGAAGAAGTTAAACAAAGAGAACTAACGTTCATGAGGAACTCATGTTAGGATTTCAGAAAACATAATGGATGCACCTGCGTCTTGCAAACGATTTTAAGCCATACCGTTCAGTCTGCAGCCATCAGTTACAGCATGGATTTGCTGTTTTGGTCTGACCGCAGCTAGCTTTCTCCCAACCTACTCCAAAAACACAAAACATCGCTCGTTACTGCAGTCGGTGATTAGGCATACGCAACACACCCAATCTAATTCAACTGATGAAGTTTCAATACCTTATCTATTGACCTACCATCTTTACCCAGCATTTATGACTCGGGTGTCCCATGATACACGAGCTTTGCTTCGGAGACACCTATGTTCGAAAATCAGTGACCTACGAATATCTTGTACTCTGACTGGCTTTCACGACCATAAGGTAGGACAGAGCAGGCTGCTGTGCTGTACACTCGTCCTCTGTATAGCAACAGAATATATCGTCTACACCTTAAGTGGTGCAATTTAGAGGAAGCTATTCGAGCCGTTTTTATCTGTGATAAGATTTCGTCGGTCACCAGGCCATCGGCACTGAGACTCCTGAGATAAGTGAAGCGGTTAACACGCCAAACTGCTCAACTCCCTAATACTAGTTCAGGTGCCAATTCAATTTGCACCCCGAACATACTTAGGATAGTCAGGAAACTCTGTATTTTGTCAGTCTTCACCAAATGAAATCAAGTTCAAGAATATTCGTATCTCCCTTGGTACTTCTAAAGTGCCTCGACTGAAACCAGTGCACTGAGATCTAGTAGTACATCGGGCTAGTTATCCCTCCATTTCACTGTCTTTCAAAAACACTTAGTTCACTCACCATCGTTGACAAATCTAGTCCAACTACATTAACATTAAACTTACTGCTGTTACCTCTCCTGACTAATAAAGTACAGATGTAAACTAACTAAACCCGTTATCGCTAACCTATGGCATCATACACATAAGGCATCAAAGCATTCAAAAATACAATAATTCAGATCGTACTCCATTTATTTCCGTGCATGTTAATCGAATAGTCCAAAGCCTAAATCTTCGTCTGATTCGGACTCTTCTTTGACCTCCACCTTTCCAGGTTTGGAATCTGCTTTCGCGGCTTCAGGTTTGGCTGGCTCTGCTGCAGCAGGAGTAGCTGAGACAACGGCGCCAGCTGACGGTACCGACGATAACTTCCTAGAACCTTCTTCAATTAGTTGTGGTATATCTTTGTTAGCAAGTGAAGATAGAAGCTACGGAAGTAATGTTAGGAATGTCAACTCACTTTCTCGAGCCTCTCAGTATCATGTTCGATGCCAACCGAATTTAGGACGGTCTTTATGTCATTCTCAGTTGGTTTCTCCTTACCACCCAACTGACAAAGTAAATAAGCAGCCAAGTAACGCATCACGCTCGCAATTCACTAGACCCGCAAGCAGTCGGTGTGACACAACTAAACAAAACATTCATTGATATTTGAATCCCCTCTAAATTACTCAAACTTCAAACTTTGCTCCGCACAGTACAATGTCTGTGTGAATATTATAAATTCTCTGGGCAGGAGAAGGGGCAGTTAATTTTTTGAGATGTACCCGGATCACAAGAGGCGGATTTCATCCATACGAAGTCAGTGAACTTGTTTTTAAGTTAGGATTGAGTCTTGTGCTTTGATGGCAGAAAAACGGAAACCTTTACTAGTCCTTTCCTACGATGCCGCCATATGTCTATTTTTATTCTGAATGAAAGATACATTTCAATAGTTGGTAACTAGGTGAAAACTCATGTATTCTGTGGTAAACCTATTCATAACTTGTATTTGAGTTGCTTAGATGTCATTACATAGCTAAACTATGTTGCGCATCTAGTTCAGAGTCAATTATTAGCATCATATACGAAATTTTTGCACAATGATGCAACATAAGCTTAAAGTAAGACAGTCTTTACGAGGATTCAGCTAATAGTTGCCATTTAGCTTTCTTTTAGTAGCGAGAAGCCTTTGAAAGAAAGGACTGTGGCCTGTACATATTTTTTGGCTCTTTGTCTTACCATCACCGTAAAAAGATTAATAAACATATTGTCATCTGACTTAGGGAAAATCCGAATCAGTGTTCTGAAATCATTAGATGCGACAGAATTCCACTTTTCAGCGCTCTTCAAATCTCAACATAGTAGCAATTGTGAATGAAAACTAAGGGTTAGGAACGTTAACCAAGCCTATGTACATGGATAAAATTTGTCATGACTGCTGAATGACTTCGCTAATTACTGAACATACATAACAATGTCAAAGGAAAATATGGAAGTCAAGGGCAACTATACCCGTTACTTACTATGCCTACGCTTCATCTAATTAATCATTCCAATATCAGTAAATGAAATATACAATAATTTTTCGGTCATCCTCTTTTGGAAGCCGTGTGTCGGCGTAAAAATGCATGCGATTTCATATTCCTCAAAAGCTTTGTGAGGATTATTGTTATTAGACTCGATTACGTATCCAAGCAATCAATCGAATTTCTTTCCGTGGTAAAATACTTAAAATGTGCTGTCAGAAACTATTTAAAAACTTAAAAATGTTTGTTAATTTTCCTCATGCTTGCTTATAAATATTGGTGGTAACTGAAGAACATTTGTACCCTTTTTTGCAAACTTTCCCCTACTACCCCTAATGGAGCATAGGCCTGCGTTTCCAGCTCCGTCAAATTGTTGACGATTTTGCTCACATCTGTCTTCGTTTCTGAGCATCATGTTTTCCTTGGCTTTCCTCTTCTCCTTTGGCCCTGAGGAGTATAATTAAGGGCTTGTCTTGTGACGCAGTTGGGCGCATTCTTCAATGTGTGTCTTATTCACTTCAAGCCTCTCTTTCTGATTTTATCCTCTGTTGGAATCCGGTTTGTTGCTGAGGGTATCTGGTCAACGAATCCGAAGTATTTTGCGTAGAAAAATGTTGGTTTATGCTTATATCTCCAGGATTATGGTCTTTGCAGTTCTCCAAGTTGCCGCCCTATACAGTAGAGCTGTCTTGACATTTGTTTTGAAAAGTGTGAACTTGGTGTTGGTTGATAGATGTTTTGAGTCCCAATTGTTCTTCACTTGTAGAAATGCAACCCTTGCCTTAGCGATCCGCGCCCTCACATCTGCATCGAATCCATCCTGCACATCAGTCATGCAGCCTAGATATGTAGAGGTTTTCACATCTTACAAGGCATCTACAACTAATTGTGATTCGGCTGGTGCATGTTGCGATGTAGCAGAGAATCTTGCTTTTCACTTTTTGTATGTTAAGACCTGTTGCTGCTGAAGCTGATGCTACAGTTGCCTTTATATCTTGCATTTGTTGCTGTGTGTGCGATAGAAGAGCCACATTATCCTCGAAGTCTGAATCGACCAGCTTCATCCTTCCTATCCAATTTGTGCCATGTTCCTGTCCAGATGTTTACGCCTTCATAATGCATTCGGTCACCACGAGAAGCAGAAAGAGTGAGAGTAAGCAACCTTGCCTGAAGCAGGCCTTTACAACGAACGAGTCTGTGAGCTGTAGTACATGCACGACTTTGCAGTTTCACCGATCAATTTTATTCCCTCTGATGATGATTATCTTCTCATTCAGGCCGTTGTTTCGAAAGAGCTTCCATAGTGTCTTCATCCAGTCCACTCTGTCTGATCCTTTCTCATTGCATTTTGATCTGATGTAAAATGGTTAATTTCATTCAACTGATTCTTCCAAAATGATCCGTAATGTTGCAATTTAGTCGGTACACGGTTGATCCTTACGGAATCTAGACGGAGTCCTCCATTCTGTTTAACAACCCGCTGTTGATGACTTTACCTGCCAGTGAGAGAAGAGTGATACCTTTGTAGTTCTCACACTTGTGAAGATCGCCTTTCTTGGGTATTTTAATCAAGTATCCTCCTTTCCAGTCTGTTGGCACTTGTTCTCCTTAACTGCTGGTGGGCAAAAATTGATTGGGAGGTCCATGGATGCGGCTTCGGTGTTGGGTGCGTTCAGTGGGGCTGGTCGATTCAAGAATTCTTCAAAAAGCTGCACTCATTTGTTTCAATGTTCTTCAGTATTAATGATTATTTTGCCTTCCTTGATTTTCACTGGTCGTTCTGCTTTACGCTGATTTCCAGAGAGCTTCTTTGTCGTGTCGAAAAATCGTCCGAAGTTTCTTTCTCTTCCAGCTTTTTCCGCCGTCATTGTTAGATCTTCCACATATTTTTTGATTATCAGCTATGCTGCTCCTCCATACCTGCTTGTTTGTTTCTGTGCATTCAGCTTGCGCCTTCCCAATTGTTTTCTATTTAGTAGATTTTGGAAGGCCTGGAACTTATTTCTAAGGTCTGCCTGGAATTCGCTGAGCCTGCCGGTATCCCGAATGAAAGCCCTATTAAACTTTTGTGATGTTATCCGTCCCGTTATCTGGTGCTCATCTAGTTTCGGCCTCAAAATGATCATTTGAAGCTATAATAATGAAAATAATTTAACCTCAAATAACAAACATGTTGCCTGAGGCATGCCAATTTACAGGCAAGATCAAAATGTTAAGTTCGGGAAACATATTTCTTTTAAAACGGTGTACAGTCACTGAAATAGTTAATGAGATACATTAGCTCGATTCAGATGGTCTATAATGTACAACGCGAGTTGGCGCGAGTTACGACGGTCGCGTTACGACGAGCTTCTTAATGACTGTGAAAAAATGCAAGGTAGAGCCAGGTCTGCATATAACAAGAATTGATGAGATAAATGTGCCAAGATCTTGTTGATAAACTAACAGGCCCTTGGGTAAAGTAACCAAGTCTTCGGCAGATATCCAGACTAAAACATAAGTATTAAAACAAGGTGCTGAAAAAGGAGAAATAAAGAGAACGGGGCGAGGAGCAGAATAGAAAATATTCTTGTTTAAAGACGAACAATGACTCAGCACATACGTTTCCGGATAAAAGAAAGGTATGTTTACTAAGGCTTCTTTTTCATCAGAACGCTAACTGTGCAACTGCATTTATGTAGGCTAATGAAGACAGTTCAGTAGTAAGATAACGAATGGACATTGAATCTTGTGAATAAAGGAAATTCAGCATAACCACATTTTTAGCAACAATGTTGATTTACGGAATGTAATAATGAGGCCCAGTGATCTTATGTTTTTATCTTATTTTATTTATTCTTTTTATTTTTAACGCTGTGGCTCAAGAAGTTATGAATGAGCTCTTTTTCTGTATAACTGTCCAGATCTGCTTGTAATAGGATTTCTTGGTAGGAAGTTAAAACCAGTGCAAGGTTACGGAAATGAGTCGTAAACGAGGTTAACAAGGAAAGGTAACATCAATGTTACTGGTTTGTTACATCCTGCTATATGTGAAGGAGCCGTAAGCAAACAAAATGTTCTGCCACACTGACATGGGTAGATTGAGGTTATCACCCCACCGTCATAAATGCTGGTCAGATGCACAACCCTCCCTCATTTTGTGATGTTGGGCTCTCTTACGTTTAATGGTTAATTGGTAATCATGTTTTCTGGTTTAATCTCTATTTTTTGTACACCTTGTAGATGAATTTTCTACCCTAGCAGTTCACTTTGATTCCAGTAGGTGTAGGTCGAACGCGCTATCCCCCGATCCAATATCAGAACACAATAATTATAGGAGAAAGCAGTCTATTTTTATAATAAAATGGAAATACAAACAGTTACCTGACAATTTATACACCTTCCAAGTCCGAATTACCCTGATGGGTATCCGAATCCAAAAGAATAAGTGATACTAGTACTAACTCCCACGGTATCAAATCCAAATATGGCTGTAGCCATATTAAATATCAAATTTAAACAACATGTGCACAGTGCAGAAGCAAACATAAAAACTTCAATATAAGTACAAAATATAGAAATAATAACAATATACAATGATAAAATCACAAAATGGAATCAAATAGAGTACCAAAATGTCAACAGAAAGAGTCAGTCATATCATAACACAAATATATATACATGGAGGGATTTTCCAAAAAACAAAACATCCAAAAAATTTCTACACACCTTATCGGAATTAACTTTCTCTACTAGCTCCACATTACAAGTAATCCAGACAACCTGCTTTGTCTTATGAAAGACAAAATATTCACTTAGCATGCCAGACTGAGTTTAAGAAAACTAATGGTATAAATTGTAAGATATATATCAGTTAATAGGTAGTTTGGAGATAAAAAGGATAGTGAATTGGAATGATGTTAAAAATTAATGAGAAAAGCGATATGTTGGTAAGCAGGCAAGGTGTTTGGATGTTAATGAATTGGGGAAATAAAAATTTAATAAACTGCTAATATTTAAACAAGAAGGAACTCACAATGCTACAGGGAGTTTGAGTTCCTTGTAATTGACAGTAGTTGATCAGCATCTACAGGCTTTTCAATTTGTCTGTCTACTAGAAATAAAAACTAAAACTGCTTTGAAGATATGAAAATAATGATTGGAATTTAAATTTAGAGAAAAGTCACGGGTAACACTTCAAAGGCGTAACCTATTACTGCTAGTAGGAGCAGGGGATTTGTCTATGATTTCGTGATACCTGTATGGATGGTAACGCGGGAGTAATACGTTCATAGTCTGTAATTAGTTTCTAAGGTTTATCTAAATATTTGGTGGACCATGAAAGAGTGCCTCGGGACTTGGTGTGAGTTCCAGGGACAGTCGGTAAGTCTCTTCAAAGTCTAACAACAGCACCACTTGTTTCTTGAACTTAGTAATTGTGTCACAAATACGAATAGTAATTGGTAACCTGTTCCACAATAGAATGTATCGTATTACAAAGAAATTACAACGCATTGATTTTTTGTGTTTTGCCGTTAATAGTGTATATGCGTTGTTTCGAAGTCTGTAAGCAATGTTGTGGTTCATAATTGGGCGGTATTTTACGAACGAGAGACCATTTATCAGTTTATAGAGAAGTATTAGGTTGTTTTTCAACTGACAGCGCCATAGAGTTTCTAGGGAAAGATGTTTGCATTTTTCTGTGTAGTTGAGGTTATAACTACATCCGAGCAGTAGCCGTGTGAAGCCTCTTTGAACATTTTATACTCTTATCTAGTCCATGATATTCACCTTTGAGAAGATGGGTGAGCAGTCTTCAAGTGATGGCCACAGCCATATCGGATTTTATGCCTTGGTGTGTAAATTGTGCATCTTGACTGGAAGGATGCAATTTCGGACCTATGCAGAAGCATTATTGTAGAATTGGAAACACAATGTGTTGTTTTGGACGGAATACATCGTAATATTGTTTAGGTAACCATCTGTATTTTATTTTTTGATCAATAATAGAACGGTTTTTTACCCAGATAAATTGCTTTCTATTTGGATTAACTGGGCAAGGCGCGTGTCTAAACTTCTCGAACTGTTTTTCCGAAATCATAATCCATTCTGAATTTACAGTTCTAAACAATGTATGAAGGAGAAGAATCTTTTTGTTATCCCAGTTCTCAACAATAATTCAAGAAGACGAACCAGTGTTATCTAAATTCTGATCAATATTGGTAGACTTGTTTTTGAAACCCTATGCAATATCACTATTCTGGAGATTCTTTTTCCTGAATTGCAGGTACTACAATGAATTCTATTATCATGAAGTCAAGCTGAAGTCTAGCTGGAAGCCATGGAAACAAATAGAACTAAAAGTGCTTTGTTATAAAGCAAGTTCCTTTCCCCTTCCTCAATTAAAATGGTTCGCTCTCAGATAGGAAAGATCATAATTCTAGGTTATATTATCGTAAGCCGTTGCTAAACAGCACTAAAAATTGTAGTTTGAATGATAATCTTGAAGTACCTGGGAAATATTTGATGTCTATAGCGCCGGTTGTAGGCTTTGGATTACCAAAGTTTAAGTTAAGCTACTTTGATGGACAACCTCGCGGATACTGGAGATTTATGCGTCAATTTGAAACCTATGTATAATCTCGATTCGATGGCGATGGCTTGTGTTTACTCTACCTGATCCACTACTGCAATGGTAAGGCAAAAGCCGCCATTGAAGGATGCGTCATGATGGAAGCAGGTGCTGGTTATAAGAAGGCTAAGAAAGTTCTAAAACGGCTTTTCGAGCAATCGCATGTGATCGCCAGGCTTTTACCTTGCTTCATGCAAGTCCAGTGGGCAGATCTGGCAGTTAGATGGACTGAAGAGGATAGAGACCCGACGTTCGCCGAGCTCACGGAATTTATATCAGCTCGTGCAAGAGTAGTTGGTAGTAGGTTTGGACGGTTGGCTAATCGCCCGAAAATGGGACGTGATGTGCGATTGAACTGCCACCTTCGATCGGGACATGCGAATACGTCGACTTTAAGGATCAAATGTAGCATATGTTCTGGCTACCATGTTGTTTGTAAATGTCCCCAATTTTTAGCCCTTATAGTCCGAGATAGATGGACTCACGCTAGAAGAAATGGGATATGCTTCGTGTATCTGAAGCAAGGACAAAAGGCTAGTGAATGTAAGGCGACAAGGCGCTTTAGCGTTGACAGGTGTGAGAAAAAACATCGCATTTTACTGCACGACAAACTGACAGCCAATAACTGGGATGACAAGTCTGATACTCAGCATTATTGTGGACTTACTAGATCACTAAGCAGTCAAGTATACTTAGAAATTATTTCTGTACGGGTGAGGTCAGGAAATTTCCCAATTATAGGTTATGCTATTCTGAATAACGGCTCGAGGGATCAAGAACAGAATCGGCTAACCTGACGAAAGGGTAGAGTTACACTTGTTCAGCGACGCCTCGGGGTTTTGTTACGGAGCGGTTGCATATGCTCGGGTGAGTTATATGACGGCACAACCATACTGTATCCTGTTATACAGCAAGTCTGGAGTAGCACAAATCAAGCAAGTCACTAAACTGAGGCTTGAGATAGCAGCAGTGGTTTCTAGTGTCAGGCTGAGTGAAGTTTTACGGAGGAGTCTGCCTAATTTTTTCTGTGGAGTGAATTTCCATACGGATTCCATGATAGTGTTGTACTATATTAAGAATACCGAAAAGTGGTACTCCAGCCATATAGCTAATCGTCTCGCCTAAGTGCACCAGTATACAAGAGTCGAACAATGGATTTATATATGTTCGTCGCAGAATCCGGCTGACTGGACTTCGAGATGTACACAAAAAATGATCGATCTTGAATCTTGTTTATATGTCCCACTTTCCTGCATGGCAAATCAGATGTAAATAACATTGACCGCCCAGAACCTATTCCTGACCAAATTGAGTCCATAAAATTCGCTGCGGTTAACTTGAGTAGTATAAAATATAACCCATCGCCTATTCTTTCTTACTACTCGGAATGGATGAAATTGGTCAGAGCTGTATCCTGGTTTAGAAGGTTCATGGACTTTTTCATAGTACTTCGTTCACCAAGAAATGAAGGTTCCTTTCAGCTAGGATGCCTTAAGGTCAAGGAGCTTGAAATTGCTAAGCGAAAAATGTTGATGACGGTCTATAAGGAGGTGTACGGAGAATTGCTTATTGAACCTAACAACAGCTGTAGGGTAGCTAGTAATAATGGTCTGAGGTGCTTAAAACCGATATTTCTTGATGTGTTAATCTGTGTTTGAGTTCACCTAACCTACTCTGAACTCCCAAGTCCATTTGAATATCCAATAATTTTGCTCAGCTGACACTCAGTGACAGAAATGTTAATTAGACATTATCACCACGAAGAAGGGCATACGGGAACATCTCAAGGGCTAGCCACGGTTCGCAAATACTACTGGATAGTTAAAGGCACCAGCACGGTTAATAGAGTAATGGGTAGGTGTATGACCTTTCGGAGGTTTACGCTAAATTCAGGAAAACAGCTGATGGCGCCTCTTCCAGTTTGTAGAGTGAAAAAGGCTGGTATAGCTTCTCAGAGGTAGGAGTAGACTACTTTGGACCCTTTATGGTCAAGATAGGAAGGTCACTAGAATAGGGATATGGTTGACAGAGACCAACAGACATGTATAATGACAATGGATCGAACCTCATGGGTGAAGTCTTAGAACTGAGGAGTTTTGCATAACACTGGGATCAACAGAAAATAAGTTAGGAATTATGAGCAAGGCAAATCCAATGGCACTTCAACCCTCCCCTAGCCAGCCACAGAGGTGGAGTTTGCGAACGCAGGATTAGATCTATACGAAGACTGTTAATACTGATCACCAGAAAACAGACATTGACTGACGAAACCTTAAGTACCCATTTGGCTGAAGTGGAGAGAATTCTGAACGACCGACCCTTAACCCCGGCTGTCCAAGATGTACTCTCCTACTGAAAATGTGGCCGTATCATACTGTTTCCGTCAGTCACATGGTGTAAATGTGAATCAAAAACTGACTCTTATACTTAATTTGAACTGCGATAACATTTGCAGTAAATGTGAAAGCATTTGTGGCAAATTAATCTAACCTGTAAACTTGCATGCCTCTTGTAACGTAGTTATTTGAGAGTTATTATTATTATTGCTAAAGGTAATATTTACTCTTGCAGTTCGCTTTTAACTCGCAAGGTGTAGGTTTAAACGCGTCCCACGCAGTCCAAGTCCATTGTGTTTGCATAGCATAAGTGCTATCCTTGAGTTTGAGGAATTTTCTTCCTCATGGCCAGAGTATAACAACAGCTTTCCTGAAGCCACTCTACTTTATCAACGTGCGTTCAATATGTTTCACCGATCCTATGTACCACCAGCTTGCATCTTTTCGTTTCCCCAGCAACTTCGATGACTCTACAGGTGCCCAACAATGTGCAAGCATTCCATGTATCTATAATAACGGTTGCTGTGGTTGTGAGAAAAGAACTCGGCCTCTTAACTGCCAAATAAATTCGACTTTCTTCATATGGCTTCTCAACTTTTCTAGAATATAGCCTTCTAAGTCCGGGGACAGTAATTCGATTTCTTGAATTATTTTTTTGGTTAGTGTGTTTTTGTACGTTTGTATTCTACGGGTTTTCCAAAACCCACAGGCTCAAAACTACTCCCGTATCCAGGTTTGGGGCCGGCTGTATCCTCAGCGAGTTTTCAGGAGGAGCTGAGTATTTCCCTACAAACGTATTTTCGCAACATCATGGAATTTTACAGGTGTGGAATGTTGTAGAATTAAATATTCACTGTCTCATGAAATTGTTCTTTCTGACTATAATTACACACCTGTTTGCATAATAAAATGGCTCTGAGTCAAGTAGACTTCCGCTCAAATTGAAAGCTATTATAAATCAGGGATATGTGCTGTCGGACGGATCTGAATATCATTAACCAAAGTGAAACATGGCTATGCCCCATATTTCAAGCAGCGAAGTAGGCTTGCAAGGCATGTCACTCTTCCGATGCGACAGGGTACAGTAGACTGGAGGCGTAGTGACTGACAGCCATTTCAAAGCCGAAAAACTACACGACACCCAGCCAACAGATGTAACAGAATAGTGCTGGTGTTGCCTCAAATAAATGACGCAAAATACTTGTTCGGAGGTATTTCCGAGCCCCTCTTAAGTACTAAGGCCAAAAAATAAGTCTATTGAAGCAATACCATAACTGCCACTCCGTGGGTTTGATCATATACTTTTAGCTGGAGATTTCAGCACCCGTTCCTCTGCATTCCCCTATGGCCACTGGAATAGGGGAGAATAACAGTAGATGATCCCTGAGAAACAGTAACAGACGTCATCAAGAATAGTCCTAAACTGTGTACCCTACATACATTACACATTGGGAATAGAGGAACTTGGGTTAAGTGAGGCACCGAACTCTTGCTACTGGTAAAAAAGAGAGCCTGGCGCAAGCGGAAAGTCTCTCTGAAGGAATCCTACAGTAGTTCCCACTACGTACGGATGCGATTCCAAGGTCCGAAGTTACAGGAGACACTGAACAGCCTGACACGACTGAAAATAGTGATTCACATAATCTTTCTGGACTTCACAAAAGCTTTCGACACAGTACCTCATGCACTCCCAATTGCGAAGATCGGCTCCACGATCCACTCCTATCTTCGCCAAGAAACTGCTTTGAGAATAAAAGGTTTCTTGCCGAGGTAAATAGAGTGCATTCATATGAGCCGGGGAGTCTTGACATACTGAGTTTCACTGGAAACCATCTTCTATCTACTGCTTTTCCTGATACCCTTAATGCAAATCTGTAGATGGATTTTCTACAGTAGCAGTTCAATTCGATTCCAATAGACGTATGTTGAACGCGCCTTCTCTTAGTCGAATATCAAAACACAATAATTCTAGGAGAAAGTGGTCTATTTATATAAAAGAAATAGAAATACAAACGTTACCTAACAATTGTTACGTCTTCTAACTCGAAATTACTCTGATGAGTATCCAGGTTCCAAAGACTAGGTGAAACTAGTATACTGCGACGATATCAAATCCAAAAAATGTGGCTGTAGCCATATTATATCAAATTTAAACAACATGTGTACAGTTCAGAAGCAAACATAAAAACTTCAATATAAGTACAAAATATAGAAATAATAACAATATACAATGATAAAATCTCAAATTGGAATCAAATAAAATACCAAAATGTCAACAGAAAGAGTCCGTCTTGTCATAATAAAAAATATAAACATGGAGGGATTTTACAAAAAACAAATCATTCAAAAAAGATTCTACACAAATCAGCCCCTAATGTTTCCTCAAAGCGCGGTTACAACCACTAAAGGGACGCGGCCAAGGATAACGCAACTCTTCACCTTATGCGAAGACAACCTGGTGCTATCACCGCAGAATTATTCTTAACACTGTTTAAAACGGGCGCATGCCAACACCCTGAGTCTCAAAACTTAGCGCACCCCGTTTCCTCAAAGGAACCACCAACCTCCTGGATCGAGTACAGAGATGAGTAACGAAATGAGTGACATTGTTGAAGAGTAAACCCCACGAAGATAGACTCCATCACTCTGGATTATTTCTGCCGAGTTGTAGGAGAATCAGAAGTGATCTGGTAATGGCATACCATATGTTCAGCACACCGGAACATCACAAAACGAACATCTGACCAAAACATTAATGCCACGTTCCTCGAGGTATTCCTCAGAAAATTGCACGTAAAGAGCGAACACCCGTGTTTATGAAAACGTTTTATCATTAAGTTATCGCAACTTGGAATACTCTTACTGCTGTGTTGACCACAGCTCCCGCAGTCGATAGCTTCAAGAAGAGACTTGATAAACGGATCTAACATACGGATTATCATCCCCCTCTTTGACCAGCTGTCCCTGATGCACGTCTTAAAAATTGCTACTTAGCGGCCCGTGGCTTGACTCCAGCATAGAGTAACGATTGGGTGTGCGAGGAAATGAATCTTTTTATTCATTTCCTTATATTATACTTGGGCAAACGCCGTTTCTGCGATAGCAGAAATAATAAGCCAAATACAGTGTTGTGGATGAATTTATTAGCGTTGCTGCAGCCTCTCTCTTCAAATGAGATGCAAATCTTTCAGATGGGTCTGAGAAACAAGTCTTGAGACGATAGATTCCAACTCTTAAGAGAATTATCTGTTGGCTGATGGATAACGTTGTGTGAATAGATAATGGCAAAAAATATATGGCTGTCAGTTCACCCGAATACTAACATCCTACCAGGATAAAACTATCAGCAAGCTCCTCGAAGTTGCCCCAGTGATATTGCTCGTGAATAGGCGGAAATCCAAATTTATACCACTTTTTATTATTATCATTAAGATGCCCAAGTGAGCAATTTGGTGATTACGAACTCGCACAACATTGTCTGGCTGTACTCGATAAATTTTTGACAATTCCTCTGCCCTTATTATCATCATCACTAAATATAAACTTCTTACTAGCTCACTTCATAGCATCTTCATTTACCTGTTAACCGCTCACACAGATGCTTGGTGTGGAGGCTTCCAGTGGTTATCAAACCGAGATCGGGCTCTGAGGAGACATTAGGGAGCGGACTTCTATTGACGGTGTACATCGTTTAAGACGTGTGAGGTAGAATGTACATGACGCTAAATTTCAAATGGTTTAGTTTTAAACCGTTTTCCACTGCCCATTACTCAATAGATGTAGGGTCCTTTTGAAGTGGACCTAAGACGGTTCCCTGTGAAACTCCTGATGTGTATATTCGCCAGCTCGCATGCATTCCATTTACCTTGGTACGAAACTTTCTATTCTCAAGGTAGTTTCTGAGTCGAGACGCGAGTGGGTCAGTGGAGCCTAGTCCCATAACCCTTGCGATTAGGCCTGCATGGGTCACTGTGCCAAAGGCTTTTGCAACGTCGAGAAATGATACATGCACCGACATTTTTCGGTCCAAGCAGGATGTCTAACTTTCCCGTGCTGTGATAAGATTATATGCACACGACCTGCCTTTCCGAAACTCGTGTTTGGCTTCATGGAAAATTTTATTCTTATCCATGTATTCCCTCATTTGTCCGTGATCCAGCCGTTCCACTACCTTTGATAGTATTAGTAGTAATGCGACTGGTCTGTAACAGGCTGGGTCCTTTCTATCTCCTCCTTTGAAGATTGGGGAGAGAGTAGCTTGTTACAATTCAAATGGAAGTTGTTTTGATTCCAGTGAATGCCTGAACAGGTCACATATCGATTAACCGAGGGTTCTTACACATTATTTCAAGACTATAGGGCGAATATTGTCACAACCTGGTGACTTTCCTGGGCGTAAGGATTTTAGTTTCCTTAGTACTAAGTCAGCAGTGTTACGGACGTTCCCTAAACCGTCAGCTGTCACTGGGTTTGCGTAGTACTCTTAACGTGTGGATGCCTGGTTTAACTGACCGGTAAAGATTATGTTGAAGATCTCAGCCATCTCTAGGTCAGTGAGGTCTTCCCAATTTGGACCTTTGAGAGAACGCAAACCCTGATTCGTAGGTTCTTTTTTGTCATGAACCTAAACATACGCTTAGGGTTCACCTGTATTTGGACGGCTAGCTTTATCTGGAAGCGTCTCCTGTCATTTCGACCGTAAGTGCTGAATCTGTTTCTCAATATAAAGTAGGAACTACGATCAGAATCCTTCAGTGCGACCTTCCACTAGTGCCAGGCTCTCCTCTCCGCCTTCGGCAAGCGTTCAGTGCCGCGCCTAATCAATGTTCTCCTACTCATGGGTGTGGGATGTTACTGAGGTACATCGTCTACGACAGCATTTTGGATGATGTCTCTCACTGCTTGCTGGTGATCATCTAATGTCAGCCTCCACCACTCCCATGGCCATGGGGCATGTAGGAGGATCTCTCTTATGCGCGTGTAATTCGCCTTAGTGTAGCAAAGATAGAGCTCGTCTTTGTCCTGCCCGAGGGTTTCGTTTATAGCCATGCTAAACAAGGCTGTGCCATGGCCACTACTTCATATCGGTGTATGGACGTGAACATCCTCAACCAGAAGCTGATCATTTGTTAAAAAATAGTCCGGGTTTGACGGCTTTCCTTCCTTAGTCTATCTAGTGGCACCGCATACATGCTCAGTAAACCCAGAGCCTCCAATAGCTGCGCCAAGTCGTCTCTGGAACCAACCAGTGGGCGTTGAAACCTTATTGCTGAGATTTAGAGATGAGATGTTGAAATGTTCAGCTAAGAGTATTTGATCAAACCCAGTTAGTGGCAGTTGCAGTATTTCCTCAGTCAGTTTGTCTTCCTGGGCCTAAGTACATGAGAGAGGTCGGTACATCCCTGCAGTCAGGTATTTCATGCCATTTATGTGGAAACAACACCAACATGACTCCGTTACCACAGTTACTTGGGTATCGTATAGCCACTTGGCTTTTAAGTGGCTAGCTATGTCTCAGTTAGGATTATAGTCTTCAGATCCATCTGAGAACATGTATTCCTGATTTCTAACAGCTTACCATTTGGTCCTCTTACCTTGTTTTAGAGGCACTTGGTGGTTTGTTTCATCACCTATTGCACCTCTACAGCAACAGCTGTTGTCGGGTTTTCAAAAAGTTGTTCAAACCGAACTGCAATCGGCGAGGCTCTTATCTTCGTGTCTGGTACCATCGGTTGTTGATCGAGGTCAGCTGTCGATTTTGAGCCTTTATTATGACCTCCCTACTGTTGTCTTACAGATCTAGGTGGGCTTTCGCAACACCTAATGTGACTAGACAGGTCGTTCTTCGAACTGTACCAAGCTTGGAGTGCCTCAGTCAGGTCTTCCGGATTCCTGAACCTCATGACCATCGTACGTGTTGGCTTAATGGACTTGAAATGAGACGCGTGGGACAGCCTACGAATGCAAAGGGCTATCGTGGTGTAAAGGTCTAGGCTACGTAATAGCCATCGCCACTGTTGCATATCGTGCACATGGGCTTCATTCAAGCTGCCGCCAGCGAGTTCGGGTACAAAGCGAACTGTCATTATGCTCTGCTCTTGGTTGCCGGGTGATATCCTGGCTGCCGCTCGTGCAGACCACGGTTTATCGTACCTGGTGCGAGTCGGGGAGGACAATTAAACCGATGGTCTTTGGGATGAGAGGAGGATATCTTCGGCAAGTTGTTGTTACCGTCGATGGAGAAGGTTTCCCTTTCGAGATATTTTGGCCTTTGAAAAGGCTGCATATTTTTGCCGGATAATGCACATTCCGAGTATAACTCAGTATTTATCGCACAGCTCTTGATCAAAGGCGGCTCAACCCTCTAGTAAACTACTTTCCGACACTGGGACATTAAATGAAATGAGTGAATTTAATCTATCATCCCTGTCCCTTAGTGGTAGCCATTAGATGGTTGAGGTTTCGCCGTTCCCCTCTTTTAAATTTACCCTCTGTTCCTTATCGTTAAAAGATGCTGGGGATCGACGACACCCGACAGTTTTGTCGGTGCGTTGGTGACGTTTTGGACGGCCTTGGTCGCCTTTTTCACTGGTTTATTGCCGGGCGATTCATGTTTGTTCGTTGGGACTTTTGCTGACTTTGGGCGGGGCCTGTGGCTTTGCCAGTGGCTCAGATATACTACACCGTGAGCAGATATACCAGAACCACTGTCAGGGGTGACTCGGCATGAACTCATTGTACTATTTAGGTACTGTTGTGTCGCAGTGACAATGGACACATTTGCTACAGAAATCGCATTTAAAAGCAGAGTCACTGATTTTATCTGGCATACAGCAGGTGATACAGTTATCCTTGTGCGACTATTGGACGACAGTGTGAACGGATCCTTAGGACGCCTTTATCTCCTATTTTTATATGGCTTACTAGTCTTTATGGGAATAGGATCCAGAGAAATCCGTTTCAGACCTAGTAGAGGTGTTTGGGTTGGATGATCAGCACTATGAACACTACGCTGAGGAGTGCTTTCGAGTGACGACTTGAGTTTTACGCAGCCCCGTCGCTCAAGACTGGAATATTCGAACCACTATTAGCCCTGGGGTTCATACTTCTGCAGGTTTTCTTGGTTGTTATAATGTAAGGTGTGCTAGCAACCTTGTTACTTAACATGATACTAGAGAGATTTAGGGGTGAAAGACGAGATAATTAAGATATGAACTACATGAAACAGGAATTCGGGAAGGAAGAATTTAGTGGTTTATGACATAACTACAATGAATGGGACCTGAAAGTACTCCAGCATTGCAGCTTTACCTTTAAATGTTCTAGTTAGTAACTTCGCGTGTAACCAGCAACATGTTTACATGTCCTGTGTTTGCGAGTGAATGAATTTTTGTATGCTGCCAAAGCAACTAGGAAGAGAGCAGTTGATCGAGACAGCTAAACATACCGCACAATGGTTCTCACTTGGAATAATTCTGTTTCAGTCAGCCAGATGCAACGTAGAACTTCATACGTAAGTACATCAAATACAAATCCAATAGTAGAAGAGGTAGTAAAGGTATTAGAAGTAATCGGAGAGGTTAGGATTAGAGGATATTATGAGAATGAGAAAAGTATAGAAAGTCAAAACTAGGAGTGTTGAAGAATCCAGAAGATTATGATTTGAGAGAACACAAAGAATAAATGCACCGGCACCATTGCGAACGATTTTGAGCCACGTCATTCAAGGTCTCTTTCCATCGATTATTGTCATCTCGCGGACCCCAACCAGGTAGTCGACAGTTACCGACATGGCTAAGTCCACTCGTCAATGACTTCATGGATTTGTGCCATGTTTTGGTTTGGTCGCCCCTAACTTTCTTCCAACCTATTCCCACACTACAAAACAAAGCTCGTCGAGGTAGTCGGTGGTTGGGCACACGCAACACATGTCCCAACCACCTCAACTGATGAAGTGTCACTACTGCGTCTATTGATCTGACATTCTTACGTAGCACCCGTGTCCTAATAACAGCGAAGCTCACTCGGGTGTCCCATGATATACGAGCAATGTTTCGAAGACACCTATGATCGAAAACCAGTAATCTACGGATATCTTCTACTCCCACTGGCCATGCTTCACAGCCATAAAGTAAGACGGAGCGAACCACTGCACAGTACACTCGTCCTTTAGTCAGCAAACGGATATCTCGCCTTCGCCATAAGGTTGTTTCTAGGAGCGTGTCTACGACAAAGTTAAACGAGAATGGAGAGAGTTGACATCCCTGACGGACACCACTTGATGTAGAGAATTCAGATGACAGTTCGTCATAAGCTGTCACCCGACCAGTAGTTTTAGAGTAGAGAGCATGTATAGGGTTAATGTACTTCTTTGGTACTCATTTCAATGACAGACACTGCCACAGAACCTCACGATCCACTGAGTCAAATGCCGCTTTTAGGTTCAGGAAAACAACTATTGTAGGACGCCTAAATGTGTGTCTATGTTCCAGGATCAGTCGTAGTCTGAAGACGTGGTCTATACAACCACGTCCAGGTCGAAAACCAGACGGGTTTCCTCGAGTTTGCTCTTCACGAGCTTTCGTTAGGCGTCTAAGTATAATCGAGGCTAACAATTTAGAAACTATATTAGTTAGACTTATTCCCCTGTGATTGCCATAAGAAGACTTTTGTCCTTTCTCATAAATTGGGATAATCAGTGATTGAGACCAGTCGGATTGGATTACGTCCAGTTCCCAGATTCTACCTAAGATCTCAGTCAACCTAGCTGCTAAAACTGGACCACCATCCTTAAATATCTCAGGGGTCAGTCTATCAGGACCTGCAGCTCGCCCTCGCTTCAGATTTCCTAACGCTTTCTCAACTTCATTAAGACTAGGCGGACTTACGTCGATTTGCCATTCAGGATGACTGGAGATCGTGGGTAACCGAAGAGTGGCTCGAGGCCAGTTGAACTGATCCCTAAAGTGTTCTGCCCATCGATCCAGTCTCCTGGATTGAGAATAAATAATAGACCCATCCTTTCCCGAGACAGTCTCACTTACACTAGGATTCCGAATACCAGTTTCCTTGATAAGTCGGAAAAGTCGTCTACTGTTGCCGATCGCCGCTGCCTTTTCCATCGCTTTTGCTTTCGCCACCCACCACTGTTCGCGATCGTTACGTAGGCTTTTTATAAGTCTGCGCCTAAGTTGACTTCGTTCTTCATCATGTTCAGAGCCAGGTGGGATGAGTTTTCGGGCATCCATCAGATCGGTGGATGCTACTGAAATCCACGGCTTCATCCTAGCCTTAAGGTCAACCTTACTAGCAGATATCACTGCTGTCTCCAAAGCCTTTTTGATATCATTCCCACCTGCCTCCGGATGGGAATCGCCTACATGGTCGCCTAACTGTCTTTCTAGTTGTTCCCGAAATATATTTTTCGCATTATTATCATTAAGTAAAACCCTAAGAGGCTTCCTTACGGTGTCTTTCCTACGCCCAGTAAGCTTCAAACAAATACGCGCTCGCACTAGGTCATGATCTGAATCTAAACATGTGCCCCACAACGAGTGACAGTCTTCTATCGAACCCCTCCATCGGTGGCTGATGGCGATGTGATCTAGTTGAGTCCAACGTTGAGACGACTTTGGAGGTCGCCAGGTCAACAGATGCTTTTCTTATGCCCAAAGTTAGTGTTTACTAAGAATAGGCGGTTGTCTGAGCGTACTTGCAACAGACGGTCACCATTGTCTGTTCTCTGAGCCGCGACACCATAACATCCACCTAGGTGTCTTTCATTTTCACTTAGTCTACATACTTGAGTATAAAGTCGCCAGCCATTATTACTGTATCAGAGCACCTAGCTTTTTTGCAGGAGGTCCGAAAGCTTTCTGTAAAACTCATCTTTAACCTCATCTGAACTGCAGTCAGTGGGGGCATAGGCAGATACGATGAAGAGGCAACGGCGTCTGTGTCTATCTTTCCGAGTCCTTACTGTCCCGTTTAGTCGTACAGCGCACAAGCGACTATCTAAGGATGCTAAGGATGCCTGTTGCCCTATTTGACACAATGTCCGTACATTAAATGCTCCAACATGTAGACTAGAACGAGGTTTCAAGAAACCAGAAATGACGTTTCGTGAACTCGCATCGTTTGCATAAGCGGTGCAGTACGATAAGGGAATGTGAGTACAGTTAGTTGTGGAGAGTCCAGAGGTATGTGTGGGTGTAGGAAGGATTTGATTTCGACCAGAGTGGTCTCTCGTGCTGTTATGGGTATGAGGGCGGTTGTCACTTCTTGACTGCCCACACCGTGGAAGGTTGTTTCTTGAGGGACCTGAAAAGGAAGATCGATTAGTGTTGGTCTCGGAGACCTGGGAGCCTGACCGCAGAGTCCAAGGAACAACTGCTTGAGGCCGGTCACGCACGGCCTATTTATGAAAGGTTTTTTGAGGATTAGCTCCGTTCTTAAAGGCCCTTAGTGGGCACCCTTACCCAGGGAGACGGAAATCCGTGAGGTAGGGTGAGGTTTAACATTTTTTAGGGTCGGCCTTTTCTAACCCTTCCTTCCTTGTGATAAGGCAGCATCGCTGCAGATGCTGGTTGTCCGAGAGAAACTCCTTACCGCTGTCATACTCCTCTACAGTCAGTAGTACGACTTCGCCCTCAGACCTTGAGTAGCTTCTTTTAGTCTCATCGTACTCCAATCGATCACCCTGGCATGGTAGGACCTGCAGGAACATATGTTCAGGCCAGTATAGCTCGGTTGGGTCATCACGATAGGCAAGCCCGACCACCACCTCAAGATAGCAGCTACGGTCGGGAATGATTCTGTTTGCCGGGAACTGTACTCAGATTGTCAACTAGTGAATGTAGACAACTTTGATATCTTCGGAAGTGAACAAATGTCCCGAACTGGAGTTCAGAAAAGGATTGTTTCCAGTAGATAGAGAGAGCACAACGAAGCCACGTGAATTTCGAAATTCGCGTGCAGCCAATATCTTTTGCACAATAGTCGAGTGCAGAGATGAGCAGCGAAATAAGTGATAGTGTTGAAATATAAAACTCCAGCATTCGGGATTATTGCCTATGAATTACAGGATAATTAAAGGTGATCTGATTTTGCAATATAACATATTAAGTACTCCAAACCATCCCAGTCTGAGCATCTTACCGATGTTTCACCACCACTCCCTTCGAGGCAATCCTCGAAAGATTGCACATCAAAGAGCGAATACTCAGATTCGTGCAAACTTTTTCTCATCGCGAGTCGTCGCAACTTGAACTGCTCTCCCAGCCGAGGTGACCACAGCCCCCTCAGTAGACAGCTTTAAGAAGAGACTTGATAATCACGTACTCACGTAAGGATTATCGTCTCCCTCTTGGACAAGCTAGTTGGACCTGCTAGTGGTTATCATTTCCATCTCCTCAGATCACTTACTTAATCTATTTCGCCTCTCATCTTTGTTCCCTCCACCTAGCTTACACTACGGTCCTCTCTCACAATCTTCACTGGCAATTAATAAACTAAATTCAAATTTTTTATCAAATTTTATTCATATTAGCACTAGAATTTTATCCTTATTATCCTTATTATCCTCATTAGTCTCGACATTGCAACTAACTGATCTTCGGTCTGGTAATGTAATAACTGCTGGTATCAAGAAACCCTACTGCCCTGAAACAAATGTTTTCATTTAAATCCTGAGACACAAACTTACAACCAACTGCCAACTGACTAGAATTAGACAACCGAGTGGCTAGACCTCCATCCATTAGACTCTACCGAACACCTGGAACTGTACCGAAAGAACAAGAATCGAGCGCAAAGAAATCGATTAGTTTACACTAGCTCGTGAAAAAGATATTGGATATTGGATATTGAAGCTCACTAGCGACGACTTAAAAGGGTCAATTTGGTTCCTCAAGGTCGAGATATAGATTTGTGGTCGTGTTATCCTAAGAAATGTCTTTGATCACCATTGACAGGTCACTCATAGAGTCGGAAACTGTAGGTCATTTTTTCCCCTAACGAAATGTAACTGAAGGACTATGATGATTCAGTTGATGTGGACACTTATGAATGTTCATCCAGAAGCAGGTATTACATGTTTATTATCTATTTTGCAGTCAAAGTGAAGATTTCATGATGTGCAAAGGAACAGCTGTAGGCTTAAATATTCACTCCAGAAGAAAGTCTAGTTGCATTAAATCTAACGGTATTTTGCCCTTCTTATATATTTTTGTGAAGATGAAATGCAGGACCATCTGAGAAGAATTATCTCTATCCTTCGATTTGGAGACTATATTCAACTGGTTGTTACTCATAGAATTCTTATAGTTTTTAAAGATTGTCAAGCTTCAGAGTTCCAATTCAATGCCTCACCATCACAGATATTGTTGTGTTATTTCCACCTATGGAAAGTTGGAAACTGAGGAATCTTCTGTGTTGGGTGTAGATATAACTGACGGAAAAGCTACTGTGGGTTTGGTTTTAGAAATCTGGCAAGACATGTCAATCAACTTATGTGGCGATGGGTAGGCGCATTATTGGCTTTTGTGTATGGGTACAATTGACAGTTTTTTTTACTAATTTGATAATAATTTAGATTTAATGTTCTTAACGTACAAATTTTGGATACAAACTCCTTTCATACTGTCGGATCATCGATATACCTGACGTTTTTTTGTAGAATGGTCGATCATCTCTCACTTCAGCTAATAACTGTGAAAATGAAACCAGAATATCTCCAGTGTATAGAAAACCCATTTCCGTACATTTGTAACACGAAACCAGATAACTCTGGTGGTGTTTCGTTCTCTGAGCTACAAGTTTTCTCCACCATCTGAAATAACTCTGGTATCCAACTTTTTTGTTAGGTTTCTAGGCATAATTCCCTCTTCCAAGTAACATAAACTACTCTGTATTGATGTGAAAAGTAATACAGCTGATTGTTGCAGATAATCAAAATCATCATGATTTTTACTTGTGTTGACCTAGGGATTCTAGCCGCTTTTATATTCTTATGTAAACCATAAAGTCTGTCGTATTGTCAATAAGTTGGACGGTTTTTATAGATGTCTGGAGAGTGAACTAGTTTGTTCCCTTGGTTTTCTTCTAGCCCACCCATATCCCAGCTAGAATTATTATCAATTTCAATTTAGGAAAATGAATCATGTGGTATACGAACGTTTTCGGATCACAAATTCCATTCTTCCTTTCTTTAAATCTGTAATTTTCTATTTTTTCAGTCTTTTTTTAATTCGCGTTTTATATTTCTTATTAAAAGAGGGTTCGAATTAGTCACTAAAGATACAGTAAAGCAGTTCAAACCTGTTTCTGTACAAGCTTTATGGGCCGCATTTCAGGCTGTCAACAAAGCATGTCAGGTGGCTCGGGCTAATGCCTATTTCTGCCGCGGTTTCACTCATGATTGGGTTAGTTACTACCATAGTTTACCAGCGTCATCCACGTGCCAAATACAAGAATGGATGAAGACGGATGAAAGTGATGTATTCATTCAGTCCTTATCTCATTCCCCTCTCTCGGATAATGCAACTGACAAAGAGTAAGTGGTTGGTTTCAGTGTATATAATGATTTTTCTGTTTTAGAGTGCATTTCTCCTGCAATTAAAACTAGATATTCATTTGTGTAGTACTTAGGTATTCGGCATATACATTCCATCTATATCAGTTGGTATGGGTTCCAAAGATCTACTTGTCTCTTGAATTCATAGTTTTTTCCCCGGTTCGAACATCGCGATCGTTCAATCGCTAGTTATAGATGCCGTAGTGGTGTCGGCAGTACATTTGCTTTAACTTTTTCTTACAATTTTCGTTTAGGGTTCATGTTATTTTTAGCAGAATACAGCCTCACTTTGTGCTATCGGCTTTATTGTTGTAATCATTTATGACACTAACAAAAAACCCACCAACTGTGACTAAATTTTTCGTCATTGATCGACCAGTCACGAAAATTCTGACTTACTTAAATCTCCCGTTTTGGGCTACAAAAAGCCGTGTAAGTAGTAACGAATATTTTCTCATTGTTCTAATTCACATCTCGTATAATTATGCATTATAAATACAAGACGATAACTTACCGGGATTTTCAAATCTCGATAGGCTTATAAATAATATGCTTTTGATATAGAATTATATAACCTATATATTGTTAACCTGCTTATTCTAATCGGTTGAATTTAAACGAATAGTTGATTATTTCTTTATATTATGGGACTTCCAGAGAACCTGCTACTTATAACCCTTCTGGGGATCAAACCCAGTACTGTCAGGCCTCTCAGTAAACACTTAACCTTCAAACTACTGGTTTAGTTTCTAATGGCTTAGAAGCTAGAAATATGAACCTTTGAATTCCAGTCTAATGGTCTAAATTTGTTCATTTAGCAGTTATCTTTTCATGTATCAGTATGTAGTAATATATCAGTAGTTATTTAGTTCCGTGTTGACTGCTTCAATTATCTCGAGAGTCACATCAGTGCTGATGGCCTGGTGACTGACGAAATCTTACGTACGAAGTTCCACGTTGCTATTGATTGATTGATTGATTGAATCTTTCTGATTACTTCTAATACTTTTGCTACCTCTGTTACTATGCCCTCCGAACCGTTATGAAGTTGAGAAGGCTAAAGGAAATTTAAAGCGAGGGTGAGCAGCAGGTCCTGACAGGCTTACCCCTGAGATATTTAAGGATAGTGGTCCAGTTTTAGCAGCTAGGTTGACTGAGATCTTAGGTAGAACCTGGGAACTGGACGTAATCCCATCCGACTGGTCTCAATCACTGATTATCCCAATTTATGAGAAAGGACAAAAGTCTTCTTATGGCAATCACAGGGGAATAAGTCTAACTAATATAGTTTCTAAATTGTTAGCCTCGATTATACTTAGACGCCTTACTAGTGCTCGTGAAGAGCAGACTGGAAAAAACCGGGCTGGTTTTCGACCTGGACGTGGCTGTATGGACCACATTTTCACACTACGACAGGTCCTGGAACACAGACACACATTAAGGCGTCCTACAATAGTTGTCTTCCTGGACCTTAAGGCGGCGTTCGACTCTGTTGATCGTGAGGTTCTTTGGCACTGTATGTCATTAAAAGGTATGCCAAAGAAGTACATTAACCCTATACATGCTCTCTACTCTAAAACTACTGGTCGGGTGACAGCTTATGACGAACTGTCATCTGAATTCTCTACATCAAGTGGTGTCCGTCAGGGATGTCAACTCTCTCCATTCTTGTTTAATTTTATCATAGACATGCTCCTAGATATAACCTTATCATCGTCTGAATTTTCAGGAGTCGACTTTCTACCAGGAAAATCGCTTACTGACCTAGAATATGCTGATGACATAGTTATATTCGGTGAAGACGCTAACAAAATGCAGTCTTCTGACTACCCTAAGCAGCAATGCAAGCATGTTCGGGATGCGGTTCTCCCCGTCGAAATGCGAGATGTTGCTTCAGGATTGGGTTGCATCGGTACCTGAACTAGTGATAGGGAGTGTACTAGTCAAACGTGCAGACCGCTTCACGTATCTGGAGAGTCTCATCAGTGCTGATGGCCTGATGACTGACGAAATCTCAGCACGCATACAGAAGGCTCGGTTTGCTTTTGCCAACCTGCATCACCTATGGTGCAGGCGAGATATCCGCTCGCTAAACGAAGGACGAGTGTACTGCGCAGCAGTTCGCTCCGTCCTACTATACCGATGCGAAACATGGCCGTTAAGAGTAGAGGACTTTCGTAGGTTACTAGTCTTCGATCATCGATGTCTCTGAAGCATTGCTCGTGTATCCTGGGACGACCGAGTATGCAATGCTATTGTTAGGAAAAGAGTTCTAGGTAAGGATGGCAGATCAATAGATGAAGTGGTGAAACTTCATCAGTTGAGGTGGTTGGGACATGTGCTGCGTATGCATAACCACCGACTGCCTCGGCAAACTACGTTTTGTGGTATAGGGATAGGCTGGAAGAAAGCTAGGGGCAATCTGACCGAAACATGGTACAAAACAATGAAGTCGCTGAAAAGTGGACTGAGCCATGTTGGTAGATGTAGGCTAACTGGTTGGGGTCCGCGAGACGATAGTTACCGATGGTTAGAGACCTTGGACGACATGGCTAGGCATCGTTTACAATGGCGCAGGAGCATCCACTCTTTGTGTTCTCTCAAGTTCTAACCTTCTGAATTCCTCCTAATTCCTACCTCTCTCCTTCTAAATTTATCTTACAGAATTATACTTTTCAAATCATATCTTCGCTCCCTAATCTTCTCCATTACCAGTAATACTTCTACTATCACTATCACTCTTAGATTTGAACTGACAGTTATATTTCTGTGCTAATGTGGTACGGCGACTTGAACTGCTGTACTTACATACAAAGTTCTGTGTTGTACCTGTCTGTCTGTCTCCCTTTTTTTATTTTACTAAAACCTTTAGTTCACTGACTCTAATCAACTTTTAAAACTTCCTTTAAATTTTATCGTTTATTTAATTCGACTCATTTTTATGTTAATGTAAACTAGTTGCATTCTTTAAATTGTTCGTTTAATATTATGTATCAGTCCATATCAATAATAAGGTTGGATTTGATAGTTACACATAAATTTAGCATTGGTTAGAGAGGTAATAATAAAATGATAATATTTCGGTGATATGCCAGTGGGTAGAAATTTGTATTTTTGATGTTTCGTGCTTTGATGTTGGTCACTTCTTCCGCCTAAATAAATAAATAACCGAGATAAATTGACACAGGTTTCAAATTCGGGAATACACATTTCTATTCACTGGGATAACACCAAAATATGATTATTTATTATAGTATTTGATGCCACTTCCACTCATTAATCTCCGACCGTGGATTAGTTTCATCTCCTAAATCACAAGCAAGAGTGTTATATATACATATACGATATACGCTAACTGACCAACAAAGTTTCCTTTTTTCCAAATAAGCTGAGCTGAATCAACATAGAAAATAAACTGGTTATCCACGATGGCCTAAATAGTTAGACTCATTTCATTAACGTGAAGAGGAAGTTTGGTGAGATTGAATTTGACAACAATGTAATTGCTATTGAATTTCCATTATAATCAGTCTTAATATCAATGAATGTATCTCCTTACTCACAAAAATTTATCATGGTTTAACTAGTAAAAGTTTAGTCACAGTAATATGGTAAACTAATTAGGTCATATTTAGATCGACAACCATGCTTATGATTAAAAACTTGATCAATATGAATATTTTATTTTTGTGTTCTATATATACTGGTACCCTATCATTATTCAATGCATGTAGTTTGAACTTCAGTCAGCATTTGCTAGAAAATAAGATAATATGACGTTGGTTTCAATGACAGCGATTAGTAAATGTACACTACCTTAATAATAATAATAATAATAATAATAATAATAATAATAATAATAATAATAATAATAATAATACCATAAGCTGTTTAACTTTTTTTTTCTTGATCCTCGCTGATATTTCGTCATAGTTGTCATTAACAATTCGTTAACATTCATCAGATTAAATATGTTTGTATGTATATGTTCAAACAATATTTGTCATATGAAGTTTATATCATGTGAATACGTTGAGTATTTTATTATACCTGTGTACGTACGTATGTATGTATGTATGTGTTAGTGGGTGCTTAAAGTTATGCTTATAATTATTTGTCTTTATTTGTCTCTTTTTTCTTTTAATGTAGACTTCAGGCAGTTCACTTTTTAAGAATTTTTTTTTGTCACATGTGTACCATTATTG
The DNA here is from genome assembly GCA_944470395.2 of Schistosoma turkestanicum. Taxonomy (NCBI): domain Eukaryota; kingdom Metazoa; phylum Platyhelminthes; class Trematoda; order Strigeidida; family Schistosomatidae; genus Schistosoma; species Schistosoma turkestanicum. The sequence continues at coordinate 28,177,911 of OX103973.1, forward strand.
TTTTAGAACTATGTATAATTTGTTTCTTAGTAGTGATTTTAAATACCTTATGTACTTAAAATGTAATTTAATACTTTGTGAATATATTAAGAAGTAGTATTTCTATAATATTAAACAGATAATAGATATTTTCTCCACGGACTAGTTTAACTTTTGAGCATCAAATTATTAAATACATAAAATTGCATTACTTAAATTTGACATAACTTAGACAAAACACTATGCATATTAAAAAGAGCATGAGTTTTATGCAAAGTTACGGTTTTAGTAGTAGTCAGTGTATAGTACAAATCTATGAAGTTTGATTTCTGTTACATGTCACCTTTCTAATTGGCGTAATTTGTCATGATGTCGAAAGTCTGGATCCGTGATAGTTTTAGGTGGTATGCACCAATCTAGATGATTCTTCATTTTCCCTGGAGTCTTAAAGCTTTTATTACTTTATAATTATGTTTTTTGATCCTATCTGCTAACACTACTGTTCTATTCTGATCGACTAATTTTCATTTTATAAGTTAGTGTCGCTAATTTGTGATGTTTTTCAAGTGTAACAATATGAAATCCCAGTGACTTGTTGGTTAAAGCATTTTGTTGTTAGCCATTAGGTTACAAGTTCGAGCCCATTCCGTGTCACTACAGTTTAAGCAATTGAGTAGTATCGTATCAGCTCAGGAAATAAAAGGCTTGGAATCAAATGCACAAAATTATACCTGAACAAGGAGCTTGACCATATGCTACACCAAAGTAGCTCAAACTAATGTAATTCAGTGCAATTTTATACCATGTTGTATTGATTTCAACTCGGTCATATCCTTTAATTAATTACTTTTTTGATTGGTATTTTTATGTTTTCACAGAAAAGAATGTGCTAGAATGGAAGCACTGATCAGTGCAAAATTGCAAGAAATTATGTATACAGTTGACTTAGAAGAGGTGACCGTCCTTCAAGTGAGTGATTAGTTTTTGTCCTTTGGTAAGAAAAACAATGCGATGGTATCGCTTCCTCGTTAATATTTGATATACAGTAATGATACCCAATATTGTTAGTATATATTCTTAAGTTTCAACCCGAACCATTATTATTGCGACATTTCATAATCAGCCGTGATAAGTTCTAATTAGGTCAACACATAAATATACGGATTCAATGCTTCTAGCATACACACCTCTGTTTACATCTGTTCTTCACACAATTTTCAATAATTTCCTTTTTCCACTATTTGAACATGTGTACTCTGTTACACAACCAGAAAATCGTCTTTGTTTTAGTGTTTCGGAATAACTTTCTTCACCAAATGACTCATAACATTTTCTGGAGAACTATTAAAAAAGGTAAAACAGCAGTGAGTATCTGTCTGGTCTCAGTTTTTAGCTCATTTGTCTCAGACATAGTATCGTTTCCATAGAATGATCATCATCATCATTGAGTTTATAACCGCCCAAGGACGTTTCTATGATGTATAAATAAACGCGATTTGTGTGCTGGCTGGGTGCTTGTAGAATATACTTTCTACGCTACATCAAGACCTCATTAGACAGCAGATCAGGGTAGCCTACCTGGACGCTGGTTCACTGTCTCGTTTGCGTTTATCGACTAAGGTAAACCCGTAATAGTTTCAAGCATACCTAATGACGAACCTATCACAATCACATTTGAGAAAGGAAGTTTTGAATTTTGCGCGGAAGTTGTTCATCCATATGATTAAATAACATTCCAGCTGATGTCAGTTTGTGATGAAAACTCCCAGCTCTGATTCTAAACCCTAAAACCCAACTCTAAAATGTGTACGGCCGTTTCTTCCTGGTATGGGACTCATCAGCAGCACGCATCCACTCGCAGTATTCTTACCCAGGGCCTTCGGTCTTGCGCGCGAATGCCTAACCTCTGGATCACTGGGTCGGCATCCAACGGTGTTGATGTTCAACTCTAATCTATCTAGGAATTTCGCGCCACCCCATCCATTTGTTTTGGTAGTTACTGCCTACACCGGATAGGGTCTTCTCACTAAAACTCCGAGAATATTCCCACGAAGCCGGTCACTAGTGAGCACATTGTACGATTTCTCAATTAAAATTATGGGGTTAGTTGTTTACACACATAAATTATCAGTCAATCATTTTTAGACCACCACTAGAAACCTGGAAGCACTGGACGGCCGTTTCGTCCTGATATGGGACTCATAGGCAGTGTGCATTTACTGATGATGATCTCCATAATTATAATTTAAAAAGTTATAAATGCTGTTCCGAATCCCTCACACCAACCTATAAACCTCTCTTTCTCGAACTCACATTCAAATATCGCTGACAAACTATAGTCTCACCGATTAGACAGTCAGTAGAAACCTGAGAGCACCGAACATCTCCTTCATGCTAGTGTGAAGAAAACAGAAGTCTAGTTCAGGTGGAATAATATATATTTAGAGAAGACCTAGTTTACCAACACCTTAAAACATCTACTTACAAAACAAGTAGATTATTGACTGTTTTCTGATCTTCAAACTACACTGATCACGCCATGTATTTTGATCTCCTTTCACTCTTTATGGTAGCAACCTTTAGACAATGCCACGCACTACTTATATGTCACTTTGTAAGTAGTGTTCACTACACTAATATGAAACTGCTCAATAGGGCAAGCGTTTGCCCATACTTAGGATTCGAGCCCCAGAGCATTCAAGCATTCAACTGATTATTTAAACTCAAAAGCTGTGCATAAGTTCGTATGATAGGTTTTAACCAACATATTCAGTAATAGAAATACCATCGTATGGTTGCCTTAATCAAATTAATTCACAGTAGGATTCGTCACTGGAAACCCAATAATGTTTCGTATTTCACTAATTTACACGTCAAATATCATTCTCACACCCTAGATTGCTGGTCGTACAAAAAAATATACCAGCGAAGACTTGCCAAAGTTAATAATAATAGCAATAATCACTTCCTTCAATACCTTATATTTGATGAAAGCAAATAGTTCTCAGCACAAAATATGCATCATTATAACAGTTTGCCGTCTTCTGCTGATTTAACTAGTAAATATTCCAAAGAAAATTTTTTATTAAAACGTTGCTTCAAGAGTGATCAAATATCATTCATCTGTTCGCATCAGCAGACATTATCTGACAGTTTTATTCCTTTGATATCTCTTTTCTCATCGCAGAGTATCAAAAAGTGTATAAAATTAGTTAATTCTAACTATCAGTGTTAATGGTGATAACGAATTTCATAATCTTCAGTTTTTAATTTGACTGGAATAATATATCATTAATTAGTTGAAAATATAAGCATTATAAAGGGGCATCGAAATATACATTCGCCATGCAAATTATTGAGTTTTTGAGTGGAGTGGGATACTGCATAGACTCCTAAATCAAAGCATGTGGTTTTCTTAACAAGCCACTCTCCGATCATAGAGATCTAATCGACAAGACAGTGAAGCAACGTTAGGTGAGCAATCCCATAGTAGTCAGTAACCAAAAATAGATGCATCTGTCTATCCGCTAATGATAATTGAGGTCAGTTGCACCATTGGTTTGAAACCAGGGTTTTCCAACTCCCCTGGGTTCATTGTCTTCCTGTAATGTTCATTAGATGCTAATCTGTGTTGTATATGCGTGGTCGTTAGCTTAGTGTTTAAAAGCACTTAACTCTCAACTATATCGTAATTTCAAGTTTTGTTCCATGTAATATCACTATTTTTCTCATAAACGCAACTTAAGACCAATTACAACTCCTCCTGGAGCTCCTCTGTGGCTTCTGCCGGTCCCCCCAAGCCCGGATAAAGATGGGGTTGGTGACCCAATCCCCTAGAAGACTAACTCGCTAAAAACGCTAACCAGAAAAAATAATCCAAACCATTTTTACTCTGCCCTGGGAGTTGTAAGGTCTTCATTTAGAAGAGTGATGACGTCTCATGGTGAAAGCCAAGTTTCCTCAGAAGTCACGAGGCCGATGCTCCTTCCGACAACCAGAGCAGCCAATGTTTTAGGTACATAGAATGTCGAACAACTAAGACTAGCTTCTGGAGAGCTGCTATTTTACTCTGGCCATAAAGGAAAAAATGCCTCACTCAAGGAGTTGCACTGGTACTGTCCAACACAAGCACAAAAGGCACTGATAGGATGGGAATCTCATGGACCCCGGATCACCAAAACCAAGAAAGAGGATATTACAATGAACGTCATCCAATGCTATGCACCTACCAACGACTGTAATGAAGACGTTAAAGATCAATTCTACGAAAGGCTGCAGTCAATCGTCGAGAAATGCTCACCAAAGGATTTGACAATTCTTATGGGAGACCTGAATGCCAAGGTTGGAATGGACAACACTGGATATGAAGACATCATGAGACGACATGGACTGGGAGAAAGGAACGAAAATGGTGTGAGATTCGCAAACCTACGTGCCTTCAACAAACTGGTCATCGGTGGCACAATATTCCCATACAAACGCATACACAAAACGACATAGATTTCACCAGATCACAATACTCATAACCAAATTGACCATATCTGTATCAATAAAAAGTTCAGAAAGACCATGGAGGATGTGAGAACCAAGAGAGGAGCTGATATAGCCTCAGATCACCACTTGCTTGTCGCCGAAATAAAACTAAAACTCAAGAAGCACTGGACAACGAGGCAGAATAATCACAAATTCTAAAATGGCGCTTCTTCGGGATACTGGAATGCTCAGCGAATTCAAGATACTCTCAGCAACAGTCCCAGGGCTTTCACGACCTACTCATTGGTTAGTAAACTGCCATAGAGAACAACTGGAAAGGGATCGAACAGGCAATCACTTCAACATGTCAGGAGGTTCTCGGCCACAAGAAGCACCATCTTAAAGATATGGAACACTGTTGAAACACTGGATAAGATTCAAGAACAAAGGGAACAGGAAGGCAGCAATCGATATCTGCAGAAGAAGCCAAGAGACAAACTGTATTACTCAGGGATCGGTCGTGTGCCGACCAAATCGAAACACTATAGATCATTGTGAAACTATCAATTTAATCGAATTCACCACTCTTCATATACTTCATTGACAACGAGAAAGCATTTGACGGCGTTGACAGGACGACACTATAGCGCACCTGAGAAGATAGTCATCATAATACGGAATTCTTATAATGGATTAAACTGCAAAACCGTGCATTGAGGGCAGCTCACAGACTCATTTCGAGTGAAAACTGGTGTCAGGCAGGGTTGCTCACTCTCACCCTTTCTCTTTCTTCTGGTGATCGATTGAATTATAAACACATCCACATCTGGAGGGGAGCATGGGACACAGTGGACAGCTAGGACGCAACTGGACGATCTAGACTTTGCATATGATATGGCTCTTCTATCGCACACGCAACAACAAATGCAGGAGAAGACGACCAGTGTGTCAGCAGGTCTCAACATACCTAAATGGAAAAGCAAGATTCTGGACACCATCATCGACAATCAAGGGGGATGAGATGCAGGTGTGAAGGCGCGAATTGGGAAAGCAAGGGCTGTATTTTCACAATTGAACAACCTCTAGAACTCCAAATAACTGTCAACAAACACCAAAGTCACAACTTTCAATACAAATGTCAAGACAAATCTACTGTATGGGGCGGAAACTTGGAGAACTACGAAAGCCATCATCTGGAAGAAACAAGTATTAATCAACAGTTGTCTACGCAAAATACTTAGGATTCGTTGGCCAGACATCGTCAGAAATGGTCTACTTTGGGAGAGAACAAACCCGATTCCAGCGGAGGAAGAAATTAAGAGGAAACGCTGGAAGTGGATAGGACACATTGAGTAATGCACGTCACTGAGTCACAAGAGAAGTCCTCACTTGGAACTCTCAAGGCCAAAGGCAAAAGAATACTTACGCCGAGGATCGGAGACAGGCGTGAAAAAAAATGGACGAAACTTGGACAGATCTTGAAAGGGAAGCCCAGGATTGAGTAGGTTGGAAAACACTTGTAGACGGCGTATGCTGCTTTGGGGGTAACAGGCGTTGGCTTCTCATTGATGCATTTTTTTTTAATTAGACGTGATTATATCATCCAATTAACATTTCTGTCGCTGTCAGCTGGAAAAACACTGGGATGCGACCAAACCTAATTATAACACCTGTTCATAATGTCATTAAATATTAGTCTAATTCATATTAGTAAATGCAGACTACCATGTTCAAGCCTACATGTTAACTACGATAAGTGGTTGGTGATGTTAGATGATATGAACTTAGAGTCAATCACAACTGAGCAGTTTCGTTCACTATTTTCATCTAGTTCCTTCGTGTATTTCATCTTCAACCATAATGTCAACTTCGAGTCCTTAATATTATTACTGCAATGATTATTTGCTATTCATTATATAAATATATTGTCGTTTCTTTTCTTATCTCTTATTCTTCAACTTTTTCTTTCTATTTTTAAAAAAAAAAGCTTCGTGAACGTTTAGAAGAAGAATTCAAACAACCATTACACCAATTTCGTCATTTTATTGACAAACAAATTTTAAGAATTTATGGTCAAATGGATGAAGCCAGTGTAATATTTGAACATGTTCTATTAGGTACAACATTTAATGCATCAAATCGTGATGAATTAGAACGTCGTAATGTAACGCATATTTTAAATGTAACACGAGAAGTGGATAATTTTTTTCCTGGTGATAAATTTGAATATAAAAATATTCGAGTATACGATGATGAACAATCGAAATTGTTACCTTATTGGGAAGAAACGCATAGATTTATCAATGAAGCTAAGTAAGTGTTTTACTTTCAACCTGGGGTATAGTTTTTAAAGATACCAGTTCTGCGTAATTTTAGTGATTGTGTTCACTATTTAATTGATACTGCCTACAAATACTCGAAAACTAAATAATATTGGATAATCGTTCTATCCTAGTATTTGTGACACATCAATAGCACGCATCCATGATCCTGTAAAAAATTGAACTTGACTATCTTCAAGTCTTGTGACGAAATGCTTATTTGTAAGCATCTACTTTTAACCTCAGTTAGATATATCAATGAGAGAAGTTGTACGAAATAACGGTCACAGTTTGACACCCAGAATCCATTTTGGATTGATTACCATTGAAAACTTGAAAATACCAGGTTGCTGCTTTTCCTTAGCATGGAACTATTCGGTTATGCACGTGCGTAATCCCGCCTTGGATTTTGCAGCTCGTTCTCAACAGTTAGACTGCTGACTTAACAAGCTATTGTTTTGATTTTTAAATTCAATCAATTCCTGATCCTATCAAACCATTTTCCGATACCGTTGGTAAGTAATTGCTTTAAATTAGTCATGGGTTCGACCGAAGATGAGGTCGTAAACTCAATATATCGATTAGCTACAACTAAATAATTTAACATCCATGACCTGTCTTGGCATATATATATATGTTCAATGTATTTGTGGGTGTGTTTGATAAAAAATAACTAAATTCGCTAAACTATCATCGGTATTTAATTTTTCTATTGTAAATCTATATTGATTAGTTTTCATTGCCTGATAAGTTCATATTACACTTCTATCCAAATGACTAATTTTGAAATACAGAGAGGGGATGGGGGCAATTAGTGTTATTTTGGAGTGTAAATGACTTCAGTGGAAAATTTATTCTTCTCTATGTTCACTTCATTCGTTTTTTTTAAAATTAATCTTTTCTATGTGTGATTTTCACTGACCTTGAAACTAACATTAGTATAATTATACTCTATATGTTGAATTGCTTACTTTTCATGCTACGAATTTCTTCTTTGAATTTGCTGATAAAATCTGATAACAACTTGAACCGTTATGCAATTTGTTCATACGGTCATACATCAAATGAAGAATAACCGGCTAGCATTCTTTAGTCAGTCAAATGATAAGCAGTGTGAGATCTGGTACACGCATACGTCAGTCGCTACATCGTGTCAGGTCAATAAGATGAAATTAACAAAATCAATACCAGAGTAGTGAAAAAAGTAACAATATTAATAGTAGTAGAAACACTAGACATAAACCAGGTAGTCTGCAGTTATGTATACGTCTCAATTTAACAGAAAATGACTGTGGACGCATGCCAATGTTGGTTTGACCGCTCATAGCTTTTATCTAACCTACTCCTAAATCACCAAACATCATTCATTGGAGTGAACGGTGGTGTACCATAATTAATGCATATCTTGACAACTTTCGTTGACGAAATTTCAAAACCACACCAATCGATTTTCCATTCTTACCTGGTATATCACATCCGTAACATCAACATTATTCACTTGTTGAGCTTAACCTACCTTATATTAGTTGTAGTTACCGAATAAATAGTCAAACTGTTAACAATAAAACCTGGAGATTGGTTTTAGTACGCCTTACGACACGATTCTCTTGTGGTGAAAATCCTGAAAATAGTCAAAATATCTTGTTGTACTTAAATTCTGATAGTCGGTTATTATCTTCAAACAATTAAGCATTTTCTTGTTTTTGTTCGTCTTATTGAGACAACGTATGGAAATAAACCTTGAACTTGTTTCATTTCATGTTTGTATTGCTCTCTTATTATCTGGATATATTTCTTTTATAGTCGATTAAAACATCATGCTATTCCTGTCCTGTCACTTGTTTTTAATCGTTATCATAATTATTAATTCTTTCTTTATAGGATTCTGGGTACTAGATGTCTTGTTCATTGCAAAATGGGTATAAGTCGTTCAGCCTCTACAGTAAGTAAACATAATCTCGATATTTATTATAGGATTAGTATGATGACTCTTAAAAATCTGAAGAGATATTGTGTAATTTATTGTAATCTGATGATTGTGAGAAGGTGGTTGACAGAGAAAGAAGACTATTGACTGAAATCCATGGGGTGTTAAATAGCAGTTTTCTTTAGTTATTGGACTCATTAACAACGTAAACTATGCAAACTGAAACGACGAGATTGAGGCTGGAAAACGAATTACAATATATTTACACTTTATTAAGTCCAGTTGTTCACATTTTTTCAGCCATTATCAGTTCACCGAAATGAAGTACTGGCTCAATAATTAGGCCGTTCAACCTTTAACTACCAGTTCTCAGGTTCGAACCCTTCTCCATCTATTCCAGTTTTCATAAATGCATATTATCACTAACCCCTTACACTTAGAGTGTGTCTGGAATATATGTGCTTAATAAATCAATTGATAAAAAATCAGTCTAACCAATGAAAAGTATTACGATGTTGAGCGAGAAATTAAGACAATTCGACGTAGAAAATGTCACTTTCTAAAACTGTATGATCGTATTTGTTACAGATTAGCATTCAAAAGTCTATATAAAATAAAATGGATGCACACTATATTACTTTTAAAAAAAATATCGAAAGTGTTTTTAAGCATCTAAAACGATTAAGTAATAGTCTCTGAAAGGTGTTTTGTAAAACAGTAAAATGAAAATAGATAATTGTCCGCTGAAAGAATTTTAAAAAAAATGTAACTTTAGAGTGATGTTGTATCAGAAATCAAAAACAGACGAAAAGTTAATAATGTCCAAAATTGAAAATTATCTATGATTAGTATTATGCATTTTTATGACCATCATAAAATAAGAGCTTGTTTGTTACACTTCACTGAAAATTGTAAGATGATGGATAAGAGAAAGCTGGATAGATGATGGTAAGAATGGAACTCTGCCGGTGTTTTTGTATTTGAAGGTGGTTTATGAAAAAAACCTTAAATCTAGTTTTCATGTTACTTACCACCACCTATCAGCTGGTCGTGTTTGCAATTTTAACGAACTAATTCTATTAATAAATTATGAACTCACTCTATTCAGTATCACAAGTTCTGATCATAATGGCAACATCGATTCCTCTGTAAATACAGTGAACAGTTGCTTACCAGTTTCTGCCATCACAGAATCGATTTCCAAACTTCCTATTGATTGCGTCCAATGATTTCACATAAAATATAGTATATTGAAGTATATTCAGTCATTTGATTTTAGATATCACATTGTAAATTGATCAATAGGAATTCGATCAGCACTAAGGACTATGAGAAACATGATGTGTTGGTTTCCATTCACTGGTCAATTATCGTATTTTATTACCTTGCCCTTAATCATCGATTTGTAAAGGCTTGTAGATATAGATTAACTATGATTTAAAATAACTGTGAATAATTGTTTGATGAAGTTGATTACCACCTTCCATGTCTTGTAGTCTTTGATCAATACACTTTACTCAGTTTGATCCGAACAATAAATCAGAAAAGTTTGGACATAAAAAATATTTTGTAAGAGAAGCAGAAACAATATGTCTAAACTTTATTGAGATGGTTGAGAAAATTTATAGCTCAGGTGGATGATTGTTCAGAAATGACTGAAGAACTCACAAAATACACTACGTACAAACATTGTTCAACAGAGTGAAGCCATACTGCAACACACTTGTAACGCAAAAAAAAACGAAGAGACAAATCTAATGATCATTTTCTAAAAGAAGTGCTATCCATGCAACTTCATTAAAAAAATCAACTGGAATCGTGAACAGAAGCGAAATCAAGTGCATGAACCAATAAACGGATTATTCTACCGTACATAAAAGACATATCGGAACTTACAGCACAACTACTGAGATCAGCAAGAATAGGTGTGGCACACAAACCAACAGAATCACTTCAATCAATCCTATGTAGTCCAAAGGACAAAATGACAAAGGAAGAAAAACCAAATATCATCTACAAAATAAAGTACTCAGACTGTGAAAAACACTACATAGGACAAATTGGACGTCCTCTTCAGCTTTGTTCGCGTGAACATCAGTCAGCAGTCAAACGCCACGACATTTGATTGGAGCAATGTGGAAAAGGTCAACCTCCTAGAGTTCTACTTAATGATAATAAAGCTAAGAATATATTTCAGGAGCAACTAGATTGACAATTAGGCGACCAACGAAAAAATGCAGACAAAGTTTCTAGCAGTTGTTCAATTTATTTACTAACTCTGATTAGTGAAAAAACTAATTTCTTCACATTGCCCATACAATTGTTATGAATCTTTTTCTTGTGAATAAATGTAGAGTTAATTAAGCTATTTGTAAAAACACAGATCTGTGCTCAAAGATTATTCTTTTCCATAATATCTCGTCAAGTTTAGCTGTTATCATAACGTTCCGGAGGAAGGGTTAAGTTTCTGTTTCATACATCGTACGAAATTACGGTTTACAAATTTAGGATTATTGGCAAAAAAGTAATAAACTGTATTTAGATGTAAGTTAGACAACCAATGAAAACATAAAAGCACTAGGCAACCGATTTATCCTTCTATGAGACTACTTAACAGCTCACATCCATCACCTCGTAAACCTGAATCCGAACCAAAGACCTTCAGTTTAGTGCTAACTCTTAATCTCTAGACCACTGATCTATGATCCAATCGTGTACAAGTCTAACTTCAATCAATTCATAATCTTACGATCAAGATATTTTAAATGTTTAGAAAAATTTTTCTTTGTTTGCTTGCTAATAAACATATACATGCGTGCGCGCACACTTGGAATTTCTTTAGAAATAATTTTTCAAAATGTAATAAAGCAGTGTGTGGAATAATTTACACTTGAATGAAAATATGTGAATGATTATAAACAAAAGGCAGAAGGTTTTCTGAAGACTTAAGTCTTGTGCTTCTTTACAACTCATTCATTGAAATGATTTTTCTACGAACGAAGAAACCAAACCATATTTACAGACTCAAACCTGGTTTGTTTAGCATAGAATCGTCAAAGATGTGATAATGAGTTGCTACATGACCACCATATTATACATTTTGTTCATTGGAAATCGGTCAACGTCTATGTACAATCTAGTGTATCTAACTTATTTTTATTGCTCCAACCCTACTGGAGATTGATTACAGTACAAATAATTACACTGTGAGATCACTAAAATTAGCGTTAATTAAACGAAGCGTACGTTTCTTAACTGTTACAGAACTAAGGTCTTTTTAATAAGTCTCAACTGGCATAAAATATATATTTAAGGATTAATGGCAGCTAACCTTCAGTTCTACCATATCGTAGGAATAAGTTTTCGATAACATCTACATTATTTACTAGCTCAGTGACAATCTCTCTGTCTTTATTGTCTAAATAAAATACTTTGAATTTGTCGTGGAATTTTAGTTAACCCGTAGATTATAATTTATGTCTTTCTATTGTCTATACCATCAATACATACAACTTATCTTCCAATTTATTCGAAGCGATGAAGTTGAATTCAAATCATGTTATTAGTAATGATTATGGATAAATTTTCAAATAACAAACTTCATGATTACTTGCATGATCACATATTTTAAACCAATCAAGCTGTTTTGTTTCTTTCTACAGGTTATTGCATATGCTATGAAAGAAAATAATTGGGATTTAGCTACTGCATTATCTTTCGTAAAAGATCGTCGTCCATGTATACAACCGAATCCAGGTTTTATGAAAGAATTACACACTTATCAAGGTATATTAGAAGCAAGGTAAACTTGTTTATCTCGTCTATTTTCCTTTCATTATAACATATATATATATATATATATATGAGTATAAATTTACGTAGACAATGTAAATTATCGAGTTCATCTCCACCCTACTGCCTTTAATCTTGAAGAACAATAGTGAAATTACAAAGTGCATCCTCAATAACAAAACAAGTTTTTTTATCATCATATTTATATGTGGTAGTAACGATATCCATATCTCCCGGCTGCCCACACCGTGGAAGGTTGTTCTTGAGGAACCTGAAAAGGAAGATAGATTAGTGTTGGTGCGTGACCGCAGAGCCCAAGGGACGACTGCTCCAGGCCGGTCACGCACGGCCTTTTTATCAAATGTTTTTTGAGGATTAGCTCCGCTATTTCTGACGCCCTTAGTGGGCACCCTTACCCAAGGAGACGGAAATCCGTGAGTTAGGGGAGGTGTGACATTTTTATGGCCGACCTTTTCTAACCCTTCCTTCCTTGTGAGAAGGCAGCATCGCTGCAGATGCTGGTTGTCCGAGGGAAACACCTTACTGCTGTCACACCCCTCTGCAGTCAGCAGTACGACTTAGCCCTCAGAGCTTGAGTAGCTGCTTTTAGTCTAATCGTTCTCCAATCGACCTGCCTGTCATGGTAGGACCTGCAGGAACATGTGTTCCAGCCAGTGTAGCTCGGTTGGGTCATCATGATAGGCAAGCCCGACCACCACGTCAAGGTAGCAGCTACGGTCGGGATCCATATAAGGAATCGAATATCAATGAAATATCTTTCTTGTTATAATCTATCAATCAATCTTCAATATATGTGTCATCTTTTCAAATTGACAAATTTTTGGTTGTATCATTGTAGAAGCAGATTAAAAACAAAGATAATTTATTATTCAAATTTATTTTAATTTTGATACTGTTTGTTATATGTTTTCTAAGCTGAATGAATATAATAATGGTAAAGTTTTCATTGTTCAGAAAAAAAAGAACATTGAAAATTTTTCCAATCAGTATAAACTATCCATTTCAAAACTAGTGTTAAATATTGTCTAAAATTCCAAACTATACATTAATATCACTTTGCCTAAAACTAAACAACTTAAATGAATAACATTTAAATAGGATATTTTTTTTATGGTTTAGTTTGTGTACACTGTATTTTTGTATGTATGCGTATAGCGCATTGTATACTTAAATTTACTACAATTTAATAATAAAGAAAAGTGTAATTTCAGTAGAAATCCACTTTTAGCGTTACACATTTTTCTTAGCACTAGGAAATTCTAATAGGTAGTTGTTTTTTTTGATGATTATTTCCTTTTTCTTTACACTTTTACTATGTACTTTTATTGAATTTGAATGGTAATAGAATATGAATCTCAAATGCAGATAAGTAGTATAAGAGGGTAATTTTACTGGTCATGAGACATGAACTTTTACGGGTTAGAAATATAAACCATTATTTGTCAATTCACTAGTCTGTCGGTTGTTGACCATTCAACGCGACGACATAACCTGAAAGATCATAGGCTCACTTCTCTGAAGTCCCATGCTAAAACAAAACAACCGTTCATTACCTCTTGGTTTTCAGTTGTTGTCTAATTAAGATCAATCTACGATGTTAAACTGTGATTATTATTGTCCACCCAAATCATCTCATAGATTATAGTTGATTTAGTTATCAATGCAGAGTTAATACAGCTTCCTTATACAGACTATTTCTACATCTCCATACCAATAATTATCATATTCTACTAGTCACTAGATTTCTTAAGAAAAAATTTCATAAGTTCAAGTGAAAAGCCATGATCAATAGAGTTTCAGAGTATTGAATCTGAAAAAAATACCCATTTAAGACAATAGAAGGTGGTCGCGCAATATGGTGGATTGATTGAAGTTAGACTTGTATACCATTGAGTGGAAGATCAGTGGTCTAAATTTTAAGAGTCGGTGTTCAAAACTTGAGGTTCTTGGTTCAGTTGCTGGTTATGAAGTGGTGTGCACGATGCTGAGTAGTAGTTCTATACTAGGACAAACCGACCTTCCAGTACTTTCAGATTTTCATCAGTTGTCTAAATTATGTTATATTATATTTCCAGGCAATCGATGAATGGAAACTGTTCACTTACTTACTACATCATTATGATTGAATTCATGAAATCGATAAACAACTAGTTCTTGATTGGTTATATGATACAATGTCGTAATTGCATCTTACGATTCGCACTAGAACTAGGATTCAATTAATCTTTTATTGTCTTCACTCGTTCTTTTCACTATCGTTAAGGTTCTTTTTTATGTTCTCCCCTCATTTATATGTTTCTTGTACAATAAACAATATTACATAATGAGCTAACTATCAGATAATATTATTCAAGCGAAATCAATCTTCTCTTTATACACACACTTAAATCTTCATTCTGTAGCTTTACAAGTGACCACCTATATAATATTTAGGGCAAATATATACTACACTGTTTAGACTACAAAGGATCAGTAATTCTGTAATTTAACATCCATTTCATCACTCCGTTCATGTTTCATTAGGTGCCAATAATTGTGAGTAATTGTTATCGTTTAGCTATAAGTTATGACATATAGTCCTAAAAAAAATAATTCATACCTGTTCTCTATCATCTGTGAATAAAAAAAATGCAATGAATCAAATATGCTTTGACTATTGGTGTTGAAAACGGAAAGTGGTTAATGGATTATTTTTTTTTAAGAAAATTTTTCATCCTGAAAATTTTAAAAATATAATTATGTTGATTTGAAACATTATGAATAATAATAATAATAATAAAATTAGTAAATATTGCAAGCAAAAATTATGTTTTAATGAAGTAAATATCTAATTTTTTTCGTTGATTATTATCAACTGAATTTATTTTAATAACTATTAAAAACTTGAAAACACTAAATAGTATGACAGTTTATAGCAACACTCGTTCTCTATTCCACCAAAGATTGAACCTTAAGATCTTCCGGTCTCACAACATGCGTTTAAACTCCAGGCCATTGGAGTTGACGCCCAATTAAAATTGCTTAGTCAAGAGAACCATTTTGTAAAATGTAGAAACTAATTCATACTTTGTAAATGATGCATCTCTACATAAATCAACGTATTGTAAACGAAGCGAATAGAGCATACAGAAGGATAACGATAATAATACAGTGTATTGAGTCTCTTTCAGTATGATAAACATTTCATTTTCAATAATCGTCTTTAGTAGCTGATATTTTCCAGTGTCAGTTAAAAAATGAAATAGTCAACTTTTTTCATACATTGGTTATCTATTTACTTATTCATTTTGAATGAAATCAGTGAGAACATTCACTAGATTCATCTAATTGACTTAAATACTCTTCTTACAGTTTCTTTGTTTATATTACTAACATCAATGATCTTAGAAATATATAAAGCAGAATTGCAAATCGGATGTGAAAGTAACCAATAAAAACAACCCATCCTAATCCAGTGTGGTGCTTGCAAAGTTATAAATCCTCGTGTTGATTTACTTATTCGTCAGAACATAAAATCTTTTTATTCAAAAAAATAAATTGTGCTATTGGTGATAGACATTTAAAGGTAGTCTACAGGTTATTTTGCCTGAAACCATACAACAGCAAAATATAAATCCATACTAATAGCTACAATGCAAGTTGATCGATAAAATCTGATTATACAATACAATTAAAGGAATAGAAAAATATGACAGTAATATAAATCTATACTAATCAACATATATATGGGCTAGTAGAGATTGTTTAAATCATGAATTTGAATCAGTTTACAATCTTAAAGCATAAAGTTTGTGTTTAATGACAAAATTATTGATTTATTTATTTCCATTTCATAATAGTTCTAATCGACATAAGCCTATATTTCACAATGATGAAGTGAAGTCAATTAAACCAGGGCAGATATCAATAAATAATCAACAATCTAATTGTCTACAAAGTGTCTTACTTAATAATAATAATAATTCATCTGAAAATGAACAAGATAACAATCGATCTTTATCAATCATGAAAGTCAATACAAACAGTGAAAAATTAGAAAAAAATGTACATAATAATAATACTGTTACAAATACTAATTTAATTATAGACACATGTTTACCGACTACAAAATCTTCTATTACTAATTCGTTATCTTTAAAATCTTCAACATCAACAAGAACAACTTCATTCGCAACATCATCGGTTGTAGGTCAACAGTCCTCTTCTTTGTCAACATATAATGATGATGATAATGATGATCAGTTAACAGATACTATTATTCATCAAGATTCTCAGTTTAATGCTATCATTGATTTAGAAACTGAACTATTTGCTTATAAACGTTCAACTATTTCTAATATAACAACAACAAAACTGACTACCACTCCTTTTAATAATGATTTTTCGAACAATACTACTACTACTACTACGAACAATAATAATAATAATAATACTTCAAAACTAAATCAACTAAAACAACATTCACCATCATCATTGCAACAACAACAACGACAACAAGAGAACAATCATTTACTGATGAATGAATTATCATTAAATGATAATATTATTGAATCCTCATGTTGTACATCAATGATGAATCGACCAGTGGTTCTATGGGATTTTGATAGTAAAGACGATGAGAAAACAAAAAGTTCAGGTGGGTTTTTAAGAATTTACGATCTATGTTAGTTGATGTTTGAGTTATTTGTGTAAGAAATTTAAACCATATAGAGATAGATATAAATTGTCTAGCTGAATTCTTGGTATAATTTCAATCAATAATTGGTATCATGGGTCGAAATAGCTTACAATCGGTCACAGTGGTGTAGATGAATTCACTATTTGTCTTTTACGTTAACTATTGAGCTTCAATATTTGATTGTATGTTTTATTCTTGAAATTCATTCTTTCCGACCTTTTGATTTCCAATATTTATTCTTTATTAATACGATAATTATTTTTACTTTTTTTTATACGGAATACGGTAATTCAATTTCATCATCATCATGACAATGTAGGCTAACGCACATTTGTGCCTAGGGTTTTACATTGATCATGCATAAATTTTGCCGATCTTTGTGATCAGTATTATGGGTTTTTTTTGAGATAACTTTATCATGAACTCAATTCAGCTCGTAACAATTGAACAGTTGAGCAGTTTTGTATTCATCCATTCCTAACCGAAACTCCTCCCTGTCAATGAGTGCACCTTCACAATGTCTGACAAAAAAAACTTAGAAATAATCCTCCTTAATTCTTACTTCTGTGCAAGAGAGAGAAAACAAATCAAGACTGCAGGCCTGTTGAATACTGCCGGACGAATTTGACACTCTGATTTTATCCTGTCAGAAAACAGATAAATTGAATGAATTTCCTATGGAAAATGAAAGAATTTATTGAGAATATGTATTGATTTCACGTGAACAAGTCACTCACTAACCCGTAAGTTCTACAAACTAATCCACACTCTGTGTTCAAATTGCAACAGAATATCAATGTATCTTGTATTTTTGGATACACATTCAGCGTCATTTAATTCACACATCCACATGTTGTTTTACATGAAAATTTCAATGTTTTTTAAACATTATTATATCCTGTCCACTCGAATTCATCACAGTACAATCAATTCTAAACTCATACCTTCTCCATTATTCGATTGAGGACACTCGTGATTGTTCTGTGACCTTGAAGCTGATCACTAAAATTCCTGATTTGTTCAGCCTTATTCTTTATTTATTCTACAGAACTCCAAATTCAGGCTAACAGATTACCAGAATATTTTATTGTCAATAATATAACTATTCGATGTACTTTTCGCATAATAATTTTTTTATTATTGCTTTATATCACTTCAGAAGTTTCAATGACTAATTATCAAGGTAATTAATACTTGGATGAAAATTCTATCGACATTAAATGTGATGATATACTTTGTGTTTAACAGTGTTATTGATGATAATGATGGTGAAATGCAGTAGACAAGCGTCTGTTGTGTTCAAAACAATTGTTTATTGTGATATAATGACTTCCTTTTTTGTAAACAAAAAAACTAACCTACATATATAATATGTTCTAAATTTATATATCAATAATAAAGTACATATATATCTAATTTCTAATGTTCTTCTGAATAATAAACTTTTCTCAGTTATAATAATAATAATAATAACCGACAATCGATCTATTTAAACTTTCAGAACACTCATTTACTCTTTGTACACATCTTACAAATAAATATTCTTATCTTTGAATCATATTTCAATTAATTCATTATGTATATTGATCGGGTAAATTACTTAAGCATCTTTTTTTTAATATAACATTTTCAACTTATGGTGAAGTTATTCACCACGTGGTTCAAATGCATGTACCCAATATGGAATTCAGTAGATAAATTGTTTTTCTTTTCTTATCTGTCATGTGAAGAGGAAAATTGACAGTGATTATTTTTTCTTTTGAAGAAAACTATTGTTACTAACAACGAATTTGTTGCAATGCTGTATTTTTCGTGTTGCAAACACTTCACTGTAATCATTTGTATTGTATTGAATGTAGAGATTATTATTATTATGATAACAATATATTCTGGGAATTAGTGTTGAGTGCAGGCCAATTTACATGTATTATCTTATTGACACAAATTCCCAGGAATTAATAATAATGATCGGTTTAAGTTTACAATTTTTATAATGATGTAATTTCTAGGTTATTTCAAGATGACCATTTAAAATGATTGATAATATTTTTGTATTTTGAATGGAGTATGCATAAGTCTAACTGAACCGATTTTACAATACAATAATATTAATAGCACCAACCAAATCACACTTGACGGAGAAGCCTTAAAGATGTGGAAACTTTTATATATCTGCGTGGCACCATCGATCAACCAGGTGGATCTGATGTAGATGTAAAGCATACGGATTGGCAAAGCAAGAACAACATTTCAACATTTGAGGAAGATCTGTGACTGTAAACAGCTATCAAACAACACCAAATTCGAAATTTCTAGTACAGATGACAAAAGACCTCTTCCATAAGGTACAAGTGTTTATTAACAGTTGTCTGCGCAAATAATTCAGATCCGTTGACAAGACATCAGTAACAACCTACTATGGGAAAGAACTAATCAACTTTTATCTGTTGAAGAAATTAGGAGAAAGCACAGGAGGTGGACAGGATATACATTGTGGAAACCATACAACAGGGTCACGAGGCGATCCCCAACTTGGAATCCTCAAAGCCAAAGAAAAGTGGCAAACCGAAGGACACATAGTGCGGAGAATTAAAAACGGGCATGAAAAGAATTGGTCACACTTGGAAAGGAGAGCCTAGGACGTGGTTAGTTGGAGAATCCTGGTAAATAGCCTATGCTCCAAGAGGTGTAACAGGCGTAAGTAAAAATATACAATCCACGGATAAAATACATTCAAGAAGCTTGAAATTGTCGTTAGTATGAAAACTTAAAGCGTATAGAAAAATATTAACCAGGTGATATGAATGGATCATCAAACGCATTTTAGTATTAAGAATATTTGCTATAGAACGTTTATGAAACAACCTAAGCATCAAATAATAGTGTTTGGGGAAATTCGAGTTAGATGCCTGTACTCAAGTAGACTATAGGCAGTGAATTAGCAGTCTGTATTGCAAATGAAGAGCATTATAATTCAGTAGCCTTGTCAGATAAATATTATTATATTTTTGTAGTTGCAAAAGATATTTTAATTTTCGTTAAAGGATGGATAGTAGGAACGCGAATTGAATCTGAAACAACTTGAAGTTCATATATTTGTAATATTCTGTCAGATAAAACTTTACAATCATGTTTTTATCTATTTATCTGCTTATCAGGTGTTGTGAATAGTATAGTTGTTGCAAAAAATTCTCACTGTCTACGCCAATGGCATCCATATGTATTTGAAAATATTAGTGGCACAGATCGATGTTGCGTTCTGAACAATACTAATAAACTGCAGAAAGCTATATCACCTTCTTCGTCATTACGTACTGCTACCACTTCTCTTCAGTCTTCTACAATTACATCTGTCAGTCATCCACAACAGTATATTCATCAGTTGAATTATGCTAGTACTGTGTCATCTATATCATGGGATTATACAACTGAATTAGAAATGATGCCTTCTATGGAACATGCTAAACTATCTATTATTCCAGGTCAACCAATTTATGTTCCATTAGTTACCTATCAACTAGTTTTACACGCATCAATTATTGTCAATGAGATGAACAAAGATAAATCTGTTGCAAGTAAGAAACACATAAAAGCGGACTCACTCATAGATGATGAATGCACAAAACATTCACCTAGTAAATTATCCAATGTCCTACGCTTGGTATCAAGATCATCTGGTAAGTATGGAGGATGTTTTTTTTCTCTCACTTTCATAGAATTCTACATTATTGTTAACATTTTTCTGTGTATCCTGCTAAATATTTCATAAATAATAGTTCCTTGACGTGATAAGTCCAAATTATCTGGGTTTATTTTTTTCAGTTTTCTGAATAAACAGCTGTCCTAACTCGTAAACGAGTTCACAGCAACTGTTGAACTGCTTGTTACGATAACAAGTCTATATTGAGTTACGTAGATTTAATACAGTGAGGATGTATATATATATAATATACAAAGTAAGAAGTCTTTATAAGAAGGAAAGCAGTTATCTCTCAGTCATAATTAAAAACCATGTCAATAACAGCATATTAACATTTTGTGTAAATTTCAACCTAAATAACCTAAACGTAATTTCTACAACGATGATAATTTTGCTGGTTAAAGCCATCAATTCCAAATCAATGAATCATAAACTCGAATTTTCCTCCATTCTGTTCACTTTTGCTTCTTGACTAAACACAATATAAAATTGAATACTTAACAAACTGTACTTAGTGTTGTTAATTAATTACATGGTATTTATGAAGAAAAATCTTGTATTTTTACTAATGGCAAAAAGACTACTTATTACTTCTCTAACTTTCTCTTAAATTTCTGCTGTTTCTGTTCACTTTTTTTTTTCTTTTTTTTTAGAATCCAATTCATTCATAACTTCAGTGAATCAAAGTAATAAAGAAAAAATGCTGAGCTATGAATCTGCATTGATTCCAACGTTAAAATGCAGGAAAAATCAATTTGTATGTAATAACTTGAACACTAAAACAACAACTACTACTACTAACAGTAATACATTCATTACTGAAAATGTTGTGTCGAGTAATTCACTCTTATCTAATCCGCTTTTATGTGATTTCATGACGCAGTCAACTATTGTGACTACAACATCTCAATATAAATTACCGAATGATTGTATTAATCAATCCACAAGTAATGATACTAATGATTCAAATATTAAAACAACATTGAATGAACGAAGAAAATCATCCTATGCTGATTTGTTCATGTTAAAAACTAATCAAAATATAACTAATCATTCTGTTGTCAGATTATCACCAGAACGTTCACATTCAACTCGATCGTCTGGTGGTCGTTCATTATCAACACGTCTTCGACCTGACAATAGTTGGATTATGAATCATGATTCTTGTGTAGAAAATACTGTTATTTCCAATTCATCAGCTCCTCCTCCTACTACTACTACTGCTAATACTACAACCACTCATTCCACTATAATGAATTCATGTTCACTCGTTACTAGTACGCCAACTTTATGCTCTAAAATAAATCGTATTCTTAACACTTTGAATCAATCAGTAATTTCATCGAATTCTATTGACACTTCATTGTCATCGAATAACAATGAAAATATAAAAAATAAAACGGATCAGTTACCAATAAAATGTTCAAAATCATATAATCGAATAATTTGTAATAGTGTTGTTGAAAAATTTAAATCAAACTCTTCTATGGAATCATGTTTAACTGTCAATAAATTAACAATGAAAACAACACCTACTTCTATTACCACCACCGACAGTTGTAGTGATGAATACAATAATCGTAGTAAATTCCTTTCAAATTCATCAAATCCTATGTTAATTATGTCGAATTCAGGTTAATAATTTCACTATTAATGGTTTAATACTGTCCTACTAATAACATGAATAATAATAATAATATTTTTAATGGTAGTGATGATAGTGAAGATTTTCAATTTTCGGTTGTCTTATGAGATTCCTGCTTGGATTGCAGGCTGTGTAGTATTTTATCACAAGCTTTCATTAAAAATTATCATTTAAGCATCTGTTAAATTAACTGTAAATAACTTATTTGGACTTCCTCTTTTATATCATTCAGACGAACAGTTGTACTATTTACTTTGCGCCAACTGAGTTTTTATTGAATCACCCAAACATTTAAATAGTCACATTGCCAATGATAACAAGAATTGACCCAGGGGGTAGTCAGTCGCGGTTTAGAAAGAACCTGACACGTATGT
Organism: Schistosoma turkestanicum; assembly: GCA_944470395.2. NCBI lineage: Eukaryota > Metazoa > Platyhelminthes > Trematoda > Strigeidida > Schistosomatidae > Schistosoma > Schistosoma turkestanicum. The sequence goes on from OX103973.1 coordinate 28,200,821, forward strand.
TCATCAGTTCCATCAGTACTTGGAGATGAAATTTTTAGGGCAGATCCTAGAACAGTACAGTATTAGCCGTATCAACTGGGTTTAGCCCTTCAAACCTGTCGGTGGAAAACGTGGTACACTAAGGTATTATCACAATTGAAATCGCATTGTGTTATATCATATTTAGTCGATATTGTATGGTGGATTTGATAGTACAATAATGATATTGATTTGTTTTAAAAAAGAAAATTCAAAAAAGTGCTAATGAGAAAATACCCTTGTGTCAACAATATCACATGATAAATAGTTTTCATTAGTTTACGTTTGAAGTTTTTGTTTGTTTAAACAGAAAAATAGAGAACCAAATATGAAACTAACGTTAGTCACTGAGTACTGTTGTCCGGAAACCCTATGGTGAAATTACAGAATCTTTAGTGAACAGTCTGCAATTATGCATTTACATTTTGTTGTGTATGCTGCAATCCAAGTCGGCTCTAGACTGTCCTCTTCTGCTTCTCTTCTAGTCTACACACTGTGCTTTCAACTTTTTGAAGCTCTTCTCTTCGGCAGTCGATCGTAGCAACTTTCATGCGACGTTCCGCTGCATACTACTTTGTAACGTCCACCAAATTATGTTTGTTTAGTTATTAGCAGTGATCGATTTCTATCAATAATACAGAAGAAACTAAAGTCCTTATGAATCTCATTCAACTGAATGAGAAAAAGTTTAACACAATGGCAACAACACAGTAGCTGATAAAACTGTCGATTAAAAATAAGATTACATTGTCATTAATGTTATTATGTATATACATGTGTCTTCCCTACGCCTATTACCCCCAACGGAGCATAGGCCACTGACCAGCATTTTCCAACCTAATCTGTCCTGTGCTTTCCTTTCTAGTCCTGTCTAATTATGATTCATTCTTCTCATGCCTGTCTCCATTTCTCGGCGTAATGTGTTTTTTGGTCTCCTAAGTGAGGGCTTGTCTTGTGACGCCATATACACATATCAACTCCATCAATTCATACTCCTAAATTTTATTGGTTAATATGAGTTTACTTGTTGATTGCTTTTTCTTCTCTCTCTAACTGTATGTATTGTTCTCTAAATAGATTTTTTTCTTTCTTTGTCTTAGTTGGTGTTACTCCTGGTTCTGACTATTATCATAACAAAAATTCCAATTACCAACCAATCACTACTACTTATCGTCCATTACGTCATCTTATTAACAACTGGCCACCACATCATCCAATTGATCCAATTCAAGCAACTGAATCGTATTGTTCTTAAATCTGGGTCAATTTGTTAACGGGCTATTGGTTTATTCCATTTCCCTTCCACCTAGCCTCTGTGTTCTTTGCTCCAATTTTTTTGTATGATTTAAGTTTAACAACAATAACAAAAAAATCATTCTAAGACAAAATGGAAATTGACATTATTGATCGAGAACAACAACGAAACTGTGTACAAGGTTATTGAAATGTCTTTATTTTTGTTCATTCAACCAATGGAATACGCGCCAATAGATGAATGTTATATTCGTTGGTTAATTTGAGATCAACACAACAACAGTGTCCAATATTTATTAGTGTGTATGTATGGGGGGCACAGAGTCAATGAACTTGAGATAGATGTGTAGATACCAACGTTTCCTTTCTCATGCATCACACCTCTTCATAGTCGTTTAGTCTGTTTATATGAGAGAATTGTGTGTGTGTGTGTTTTTCTTCTTTGAATAGAAATTTTTTTTATCTAGCGAAAGTGTATACGTGTACATCAACTGATAAAAAATTTTCCATCTTTGTCCTAATATGGTGGTTATCAGTCATTTATGTTTTTGTCTTGTGAATAAGCCGGTGCTGATTTACAAAAGTGTTTATTAAATCTCATATAAAATGTTTTGTGTTGTAAAGTTTTTGTAATTAATCTACCAAATATGAAGTTGTGTTATTTCATCCTCGACGGCTAATGCATCATAAATGATTTCATGATCACAAACAATACTAACAAAATTGAATGCGCTTAACTTTTTTTTATCATTTCATAAGTTTACTATTTTAAATGTATATAACCAGTGTTAGGTAAACAGACATAGAATATTTATTCTTCTGCTGTTTATGTTTATCACTCTATTGTTTATTTATATTTCTTTCTCCTTTATTTGTTAGTTTCATATGGTGTATTTATTTCATATAAATGTGAGTAGAGAAAAACGACAACACACTATATAAGATATTGAAACGACGAAAGGTGAGTGTTTGATGTTTAGAAACAAACAATTTTTAGTCTTCAATTAAATTATTTACTTAGATATATTTGGGTATGAACCACATTTAAAATAAGAAAACTAATGAAAATACCTCAAAGTAAATGAAGTGCGGTTGGAACCTGGAATTTTTAGTGACTGAAGGTTGAACATCTTAACCAATAAGACATGTGAGTAAACAATCGTGCTCAACTGTTGTTATAAATATTGACAATAAATACTCTTTATAAATGGATTGGTTGAATTGTGTAATTAATAAGGAATTATTAATCGTGATAAAGTTCATCAATGTGATTGTTATATGAGAATGTACATTTAGTTGATATCATACAAATAATTAAAGATATTTATAACTAATTAAAAATTTTTAGAATGAAAATTTGTTGTTGAGATTTATCAACAAAAAATTTGAAAGTATCTATTTATATTATTTATTGAATGAACACACCCAAGGAATGAAGATGAACTAATGCAAAGGTTAAAAGAATAATAGATGAAATCGTATAAATCCTTAAAAATATCATAAATACTAACAAATAGGTATTTCTTCTAAATCGTTAACAATTATATAAGTTACTGAATACTGATAAGTAAGATCATACACAAGAATGAAATTTGATACGAAAGAAATCAAGGTGAAAAGCGTAAACAGAATTAACAATCTGTTTTGTAATCCTTGTTTATGCCTGTTACCCCCAAAAGAGCATAGGGCGCCGACCAGTATTATCCAACCTACTTTGTCCTGGTTATTTCTTTCCAATCCTGCCCAATTTTGTTCATTCTTCTCTTCTACTCCACCTGGAGCCCCTCCGGGGCTACTCCCTTTCCTATGCCCGGATAAAGGAGGAGGGTTGGGCATGAGGTTGTAATCTTATCCATATATAGAATAATTTCATCACACATATAGGTAATGTAATCAGTAATGAAATTTCTCTGCGCTTATTGTTGTTATGTAGGTTCAATGTATGTGTACCTTATATTTTTTAAAACAGGTGTAGTATTAATTTGATTGCCCGACCGTAGCTGCTACCTTGACGTGGTGGTCGGGCTTGCCTATCGTGATGACCCAACCGAGCTATACTGGCTGGAACATATGTTCCTGCAGGTCCTACCATGCCAGGCTGGTCGATTGGAGAACGATGTGACTAAAAGCAGCTACCCAAGGTCTGAGGGCGAAGTCGTACTGCTGACTGCAGAGGGGTGTGACAGCAGTAAGGTGTTTCCCTCGGACAACCAGCATCTGCAGCGATGCTGCCTTCTCACAAGGAAGGAAGGGTTAGAAAAGGTCGGCCCTAAAAATGTCACACTCCCCCTAACTCACGGATTTCCGTCTCCCTGGGTAAGGGTGCCCACCAAGGGCCTTTAAGAACGGAGCTAATCCTCTAAATAGCTTTCATAAAAAGGCCGTGCGTGACCGGCCTGGAGCAGTTGTCCCTTGGGCTCTGCGGTCACGCACCAACACTAATCCATCTTCCTTTTCAGGTCCCTCAAGAAACAACCTTCCACGGTGTGGGCAGCCGGGAAGTGATAACCGCCCTCATACCCGTACCAGCATGCGAGACCAAATTGTTCAAAATCAAATCCTTCCTACACCCCCTAATGTCTCTCTTATCTCTACGACTAACTGTACTCACACTCCCTTTTCTCACTGCACCGCTAATGCAGACGAAGCGAGATCACGAAACGTCGTTCCTGGTCTCTTGAAACCCCGTTCTAGACTACATATTGGAGCTTTTAATGTACGGACATTGTGTCAAATAGGGCAACAGGCATCATTAGCTAGGACTTTAGAATCTCGTGCCATCGATGTATGCTGCGTCTCGGAAACGCGCATACAGGATCCTAGTAAAATTATTAACCTGATTTCACCTTGTCAAAATAAAGAAGCAGCTCGATTTACTCTTCGTGTATCCGGTAGCCCTGATGCTGCTTGCAGGGGTCTTGCTGGCGTAGGCATAGCGTTGAGTCCTTGGGCAGAATTATCTCTCCTAGACTGGATCCCAGTAGATAGTCGTTTGTGCGCTGTCCGACTAAACGGGACAGTAAGGACTCGTAAGGATAGGGACACTCGCCGTTGCCTCTTCGTCATATCTGCCTATGCCCCCACTGACTGCAGTGCAGACGAGGTTAAAGATGAGTTTTACAGAAAGCTTTCGGACCTCCTCCAAAAAGCTAGGCGCTCTGACATAGTAATAATGGCTGGTGACTTTAATGCTCAAGTAGGTAGACTAGGTGAAAAGGAAAGACATCTAGGTGGATGTTATGGTGTAGCGACTGAGAGAACAGACAATGGCGACCGTCTGTTGCAACTATGCTCAGATAACCGCCTATTCTTAGCGAACACCAACTTTAGGCATAAGGAAAAGCATCTGTTGACCTGGCGACCTCCAAAGTCATCTCAACGTTGGACTCAACTAGATCACATCGCCATCAGCCACCGATGGAGGGGTTCGATAGAAGACTGTCGCTCGTTCTGGAGCACATGTTTGGATTCAGATCATGCTCTAGTGCGAGCTCGTATCTGTTTAAGGCTTACTGGACGTAGGAAAGACACCGTAAGGAAGCCTCTTAGGGTTTTACTTAATGATAATCAAACCAAGAAAATATTTCAGGAGCAACTAGAAAGAGAGTTAAGCAACCATGCAAGCGATTCCCATCCAGAAACAGGTTGGTATGATATCAAAAAAGCTGTGGAAACAGCAGTGATATCTGCTAGTAAGGTAAACCATGAGGCTAGGATGAAGCCGTGGATTTCAGTCGCATCCACCGAACTGATGGATGCTCGAAAACGCATCCCACCTGACTCTGAACATGATGAAGAGCGTAGTCAGCTTAGGCGCAGACTTATAAAAAGTCTGCGTAACGACCGCGAACAGTGGTGGGTGGCGAAAGCAAAAGCGATGGAAAAGGCAGCGGCGATAGGCAACACTAGACAACTTTTCCGCCTTATTAAAGAAACTGGTATTAGGAACCCGAATGTAAGTGAGACTATCTCGGAAAAGGATGGTCTTATTATCCATTCTCAATCCAGGAGACTGGATCGATGGGCAGAACACTTTAGGGATCAGTTCAACTGGCCACGAGCCACTCTTCGGTTACCCACGATCTCCAGTCATCCTGAATGCCAAATCGACGTAAGTCCCCCTAGTCTTAATGACGTTGAGAAAGCGTTAGGAAATCTGAAACGAGGACGAGCTGCAGGTCCTGATAGACTGACCCCTGAGATATTTAAGGATGGTGGTCCAGTTTTAGCAGCTAGGTTGACTGAGATCTTAGGTAGAATCTGGGAACTGGACGTAATCCCATCCGACTGGTCTCAATCCTTGATTGTCCCAATCTATAAAAAAGGACAGAAGTCTTCTTGTGACAATCACAGGGGAATAAGTCTAACTAATATAGTATCTAAAATATTGGCCTCAATAATACTTCGACGCTTAACGAAAGCTCGTGAACAGCAGACTCGAGAAAACCAGTCTGGTTTTCGACCTGGACGTGGTTGTATAGACCACATTTTCACACTCAGACAGGTCCTGGAACATAGACACACATTTAGGCGTCCTACAATAGTTGTTTTCCTAGACCTTAAGGCGGCATTTGACTCTGTGGATCGTGAGGTTCTGTGGGAGTGTCTGTCATTGAAAGGTGTACCACAGAAGTACATTAACCTCATACAAGCCCTCTACTCAAACACCACTGGTCGAGTGAGAGCTTATGGTGAACTGTCACCGGAATTCTCTACTTCAAGTGGTGTCCGTCAGGGATGTCCACTCTCTCCATTCTTGTTTAATTTTATCATAGACATGCTCCTAGAAATTACCCTATCCTCGTCTGAATTTTATGGAGTAGACCTTTTACCAGGTGGCTCGCTTATTGACTTAGAATATGCCGATGACATTGTCCTACTTGGTGAAGACGCTGACAAAATGCAGAGTCTTCTGACTACCCTAAGCAACAATGCAAGCATGTTCGGGATGCGGTTTTCCCCCTCGAAATGCAAAATGTTGATTCAAGACTGGGTTTCATTGGCACCTGAACTAGTGATAGGGAGTGAAGTAGTCGAACGTGTAGACCGCTTCACTTATCTTGGGAGTCTCATCAGTGCTGATGGCCTGGTGACTGACGAAATCTCAGCTCGGATACAGAAGGCTCGATTGGTTTTTGCCAACCTGCGTCACTTATGGCGTAGGCGAGATATCCGTTTGCTGACTAAAGGACGAGTGTACTGCGCAGTAGTTCGCTCCGTCTTACTTTATGGCTGTGAAACATGGCCAGTGAGAGTAGAAGATATTCGTAGGTTTCTGGTTTTCGATCATAGGTGTCTTCGAAGCATTGCTCGTATATCGTGGGACACCCGAGTGAGCAACGCTGTTATTAGGAATCGGGTGCTAGATAAGAATGGCAGATCAATAGATGAAGTAATGAAACTTCACCAGTTGAGGTGGTTGGGACATGTGTTGCGTATGCCCAACCACCGGCTGCCTCGTCGAGCCTTGTTTTGTAGTGTAGGAATAGGTTGGAAGAAATTTAGGGGCGGTCAAACCAGAACATGGCAGAAATCCATGAAATCATTGACTAGTGGACTGAGCCATGTCGGTAATTGTCGACTACCTGGTTGGGGTCCGCGAGATGATAATAATCGATGGTTAGAGACCTTAAATGACATGGCTCAAAATCGTTCGCAATGGCGCCAGTGCATTTATTCTTTGTGTTCTCTCAAATCCTAATCTTCTGGATTCATCAACCCCTCTAGTTTCGACTCTCTAAACTTATCTCACTGAATCATACTTCTTGAATAGTATCTTCTAATCCTAACCTCTCCGATTATTTCTAATTCCCTTACTACCTCTTCTACTATTGGATTTGAATTGACGATTACTTCTCTGTGCTGATGTGGTATGGCAACATGAACTGATGTACTTATGTACAAAGTTCTACGTTGCATCTGACTGACTGAATTTGATTGGGTCAGTCAGTTACAACGTGGAACTTCGTACCTAATGACATCAGTTCACGTTGCCATACCACATTAGCACAGAGACGCAATTGTCAATTCAAATACCATAGTAGTAGAGGTAGTAGAAGTAATCAAATAGATAAATGGTCGAATATATCATTCGAGATGTATACCCCCAGAGGAATCAAATAAAATTGTTAGTTTGACAAAAAAAACTTTTCACATAAGAATACCATTCATACTTATGAATAACGATCATGCATTCGTAAAGATTAAGATGTAATCGCGCATTCACTCTATCTTGAATGAAGAACAATAATCTTGATTAGATAAAAGTATTATGTTATATATAGGATTTTCTCATGACAGTCAGGTTAAACAAAATGGAGCGTGTCGTTTAAATAGCAACTCCGTCCTGTAGAAAACTAACTCGCTAGAAAAATGCCAGCCAAAAAAAATAATTCAATGCATTTAAACTCTGCCCTGGCAGGTAGGTCTTCATTTAGAGTATTTATGACGTCTAATGATGAAAGCCGTTTCTCCGGAAGTCACAAGACCTCCTCTGACAATCAGAGCCCTTCCATGGTGTGGGCATCCAGGAAGTGACAACCGCTCTCGTACCCGTGTAGCACACGAGACCTAGTCGGCCACAAATCCTTTCTACACGTCCTAATGACTCTTATCTCCAAACACAACCCTTCTTTCGTTTCTTTGTCGCCTCGCGCCGCTGAAGCAAACGGTTTGAGTACTCGAAACATAATTCCTGGTCTCCTGGAACCCCGTACTAAATTACATATTGGAGATTTTAGTGTTCGAACCTTGGGCCAAATAGGACAACAGGCTTCCTTAGCTACGACTCTGCAATCTTGTGCCATCGCTGTGTGTTGCGTCTCCGAAATGTGCATACAGGATGCGAGTAGAATCATTAAATTAACTTCACCTTTTTCTAATGAAAAACCCTTCCTATTTACCCTCCCTCTTTCTGGAGGCCATGCTGCTGCTTCCCGTGGCCTCGCTTGTGTAGGTATTGCTTTGAATCTTAGGGCGGAACTAGCTCTCTTACATTGGATCCCAGTAGACAGTCGCTTATGCGCTGTACGACTAAATGGGATGGTACGGACTCGTAAATATATCGACAGTCTCCGTTGCCTCTTCATTATCTCCGCTTACATCCCTACTGACTACAGCCCCGACAAGATAAATGATGAGTTTTACAGAAACCCAACTTTCTCCAAAACGTTAGACGCTCTGATGTATTAATAATGGCTGGTGACTTTAATGCTCAAGTAGGTAGACTAAGTGAAAAGGAAAGACACCTGGGTGGACCTTATGGTGTTGCGACTCACAAAACAGATAATAGCGATGTTCTACTGCAACCATGCTCAGGCAATCGCCTACTTCTAGCACACACCAACTTTAAGCATACGGAAGAAGAACATCTCTTGACATGGCGACCCCCGAATTCATCCCAACGATGGACCCAACTAGACCAAATTGCTATCAGCCATCGATAGAAAGGCACCATTGAGGACTGCCACTCATTCTGTAGCACTTGTTTAGACTCAAACCATGCTCCAGTGCGAGCGTAAGAATATATTTCAAGTACAGCTAAAAATACATCTAGGCAGTCATTTAAGTGAGGCTCAGCCCGAGGCAGCTTAGAATGATACACAAAAAGCTGTAGAAACAGCAGTGATACCTGCTAGTAAGGTAAACCATAAGTTTAGGAACAGGCCGTCGATTTCAGTAGCATTGACCGAACTGATGGATGCTCGAAAGCTCATCGCGCCTGGCTCTGAGTGCGATATGGAGCGGAGCCCGCTTAGGCACAGGCCTACGCAATGATCACGAACAGTGACGGGTATTGAAAGCAAGAGATACAGAAAAGGTAGCGGCGATAAGTAACAGCAGACAGCTATCCACACTTACCAAGGAAACCAGTATCAGTAATCCGACCATATCTGGGAACAGGATGTGACTATTAGTCATTCTCAATCCAGGTTGGATAGGCTAACCACGATCTCCAGTAAACCTAAATGGCAAATCAATGTAAGTCATCCAATTCCCAATGAAGTTTAAAATGCCACAGGAACTCTAAGGCGAAGGAGAGCAGCGGGCCTTAATGCATTGACGCCTGATGGTTTTCAGGATGGTTGGCTAGTTTTAGCAGTTAGATTGACTGAGATCTTGGGCAGAATCTGGGAAATAGACGTAATCCTATCCGACTGGTCTCAATCTCTGACTATCCCAATTTACGAGCGAAGACAAGAGTCCTCTTGTGATAGTCACAGAGAAAAAAGTCTGACTAATATATTATCTAAACTGTTAGCCTCGATTATACTTAGACACTTAACTAGAGCTCGTGAAGAACAGACTAAGGAAGACCTGGCTGGTTTGCGACCTGGACAAAGCTGTATAGACCACATCTTCACACTACGACAGGTCCTGGAACACAGACACACATTTAGGCGTCCTACAATAGTTGTCTTCTCGGACCTGAAGGCGGCTTTCGACTCTGTGGGTTGTGAATGGTTCTATGGCAGTGTCTGTCATTGAAGGGTGTACCAAAGAAGTACATTAACCTTATACAAGCTCTCTACTCGAACACCACTCGTTGAGTAAGAGCTTATGACGAACTGTCAACGGAATTCTTTACTTCAAGTGGTGTCCATCAGGGCTGTCCACTCTCTCCATTCTTGCCTAATTTTGTCATAGACAAGCTCCTCGATATAACCTTATCCTCGTATGAATTTACAGGAGTGGATCGTCTAACAGGAGACACGCTCGTTGACTTAGAATATGCCGATGACAGTTCTACTCGGTGAAGACACTGAAAAAATCCAGTCTTCTGACTACCCTAAGCAGCAATGCAAGCATGTTCGGGATGCGGTTTTACCCCTCGAAATGCAAAATGTTGCTTCAAGATTGGTTTGCATCGGTACCTGAACTAGTGATATGGAGTGAAGCAGTTGAGCGTATTGACCGCTTCACTTATCAGTGCCGATGGCCTGGTGACTGACGAAATCTCAGCACGGATACAGGAGGCTAGATCGGATTTCGCCAACCTGCGGCACTTATGACGTAGATGAGATATCCGTTTGCTGACCAAAGGACTAGTCTAATGCGCAACAGTTCACTCCATCCCTCTATATGGATGCGAAAACATGGCCACTAAGAGTAGAAGATATTAGTAGGTTACTGGTTTTCGATCATATATTGTTTGTGTGTCCTGGGACAAGTGTGTACACAGTGCCGTTGTTAGGAAACGGGTGCTAGGTAATGATGGCAGGTCAATAGATAAATTATTGAAACTTCATCAGTTGAGGTGGTCAGAACATTTGTTGCGGACAAACCAAAACGTGGGATAAATCCGAGGATTTACTGGAAACTGTAAGCCCTCACTCAGAATCGTCAAGGCCAAAGAACACATCACGCTGAGAAGTGGAGGCAGACATGAGAAGAATGGACAACAATTAGACATACTAATATTGGTATTTATAGTTCTACGGCTTTCCCGGTTTCCTTTTGCTGTAACAATTTGAAATAAGACCGGCTAAATTTGAACTGTATGGTTCCTTTTACAATACTAAGTCAACGATTTTAAGGCTAATATATGAAACTGTCATCCGTAGTTGTGACGTAGAATATAAGAAGATGTATTTTACCGCCTCGGAATTCTACTTATCTCAAAATATAACCCACCTGGTAAATCACAACTATGTACTTAACATGCAATTAACATAATATTAAGAAAAATTGGATTAATGTATAAATGAACTTTTATTTAAATAATGAATTGTAATAGCTGCAGTTAAAGAGAACATAACAGAAAGCAATCATACATACAGTCAAGATTATTCATTTTACATTCTATATACATTTAATCAGTAAAAATATTGAAAAACAAAAAGTTGTCAATGAAAGAAGCTGATGTAGGTAGATAGAGAGCATAAAAAAGAAGAAAATTGGTAGAAAACAAACAATCACATGTAAATAATATTAAATTGATGAAGTACTTTATTATTATCATTATACCCCCCAGCTAGGATAACTAATCATACAAATTTTTTGGTAGGAAGCTATAAATAAAATAAGAATGGTGAAAAGTCGTAAATATGCATAGGAAATGAATCTTTACACATCTGTTTTACAGTGATATTTAAAGGTAAATAATCCAACTGAGTAAGTTATTTAGCTCCTGATCATCTGATCAATTTATAATCACACATATTTGTGTGCATTACATTTATGATACTCAGAAAAATAGACAATAGTATACTACCTAAGAACAGGGATGAGTTAGTTGATAAAAATAGAAACAAGAAAAGTTACTAATTAGAAGGAAGACAATTGTAGCATCAAACTTCTGGAAAAAAAAACAGAAAATACAAAAATTTAATTATGCTTAATTATCTCTATGTATCCTAGTTTTTTGGATATTGGCTAACCATAGTAACGATTCTCGATTGTTGTCGTCAAGATCACTTAAATCTACTTGTTTATTTTCAGCAGTACGAGCGTGACAGCTATTCCCATTTGATTTGCTTTTTCGTGGAGATGGTGACTGTAAAATCAGTTTGCTTCCCATCAAACCTGATGTGACCTGTGCTACATGCCTTGGTACAGAAGAAACGAAAGAAGGAGGTTTATTAAAATCAATACGTTCATTGACACGTAGCAAACAACCATCAGATAATAATATACGTACAATACGTAGAATATTAACAGCATCATCTAACCCACGATGTCGTTGACCAACAAAAGACAAACCCAGATCACGTAACATTACTTTTAATGTTATACGATAACGTGATGGAAACTGATAGAAGGCACGAAATGATTTTGTCAAGTTTATCCATACACTTGCCCAACTAGGCATAGATATATTAGTTAAACGACACTGAATACGCATAAATTTACTCATGTCCGCATTACAATCACAGACAATAGCACATCTCTTGTTGGTCAGTTTGTGTCTTTTGAACAGCCATTCTTCAATTTGTAATAAGACATAAGGGAACGGTTGGGCAGCATCTACTTGAGTTTGTTGGATTTGTGTTAGATCCATGCAAAATTCACTAAGGTCTGGATGTAATTTAGGCTTACAATAAGCATGAAACACACTGACACACTTGCGTAACCTTGTATTATATAATAATATGGGAAATTCAATAATCTCATGTGGATAATCGACGTCAGTGATAATCTTCTCTTTTGACTCACAAGTAGCTTCCAGGTCAATAATTAATAAGTAGTCATAGAATGTATCAGGTGTCAATATGACTGGTTTTTGTAATTTCGTTATCATTGTAACCGGTAATTTTTTTAGATTGTGTATATCATTCTCACCATTGTTAATTATTTGAGAGTTTAAGTTTACCTCGCCAAGAACACTACTACTATGACAACCATAGCCACAACCACTGTTCTCATTATTATCTACGTCATCATCATTGATTTGAATTTCAGTATTGTGATCAATGGATTGTGCTACGCGTGCCCGCCGTACAAACTCTTGTAAACGACGTTTTAATACAGTAGCATTTCCCAACTGATTTAAACTATGATCATGCAGACAAGTGCGTAGATTATCTAAAGACATATTGTGTATACGGACATTACAATGACTCAAACGATCTCGTAGAAATACAGTCCACATTTCCGTTATAACTTGTATACCAGGAGAAAAAGCTGGTGTTGATGAGTATGGCATTGATACTAAACTGTTGGTGCCAATTGTACGACGTTTAACATCCAGAGGAATCATTTTACCATGATTGTTTTTAACAGGTCCTAAATAAAAATCACAAATCGATGTTTCAGCTAATAATTCTTCTAGATTATGTAGTTCGATATCTGATTCCGAGGATTGCATAAACAATGATGAATGTTGATCAGTTTGTAGCATTTTCGAATCTACACCACCCGTATCGTTTAGATCATAATCCATAGATTTCTGAATATAAACCTTATCATCATGTTGTTGCACATTTTTTGGTGTTTCATTTTGAAATGAATCAATTGAACTGTTAACTTCATCACAATCATTATTGAATACTTCTTGACCAGTACGATTCACATGATTACCAGCAAATCCTGATTGCATACTAAACGGTACACTGGTAGACTGATTCATTGTAGTTGAAAAATTAGAATACGATAAATAATTGATCGGAGAGTAAATAGATTATAATTATGATTAATATCGACAAGCAATGGTTATTAATGATATACAGGATTGAGGACAAATGAAAAAAGAATATACTTGATAATTATCAGGATTTTGCGACGAACAGTGAATAATTACAAAAGCAACTATGGTGTCGATGAGAATCTATATACTGGTGATTAGTTGAGGTGTGTTGTTGTGATACAACTTTTCAGATACAGATGATACTATACAACAGTTAATGGATAATAGACAGTATTCATTGAAAGATAAGATGAAAGCTTTTTTTGAACAGATTTGATAATGAAACTACATACAATGAAAAGGGAGAAAATGAATAAATTGTAAGTAATGAATAACTGCCGGTATGGTCAGAAGAACATATGATTTGTGAAAATATTGAAGTTGTATAATAGTTATGTAGAATAACTACCAGAACACTAAGCAAATGAATATACTTTGGGGAGGTAATCAAAACGAGATTGAAATATTGATTGGTTACCACTTGAAATATCAGTGTAAAATTGATTTATACCCAAATTTTTAGCATGTTTGCTAAAAAAACAATAAGAAAGAGGTTAGTGTGGTAATAACCGCTTGAAACTAAAGGGTACAATAAAAAGACATTTTGTAAAGCAGTAGACAGGTAATGTAAAAAGCTTAAAATACCAATGTATAAAATGATAACCAAGAATAAAAACAAATCACTGATCAATACCAAATAGAACGAAAATAAATAAAATTAAGAATGCTGATCATAAATATGACAGTTAACATGGATATACACTTGGACTCGAAATTACCTGGACACTGTTTTCTGACTATGTACGTTCCATAAGGTCTTATGTTTACACAAAAAGGATCTATTCGGTGTTTAATGGAAAAAACACGCAAAATTCCATCACTAGCGTATGAACATTCTTTAACTATACAATGCATTCGTTGTTCTCCGGTTGCTCGCGATCTCCAGTCATCCAAAATTGTAAATCGATATTAGTCCTCGGACTCTTAATAAGGTTTAGAAAGCATAGGAAATCTAAAGCGAGGGAGAGCAGCATGGCGTGACAGGCTTGCCCCCGAAATTTTTAAGGATGGTGGGCCAGTTTTAACAGTGAGATTGACTGAAATCTTAGGTAGGAAAGTTGGGGCTGAGCGTAATGCTGTTTGAAAGGTCTCAGTCCCATATTGTCCCAAATGACAAAAAACCGACAGAAAAATCAGTTTAACTACGTATCTAAAATGTTAGCCCCGATTATACTTAGACACTTAACTAGAACTCGCAAAGAACAGACTAAGGAAGACCTGGCTGGTTTGCGACCTGGACAAAGCTGTATAGACCACATCTTCACACTACGACAGGTCCTGGAACACAGACACACATTTAGGCGTCCTACAATAGTTGTCTTCTCGGACCTGAAGGCGGCTTTCGACTCTGTGGGTTGTGAATGGTTCTATGGCAGTGTCTGTCATTGAAGGGTGTACCAAAGAAGTACATTAACCTTATACAAGCTCTCTACTCGAACACCACTCGTTGAGTAAGAGCTTATGACGAACTGTCAACGGAATTCTTTACTTCAAGTGGTGTCCATCAGGGCTGTCCACTCTCTCCATTCTTGCCTAATTTTGTCATAGACAAGCTCCTCGATATAACCTTATCCTCGTATGAATTTACAGGAGTGGATCGTCTAACAGGAGACACGCTCGTTGACTTAGAATATGCCGATGACAGAGTTCTACTCGGTGAAGACACTGAAAAATTCCAGTCTTCTGATCCCCATAAGCAACAATGCAAGCATGTTCGGGATGCGGTTTTACCCCTCGAGATGCAAAATGTTGCTTCAAGATTGGTTTGCATCGGTACCTGAACTAGTGATATGGAGTGAAGCAGTTGAGCGTATTGACCGCTTCACTTATCAGTAGAGTCTCATCAGTGCCGATGGCCTGGTGACTGACGAAATCTCAGCACGGATACAGAAGGCTAGATCGGATTTCGCCAACCTGCGGCACTTATGACGTAGATGAGATATCCGTTTGCTGAATAAAGGACTAGTCTAATGCGCAGCAGTTCACTCCGTCCCACTATATGGATGCGAAACATGGCCACTAAGAGTAGAAGATATTAGTAGGTTATTAGTATTCGATCATATATTTCTTAGAAGCATTGTTTGTGTGTTCTGGGACAAGCGAGTAAACAGTGCCGTTGTTAGGAAACAGGTCCTAGGTAATGATGGCAGGTTAATAGATAAAGTATTGAAACTTCATCAGTTGAGGTGATGAGAACATTTGTTGCGGACAAACCAAAACGTGACATAAATCCATAATGTCATCGGAAACTGTGTTGGTAAATGTACAGTAGCTGGTTGGGGTCAGCGAGATTATAGTAACCGACTGTTAGAGACTTTGAATGACATGTCTCAAAAGCATACATTATGTGTTATCTCGAATTCCTTATGATTTGTAATGAGCTGTACTCAATGTGTGCATAGATGGAAATGACAAGTCACTAGTGCATTACTATTTCCCTGTGCTTAGCGTACCTTTGTGACGGAAAACACATGAAAATCTCAACAAGAATCCAGTCATAGAGCGCCCATCGCGCTTTCAGACTTAATAATATACCTAAGCCAACAAACCATGTGGCCACTATATACACGAAAGGTATAAGTACAATAGCGAAACTACATGACAGATTTACTTTAGGAAAGCAAAACACCTAGTTAAACGTGACAAGTCACTGAATATACCGAAAAACAATGCTTATATCCGACCTGTGAACATTAAATTATACATCTAAAGCATTGGTGCATAACAAACATATTTTTTCCCTTATTAGACTAATAATGCATCTGAACAATGCTGGTCTATTAATTGTAACCGATGATAGATGCAGCGATCGCTCCTCCAATATTTAGTTTGAAAATAAAACATTTTGGAATGGGCGATTGCAGAAGCTTAACCTAGAATATTAAAATTTGGAAAATTATTTTCTAGATTTTGCACATAAACATAAAACCTACCATTAGACACGATCCATAAACACGACAAATAGTCACCGTATAGCATGACAGCTGACCTACGAAAGCCCGCGGGTCACAATCATCTAATTCAAACCTCAATATTCAACCAGCCCGCACTCCTCGCAAAAACCAGAAAGCTGGCTTTAATATCCCATATCTTTTTCACGACCTAGTATAAAGCAGTTGATATATTTTCTCCCGATTCTTGTTCGTTAGGTACGATTCCAGGTATTTGGTAATTTCTAACGGATTGTTGTCTAGCCAACCGACTGCACTAATTGTAGTCATTTGGAAGTTATGTACGGCTTAATTTATCCCACGATTTGGATGAGTGCGGTTGTTTCAGGAAAGTATGGTTTCTGAATATAAAAGCTATCACATTATCAGGCTGGAGATCAGTTAGCTGCAATGTGGAGAATAATAAGGAGAAAATTCCATTGCTATTAAGAGTATGATTTTTGGAAAAAGTAAATAATGTATAATTTAGTCTAATAATTGATAGTGAAGATTGTGCGAGAAGACCAAAGTGTAAGCAAGGGATGGGAAACAGAGATAACAAGCTAGATAGATCTGAAGAAATGTCAATAATAACAATTAGCGATTTTCAAGATATACATCAGGCATAACCGGTCCACGAGGGATATAATAATCCGTCTTTGAGTACGCGTTTATCAAGTCTTTTCTTGAATCTGTCCACTTCGGGGTCTGCAGTCACCTCATCCGTGAAAGCAATCCAAATTGCGATGACTTAATGAGATACCTGTGTTGACGAACACAGGTGTTCGCTCTTTGATGCGCATTTTTCCGAGGATTACCTCGAGGAACGTGGCAGTGGTGTTTTGGTCAGATGCTCATGTTTTGACGTTTCGCTGTAATGAATATGCTTTATGCCATCTCCAGTTCATCTCTGATGCTCCTGTAATTCAGGGGTAATAATCCTGAATGCTGGGGTCTATCTTCGTAAGTTTTTTTTTAACCCTGTCACTTATTTCGTTACTCGTCTCTGCACTCGATCCAAGAAATTTATGTCTTTTTCAAGGGGGGTATGCGATAACGCTGTGAACCTAAAACAACTTTAAGAATAATTCTGCGGAGATGTCTTCAAGTTGTCTTCGCTTAAAGGGAAGAGTTACATTAGCCTAGCCTGCGTCCCCTATATAGTTGGAAGTGGTATCGAGGCTCCCAGTTGTTGATAAACCGAGATCGCGCTCTGAGGAGATATTAGGGATCGGGCTTTAATTGTGTTAGTCGTTTGTGGCACGTTGCGAGAATGTACATAACAAGACATTTCGAATAGTTCCGTTTTAAACCATTTCTCACTAACCATTCCTCAATAGGTGTAAGTTCATTTGAAGCTCGTCTTCACCTCTAAAGAACCTCCAGGAGTGCATGCGGTCTATGTTGAAAGCTATTGCAAAATCAAGAAAAGTTTGGATGCGTACGACCTGCCTTTCCGAAACCTGTGTTCAGCTTCAAGAAGTATTTTGTCCTGGTCCATGTACTCCCTCATTTGTTCGTTCAACGCCCTTCCATTACCTTTGATAGTATAGATAGTAATGCTACTGGTTCGTAACTGGCTGGGTCCGTCCTATCTCCTTCTTTGACGCCTGGACAAAGAGAAGCTTGTTCCCATTCAGCTGTGAGTCAGTCTGACTCTAGTGAATGCTTGAATAGGTCAAGCACCTTTGAAGTAATGGCTTTTAAACAAGACTGTAAGGAGAGTATTGTCACATCCAGATGAATTTGCGGGACGCAGGTATTTTAATTTTCTCACTACTATGTCCGGAGAAAATCGAATATTACAAAGGCCATTAAGCGGCACTATGCTTGAGCAGTACAGTAAGAATGTGTGATCATGTGAGTCCTTCTCCGAGTTGTTGTCAACAGTTGTGGGGAAACAACACGATTTTTCAGGGTGGCAAGCAACTAAACATGCCCCTAAAACGCGTAGGTATGTGATTCATTGATAAGAATATTATTAGGCACAAAGAGGGAAAACGCAACTCGGTTACCACAACAAACATAGAAGTTGGACAATGTCGTCGAATTTGTGAAAAGTAGTTTTTACAAAAGAAGATTAGCATCGCTAACCATAGGTGTATGATCGAACTAAAGTACTCTGGCTTTTCTCAGGCTTGACCTATTCACTTTATTCATCAACAATGGATTGTTTATGCTCATATGTAGAGTACTATGGTTTTTCCACGTAAGCTATTTTTTTGATAAGTTTACTATCGATTAACTTAACGATCGACAACATTTTAAAGGTGGTAGAGAACCATTGATGTATAGACAAAAGCATCCGTACTTCAACTAACTGGATTTAATGTTAACGAGTAATATTACCTCAAACTCTGTTGTTCTAAGTAACAAGATCACAGTCTCAAGGACGACTTTTTACAGGCAACAAATGTTAGATATATCATTTCACTAGTTACCTATATTTTCAAGTATTTTCACAGTTGCAGACTAGAATTTTCAAAGTTTTAGTACGCAAAAGTGCATTATTTGCATAGCAACAGCCAGCCTTATCGTAACCGTTACCTAAAGTAACGTTTAAATACTTCACACATTGCGCTGAAGATAATGTACGACAAGATGTTTACTGAATGTTCGCTGCTCCCTTTCCTCACACAAATTGGATCTCACTGACCACAGTAACCAAGGTAACCGCTTCATAAGTCCTAAGTTCCGCACTATCAACGATTACATTCGTTAATCCATTTTAGATTTATTTGAGATGACTAGAGTTTGTGAACACAGCATTTGTCATTGAACTCAAATCGTTGGTAAAATGTGTCAAAATTATTCAAATGGTGATCAAATCACATACCTGTGTGTTTAAATTACAAACTCTAACTACAGTAGTGTGCATCTATCGACTGTAACAGCGATCACCCATTTGAGATTTTAAATTCAACGTCTCTTTGCAAGTGTGCATCGTTAAAAACAGAAATTAGGGTTGAATTTTACATCTTTTAGAAAAATCTTTAGAAAAATCAATTTACCTGTAAGCTGTCCTTTAGAAATAAGCTCATGGTCATTGGAAATTTCTGTAATGTTGTTGGTGTACTAAGGTTACGGACAGTAAAAACAATCCTCTTTATCTGGGACACTAAGAAATCCATCAGTTCTGTCGTTATTCTGAGCATTAGGTTACCAATGGAGTTGCCCTTCAGATAGTAAATTGATAATACGTTTAGTTACCAGTAGTAACACTGTTAAATTTAATCCGATGGGAGGTTCTGAAAACACTAATTATGAAAACGTAAAATAGATTTCAATTGTAATTCATTAAAATTCGTTTTCTTAGTAATACTTTCATTCTAATATTTGCCTTACGGAAGGATTTATCAAGCGATTCGACTGTAAAAAATGTTCAGTGAGTAGTACGGAGAAACTGTTTATTTCTAGTGATTTTAATAAGTACTAGGATATCATATAAAATGCAAAGAAACACTAGCCACTGACTCTAAACGCATCTTAACGAAAAAAGGGACGTGTTTTGATGCTTGGTGTTCTTACACTTTTAAAATCACCTATCAATCATTGTCAGACCACTATAAGAAACCCGGAAGCACTGGACGGCCGTTTCGCCCTGGTATGAGACTCATCAGCAGCGTGCATCCTCGACTCCTGCACCTCTCAGGATTCAAAACCGGGACCTTCGGTATTGTGCGCGAACGCCTGACCATTGGACCGCTGGGTCGGCAACCAACGTTGTTAGTGTCTAACTCCGATCTATGGATTTTGTGCGAACTCACCCATTTGTCTTTGGTACTTACTGCC
Source organism: Schistosoma turkestanicum (assembly GCA_944470395.2). Classification (NCBI taxonomy): domain Eukaryota; kingdom Metazoa; phylum Platyhelminthes; class Trematoda; order Strigeidida; family Schistosomatidae; genus Schistosoma; species Schistosoma turkestanicum. The sequence goes on from OX103973.1 coordinate 28,220,999, forward strand.
TACATCCGGCAGGGTTGAACCCCACTGGTCACGTCTTCTCACTAGAACTCCCATAGAATATTCAACTCATTTCACAACTGATTTTTGTGTTTAGGCTTAGGGTCTGTTAAAGTACTCTGCATCTCCTGAAAAACTAAGTCTACTCCCGCCTAACAAACGTTGGTGGTTACTGATAAATCATTTTCGCGTAATGGAATACGGTGCACGTGAAAGTGTGCAACTTAGTTCGTGCTTCAACCCAGATAATCGGAGATTTCGCGCCAGAACTTTGGACGAAAGCTTTTAAATGTAAATTTGCTAAGTAGCTGCAAATCCAACTGCTTAATTGCCTGACTGCTGAAATAAGTGTTCCTAATACTAAGCAGCTGGTACGAATTCACTATCGCACTTTCCATATCTAAAAACTTCTGCTTTACTTATGACAGTAATGATAATGATCTGCCTTATAATCAATCAACTATACTACAGAAAGCAATATTTTCATATAACAAGAACAGTTTCGTTTCGACCAGGGAGGTAAATAGAATCAAAAGTACATTTGGTCTGCAGATGCCATTTTTTTATGCGCGTTGTCCTAAACATGGAAAAGTGGAAGATAAACAAAAAGGTTCGTAGATTTTCCGACATTGGATTCTGAAAGAAATATGGTATTATCGTCTCTTTCTACCACTTGCAACAGTACCTCATACACTAGGCAAACACTAATCAATAATACAGGCAAGTCCCGTCCAATTAATGTTGATACCGTTGGCATAAGGTCAGTTATCTCAAAGTGAGGTTTTCTGTTTTTTCATAATGATATCCATTTGGGCCCTACAAGTTAGCTAGGTTAACAATCCACTGAAGAAGAAGGAGGACGGTCCTGTCATTATGCTCCTCTTAGTTAGTGAATTCGTCACAGCTGTGTCTGAGCTAAAAAGCCTTCAGTTACTCGGTACCCTCATTTCTTCATCCACTAATTCTTCTGATAGTAATGCAATCAACTTCACTTAAAATGCCTGTTACCCAAAACAGAGCATATGCCGCCGACCAGTTTTCTCCAACCAACTCTGTCCTGGGCTTCGCTTTCTAGTTCTTTCAATTTTTCGTTCATTTTTCTCATATGTTTCTCCATTTTCCGGCGAAATGTGTTTCCTGGCCTGCCTCTTTTCCTTTGACCTTGAGGATTCCATGTGAGGGTTTGTCTTGTGACGCACTCGAGGGCGTACTTCAATGAGTGTCCTATGAATATCCAGCGCTTCCCGATTTCCTCCTCGGATGTAATCTAGTTTGTCCTCTCCCACAGTAAGTTGCTGCTGATAGTGTCTTGCCAACGAATCCGAAGTATTTTGCGAAGACAACTGTTCATAAACACTTGTATCCTCTGGATAATGGCATTCGTAGTTCTCCAAGCTTCGGCTCCATACAGTAGAACTGCCTTGACATTTGTATTGAAAAGTGTGAGTTTCGTGTTGGTTGATAGTTGTTTGGAGTTCCAGATATTTTTCAACTGTAGAAATGCAGCCCTAGCTTTTCCAATCCGCGCCCTCACATCTGCATCGGATCTACCTTTCTCGTCGATGATGCTGCCCAGATATGTAAAGGTGTTAAGGTCCTCCAAGGCATCTCCATGAAGAGTGATTTGGTTGGTGCATGTTGTGTTGCATCGGAGAATTTCGCTTTTTCCTTTATGTATGTTGAGACCTACTGCTGCAGAGGCTGCTGCTACACTGGTCGTCTTCTCTTGCATTTGTTGTTGAGTGTGCGATAGAAGAGCCAAGTCATCTGCGAAGTCCAGATCGTCCAGCTGAGTCCTAACTGTCCACTGAATACCGTGCTTTTCTCCAGTTGCTGACGTCTTCATAATCCAGTCGATGACCAGGAGAAAGAGAAAGAGTGAGAGTAAGCAACCTTGCCTCACACCGGTCTTCACCTCGAAAGAGTCTGTCAGCTGACCTCCGTGCACGATTTTGCAGTTGAATCCATCATAAGAATTCCGTATGATGTTGACTATCTTCTCAGGCACACCGTAGTGTCGAAGAAGCCTCCACAGTGTTTTCCTGTCCACGCTATCGAATGCTTTCTCGTAGTCGATGAAGTTGATGTAGAGTGTTGAGTTCCATTCAATTGATTGTTCCACAATGATCCGTAATGTAACACTTTGGTCAGTACACGATCAATCCTTACGAAATCCAGCCAGTTGGTTTCAAAGTTGGGCGTCTACGAAGTCCTTCATTCTGTTTAACAATACCCTGTTGAAGACTTTGCCTGGTATTGAAAGAAGAGTGATGCCCCTGTAGTTCTCACACTTGCTGAGATCGCCTTTTTTTGGTATTTTGATCAGGTATCCCTGTTTCCAATCTGATGGTACTTGTTCCTCATCCCAAATCCTCTTGAAGAGGGTATAAATTTTTCGCAGTTGCTTCTACATCTGCTTTCATTGCCTGTGCTGGAATGTTGTCTGGCGCTGCTGCTTTGCCGCTCTTGATTTGTCTGATAGCCATACTGATCTCCTCAATCGTAGGTGCGCCAATATTAATTGGGAGGTCCTTGGATGCTGCTTCGATGTTGGGTGTGTTCAGTGGAGCTGGTCTATTCAAGAGTTCCTTAAAGTGCTCTGCCCACCTATTTCACTGTTCCTCAGTGTTACTGATTACCTTCCCTTCCTTCCTTCTACTTTAGGATGGTTCCTAGCGTGTTTGTCTCTTGTTTCTTTCTCTTGCAGCATTTTCCGCTGCCATGGTTAGATCTTCCATATATTTACATTTGTCGGCCCTGATGCTCTTCATCTCTCTCCTGTTTGCTTCTGCGTATTCAGCTTGTGCCCTAACTTTCTATGCTGTTGTTCGGCTGACGCTGATTACTGCCCTCTTGTTCCTCCTTTCCTCAATTTTTTCGAGAGTACCAACAGAGATCCACTCCTTATGATGGTGCTCCTCTTGACCCAGACATGTTGAAGTGATTGCCTTCTTGATCCCTTTGCAATCGCTCTGCAAGGTTGTTTACTCTCGATTGAGAAGTTCCTGCAGGGCCTGGAACTTATTGCTGAGGACTATCTTGGATTCGTTGAGCTTCCGAGTATCCCGAAGAAAGGCCGTAATAAACTTCTGTGATGTTGTCCATTCAACTGTCCAGTGCTTCTTGAGTTTCAATTTCATTTTGGCTATCAGCAAGTGGTGATCTGAGGCTATTTAAGCCCCTCTATTGGTTCTTACATCCTCTATCGTCCTTCTGAACCTTTTATTGGTGGACATGGGACATGGCGGAGAAAATTTGTAGCTCAAGTGGATGATTGTGGCGGTGTTTCGTTCTCTGAGCTGGGTGTTCTGATTATGGAGCTTAAATTATTCTTCTGAAGAACATCATCAGCACAAACTTCAGACAGGAGTGAAGTATTCGAATTTCTCCACATTTGAACCGTAGCTTGTTCTGTTAACCTCGATCTTTATTGGTTGCTGTTGACCTTAAATCTGTCGTTGTTTGAACCATTGTTTTGACTGTATCACCCTTTTGATCTATTTCTTGATCCTAAACTTAAGTATTTCGGAAGACCTCATTCTTTTATTGATACAGATATAGTCGATTTGGTTCTGAGTAGTGTGATCCGGTGAAATCCATGTAGCTTTGTGTATGCGCTTGTGTGGGAATATTAAGCCGCCGATAATCAGTTTGTTGAAGGCACAGAGGTTCACAAATCTCTCGCTATTTTCGTTCCTTTCTCCCAGTCCATGTCGTCCCATGATGTCTTCATATCCAGTGTTGGCCATGTCAACCTTGGCATTTCGCTCTACCCTCCGAATCATCAAATCTTTTCATGGGCATCTGTCAACGATTGTCTGAAGCCTTTCGTAGAATTGATCTTTATCGTCGTCATTGTAGTGATTGGTAGGTGCGTAGCATTGGATGACGTTCATTGTAATGTCCTCTTTCTTCGTTTTGAAGGATACCTTGATGATCCTGTGTCTATGAGACTCCCATGCTATCAGTGCTTTTGTGCTTGTTTGTACATTTAACCATACCATCCATCTATTAAAATGTTAACACTCATTCCTGAGGTTGGATTTCAGGACAAAAAGTTTAGTAAAGCGACAAAATTTTTGAAAACCATAATTTAAAACAACTAATTGCTTTTATAAATTTTGATTACTCTATCAAAATCGTAATTCTCGAAACAAACGGATTCAAAGAAAGATGAAAAAAAGCAGACAATCAGACCGTTATTCAGCATTTACAGAAACAAGATGTACACGAAATCTTTGACGCATATCCTTCATTCATCTTATTGTGTCAACTATCTGTTTGGTTTCCCCCGACCGAAGCTGCTATCTTGACGTGGTGGTCGGGCTTGCCTATCGTGATGACCCAACCCACCTATACTGGCTCGAACATATGTTCCTGAAGGTTCTACCATGCCAGAAAGGTCGATTGGAGAACGATGAGACTAAAAGCAGCTACCCAAGGTCTGAGGTCGAAGTCGTACTCCTGACTGCAGAGGGGTGTGTCAGCAGTAAGGTGTTTCCCTCGGACAACCAGCATCTGCAGCGAAGCTGCCTTCTCACAAGGAAGGTAGGGTTAGAAATGGTCGACTCTAAAAATGTCACACCTCCCCTAACTCATGGATTTCCGTCTCCTTGGGTAAGGGTGCCCACCAAGGGCCTTTAAGAACGGAGCTAAGCCTCAAAAAAACATTTCATAAAAAGGCCGTGCGTGACCGGCCTCAAGCAGCTGTCCCTTGGGCTCTGCGGTCACGCTCCCAGGTTTCCGAGACCAACACTAATCGCTTTTCCTTTTCAGGTCCCTCAAGAAACAACCTTCCACGGTGTGGGCAGCCGGGAAGTGATAACCGCCCTCATACTCGTGACAGCAAGCGAGACCACATTGGTCAAAATCCAATCCTTCCTACACCCACACATACGTCTCTTCTCTCCACAACGAACTCTACTCACATTTCTTCATCTCACTGCATCGCTAATGTAAATGAAGCGAGTTCACGAAGCGTCATTTCTGGTCTCTTGAGACCCCGTTCTATAATAAATGTTGGAGCATTTAATTTACGGATATTGTGTCAAATAGGGCAACAGGCTTCGCGCCATCGATGTATGCTGCGTCTCGGGAACGCGCATACAGGATCCTAGTTAAATCATTAATCTGATTTCACCTTGTCAAAATAAAGAAGCAGCCCGATTTACTCTTAGTGTATCTGGAAGCCCTGATGCTGCTTCCTGGGGTCTCGCTGGTGTAGGTATAGCATTGAGTCGTAGAGCTGAACAATCTCTCATAGACTGTATAACAGTAGATAGTCGCTTGTGCTCTGTCCGACTAAACGGGACAGTAAGGATTCGGAAAGAGAAGGACACTCGCCGTTGACTCTTCGTCATAACTACCTATGCCCCCATTGACTGCAGTTCAGATGAGGTTAAAGATGAGTTTTACAGAAAGCTTTCGGACTACCCCAAAAAAGCTAGGCGCTCCAATGTAGTAATAATAGCTGGTGACTTTATTGCTCAAGTAGGTAGACTGAGTGAAAATGAAAGACACCTAGGTGGATGTTATGGTGTAGCGACTGAGAGAACAGACAATGGCGACCGTCTGTTGCAACTATGCTCAGATAACCGCCTATCTCTAGCAAACACTAACTTTAGGCATAAGGAAAAGCACCTTTTGACCTGGAGACCCCCGAAGTCGTCTCAACGTTGGACCCAATTAGATCACATTGCCACCAGCCACCGATGGCGAGGTTCGATAGAGGACTGCCGCTCGTTGTGCGGCACATGTTTAGATTCAGATCATGCCCTAGTGCGAGTGCGCATTTGTTTGAGGCTTACTGGGCGTAGGAAAGACACCGTAAGAAAGCCTCTTAGGGTTTTACCTAATGATAATAAGGCGAAGAATATATTTTAGGAACAACTAGAAAAACAGTTAGGTGACCATGTAGGCGATTCCCATCCGGAGGCAGGTTGGAATGATATCAAAAAGGCTGTGGAAACAGCAGTGATATCTACTAGCGAGATAAACCATAAGGCTTGAACGAAGCCGTGGATCTCAGTAGCATGCACCGATCTGATGGATGCCCGAAAACTCATCCCACCTGGCTCTGAACATGATGAAGAACGAAGTCAGCTTAGGCGCAGACTTATAAAAAGCCTACGTAACGTCCGTGAACAGTAGTGGTTGGCGAAAGCAAAAGCGATGGAAAAGACAGCGGTGATAGGCAAAAACAGACAGTTGTACCGACTTATCAAGGAAACCGGTATTAGGAACCCAAATGTGAGTGAGACTCTTTCGGAAAAAGATTGTCTTATTCTCCATTCTCAATCCAGGAGACTGGATCGATGGGCAGAACACTTTAGGGATCAGTTCAACTGGTTATTCAGCCACACTTCAGTTATATACGATCTCCAGTCATCCTGAATGCCAAATCGACGTACGTCCCCCTAGTCTTTATGATGTTGAGAAAGCTGAAGTGAGAGACTGCAGCAGGTCCTGATAGACTGACCCCTGAGATATTTAAGAATGGTGGTTCAGTTTTAGCAACTAGGTTGACCGAAATCTTAGGTAGAATCTGGGAACTGGACGTAATCCCATCCGACTGGTCTCAATCCCTGATTATCCCAATTTATGAGAAAGGACAAAAGTCTTCTTATGGCAATCACAGGGGAATAAGTCTAACTAATATAGTTTCTAAATTATTAGCCTCAATAATACTTCGACGCTTAACGAGACTAGAGAAAATCAGGCTGCTTTTCGCCCTGGACGTGACTGTATAGACCAAATATTCACACTACAACAGGTGCTGGGACACAGACACACATTTAGGCGTCCTACAATATTTGTCTTCTTGGAACTCAAGACTGCATTTGACTCAGTGGATCGTGAGTTTCTATGGCAGTGTCTGTTATTGAAAGGTGTACCAAAGGAGTGTGGTGCAAGCTACATATGAGTAGTATATGACGTGAGTGTCAGCTTAATGTCTGGCAGCAGAAGATAGGGGAAGATCAAGAAAGGAAGAGTTAGAACACAATGGAATTTGTATGAAACGCGTGAATAGTGACAATGGATTGATGTTTTGCAACAGGAACAGTCCAGTTCGATATGATGAACTGATATTTTGCAAATTAACGATTTAGGATATGGTGTTCCGATTTTATTGAGTAACTCTGTAATTTTCGTTTAATGCAATCCGGTTGCCCCATCTGTGTTCTCGTTCACTACAGAAGTACATTAACCTTGTACAAGCTCTCTACTCGAACACCACTGGTCGAGTAAGAGCTTATGGCGAACTGTCACCGGAATTCTTTACTTCAAGTGGTGTCCGCCAGGGATGTCAACTTTCCCCACTCTTGTTTAATTTTTTCATAGACATGCTCCTAGATATAACATTATCTTCGTCCGAATTTTCAGGAGTGAACCTTCTACCAGGAAAATCGCTACCTGACCTCGAATATGCCGATAACATAGTCCCATTCGGTGAAGATGGTGACAAAATGCAGTCTTATGACTACCTTAAGCAACAATGCAAACATGTTCAGGATGCATGAAGTCACTGACAGTGGACTGAGTGATGTTGGTAGATGTTGACTACCTGGTTGGGGTCCGCGAGATGAAAGTCACCAATAGTTAGAGACCTTGAACGACATGGCTCAGAATCGTTTGCGATGGCGCAGATGCATCCACTCGTTGTGTTCTGTGAAATTTTAACCTTCTGAATTCCTCATAATCTCTATCTTTCTCCTTGTAAATTTATCTCACTGATTTATACTTTTCAAATCATATCTTCGCTCCCTAATCTTCTCCATTGTCGCTAATAATTCTACTATCGCTATCACTCTTGGATTTGAACTGACAGTTGCGTCTCTGTGCTGATGTGGTATGGCAACCTGAACTGATGTACTTACGTACGAAGTTCCACGTTTTCTCTGTCTGTCTGTCTGTCTGTCTGTCTGTCTGTCTGTTTGGTTTCCACTAACTATTTTTCCGATATTTACTCAGGCTACTCATAAGTAGCCTAACCAAAAAGTTTAAGAATATTAGATTAAGATGAATTGTCTTTGTTGATACTGCGATCGGGAAGAACACTATGGACACGATCCTTTCGGATGAATTAATAAATTGATTTCAGTCATTTATTACCATTGCACTGTTTAGAAGTTGTAATAATTTTAAAGTCAGAATTCTAAATCAAATGACCTCTCGATAAATGAATTGGTGATCAAACTGGTTCATTTGAGTCAGTTAAAATGATCACATGAAAAGTAATTTACAAACTAAAACTTACCTGAATTTTAAGTCACAATGATATAATAGAGAGTGGAAGAACTGGTGTTTTGAACCTCAAATCGAGATTTTTTGAAATTAAGAACCAATTAATCATGCACCACCAGCAATAAACGGTTGTTTCGTCCTAGTACAGAACTCATCAGCAATGCGTATCGGCGATCTCACCGAACGGGACTTGAACCATGACCTACGGCCTCGTGCGCAAACAACTGACTAGCTTATCATTTAAATGTAGGTTTTTTATGAGCATGCTCTTACAACAAGAAATTTTCTCGACCTGATAAAAACTATACCTAATTTCAAGACTTCAGATAGAATAATTGCCCATGCGACCCATACCTGGTCAATGAATGACCTCACCTCGATTAAACAAGACTATCTAATCTGTCAGTCTTCTTTTTAAAATAATTATGAGTTTTATTTAAGTTGATTGTAACGGAATAAATGGTTCTTTGTTCTTTTATCCGCAGTGGATTTGCCTCATCAAATTTTATTAATCAATATTAACACAAATTCATACTGATTAATTTTTTAAATACTATCTACCGATTGTGTAAACAATCTATGATGTTCTAAAGTCCTAACTTATGGTTTAATATTTTAATTTTTTAGTTGATCTTTTTTTTCGACTGTTTTAGAGTTGCTTTATCCTATTTGCTTAGACAGTTAATCCAATAAAACTAACAAACAACCTTGAGTGACCTATGCTGAAATGAATCTGTCTAGAATATATGCTACAAGCATAACAGACCGGCATATGATTTATGATATCGATTCATATTTTGAATGGTTATCAACCAATCAGGGAATAGTAGATCACGTGATGAAAATGAATTAAATAATGCACCTGAAATTCGTTCAAAAATGAATAGACGGAAAAATCAATCAATTATTTTAAAAAAATCATAACAATAACATTCATTTCTATTGATCTTTTCCTACAGGGAGTTTCCATGAGTTCTTTAGAATTTGTAACATTCAATAAGCCATAAATCGAGTAAATCATTCTCTAAACGGACCGTTATTGTAATCTACAGAGAGTTTAATAGACCCAGTTGTGTATAAAAACTCAGAATAATGACTCTCATTGTTATGAAATTACTATGTTCAATTTTATTTGTGAGGATAATTTCTGAAATGTCAGTTTTAAGGAAATAACCATATTATCAAGGTTTTACAGTGGCAATAAAGACCAAACAACCTCGAAATCTCAAGCTAATCAGAAGACAGTAAATATCTACAAATCATTTATAACGCTAGCACTATAAATTAGGATTCGCAGTTTCGGATCCTTGCATCAAAGCTAACGTCAATTCATGACATCAGTGGCTAGGCTGTATAGCTCATCTTTACTGACAGTGACTAGTAGTGAGAATTAGAAGGAGCGTTTTGTCCCATTCGGGGCACATCAGGTGGGTCTACCTAAACTCTGGTGTTGAAGTCTACACTGAGACTAACTCAATACTTTTCTCTTCAAACACCAACGTGATATCCATGGAACTAACGTTCTAAGTGGAGGAGGTGGGTTTGAGCCTTGGTGTGACCATCATCACTAGAATGCATATGCTTCTTAAATAGGACCACACGTGAAACCTTAACTTCACTCATAAATGTTACCCTATTTTACTGTAAACTTTTGACTTAATGACAATATCTAATCAAGACATACATGGCTAATAGACACGAGTTATTTTCATAAATATATGCAGAACAAGCTAACTCTTACAAATAAGCCAGTACCTGTTGGAAATGTTAATCATAAGACTAGTTTTGAGGCTGTGTTCGGTAACTGGTCCATTTCTACGAAGTCGTTTGCTAAGTATAACCAAAAAAAGTTTATCAAACTTGTAAATTATTATTACACGAATATACGAATATACGTGAATATACGAGGATCTCCTGCAAAACTAGCATAGTTAGTTATACTTATATAAAACAACTGTATTAGAATTTATCCTCTGACGCATAATAAATATCAAGTTATACATTATTATAACTACAAGATCGACAGATATTATCAAATTTCACATTGATTACAGAACTACCCGTTCGTACATTATCCGAAATTTTAATTTTCCTCGTTTAATTAGTTTTTTTTATCAGACTACTTGCAAGTAGTATGAAATAGAAAAAATGTAGATACCGTGGTCTGTACGCTGTTGATTCAGTTCCAAGATCTCTCGCGTTAAATTAATTCTTTATGGTAAGTACTAAAGCATGGGGAATTATTTGTTCATATCTTAATACTCTGGAATATAGGGGCATAATTCACGTAAAGGAAAGTATCCTATTTCTGAAATCATGGATGACGATTCCCCTCAAGGAGCAGTTCTTTTTCCTTTTCGTTTTCGCTTTTCATCCTAGATCAATATTACTGTTCAGGGAAAAACCTTCGTTTAACATCCAAATTGTCTTATCGCTTGTATGCCAGTATATTTTTCTGATTGTTTTGAAATGAATTAGATCTAAGAAAATAGTGAACAATGGTTTATTATGAACAGCAATCTAGAGCATTAACCGTTTACACTAAAGAGATTGAATAATAAGGGTTCCAATGATATCAAATCTAAAAATAATTATTGTTTTATCGAATACTATAAGTTTAGTACAATATGGAATTCTCAGCATGGAATATTTCGACAAGTCGCCTTTAAAAAATATTGGTGATTTGCCGTTGAACGTAGGCTTTTCAGGAATCGACATCTTACTGATGTTCATTCTTTCCTCGGAAGATTTTCAACCACCGAGATGTCTCAGAGTGTACTTTTATCGTAGTTTGCGAATTGATACCTCGTAAACTTTTATATACACGCCTGAATAGGTGATGCGATTAGTAGACATAGGTGACGTGTTAAAACAAACAAAAAGAAATAACTTGTCGGAATGTTTTAATGCTAAGAAACAGATTGACCAGATATTCAAGCTCTGTGTCAGATGCTCCTTTATCTTGATGAAATATTTTCCTCTTACATTTTCCACTTGCTCTTTGCATATTTTAACAATAACTTATTCCATTAAACGGTTATGCCGTTTTGAGGGCATAATACTTCTGAAATTGTCAATTTGTATCTATTACCTATTCCACTGTACTATATCCATTTATTTTCTCTTGAACTTTTGAAAAAAGATTACCCTGTGTTAAGTTGTTTACTGAAGATCGGTAGTGAACATTGGGTGTGGACAGACATATAAAACCTTGTAAACGACTGACAAATGTTATTTTATGAAATATAGGCTACCTAATATGCTGACAACTTAATCCATTTTCGTTACTCCTAACAGAAAATATAGGAGTTTTGTAGTATTCAAGTTAGCATCGATCAAAAACCATTGAATTTACATGCGGTATAAATAAAGACTAAGGGAAAGCTGTTGAATGATCTTCTGCTGAGAATTCCATACTATACTAAACAAACTGAGTTAAATAAATTAATGCTTATGACATTTTTTTTGAGAGAAAAACACAGCCAGTAATAAATGTAAAAAAATGTTTGTAACTTAAGCTACATCAGACTATTTTATCATAAATGAAGTGAATTTATTTTCTCCAGTTTTCGATTGATTTGTAAACATAAGTCTGTTTGTTTTTCTATTCAGTTAGAAAATTACTCAGCTGAAATGAAAGGTTTCTATCATTCTGTTTTGTCAAAACTGTAACTGATTGCCTTTATATATTGAACAAGGAATAAGATCTAGCAGTACCTTGTAATCCACCATTTTTGCAGGGTTATTCGTTACATAGAGTAAAAACCATAATGAACTGAATAAAACAAGCGATATCCCAATAACATACGCAAATGTAACTGAATTAATTACTTTACTAAGATCTCATTGCCTAAGCGTCTGTTGTTTGGATCATTTAAAAAAATTTTTAAAAACACGTTATGCGCTAAACTATTAAGTTTGAATGCATCTAACAAATAATTTCAATTGCAATTTCTACAATTGCACTAGCGAATAGTCTAACTTTGATTCAAGACCAAAATTTCTTTTGTAATCATTACCGATATATTGAAAATAATGTTATTATAACCTTTAACAAAATCTTGCGTCGTGTAAATGAATTAATTAACCTACACGCAATGCATTAGTAATTTTTACAAAAAACAACAGTAAATGTAGTAGTAATACTCCTTACTGATCTTTCTTTGATTGTTAAAAAATTAATTGCTATCATTGTTAGAACATCGATTTTCTCCACCATATAACCAAAGTTCATTGAATAATTACTACAAATTTGTAGGTTGTATTCGTATGAATTCAAACACTTGATCAATATTCACGTGATTCACAATCCAATCAACTGTATATACATTTAGTTAAAATAAATTTTGTTTTTAGTGTAGTAAATCACCGTTTATGGTAGCTGTTTTCTTTTTCGGTGCATTACTTCATTTTGAAGATTTTATTTAGGAATGACTAAAATTAATTAAAAAAATATTAAACACTATGACCTTAGGTTAATCAATTCACAACTCTTGATAATTCTAACGACAATATAGTTTAAAATAGAGTTAATCCATGACTATATTTTATACTCCATTTCTAATTTTTCAAAATATACTTGCTTAGCTATCAACATTCTGTAGATTGAAAAATCCATACAAAAACCAAATTTCATGATGAAATCATCAGAAATCTTTTTAATGAAAAGAACTAAACGAAAATCAGGTGAAGTTTATGTAAGTATTAATGTACACACATACTATAGAAGCGATATGATGTGAAAACACCAACTACATGCAGGTTATCAATATTGTAAATAAATGATGTGGAAATGAAAAGCAAAAAATAATGCAGTAGTAGTACAAATGTGATGAAGTAGATCTATGAGGCATTTTATGCAAGTTTCAACTTCATTTTTGTTTGTTTCCTAGTTCAAGGACGAACCGCGGCATGATTATCACGATGATGGTTTTTACTTTTTTTTTGAAAATTTTAAATCCCATCTGAAAACTTATCAACTCACTTGATGGAATTAAGTAAGAGTTGCTTCTTGTCGTGTATAAACCTGTTTTCCTCCGCGATCAACCATGAAATTAGACATTAACCATACAAAAGGTGACCTTTCCTTAGGAATTTATATTTTGCTTGTCACATTAATTTTAGATCACTGTTTAATGGCTATGCTGAACAACCTAAGTATATATATATATATATATATATATATATATATATATATATATATATATATATATATATCTTTCCTACGTGTGTATATTACTCCAACTCATTGGGCCATTTCACAATTTATTGAAAGCTTTAACCTGATAAATCAAGTGTGATATTTTTTCTAAGCCGTAAGGTAATTGGAAAGGGGAAATTAAGCAAGGTTAATTTCTATCTCTATACTGCTAGGTATAGTGTTCATGAACCTCAATATGAAAAAACTACTATCCACTAATTGTTTCTCGCTGATTATATATCTAGCGTCAATCAGTGATTAAAAATACCTTGAAACTTAACGAAATTTCACCGAGATTATAACTTATGGACGAAACTTCTACAGAAACTCCTGCTGATAATCATAGCAAATGAATTGGAGCACAGATATCAATTTAGATAACCAACCCTCATCGTCATAAGTTAAGGGGTTCACCGACTTCATGGTTTTTATGATTTTAACTGTTTAGATTGTATACATTTACATGGATTCGATCGATATAAAAGCAGAAACAGCTACACAAACTTATTTAAAAGTCATGGTCAAATATGCATATTGTAAAATTTTACCATTTGTCTAAAATATAGTATCTGTAAATAGTCACAGGTCTTTTTATACTTTCTACCTACGCATATGCTTGCCTATTCACTTCATCTTATATGTGGAAATCCACGTTTCATTAACAGTAAATATCCTTTTCATACCCTGTTAAAACTTTCATTTCAATCCTTTTTCTTGAATAAACGCAATTATGTGTAAGCACCACGTCATTATGGCAAATAAACTGAATTACATGAATGTACGTATGCAGTCTTTGATTTTATTTATTTATTCAATGACCTTTGTGGTACGATTTGAAAAATATGTACAATTTTAGTAATGGTGGATTGTAACTTTGTGTATGGTTAATCGACTATGCTCAATAACGGTAAAGTTAAACTCACTGCCTTAGAAACTTGATGCGAACTGCCAATTATTAAGTAATTTTCTTGTAGCAAAGAGAATAAGTAGTAAGCTAGAACGAAAAAACTAGTTTTAGTTGGTTTTAGTTGGTTCTCCAGTTGGGTCAGGTTTATTGACAAAGAAACACAGCGTCACACATACCAATTTACAGCATATTTTCCATAATGAGTATGAGATAACAAACAGCCTGAATATTAGATTGTGACACTACAATTCACAGAATTCCACCTATTTTTGAGTAAGATTGTTTTTGTTCAGTTATAAATTACAACAGAACTTTACTAAATCGACTCTGTTAATACTGCTTAGACAGTAGGATGAAATTTTGCCAGTGATTTAAAAATAAATATCCTACACACACTTAAAAAAAGATACGTTAAAACAAAAAAAATGCAATAAAAACGTTTTGAATCCTTTTTTGATCTAACTTCACTTTTCGTGGTAATAGACTATTCTCAAAATAATTAAATCCATAAAACTGGTCCACTCCTATAACTATTTTGATAATTTATTAAAGTCAAAAGTAGGCATATTTAGTTACATCATGAATTTAAAAAAATACTGATGAACAAAGTAAGAGTGAAGCAATAATTACTTTAGTGTATGTGGTGTGACAAATCTTGCAAACTACCTCTTCTCACTATCGAAGCCATTCAGATTATAACTAAGCTCAGTAATTCCTTATTAAGCAAAGGTTACACCCTTAAACATTCTTTCAAATGAATATAGTTATAATTCATTTAGTTCTTTAAAATCTTTTTTTACTTGAACAGATAGAATCTTTATTGGAACGTCAAGGAAAACGATATGAACAGTTCCAGAAAAGTATGTTGGAGTTGTTAAAGAAACAAATGAATTTGAATCACAGAGGTTTTACCGATGATTCATATAATGCACATACAGACTCGATAGTTAATCCTATTCATGAATTTCATTTTGATGGCCTTGCGGGTGTGACTTTCTAGTCTTGGTTCAAGAAGTATGAGGATTTGTTCAAGGTCGACCTCAACAAACTTGATGACGCCTCCAAAGTCAGAATCCTCTTGAGAAACCTCGGCACAATCGAACACGAACGTTATAGTAATTTCATCCTCCCAAAGAACCCACGAGATTTCTCTTTTGATGCCACAATTGAAAAGCTGTCGCAAATCTTCTCTGAACAGTCATCTCTCTTTATTATTCGTTATCAATGCCTCAAAATAACCAAGTCAAATGAAGATGACTGGGTAAAGCACGCCGGCTTAGTAAATCATGAATGCGAACGATTTAAATTATCATCAATGACGGAAGATCAGTTTAAGTGCCTTGTGTTTGTGTGCAGCTTACAATCTCCCGAAGATGCTGATATAAGAACCAGAATCCTAAGTAAAATTGAGCAGTGCCCAAACATCTCGCTTCAAGAAATAACTGCAGAGTGCCAGAGATTGGTAAATTTGAAGCATGATACCTCCATGGTCGAAAACAATGGCCGTCCATCATACGTGCATGCCGTAAGTGAAAAGAAAAATTCCGGCTCACAAAAGCATCACAAGAGCACAGACAACCAGCCGTCATCTCCATGCTGGTCATGTGGAGGTTGGCACTACAAGAAGTTTTGTCCATACAAAGATTATGTTTGCATTAAATGTCACAAAAAGGGTCACAAAGAAACCCGATGTAGGACAAAAACTCGCAGACGTTACTCCGCGAAAGTCGATTCTGGTAAGCCAATAAACCGAGTATTGGTGTCTCATAACCAGACAGGGATTCACCACAGAAGGTATGTGACTTTGGATATGAATTCACACCGTATCCGTCTTCAACTTGAAACAGCATCTGATATCACCCTTATCAGTCCAAAAACTTGGGAGAAAATTGGAAGACCTACAGTTCACCGAACGAAGCAACTAGCACACAACGCATCTGGTGGCAAATTAAATATTGTTGCGGAAATATTGTGCACTGTTTCAAAAGATGAGGCAACAACGAGTGCAACTGTATACTTAACTAAGAACCCAGACCTTGATTTATTGGGGTTGGATCTCATAGATACATTAAAATTAACAGACCATTCTGTCAACAACATCTGCAGCCGAGTAAGAATCAATAACGCTTTAGAGTCAAGTCTGAGAAATGCCATTATGAAAAGGCATGATCACGTATATTCGGAAGCGTTAGGCGAATGTACGAAAGCTAAAGTACTACTGACTCTCAAGGCAACAGCTATTCCTGTACCTTATGCTTCTCTCCCGGTAGTTGAACAGGAACTGGAACGACTTCAAAGAAAAAAGAAAAGAAAAAGAAAAAAATCTTATTCCGGGGAGGCGTTAGGATAGCCAATCGAGAAGAAAGCCACGCACATTGTGGATTGATGAACTATTTGACCAATGTCCATGATGAACTATATGATTAATGTTCATGATGAATGTTCAAAATATTTAAACGACATATAATTGTATAAATACGCACGTTTGATTGTACATTTTTGATTCTGATAATAAGTGTTCTCCAACGTCTTCCGTCTTCTTATTTTTGAACGGAGGGGTCTAACGTTCGGTGTGTCATTAGTACAGTGTTTTGGCGTTACATCAAGTACAAAACACAAAAGATCTAAAATCGAAATTCGATGTCATGGCATTATTTTACACAGATTCAGTAATAAATAAATGCACAGTAGTACCAATTAACTGAACATCAGCCATTCTATTCTGATTTAGTATTTAGATGATGATGTAGACATAGAGAAACAGTACACAATATATGGTGTACACAAATGAATATTCCTAATGACTGTATAAAGACAATCTGCCCAGTTTTTTAAGTTTCTAGCACGTGTTCAACTGTCAACATATTTACTTCACAACTTGTAGTTACCTAAGATTTATCTCTTTAAATAATTACTTGATACAATTAAACACTAATACATAGGAAGCAAGAGTTTTTATGATTTTATAATTTACAAAACATATCATTTGGTGTATTAGTAGTTCGCCTTTAGAATTGTGTTTTATTTCTTTCTATTTGTCACGCTTCTGTGATATACGTCTTATATGATTTTCATTTAGCATTTGCAATAATGACCTCATAAATAATTAAGTCTGTTTAGTAATTGAAAATATAATCTCATTATTGACTTGCTTGCCTATTAAACAAAGTTTTAAGTATTCATGGAATCACCAATCAATTCTTTCCAAACCGGCTTGACAGAACATAATGTAACATACAGTTCAAGTAAACAAACTAAATAAATGTTTAAGAGTTTAAACACTAACGTTAATACAAGAATTTAAAAAAAATAATTTCATCGCAAGGATAACTACAAACTCCGTTTTCGTCAAAGAACCAACCTACATTTTCGAATAACCCATTTCAACAAGATGTCCTTACAGATGGAAAAATTACTATTCATCAGTCTATTGAATAACAACATACAATTTTTAGGGTAGAACGAATTGAGGATAGAATCAAAATGCGAGCAGTTGTAAATGCTACTCAAATAAAAAACTATTTTATTTCCGTATGACTGTTGTTTTAGCCTATGTCATTAACAATAAATCAGCTAACGCCATTATTTTATTTACCAATGGACTAAACAAGTTCCCATCTTCACAAAACAATCAAGAAGCCAAACGTTTGGCCTCAAGTACCCTCATTACTTTCACTCTTAATTAATAGGCTTATCTGAGTAAAATGCAAAATAAATGAATTGTAGTGTGTACTACCATATCATGTCTACAGAGATTATTCTGCTTTTCAGACAGATCAATTAATCTATTCTTCTCTAGTCAAGAACCATTCATGCTTTGACCTTGTTAGTATCTACTTCCAACCTTGACTGTTTCTATATGAGTGTATGTGTAGGTATCGTTTACTTTCTTCATCACGTGTCTTTAGCTTATTTTTGTCTGAATTTAAATGCTGAGTCACGCATTATCAAATGGAGTAGGCATGCTTGCCTTCTGCGCTTCGTATCGCTTAATTTTAACATTTCTGATCTTAATGTCTGTCTGAGTGAATGTGTGCATGAAATAAAATCATCCATTTTAATCCATATTCGGTCTCTTAATACCACCATCGTCCAAATGCAGTGAACATAGGTGCAATATACGGAGTTAAACGGAAGGTTTATGTTCATGGTATATTATTTTGTTCGTACAAATGGGAGTCAGATACTTGTCCGCCAATGTACCACTATCAATAAATCCCAACAGGTATATATCCAGAATATTTTTGATAAAATATGAGTAACCGGTTTGGAACTAATGAACTTTAAATTACAAATAGTCGAACGTATGAAAACAAATACTGAGTCAAAAGATAACTTTAGGCTAAGACTATATTTAAAGATACATAATTATAGAATTGATGTGATTTTTGTTATTGGCTTCAGTAAAACCACAAAAATTATTATTTGTGAAGATAAATTTATTAATTATTAGAATTAACCATAAAAACTATTTATGGCTTTAGAAAAAACACAATTCTGTCTGTACCAAAACGTAATAACGCCTGAACTTTGAAAATTTCACACTGTCTGACAGTCGACAAGAGAGCTTTATTAGTTATCAAGTATAGTATTAAGTTAGTTAGCTGTCCGAACAACCAAAAAGACAGTCAATAAAATCAGAAATGTGCAATGCTAATAAGCCTATGTATATAAAAGCCAAGTACCTTTCCTTTTTTATCAAGAAATCCACTAGGATAAAGATTATTCTTCAGTTCTGTTTTATTTGACGAATCCATGATACATATACATCTTTCTCGAGTTCATCACACTACATTTAGTTACTAACTGATAGCTAGGACTTGATACTGTCCATCATCTTCAACAATTCGTCTTTTACTGCTGTTGATACTATAAACTTAATTTGTTAAATCTCTGTACGGCTTATCAGATTTCTTTAACCGATCTTTTGATATTCAGTGAATTCATCAGTTGAATATATATTATGGATACTGAATGGTTCCGTTCATGACCCAGTAGTTTGACCAATAAGCAATGGATAGCTATTACATTTGTCAATAATTTTAGAAAATTGACAATACGACCCAGTAAAATAAATTCAGATGATGAGTCCCAAAATTATATAGTTTACATCACATGCTTATATCAGCTTTTGAACTATTCAAAACTAAAAATCTCAGAATACCAGATTTCAAGCGTCTTAACAATTCACATCACGTGAAACCTGATCCAGTGCTATTAAGTTCATCAGTGAGTATTTAATGTAGGTATCCATAACTGACTATTGTTTCTCATATCTATGTAAATGGATTCGTAATCAATAAAGTCAGTTTATTATCGACATTTTCATTGGTTTAATTTTTTTTTTTCTAATGTTTGGCGTATGGACTAGAATTATGACAACATAGATAAAAAAATATATTCTAATAATAAGTTGATTAGATTTGATTTGATTTCAATAAAATGACTTCAATTACTATTTTTATTCTGAGTTTTTATGCTCAGCGTTTAAGATGGTTTTCTGGGCATCAACTATGGTGAGTAGAAAAAAGTCACTGTTATCATATATTTAATAATTATTAATTTGATTTATTTGATAAGTAATGGATTAGATGAAATTAGTAGGTGGTAATAACTGAGTGATCGTCAATTACTGACATGAAGTAGTGAAATGTAAAGAAAATATATTCGATTAGAAACTGTTACTTCATCACTTCTACCGGGTAAACTGATATATATGCATGCATGATAAATTCGATGCAAAGATATTCGAAAGGTTACAAAATGAGTTATAAATATTGCAAACTCCGTACGATAAAATTCAAATATAATCCATTTGATTAATAAAATAACCATCTTCAGTTATGGCTCTCCCTACTAAAAAACTCTGATGAGTCCAAAATGAGCTAGAAATTGCAACAAGCCCCAAAAGACACCAATAATAAACAAACAAATCAAAATCAGTAAGTAGTAGAAATATAGAATGATCTATGTAGTCACAATACAATGAACTAAATTAGTTTCATGACACATTATTATCGTTGACGTCATTCATAAAAAGTAGAACTCAGAAAATCAAAAAAACAGATTAGTTTTAAAAGAAAGTAATAATTGAGATTTTAAAGTTAGTGATTCATGGTGAAACAGAAACATATTAATTATTAATGAGAAAGTGTAATGACCATAGAGTAGAAGATAGAGCTTGTAAAATACAATATATTTGCACAAAATATATCTGGCAATAAAGTTGGTTGGACACATCCCACAATGCATTTTTTATAACAGTAAGATACACTATGTTAACCAGGTGAAATCTAGGTTGATTTTTCCTTATTCAAAGTATGATTTTTAGGAAATACCATCCTCCTTCATTTATTGATTGTCAATACACTGTGTGGCTCACTTCTTGAAATACTGTCGTTCCAACGTACATGTGTATTCTGAATGCATTTAGTAAGGTTGAATTGTAACTAACAGTGAAATCCACGAGGACGATTTTGCCCCAAGTCTTATCCACAAAGAAATAAGCCGACCAAATGATAATAATCTGATTTTTTTTAAGTCTCGAATGACCACCTCATGCGTTTTGAGATACTATTTTTCATAAATTATTGATTATCCTTTTTATTCTGATTGAGCCGAGTTTCTCTTGTATTGATGGTAACAATTTTCTGGTTTGCTTTCAGACAGCGTAAAGGTTCAAATTATACACGCTATATTTGATGCCTCTGAAACTTACTGACATTTTAGAATAGAAGTTAAACGTAGACTCTTCTAGAAAGTATGACAAAGAACGACAGACTACTTTAAAAGCTAATGAGGTTGATAGCCGCAAAGAAAAACTAAACAATAAAATACTTACCAAACTAAAAAGTGAAAACATTCGACTAGTTGAATGGGAATGTCTCATATCGTTAAAATTAATGATAAGTCAGTAATTCACTCTGAATAAACATTACAGCTATTTCATACAATCGAAATACACAGAGCAAATGATTTGAGTCAACTATTACTGTTAAAGATCAAGTAAATCGATATAATGAGCGGGAATCAGAACAATTAGTCAGATTAGGACCGGATTATTTGGTGTACTATTAAAATACAGGGAGCAGTGAATGGCTGTTAAATCTTAGAATGGAACTTTCCACTCATGAACATCAATGATTTGTTCAGGGATGGAGACCAGTACCTTCAAGTCGTGCTGTGAACGCTACAGTGTTAAAACTACTAGGCCGGTGTTAAATGTTACCGCTGTAACTTCAGTCAGCTAACCTTTTCCCATGACAACTGTTTTACTTCTGGCATAATTCGTTACTTTGCTTTTCTATATTTTCACAAGATCATCGTTGTTAGTATATAAACAGAACTAGTACGAAGTGTGTTGATTCAACTAGACTGATTCAGTAAGTAATAACATCGATTTTATACAAATTAAATGAATAACTAATTAACTAATTAAATAATAATAATCATATTCAAAATTAACCATTTTGTTTTAAAAAAGACATTCGCAAATATCTAACAGTTAAGATGGTTGTTCACATTGAGGGTTAATATCAATATGATACAAGAAAAAAAAGTATTTCACATATAAACAGTCGGTACATGAGTTAAATGAGCAATCCAAACAACAATAACTCCAATACATTTCAGTTTTCAGAAAGAGAGAAAAGATGAGGAGAAATGAATGTCGACAGAAATTCACAGTCTATTCAATATTCAAAATTAATTGCGAATTTCGAAAACACGATCTATTATTATCCAGAAGTGATTGATCAAGTGGATAAATCATAAATACAGAAAAGTCAAATTAGTGTTAAGTTTAGGACAGTTCAAGAACTAAAAATGACGGCGGAATAGGATGCAAGAGAAGAAAACATGAGACAATTGTACGAGACAACAAAGAAGCTCGCTGTAAACTATAGTAAATCAGAACAACCAGTGAAAAAAACACAGAAGTCTAAGTAACAATTGACATTGAAGAACAACGAAACAGGTTGATAGAGCACTTCAAGGATCTTGCCAATCGACCACCCCCACTGAACCCACCCATCATCCCAGCAGCATTCATGGAACTCCCGATAAATGTTGGCTTACCAGCAACTGGAGACTATCGGACAAATCAAGAGCGGAGAGGCAGCGGGACCAAACAATATTCAAGCAGTGACAATGAGAGCAGACGTGGCAGTAATTGCAGAAATTTCCACATTCCCTACAGGAAGATTTGGGAGGAAGAACAAGTATCAACAGATTGGAAAGAGAGATACCTGATCAAAATACCAAAGAAAGGAGATCTCAGCAAGTGTGAGAACTACAGAGGCATCACTCTTCTTTCAATACCAGGCAAAGTCTTCAACAGGGTATTGTTAAACAGAATGAAGGACTTCGGAGACGCCCAACTTCGAGATCGGCTGGCTGGATTTCGTAAGGATCGATCGTGTACTGACCGAATTGCAACATTACGGATTATTGTGGAACAATCGATTGAATGGAACTCACCACTCTACATCAACTTCATCGACTACGAGGAAGCATTCGATAGCGTGGATAGGAAAACACTGTAGAGGCTTCTTCGACACTACGGTGTGCCTGAGAAAATAGTCAACATCATACGGAATTCTTATGATGGATTCAACTGCAAAATCGTGCACGGAGGTCAGCTGACAGACTCTTTCGAGGTGAAGACCGGTGTCAGGCAAGGTTGCTTACTCTCACCCTTTCTCTTTCTTCTGGTCATCGACTGGATTATGAAAACGTCAACATCTGGAGGGAATCACGGTATCCGATGGACAGTTAGGACGCAGCTGGACGATCTGGACTTCGCAGATGACCTGGCTCTTCTATCGCACACTCAACAACAAATGCAAGAGAAGACGACCAGTGTAGCAGCAGCCTCTGCAGCAGTAGGTCTCAACGTGCATACAGGAAAAAGCAAACTTCTCCGATGCAACACAGCATGCAACAACCAAATCACTCTTGATGGAGATGCTTTCGAGGACGTTAACACCTTTACATATCTGGGCAGCATCATCGACGAGAAAGGTGGATCGGACGCAGATGTGAGGGCGCGGATCGGCAAAGCGAGGGCTGCATTTCTACAGTTGAAAAATATATGGAACTCCAAACAACTTTCAAACAAAACCAAAATCAGGATTTTCAATACAAATGTCAAGACAGTTTTACTGTATGGAGCGGAAACATGGAGAACTACCAAAGCCATCATCCAGAAGATACAAGTGTTTATTAACAGTTGTCTACGCAAAATACTTCGGATTCGTTGGCCAGACACCATCAGCAACAACGAACTGTGGGAGAGAACAAACCAGATTCCAGTGGAGGAGGAAATGAGGAAGAAGCGGTGGAAGTGGATAGGACATACACTACGAAAAGCACCTAACTGCGTCACGAGTCAAGCCCTCACATGGAACCCTCAAAGCAAAAGGAAAAGAGGAAGGCCAAGGAACATACTACGCCGAGAAATAGAGGAAGATATTGGAGGAATGAACAAACATTGGACAGAACTGGAGAGGGAAGCCCAGGACAGAGTTGGTTGGAGAAAACTGGTGGGCGGCCTATGCTCCATTGGGGTTAACAGGCGTAAGTAAGTAAGTAAGTCATCGACTTGTTATCGTACAATATCTCAAGTTGATTTAATTTAATATTTTACACCGATTCAGCTGTTCCAATATTTGGGCGTTAACTCAAAGTGCTTGATGCATACCCAAAGGGTGCTGTGCTAGTGTCAAACAGCTATCCACTTATCCCCGATTCCCAATAGTAGCCTGACTTTCAATTCTGTTACTGTATTATGTTTACATTTTATTGAACAGCCTTGCTACGAAAAAATCGATAGTTCGATATTCGTTCATCTGAAAGTTTCTCATGAATCATTTAGTTTTCGTCTTTAATTGTTTTGTTTTATTGACTAATCATATTTATAAATAGCTTTTACAGTGAAATGAAATCAAATAGAAAACCACTAAATAGCAATTTGCACTATATATCCTCTTAGTATCCATTCAAGATTCCTTACAAGTGAACACTATACCGAATATTTTACAGTTAAAACCCTTTTCATTTTATGAGATTCCATGGAAAACTTACAACAATGTCTGTTGGTAACTACCTGAAACTCATTTTGGCCGAAGTCCATTATAGCTGCTGATGCAAACTACTCAGAATGGCTAAACTAAAACTAATGTCTATCTGCTAGTCATCAATAGATCCCTAAAAGAAAGGAGCTTTTAAATTTGATTTTAGTTAGAAATCATTGCACATCTGATACAGACACAAAAAATTCATCGATTATAACATAAACCAAACTGTCAACAATATACCGATTAGTAAATGAAAATCTAAGTTCAAAATACATCCAAACAATTAATCAAGGAAGATTATGATCATTTCTGTAATTTGCATCGAAATTTGACCCTCAGATTGATTTACTGACCACTGTTTATCACAAATGCTGAACAAATCGAAATAATAATTTTTGAATATGAAAAAAATATACCACAACTTTTCACCAGCTACCATGTATCAAACGTTTCCTTTCCAGGGTAGATATTGTTTTCTAGTGAATGAATTTAACTGTATGTTATTCCATTTTAAACTCTAAACCAAATTGACAATTTTATATATTATGTACTTTAGTATTTAGTATTTATTTAATAACGTAAAACACTTCGTTTTTTGTTTACTTAACGATAATAAATTTTATAAACTTCAGTTGATCAACAAAATGTTTCATGTCAGTTTCGAAATAGCTTGTATATGTATTACAATCCATGATGTCCGATTCAGATATAAGCACTCCTTACATGCTTGCCCATCCATGAGTGACTATATTAAAATATAGTAATTAGCGAAGCTGAATGAGTGCATATACAAATTACTGATATTTACATTCTTCAGACCCTGCCATGGACATACAGGCTGAAACCTGAATCGGTTACATGATCAGCGTTCTCCAAAAGTAGTTCTCGTTTATAATGCCTTCTCTACTGCTTAACTTTAGGGTGTATGGTTTTTTAAAAGACACGTAATTTTTCTAGAATTTCCAAGCCTATCATTTCGATGGTGTAATAAATCACCTATCCATAAATGATTGAGTGGGATAGTCTATCAAATCTGTCCGCTGCATAAAATCGACTATTTCATGAGTTGTATTTGTGCTATATACTATGAATATGGATTCAAATTCACATTACCAGTTAGATTCTGACAATCATCAAAGGAGAGAATCATTACAACAGTTTTAATGATCACTACTACAGTCCACTTCAAACACATATAGACTGAGAGAGTCATTACGGGTTCTCGTTTGTTAGTAAGGGTATTAGAAAGACAATATTATCTTGACAATAGAATCTGAATGTTCTGGTTTAGATCACTGAATGATCTTAGCTAAATAACCATTGGAAATCAGAAATCATTGCAGAGTTGTCCTGTCATAGTATGGGACTCCACAGAAGTGATCATCCATCACCCCCAAAGGATCGAACACAGGACTTGCGGCCCGGCAGTGAGTTCTCAAGTTCTGGACACCTGAGCCTGCTATATCCACGGATTTGCTGGTATAGCTTCAGTCAACTTATGATATCATTTAACCATCTCTGATCGATAAATTTTGGAAGACGATGAAAAGCAAATTCAAAATAAGGTGATAATCGTAAATAATTAACAATCGAATACATTTGCAGAGCGCATTAAGAACCAGTTTACTAAGTTTGAAGAGTTAAAAATGTTGTGGTTACGACTAAGTCAGGGCTTTTACGTAGTATTTGTGCACATTGAGTGCAAGTTTGAAATGTTGAATCTTTGGCGCATCTTTGGTGAACAGGTTATTGATTTGTGCTCCCATGCACACATAAATATGTACTTGTTACGTATACATTTTAAATTAATTCATGAGTTTACGATTTATACAGAGAACTTACACAAATTAGCACTATATCTATCAAAAAGACAGAAATGCGTGTTTGGATTTTCGATCACTTTGAGCTAACTTGTAAAATTGTCTACTTATTGTGTTTAGTATAATTCCACATCGACTACGATCGTTTCATATTTTCTCTTTTTCGTATGATCAACAATCCAATGGGGTCACTATATTCATCTTAGTTTTTGGATTCTATTGTTAAAGTTGAGCATATAATATTCAGATTAGTGAACAAACTTGTTGATTGTAGTATAAACATTTTTAAGGGAAAAGAAAGTGAAGTCTTCAGTCACCTTTTCTAAATCATGAAGCTTAAAAGAAGTGTTAACCTATTTTATATTCTCTATCTGACAATTTATGTAATATGATGAGAATTAGGTCTAACTGTAAGCTGGGTCATTTAGACCTAGACGTATCTACCTGGAGAATTCCACTTGGGTGAAACTTGTGTCTTGAATTCCGTTTGACAATAGACAATTCAATATAGTTGATCTGAATATGGAACAATTTTGCTTGTGATAAGAAGAATACATTATCAATCACGAATGAGCTCTTAGATTTCACTGCTACCAACCAATAATACTCGTGAACTTAGCTGAGGTGATGTAAATGCTGTCCAAAGTAAGTGAGATAAATGGTTGCTCAAGTAAATGACTTTAATAATGTTTTGTGCTTTGCATGGTTCCATTATGTGGACAACATTATTAATGCCGAATTCAAAAAGAAGTGGATATGAACTGTATAATTAAATGGATACTCGTTGATTTCACGTATCCAGTAAAAGCTGTTAATTTCTTTATTCAGTCAAACAACCTGGTATATTATGCTGAAGTTTCTTTCTCTACGTTATATGTTTTGGTTGTGGAGCTTTGATTATTCTTCTGAACAACATCATCAGCACAAACTTCAGTTAGAAGTCAAAGAACGAAACTCCACAATAGTCATCCTTCTGAGCCACCATTTCAAAACTTTGAATGTATTTGTATCGATCCATATTGGTACATCACATCAACATAGAGACATTCCGAAGTAGTAGAAGTAATGACAGAAATAGTGGTAGTGGTAGATATTACTCACAGACAATAAGATTCGAGAAACTCAGAGGGCTTGAAATGAAAGGTTCGAAGAAAACTTTACTAAGATTCACAATACACGTCTATTTTATAAACATAAAAATAACCGAAACTGCTGGATACAGCATAATAAATAATAAAAACATTAAGAAAT
This sequence comes from Schistosoma turkestanicum, assembly GCA_944470395.2. Lineage (NCBI taxonomy): Eukaryota > Metazoa > Platyhelminthes > Trematoda > Strigeidida > Schistosomatidae > Schistosoma > Schistosoma turkestanicum. The sequence goes on from OX103973.1 coordinate 28,248,494, forward strand.
TCCTCAGCCTAGAAAGCCTTAGTTTTCATTAAAATATACATTACAGATTAGTCCAATAAATAATAGTCCCTAATTGATGAATTAATATGAAGAACTAATCAAATAAACTGAATGAATGACTGACAATAAATGTAAAACCAAGATCTCAGTACAATATGAATCCGTAAGCTTCATCCTCCGAGAGAAAACTTCACACTGATCAATATTTCTACCACTTAATACTAATTCAAACAAAGTTCATCAAGATGATCAATTATTTACAGATACTCTATAGAATTTAATTTGTACCAAGAGCTAGACATTATTATGACATTGGCTTTGGAGTATGATTAATTACCGACAAGGTCACCAGTACAGATCAATTTCTTGTTTCTAGAATAATTGCTAAACCATTTACTTTAATTTGAAACAGACGTCAACAATGCTACATAAAATTAAAGTAAAAACTTCAAAAATAAAGCTACTTAGCATCCAGTTCAGAGAACGAAAGCGTACCAAAGACATTTATGCTAGCTACGATTTGGAAATAAAATAAAATAATTGAATCTCGTGTTTTATAACATTACATTATATAATTCTCATTATTTACAAACAAACGAATATATGAAAATTATCTAACAATAAGTAGAAAATGTCTTGTGTGTTTAAGGTTTCTTCTGAAGACCTAATACTGATTTCATGCAATAAATGAATTGAAAAAAATTCAAACCTATTACTAAAAATGAGCTTTGGAACCAGTAAACTGAAAATAATCATTAGTATTCTTTTGTTTACATCATTAACAGTACATCAACTATCCCCGTTATTCTATTCACTACACCATTAGTGGATCACTAAAATCTCCAATTCAAACACAACAGAAAATTAGATAAATTGACCTCAAAATACATTTATTATTTTCACACAAAATTGCATCACAATCAATAAATCTCAATAGGTATATTATAACCGGAATATTTTCAATACATTTCTGAATAATGAATTTATGATGAATTGATTGTAATCTAATGGAAAGTGAAAGAAGGATGAATGTAAAAAAAATTCACTGGTTAAACATAATTTACGATTAGAACTATGTCCAAATACCATTGTCATGAATGCTATTCGTAATGTGAGTTCTAAGTAGTTACCTCTGAAGTGATAAGTGTCAGATTAGAACAAATAGAGCGATCAAAGTTTTTCGAAGATCAGAAGACACATAAAAGAAGACAGTCAGTAATCTGTTTGTTTTACAAATCAGAATCTGAAGATTAGGTGTACGTATCTTGGTAATAAACTATGTGTTTTCTATAAATGCCACTGTTCCATCTGGTTTGGACTCCTTTATTCATTACACCATAAGAGACACATAATAATTTACTGGAGTTTAGCTTACCATGTTTCGTACTACTAGTGTTTGCATTGTAATAGATAAAGAGAGTGACAGATGAATCCGATCTGAATGACACGTGAGATCAAAGAGGAATAATAAATATTTATGCAGGATCCCTAAAATTTAAATCTGAATAGATCAGTTTCTGATCCATTGTGTTTGGTTAGTCTCAGAATAGTATATTACTGTCATAAAACGGAACAAAGGTGCCTGAATTTATTAGTTAAATGATCTCAGATCAGTTAGGCTTGTGAAGAAATTTCTCATATTATGTGATGTAAATTATAAACTGAGGAAGCAATAGACTATAAAAAAATCCAGACAAGTTGAGTGAAGTTAAAAAATGCAAATCAGAGAATTGCAACTCAGTGGTTTGACGGCATTGTGTGTCTCTTGACAAATGCAAAAGTTGAGGTTTTAAATGAGTATACTGCGTAGTAGCCTTTTTATGTAGTTTTTTAGCATTTAGTAAGAATTTTGAATAATGAGCATTCTGTTAGTTTGGCTATTTTTATTATTATTAACTTTTTAGCTCCTTTAAATAGTGGGCTATTTAGCTGATTTGATTGTTTTATTTAATTTCACTAGTCTTATCTGATGTAATTTTTCATATTATCTTCATATTGGACTCATAGTTGCATATTACTTGACAAAATACAGATCAATAGTTTGTGGGTTATTAGGCAATCCGTATAGGGATTCTAACTTTTCTCGAATTCTTGCATACATCATTTGTGAATGTTTTCATTTCATCGATCAGATTTTAATCCTTATCAGGAAAGTTTGATTGTTTTGAATTGATACCATAAGTTTAATTTCTTTGAATATCATGGAAAAAAGGACAGGATTAAGTCGGTCACTCAATCAGCTAGTGGTATACAACCATCTCAGTCCCTACAATTGAAGCCAAAAAGTCACACCTAACTTTTTTTAGGAGGAGAAAGTGGGCCAATAAAACACCGATCAAATTTTGAGCCTATGTGACTGACCAAGATATGGCTTTTCTCTCTTAGAAATAAACTAAATCCCATTGGTAGAAAAATGTAGCTTAAAGGTTACAAAGAATTCATAAAGAGTCGTTCTCTGAGCGGGATGGTTTAGTTGTGGAGCTTTCAGTGTTCTTCTGAACAACATCATCAGCATGAACCTCAGGTAGAAGTGAAGTATTCAAACTTCTCCACACATGACTAGTAGCTTGTTCAGTTGACCTCGATCTTTATTGGGTGTTAATGCCTTTTGACCTGTTCTTGTCTTCTTAAATTTGATTGTATCCCACTATGATTTGGTTTTTGATCCGATACTCATCTATGATTTGTATATATATATATATATATATATATATATATATATATATATATATATATATATATATATATATATATATATATATATATATATATATATATATATCCATGAGTGAATAGTTACATCCGGATGCACTTACCTGTTAAAATGCTTTCTTCCCACTCTCAGTTTTCTGACTAAACAACGAGCTTAGCTAACCGAATTGGACATCATTAAACATAGTAGTCTCTCTTGAACACAATGGAAATTAACACAAATATCTCTCTTATCGATATAATGAGACAAAGCTAACTACATTTATCACTAGCGAGTAGAAGTATATAAAACCGTTTTCGGCAGTAAAAACGATCAAACATAAAGAATATTGGTTTCAGGAAATAACAACAGGCAACAAGAAAGTATGTGGTAATACTAAGAGACATCACCTAGAGCCCTAATATGTCTACTACCGGTTTCGCCCCAGATAAAAAAGAGGTTGAGTGTAGGGTTAGTAACCCCACCCTTCACAAACTACGTCACAAAGCAAACCCTAACATGGAATCCTCAATGTGAAAGGGAAAGAGCATGACCAATGAACACACTACGCCAGGAATCGGTGGCAGACATGAGAGGATTGAATAGCATTTAGGAACAATTGGGAAGGAGATTCCAGGACACAGTCGATTGGAAATTACTGGTCGGTTAACAGACAAAAGCAAATAATAATACTAAAGCTGCAAGGCAGTGAGCATAAAACTTCACACACAAAACTGTTTGTTGACAAAAATCACCACCGTTACCACACTACATCGTAAACATTAAACAAACAATGAAATCTCTGCAAATTTAATCAAAGAAAGTTACAGCAAAATAATAAAGCAAAATTAAAAAGCAGCTAATACAACGGGTCGCACAGTATGTCTTGCAAAAAAATATCAGAGATGACTTACACACGTGTGATGATGCATGCTTTTCTGATTGATCACTGCACATTTGGCAAAATTCCAACTCGCCTAATCGAATAAACTCTGGTGTGGATAAACTTCAAACTGTTAAATCATCCTTGTACTGCGATATGGACAAATACGAAACACCCAACACAGCTCTGAGGTTGATAAATCGGTTAAAAAAAACCACACGGAACAAAAAATTGGTAACTATCATGAATTATGATAGCGAAAATAATAATTCCTATCTTAATTTGATCGGCTACAAGGTACAAGGTAACAATGACAAAATACTGTGAACTTTATCCCCAGTCATAAACTCAGTAGTGTTAAATGGTCATCTAGCTATAAAAATAATCAGGATATTGATGACCCTTTCTCCTGTTAAGTCACAATTATGTTATGCTACATGCCAATTTTTAACTGTTCATTAGAAAGCTTATAAACAGAACGAAAAAAAGTTTTCCATCACTTCCCATGACCTATCGTTTGAGTATAGATCATTATGAGCCCTCTTACTTTATATTTGAACAATAGACTAAATCATCCCTAATGAGGATTAACTGAACAGTAAACATTCATAGAAGATAATCATGTGATCGTATTTTTTGTGGGTTAGCCATAATTCAGACTTTAAAGGACTGACCATCACATAAGAGACAAAGCAAGAACAACTGTTAAAGTTATTTGAATACACCTACAAGTTCACAGAATTTTTTTTCCAACTAGAAAAAAAATCAATATAAGTCTAAACTAAATGCTAAGTATTTAATTTTGTCGGGATAAGGCCAGTGCATTGAAATATGAAGTCATTGAATTTTTATTAACAATACTGGACATCATAATCGATAAAGTGGCATACATATGGAGAGACAGACAGATAGATAGACTGACTGAGACAAATGAAAAAAATTTGGCATTGAATAAATAGTTTTATTGGGAACCATGAAAATATCGTGACAGCATCCAAAAATAAAGGGTCAGCTTATTCTAAATGAAAACCATAATACCTTGCTATTCTTAACTTGCCCTATGCGTGATTGACCTCCTGAAAGCCCTGTGTCTAAGTTTCCTATTTATCGGAAATCACCTTCAAAAGTGCATTTAAAGTTGTCTGGTCAACACTTAGAACTAGGTAATACCATATCAGCTATGTTCAGAGAACAGTTAGTGTAGTTCTTAACTTAACCCAGTTCTTAACCCAGATACAACCAGTATTGCTTAAAACCCAAATTATGACTTCATACTCAGTCAGTCGGTCAGTCAGTTACAACGTAGGACTTCGAACATAAGTACATAAGTTTAGGTCGCCACATTAGCACAGAGACGCAATTGTCAATTCAAACCCCATAGTAGTAGAGATAGTAGAAGTATAAGCAGTAATCGGAGATTTTTGGGTTCGAAGAAATTACTGAAGAATTTTAATTTAGTGAAATAAATTTAGAAAGATAAAGGCCACGAGGAATTCAAAAGACTAGCATTTGAGAGAACACAAAGAATGAATGCACCTGCGTTACTGAAAACGATTTTGGGACATGTCATTCAAGGTCTCTAACCATCGATTACTATCGTCTCGCGGACGTCAACCAGGTAGTCTGAACATCTACCAACATGACTCAGTCGACTTGTCAGTATTTTCACGTATTTGTGCCATGTTTTGGTGTGACCACCCCTATGTTTCTTCCAACCTACTCTTCACAAAACATCATAGCTCATTGAGGCAGTCGGCAGTCCCAACCACCTCAGCTGATGAAGTTTCACTACTACACGATCTCATACTAGGCAACTTCATCGAAATGACTGGTATACACAAATATATTAAGATGAGTTATACAGGTGAATTTTAAATATACTTAGAGATGTGACCCGTGTGGGGTCGTACATGCTCACTGATGAGGAGTTCCATACTGAGAAGCAACAGCTGTCCAGTGCTTCCTGGTTTTCAAAAGTTGCAAAACATACTCTAAGAGAAATGAAATTTTACATAAGTAACTTCAATACATCCAAATTCTCAAATCTGAGTACAAGAGGTTGTAAGGATATTTTTTCAGTAAATCACATAGAACTCAGTTTACTATACTTAACACAGCTATCAGATGCAATTATAAACACTGTCAATAATCAGTGAATATGAGTCTTCCATTGATAAAGTTAGTTACTACCAACGCTGAAATATAAACTAAATAGTAACCATCTGAATGTCAAGTTGTTTTGTTATCAACCATTTTAGTACATTTGATGTTGGTTGATAAGAAAATAATTGTATATTCGACTATTCTCTATAATCTTCAACTCATTAGTAAAAAGCAGCAGATAAGTGTCTACCGAAATGTCACAGTTATGAATGTTCATTGTTAGGAACTTTTTGTTTGTTAAGTAATTTCATACACAAAATTTGGCAGAATACTAAACGAAATTTATCAAAATAAAAAGGGTTATTGTTGATGTTACATGTTATTTCCACACTGGTTTAGTATCAACAGCAAAAACACTTTACATCAGACAAGGCAAATTTTTATCTTAAAGTAGAGTTTGTTAGAAGGTAGCCTGATAATAAGCGCAGTTTATTGATAACAAAATAAACATTATTTAAAGCTTTCAGCGGTCTAGAGAAAAAAAGGTAAACTTTACAAGCTTAGATATGGCTACCCCAAAAGTTGTTCTAACAATTGACTCAACTAGACAACATTACTATCAGCCACCAGTTAAGGGGTCCGATAGAAGACTGTCTCTAATTCTAGTGCACTTGTTTAGATTCAGACCATGTTCTCGTCTGAGCGCATATTTGTTTGAAGCTTATTGGACGCACGGTAATCTCTTAGGGTCCTACTTACTGATAGTAAAGCCAAGAATATATTTCGGAAACGATTAGAAAAACAGTTAAGCAGCCATGTAATAAGTGAAGCCCGTCGCCAGACAGCTTGGAATGATAACCAAAAACCTGTGGAAACACCAGTGAAATCTGCTAATAAGGTAAACCACAATGTTGGAGAGAAGCAGTGGATTTCAGTAGCATCTGCCGAACTGATGGATGCTCGAAAACTCATCCCATCTCACTCTGAGCACGATGAGGAGCACAGTCAGCTCAGGAGCAGGCTGATAAAATGCCTACACAATGATCGTGAACAGTGGTGGGTATTGAAAGCGAGAGGGATGAGAAAGGCTGTGGTGATAGGTAACAGTAGACAACTATTCAGACTCATTAAGTAAACCAGCATTATCTATACAACTGTAAGTGAGACAGTCTCGGCAAAGGATGGCACTATTAATCACTCTTAATCCAGATTGTATAGATGGGTAGGACACTTTGTGGACCAGTTCAACTGGCCTTCAGTCACACGTCGGTTTTCCACATTCGACATGAATGACAAATCGATGTAATTTGTCCGACTCCTTATGAAGTTAGGAAAGCTATAGGATATCTGAAGCGTTCGAGATCAGCGATTCCTGATTAACTGAACCCTGAGATTTTTAAGGATGGTGGTCCACTTTTAACAACTAGATTGACTGAGATCCTGGGTAGAATCTGGGAATGGATGGGTGTAATACCATCCAGCTGGTCTCAATCACTGATTGTCCCGGTAAGTATGAAAGGACGAGATTCCCTCAGTGACAATCAGAGAGGAATCAGCTTAGTTAATATAGTATCTAAAATATTGGCCTCAATAATACTCGGATGCCCAACTAGAGCTCGTGAAGAGCAGACTAGAGAAAAGCAGACTGGTTTCACACCTGGACATGGCTGTATAGACCAGATTTTCACACTGCCACAGGTCCTGGAACACAGACACACATTTAGGCGCTCGACAATAGTTGTCTTCCTTGACCTTAAGGTGGCATTTGAATCTGTGGACCGTGAGGTTCTGTTGCAGTGTATATTAACCTTATACAAGAACTCTATTCGAAAACCCCAGTTCGAGTGGGAGCCTATGACGAACTGTCATCGGAATTCTTTACTTTAAGTGGTGTCCATCAGGGCTGTCCAATCTCTCCATTATTGCTTAACTTTGTAGTAGGCATGTTTTTAGGAATAACATAATTTTCGTCTGACCTTTCAGGGTTGTACCTATTACCCGAGACTCGCTTATTAACTTAAAATATGCCAATGACATCGTTCTACTTAGCGAAGTCGCTGACAAAACGACGAGAGTTGAAAGAACTAGGAAATATTCTACGTATTACCCAGGAGCGGTCGTAGGCAACAAAAGAGATGTATGTAAATGGCAGCGACAAGTAACGCTAACTAACTGTTTAGACATGCAGCCGATAATGAAGTCGAAAAGTCAGAAGTCAATCCAGTGATTTCTTATTTTTATTTAGCGTAGTGAAAATTCCAGATGCGAGATTTGCTTCAATTGACTTATCGGGGATCGCTTCCATGTCAGTGTTGTCAAAAACACTCTAAAAGCAGTTTCATGAGCTTTTCTCAGTTGGCTGAAAATAATAAATACAAAGTTTATGTCAATTTACACTCATGAGCAGTTTGATATGGATGGCAAGAATAAATGTAAAGGACAGATGTGTAATATTAAATTGTTTGAAGTGTTCACATGTATTACAGCAATGCAAGGCATCAGCTGGGAACTATCAAATCTTTTTGATGGTTCACAAAATCTAATAACAATTACCCTTGGCTGGTACTCGAGATCGAAACTTAATGTACATTAACCTCCGAACTGACTAAGTGAGCGAGAATGTAACATCGGAGTCTATTTGGCTATCAAATAATATACATATGCTCAATAATACATATATTTTTTCCCATTTGGAAAACGAATCAATAGACTGACCAGTGATATATATCCGTCCTTTAAGACATTTATGACTGATTTGCTTGTCTGGCCACTTCTGATTGACTCTCTCTGTAACATTTCGTTCTGTATTACATGCGTATGAAACAGAGCCTACCTTAACTATGACTGACTGAAGATCCGTTATAAATTGCATAATTAGTTGGTTTCTGTACCAGATATAGATTCAAAATATCATACAGGTTCTTATCATTCTGTTTGGAATGAATAAATATTGAAATGACATTATAATGGCTAATTGAATATGCTCTTGAAATTCGCATTGATAATGACTTTCGCAAGTATGCAAGTATATATTACAAGTATATATTATGAAATTTAGAAGTGAATAGCACGTAAGTAGTATGAGTTATTCGATCTCATCAATCAAAATCTTTGTAATGATAAGTATTGCTTATACTAATCTACTTATCAACTAATCTGTTATCAACCTATTAGTTGGAAATAAAGAGAAAATAGTTCTCGTATCGTTTCTTTGCAATTTTATAATTATATGACCACAAACTTGTTGTTACTATCAAATCATCGCTCGAAACTTTTAGATTAGTTGTTTATGTGTGGATATACAAGACAATTTTGAAAGGAATTTTATAAAGACTCCTGAATAGCTGTTCGTTTGAATATTTTGATAAACAGTTGCAAAGTCTACTAAAGTACAAGAACTGTTGTATAAGTATGAATGCTCAACAGTATGAAGACCTAAAAAGAGATTTGTAGTTTCTAGGCATCAGGTTAATCATCCTTTATTGAATTGAAGACACGAACATGTAATTATTTCTCATTTTTAAATTAATCTGTCATATGGCCATGCCCTTAGTTGGTCAAACGATAATTAAACCAAGGCCTGGAAATAAATATATGTTGAAAAAATATATATATATAATATTTTTATCCCACCGGTCATTGAAACTGCATATACAGATCTACCTATAGATGTTACCCAACCAACAATTGAAGAAATGAGCATGGTCATCAAACAAATCAAGATTGGCAAAGTAGAAGGACCAGACAGCATACCTGCTGAGGCATTGAAAGCAGACATAGAAGTAACTGCAAAAATACTCTATACTTTGTTCAGCAAGATATGGGAGGGAGAATGAGTACCGACGGACTGGAAAGAAGAGCACCTCATCAAGATACCAACGAAATGAGATCATAGCAAGTGAGAGAACTACAGAGGAATTACATTCTTATCAATACCAAGAAGTATTCAAGAGAGCATTCTTAAACCGAATGAAAGATTCAGTAGGTGCTCAACTTGGAGATAAACAGCCTAGGTAGCGAACGAATCGCGAGACTACGGTTCATTAAGGAAGAATTGATTGAATGGAACTCATCACTACGCACCAAATTCCTTGGTTATAAGAAAGAATTTGATTGTGTGGACAGAATGAAACTGCGGTGTATCTGAGAAGATAGTCAATATCATGTAGAATTCTTATGATTGATTAAACTACAAAATCGTCCATAGAGGGCAGCTCACAGACCGGTGAAGACCGGTATCACCATTTCTCCTGGTAACAGACTGGATTATGAATATGTCAACATATGGAAGGAAGCACGGGATACAGTGGACAGCCGGGATGCAGCTGAGGGATCTAGACTTAGCAGATGATCTGGCTCTTCTATCGCACACGCAACAACAAATGCAGGAGAAGAAGGCCATTGCGACAGTAGCCTCTGCAGCAGTAGGTCTCAACATACACGTTGGAAAAAGCTAGATACTTAGATACAACACAATATGTACCAATCAAACCATACTTGATCGATAAGCCTTGCAGGATGTAAAAACCTTTACATACCTGGAGAGCATCAACGATGAGCAAGGTGGATCTGATGCAAATCTGAAGGCGCGCACTGGCAAAGCAAGGGCAACATTTCTACAAGTGAACAACATCTGGAACTCAAAACAACTGTTAGCCGACACCAAAGTCGCATTTTTCAATATCAACATCAACAGAGTTCTCTTTTTATGGAGCAGAAACTTGGATAACTACGAAGACCACCATACTAAAGCTACAGGTATCTTGAATAGTTGTCTGCGCAAGATATTTTAGATGCACTGGGCAGACACCGTCAACCATCTACTGTGGCAATAAACAAACCAACTTCCATCTGAAAAAGAAATTAGGAGAAAGTGCTAGAGGTGGACATAACATATAACGGAGATCACTAAATTACTTCACGCAGCAAGCCCTAACAAAGAATCCTCAATGTATAGGGGAAAGAGGTAGACCAAGGAACACATTTCGCCGGGAATCGGCCGCAGACATAAAAAGGATGGACAGTAAATGGGAATAATTGGAAAGGAGATTCCAGGATAGAATCAATTGTAGATTACTGGTCGGTGACCTATGCTTCCGGGGATTAACAGACGTAAGTGGGCAAGTAATAGTTCTTTTATATGAGATCATGAGATCAACCAGAATTAAAAATAAGTATTTAGGCACTATAAGTTTGCGTTGTTTACGACAAATAAAGATATTTAATACAGGAAAATTTCCGAATACCCATAATTTTTATAAATTGTCACTACAAAGAAGTTGTTAGCATTTATTAATGAAATTAATTCATCATACGATTCTGAAAAGTTTCATTTTAATTTATGGTGATCTTTATAAATTGGAACAATTTACAAATATGCATATAATTCTGTAACATTTTCCTTTTATAACGTATAGTTAGTATTCAGACAGTATTCGAATTTTTATGGTTTAGGAAAATGAATTTTATGACTGTAACAGGAATTTCTTAGAAACAATAAAATAAAAATGAAAACTATAACTAGTTAATCTTGAACAAAATTAGTCTTTTCGTTTCTGTAATTATTTACCATATGACTATTGTATGATTGTTGTGTATATAGTTTTAAATTGTAACTTATGTTTAACCAGTGAATTGTTTTACGTTCATCCTTCCTTTAGATTACAATCAATTCATCATAAATTCATTATTCACAAATGTATTGAAAATATTCCGGTTATAATATACCTACCTATTGAGATTTATTGATTATGATTCAATTTTGTGTGAAAATAATAAATGTATTTTGAGGTCAATTATCTAATTTTCTGTTGTGTTTGAATTGGAGATTTTAGTGAAGATATGAATTTGAGTAATCCACTGGTGTTATTAATGAAAAGAGAAAATGGATTGGTAAATTTATTGTTAATCGCATAAATGAGATCTAAGCAATAACACCGAAATATCTGTATAATGAATTCTGTAGTTACATAGAGTTATCAGCAATTGAGAAATGAACGATTCATTTATTAGTGTTAGATATTTACTGATACATTTTTTAGTTTTCATAAATCGAATCCCTTGGCATCAGATTGTATCATGTCCAACCAACTGTGGTACCAAATATAACTCTTTATTTTCATACTCTGAATATGCGTCAATTTCAAATAGATCTTGATAATGCGTAGTAACATTTTTTTTAAACTTCGGTACAGAGTTCAATTTAGTTTTCCTCTATTCCGATTGTACAAATTAATAATAAGAAATTACAGACACCAATGATAAATGAACAACATTTAAACATTGAATCTTAAAACAGTCTTCACTCTTTTATTTATTTATGCGAATGTTTTAAATGTCCGAACTAATAGTTCACTCATAATATCAACTAGCTGATTCCCACTAAATAGAATTTAGTAGACGGAATCACCTTTTAAATCATTAAATCTATGAATACATACAAAGAAATTATGACTCTTATTTACTACATCTTGTCTACTAGTTAATGAGTCATCAAATGAAGGTTATGAAGGTCATCAAAACATTTCCACCTTATTTAACTCCTTTAAGGTATGTTGTAAGTCAATTTTCACTTTACTTGTTTTCGTTCATTTTGTTGGAATTTTCTATAGTTCAAAAAACAATTTCTTGCTAAATGTTGTTGATCTACTTTTGTCATCTGTGATATCTTCTACAGATGCTTTCATCAGTGGTTATACCTTATTCAGGATGTTTTTCTCAAAGCTTCACTTTATTACATAAGCATAATAATAATGTTGCATATTATGGAATGTATTGAATAGATAACTTGTTGACATGACCTTCATTCAGTTTTAATGGGACTCTGTCCATACTAAATGACGACTAATAACTGATCAATTTCAAGATGGCAGAATAACGAAGAAATGGCAATTTTTTGGCCTTCATTGCATTCGGATATCACATACAGTTCTAACGCTTGTTCACCGAAATAGATAGAGAAAAGAAACTACAGAAGAAGCTACGTTTCTAAATATTAAATAATGTACTTAAAACTCGTGCGTTATTTAACAAAAAACGACTAATCACAACATAATCATGTGGGCTATAGACCATCATTGGTTGATTAATTTTAAGTAAAGGGTTATAGCTCTATGACACGTGTCAGACTTATCATAAGGTCTGTCAATATGATGCGAAAAATTTGGTTCATTTGACGTACTAATAGGTGAGGAAATTCTTGATTAAGTATTGTATAGTTAAAACTTGAATTATCATCAGAATAAATTTTAACTAAATCTAACATCCGAAATGGCTAACCATAATTTATAGTCTAGCGTAATTCAATGACAGATCAATACTCAATGGTTGAAGAATTCGGGGAGAAAGATTCATGATACAAATTCAACATTTAATAACACTTACCAGGAACGATTTTCATATGTTAGATTAATAAACAAACCAAATAATTAAGAATCATTTGGAATCGAAGCCTAGATATCATAATACACAATTCAAAAGATTACTAGTATTCGGAGATATCGAAGTATAAAAGAAAGAGAGCGGTTATGAAAGATCTAACATGTTATTTCTGTTGAAACAATCCATGTTCATATCAACTTCCAAATTTTAATATGCTTAACAATAGAAAATGCATATTACTATTGAAACAATTAAACCATTATCAACCTTTTCGTTCATATTTTTCTAATTACTGGTTTCTTTATTTGCGTGTATATATATATATATATATATATATATATATATATATATGTATTAAAATACATTAAAATAATCCCATAAACAATTATCAAAGTTTATAGCATCAATATTACTAAATGAATTAAGTGAAACTATGAACATAGTCTTTTGTAATGAACAATTATTTTACTCATTATCGGTGGTATACATTGTGCTATCTGTCTAGATTCTACTTTTGTTAATTAAAAATCCCAATTTAGAATGATTGAAGTTCACACAAAAAAATGGTTGCTCATTGATCTCATTAAAGAAAAAAGGATATTTTACTTTCGAAATTACCCTTAATCAATGATTAATCTAGAGAGCAAGTTAATTTTGAATTGGTTAATCAGGTTTTTATACTCTTGAATATCTTCGATTAGTTCTGTTTTTAATAAATATTATACTTCACTGATATAAAGTACTGCATGGTATATACTCATAGTATAAGAATGAATAAATATTTATGATCAACAATTAATCAGAATATGTAGCGAAATTGTAATGGGCTCCTTCATCTTAAAATTTATACTCATGATGTTATTTTTTTAATAGACGCTGAGAACTTAATAATTAAACTATCTAATTCAGAGAGTGTGAATTCATTAAAAATCTATCACATTAATAACATAAGACTAGTAGTACTTGTAAGAGTTTTTATTTTAAGTATATTTTTTTATCAAATATCACATAATGTCTTAGGTTAAGATCATACTACTATTTATGCTAAACAATAATTTCGTTGAACAATCCGTGACACAGATTAAAACGTGACAAAATACGAAACTTGTGAAATTTAATATTTGAAATTCTAGCAAAAATAACTATTGAACAAAGTGGTGGAGATATATTTTTCCATACTTAATGATATCTTCCAAGTGTAGATGATAACACTGAATTAATGGGCAAAATTAAATCTTAATAGATTTTCAAGTATTTGTACCCTCATTTTGATATATGAAGGACTGTAGTGATGTTCACACCAGTTCATGAGCTTACTGTTCCACACTTTCAGTCTCAACCTACTGGATATTACGTCGGCGTTCGAAGGGAAGAGTACTTGATTTAAGTTTCAGTGTGATATATCACTACTCAGATGAAGGTACGTTTGGTTAATGAGTTCCAAATAAGATGAAACGCACGTCCTGAGTTTAACTGCTAGCCAGTATTCTAACATTAATCAAAGCCTATACAATTTGCAAGAAGAAATCTGGTAAATTTGTTTTATTATCAACTTTTAGGCTATAAATTTCAACAAACCGTTTGAGCAAATCTGCTTTTCGGTAAACCAGAAATATTAAAATAATTTGAATTTTTCCTAAGCTCTCCAGTCAGCATGCATTTTGAATAGTTTAGATAGGTATTTCTCTGCAACAACGTGTTGTTGACTTTCGGATGTGAAAACAGAAGAAACTGTTTGTAATTGCTCACTAAAACTGAACTAATTAACGACATTACATTCATATTGTCAGTAGTCTTTATTCGAAACCATGTTATCCCCTTAATCGACCCATTTTGAAGACAACTAAGAAGTTTTTGATAACCTATTTAGGCTTTAAATATATAATGGTCTCTTCAAAATTACAGGTATTTACTTACTTACTTACTTTACTTACGCCTGTTACCCCAATGGAGCATAGGCCGCCCACCAGTTTTCTCCAACCAACTCTGTCCTGGGCTTCCCTCTCCAGTTCTTTCCAATGTTTGTTCATTCCTCTCATATCTTTCTCTATTTCTCGGCGTAATGTATTCTTTGGCCTTCCTCTTTTCCTTTTGCCTTGAAGGTTCCATGTAAGGGCTTGTCTCGTGACACAGTTAGGTGCTTTTCGTAGTGTGTCCTATTCACTTCCACCGCTTCTTCCTGATTTCCCCCTCCACTGGAATCTGGTTTGTTCCGTTCCACAGTAAGTTGTTGCCGATAGTGTCTGGCCAACGAATCCGAAGTATTTTGCGTAGACAACGGTTCATAAACACTTGTATCTTCTGGATGATGGATTTCGTAGTTCTCCAAGTTTCCGCTCCATACATTAGAACTGTCTTCACATTTGTATTGAAAATCCTGATTTTGATTTTGGTTGAAAGTTGTTTGGAGTTTCAGATATTTTTCAACTGTAGAAATGCAGCCCTTGCTTTGCTGATCCGCGCTCTCACATCTGCGTCAGATACACCTTGATTGTCAATGATGCTGCTCAGATATGTAAAGGTGTCAACGTCCTGCAAAGAATCTCCGTCAAGTCCCATTTGGTTGACGCATGTTGTGTTGTATCGTAGAACCTTACTTTTCCCTTTATGTATGTTGAGACCTACTGCTGCAGAGGCTGCTGCTACACTGGTCGTCTTCTCTTGCATTTGTTGTTGAGTGTGCGATAGAACAGCCAGACCATCTGCAAAGTCTAGATCGTCCAACTGTGGCCACTGAATACCGTGCTTCCCTCCAGATATTGACGTTTTCGTAGTCCAGTCGATGACCAGGAGAAAGAGAAAGGGTGAGAGTAAGCAACCTTGCCTGACACCGGTCTTCACCTCGAAAGAGCCGGTTAGCTGTCCTCCGTGCACGATTTTTCAGTTGAATCCATCATAAGAATTTCGTATGATGTTAACTATTTTCTCAGGCACACCGTAGTGTCGAAGAAGCCTCCACAGTTTTTTCCTATCCACGCTGTCGAATGCTTTCTCGTAGTCAATGAAGTTGATGTACAGTGGTGAGATCCATTCAATTGATTGTTCGACAATGATCCATAATGTTGTAATTTTGTCATGACACGATCGATCCTTACGAAATCCAGCCTGTTGATCTCGAAGTTGGGCGTCTACGAAGTCCTTCATTCTGTTTAACAATACCCTGTTGGAGACTTTGCTTGGTATTGAAAGAAGAGTGATGCCTCTGTAGTTCTCACACTTGCTGAGATCGCCTTTCTTTGGTGTTTTGATCAGATATCCTTCTTTCCAGTCTGATGCTACTTGTTCCTCATCCCAAATCTTGTTGAAGAGAATGTGAAGTATTTTCGCAGTTGATTCCACGTCTGCTTTCATTGCCTCTGCTGGAATGTTGTCTGGTCCTGCTGCTTTGCCACTCTTGATTTGTCTGATGGCCATACTGATCTCCTCATTTGTATGTGTGCCAACATCGATTATGAGGTCCGTAGATGCTGCCTCGATGTTGGGTGGGTTCAGTGGAGCTGGTCGATTTAGGAGTTCCTTAAAGTGCTCTACCCACCTATTTCGCTGTTGTTCAGTGTTGCTGATTACTTTGCCTTCCTTGTTTTTCACTGGTCGTTCTGGTTTACGATAGTTTCCGGCCAGCTTCTTTGTTGTTTCGTACAATTGTCTCAAGTTTCCTTCTCTTGCAGCCTTCTCCGCCGTCATTGCTAGATCTTCCATATATTTTCGTTTGTCAGCTTTGATGCTGTTCTTCACTTCCCTGTTTGCTTCTGTGTATGCAGCTTGTGCGGTAACTTTCTCCGCTCTTGTTCGGCTGACATTGATTGCTGCCTTCTTGTTCCTCCTTTCTTCAATTTTTTCAAGTATACCAACAGAGATCCATTCCTTGTGATGGTACTTCTTGTGACCAAGAACTTCGTGACATGTTGAAGTGATTGCCTCCTTAATCCCTTTCCAATTGTTCTCCAACGTTGCGTCCGCTCCATTGTGTAGATCCTGAAAGGCCTGGAACCTGTTGGTGAGGGCTATCCTGAATTCATTGAGCTTTACAGTATCCCGAAGAAAGGCCGTATTAAACTTGTGTCCCATGATGTCTTCATATCCAGTGTTGTCCATTCCAACCTTGGCATTCAGGTCTCCCATAAGAATCGTCAAATCCTTTGGTGAGCATCTGTCGACGATTAACTGCAGCCTTTCGTAGAATTGATCTTTAACGTCGTCATTGTAGTCATTGGTAGGTGCATAGCATTGGATGACGTTCATTCTAATTTCCTCTTTCCCTGTTTTGAAGGATGCTTTAATGATTCTTGGTCCATGAGATTCCCATCCTATCAGTGCCTTTTGTGCGTTTGGCCAGCATCAGTGCAACTCCTTGTGTATGTGAAGCATTTTCCTCTTCATGACAAGAGTATAACAGCAGTTTCCCTGAAGCTAGTCTCATTTGTTCTACCTGTGTCCAATGCGTTTCACTGATGCGGAGCACCTCGAGGTTGTATCTTTTCATTTCTGCCGCAACTTGAAACGGTCTTCCAGTCTCCCACAATGTTCGAACGTTCCATGTACCTAAAAGAATGGTTGCTCTGGTTGTCAGAAGAGGCATCGGCCCCGTGACGTCCGAGAGAACTCGGCTTTCATCACGCGACGTTATAATTCTTCCTCCAACTTCCAGGGCAGAGTTAAAATGGTTTGAATTATTTTTTCTGGTTAGCGTTTTTTGGCAGGTTAGTTTTTGCCGGAACGGGGTCGCCAACCCCATGCCCAACCCTCCTCTATTCGGGCTTGGGATCAGCAGTAGCCCCGAAGGTTCTACTGGAGGAGTTATAATAATACCTTACATAATGTATTAGGTCTATTTCTAACGATGTAAGAAGAAATAAAACTTTATTTTTTGAGATTGAGAAAGTTCCCAGTTAAAGTGAGTAAAATCAATTGAAATCTGTAAACACTTGTAACAAATCTATCATATTTAACTAGTTCAGTTAATAAGTCGTACGCATTATTGGATAACTTATATCATCTTGATTTAGTATTTGGCATAGAGATATAATAAAAGCTCAACTCTCATCCAAAATAACATATTCGATTAGTTGATGATTAGTATTTCTCTCTGTGTAGTTGTAATTTATGAATAAATTACTGTCATTATGGACAAACTTTTCAATTTAAATCAAATAAATCATAGAAGAGAATTCTATGTTGAAGAATTTTCAATCTGGTTTTATCTAGTATTAGTAATTTTTCAATTATATACATACAGTTTTTATTCACTAAGCCAGATACCTAGTTTACCTCACCTGAATTTTGATATGTCTATTTAGTTTTTTAAAAAATATTTACCCACACCCCATTCATATATATAGTCAGGTCACAAATTCACACCACGTACATTCAAATTCTGAAGAGAACGAGTTGACATCGTAGGTATTTTGTCGTGAGGATTTACCTTGAGCCGTATCTGACCACCATAGCACAAAATGAATACAGAAAAATGGATGTATTAAAATTCGTCAACACTAATCTTAATCTAGAAGTAGATCAAATTTCAAACCTGCAGAAAATGTATGTAGTCATTCCATCGAACAAACGAACATAGAGTATATTATTATTCAGTTGTTAAGTTATATAATGGAACTTATACGAAATAAGACTATAACAGACAAGTCAAAAATAGTTTATATAACTTTATCACTGGATAGAATTCAGAAAGCTTTTCAATGTAGACAAATCAGGCTACTACAAGCATACAATTATAGATGTTGATGCAAGTATGAGGGCATACATAAGTAAATACAGAAAATATGTTTAAAATCTCTTTATAACCAAAATATTCATGATAACAGCTTCCCAGTTCTTCTAAAATAAGAAAAAAATAATAATTCAAATAATTTCGACTCTGCTCTTGGAGTTAGAAGGTCTTCATTCAGAAGAGTTATGACGTCTCATGATGAAAGCCAATTTCCTTCGGAAGTCACGATACCGATGCCATTTCTGACAACCAGAGTCTTTCCACGGTGTGGCCAGCTGGGATGTAACATCCTCCCTCATACTCATAAAAGCATACGAGACCGAATTGGTCACAATCAAATCCTTACTACACCTCCAAATAATTCTCGTATCTCCACGACCAACCCTTCTTTCGATCGTTTGTCACCTCGCGCCGCTGAAGAAAACGGTTTGAGCTCACGAAACATTATTCCTGATCTCCTGAAACCCCGCTTTAAACTAGAAATTGGGGCTTTCAAGTGTTTGAACCTTGTGCCAAATAGGGAAAAGAGGCTTCATTTGCTAGAACTCTGGAATCACGTGCCATCAATGTATGTTGTGTCACCGAAACACGCACACAAGATCCGAGTAAAATTAGATAGAGAAACAACATGGTTTACACTTCGTACTTCTGGAAGCACTGCTGCTACTTTCCATGGCCTCACCTGTCTACGTTTAGTTTTAAGTCGTGGGACAGAGCTCTCTTAGGCTACTTAAACTATGCTCAGACAATCGACTAGTTCTAGCAAACACTAACTTCAAGCATACGAAAAACTTCTTCTATTGTAGTGACCCCCTAAATCATCCCAACGATGAACACAACTAGACAACATTACTATCAGCCACCAATGAAGGGGTTCGATAGAAGACTGTCACTCATTCTGGAGCACTTGTTTAGATTCAGACCATGTTCTCATGTGGGCGCGCATTTGTTTGAGGCTTATTGGACGTCGGAGAGATACCACAAGGGGTCCTACTTATTGATAGCATAGCTAAGAATATATTTCAGAAACGAGTAGAAAAACAGTTAGGCAGCCATGTAGTAAGTGAAGTCCATCGCCAGACAGCTTGGAATGATAACCAAAAAGCTGTGGAAACACCAGTGATATCTGCTAGTAAGGTAAACCACAATGTTGGAGAGAAGCAGTGGATTTCAGTAGCATCTACCGAACTGACGGATGCTCGGAAACTCATCCCGTCTGACTCTGAGCACGATGAGGAGCGCAGTCAGCACAGGAGCAGGCTGATAAAATGCCTACACAGTGATCGTGAACAGTGGTGGGTAGTGAAAGCGAGAGAGATGGGAAAGGCTGTGGCGATAAGTAACAGTGGACAACTATTCAGAATCATCAAGGAAACCGGTATTATGAATCCAACTGTAAGTGAGACAATCTCGGAAATGGATGGTAGTGTTATTCATTCTCAATCCAGGAGATTGGATAGATGGGCAGAACACTTTTCGGATCAGCTCAACTGGCCTTCAGTCACACGTCGGTTTTCCACATTCGACATGAATGACAAATCGATGTAAGACGTCCGATCCCTTATGAAGTTGGGAAAGCTATAGGATATCTGAAGCGAGTGAGAGCAGCGAGTCCTGATAGATTGAACCCTGAGATATTTAAGGATGGTGGTCTAGTTTTAGCAACTAGAATCTGGGAACTGGACGTAAACCCATCCAACTGGTCTCAATCACTGATTGTCCCAGTAAGTATCAAAGGACGAGATTCCCTCAGTAACAATCAGAGAGGAATCAGCTTAATTAATATAGTATCTAAAATATCGGCCTCAATAATACTCGGATGCCTAACTAGAGCTCGTGAAGAGCAGACTAGGGAAAAGCAGACTGGTTTCAGACCCGGACATGGCTGTATAGACCACATTTTCACACTGCCACAGGTCCTGGAACACAGACACACTTTTAGGCGTTCAACAATAGTTGTCTTACTTGACCTTTAAGGTGGCATTTGAATCTGTGGACCGTGAGGTTCTGTGGTAGTGTCTGTCGTTAAAAGGTGTGCCAAATAAGTATATTAACCTTATACAAGAACTCTGCTCGAACAACGCTGATCGAGTGAGAGCTTATGGCGAAATTTCATCGAAATTCTCTACTTCAAGTGGTGTCCGTCAGGGATTTCCACTCTCTCCATTCTTGTTCAATTTTGTCATAGACAGGCTTTTAGTGTTAACATCATTATCGTCTGACTTTTCAAGGGTGGACCATCTACCAGGAAACTCGCTTGTTGACTTGGAATATTCCAATGACATATTTCTATTCAGTGAAGACGCTGACAAAATCCAGAGTCTTCTGACTACCTTAAGTAACAATGCAAGTATGTTTGAGATTTTGATGTGGTTGAGACATGTGTTAAGAATGTTCAACCGCCGACTGACTCAACGAGCGATATTTTTTGGTGTTGGAGAAGGTTGGAAGAAAGCTAGGGGCGGTCAAATCAGAACATGGCAGAAATCCATGAAGTCATCGACAACTGGATTAAATCATGTTGATAGGTGTCGACTATCTGGGGGGGGGCCGCGAGATGATGGTAATCGATGGTTAGAGACCCTAAATGACACTGCTCAAAACCGTTTGCAATGGTGCAGGTGCATTTTTTCTTTATGTTCTCTCAAGTCCTAACCTTTCTAAATTTACCTCACTGAATTATACTTCTTGAATAATATCTTCAAACCGTAATCTCTCCGATTACTTCTAATACCTTTACTACCTCTACTACTATGGGATTTGAATTGACAATTACATCTCTGTGCTAATGTGGTATTAAAGATTCCCATTGTGTTGTTCTAATGTGGTATGGCAACTTGAACTGCTGCACTTACGTGCAAAGTTCTACGCTGCTGTTGATGATGAAGTCTATCTGCCCCGAACAAATTGGTCACAAGCGACATCACATTCCAACATAAACGCATACACAAAGCCACATGGATTTCACGCGATCACACCACACAGGACCAAATCGATCACATCTGCATCGATAAACAGTCCAGAAGGACGGTGGAGGACGTGAGAACTAAGAGAGGAGTTGATATCATCAAGTTCATCACTGACTGAAACTCAAGAACCACTGGACAATGGGGCGGACAACATCACAAAAGTGTAACACGGCCTTTCTTCGAGATAATGACAAACTCAAAGAATTCAGAAAAACCCTCAGAAATAGGGTCTAGGTCTTCTACACAATGAAGAGGAAACTACCATGGAGAACAGTTAGAAAGGGACCAATGACGCAATCACTTAAACATGTCAGGAGGTTCTAGGCCACAAGAACTACCATCACAAGGAATGGATCACCGTTGGCGCTCTTGAAAAAATTCAAGAAAGGAGGGATAAGAATACTGCAACCAACATCTGTCGAACAAGAACAGAGGAGGCCAAGGCACAAGCTGAATACACAGAAGCAAACAAGCAAGTGAAGAGCAGCATCAGAGCCGACAAATGTAAATATGTGGAAGATCTAGCAATAACGGCGGGAAAGGCTGCAAGAGAAGGAAACATGAGACAGTCGTATGATACAACAAAGCTCGCTGGAAACTATCGCAAACTAGAATGAACAATGAACAGCAAAGAAGGGACAGTAATCGAAATCTGAGTGACCTATTACATAAGGGCTACGGAGACCTCCCGTTTACACAAACTAAACGCATCGAGCAGCTTATTTCAAAACTATAACCCGATGGCTTCAATCACTCAGATATCGCTCCAGGTCGATAGATAGATAAGTGTTCAACAGTTATTTCGATCTTAAGATCCTGAACTTGTCTGTAGAGGATAGGGAATCTTCATCCTGTTACAAGTGATAAAGTTCTCTTGATTGTTAGCTAACCTGTTGTATCAGATACCAGCGATCTTGAACGACTGGAGAAACGTATTGTCAAGGCAGTAAAGAGATAGTATGGAAATAATAGAACTCTCATTATTCCTCAAGAAAAGACGGACACCTGCTTGCTTGGATAACTGACATGGAGCGTAAAACATCACTGATATGTAGGACGAGATAAGATAGAATATAGGCTGTTTAGAGCCTACACAGTGAGATTCGAACATCAGTAGGCTACTAGCTGAATTATTCACCTAGAAAAGGTTACCATGAACATACCTTTCTAGTTAAGTTTGGCAACTTACACACGCAAGTTGTTGGCATACTCAATAAACCTTTAGTATGAAAGCTGGTTGTCAAGGCTGTCTCGACAGAAGATCAATCAAAAACCGAAGATTGAATCGGACCGTAGAGGACAGAAATTACTGAAAGCCAGTGTGTTGAGGAAATTACTAAATTTTTATCAAAATTGCAAACTGCTGACGAGTCGTTTATTACAATGAAACGGCCATCCAATGTTTCAAGCTTTCCAATTGTGGCTAGATTAGAGAAGTTTCCGGAGTTCTAACGAGAAGCCGTAACCAGTGCAGTTAAAATGTGTCGGGAGTGAGGAATGTAACTACCAAATACAATGGACGATGATCACGCAATATCGTGGACTGATTGGGGTTAGACTTGTATATCATCGGATCTCGGTTCAGGAGTCTGGCGGTTAGATGTCCTCAAACGAGATCGAAGGTACTGGGTTTGGTTCCTGGCTTTAGGGGGCGTGGATGAGCACTGCTGAGAAGTCCTATACTAGAACGAAACGGCCTTCCAATGCTTCCATGTCTTCAATAGTTATCTTACTCAGATCGGTCCGTGATTGCAATGAGATCAATTAAGGCATTTGCCTATGAATTTGTAGTAAAAAAGCAACTTTAAACTGTGAATCGACAGCCTTCCATGGTTCCTAATGCTAAAAGTAAACACTTACGAATTCATACCACACTTTTCAACCAGTATCAGTCAGATTACGTTACATAATAACACAAATATTACTGCATTCAAAGATGAATCATATTTTATTTATACTTATACACACGCACGCACGCACACACACACACACATTTGACAAAAATGTGAAAAGAAAATGAAGTATCCGAAATTTTTAAATATCATCACCATCGTTAATTTATGATAACATGACAAAAAGTGTCACCATACAGATGAACGTACGCAAACAAGTGCGAGTGTGTCCATACAAAAATGAAAAGATGAAGAACAGACAACAAATAAACAAGTTATAGAGAGAAAATACCACTGAGAAAACAACAATAGGTGAAAAAAAGAAGGCAACAACAGTAGCGTGTTTGGATAATAACAAATAGACTGGTAACAGTACATAAAGCTAACAAGAATCAACCGCAATAACACTACTAGCTGCTGCATTTTGCACAAAACATACCATGCTGTTTACTGTATACTTATCCGAACTTTTTTTTGCGTAAACACAGGCAGATGAGAAAGAGAGTGGTGGCAATAAATATGAATGGATTCGAAAAATTTTTTTTTGCATTTTTCTCGATAAAAAAAACTGAGCGATACACCATACATAAATGTAGAAATAGGTATAAATATACTCACTGAAAAAAATATATAAATGGTAAGAAACTTATGCACAAATTATTATGAAATTATTAATAACACTCGAGAAGACAAAGTACATCTTCAGCACTGACGACTAGCTAGTGCCTACAACAAACACAAGGGTTAGCGTGTGTGTGTGATTTGTTTGAGTTGGAGAATGAGTGGAAACAAGATGGAAGGAAAGACACAACACTACAATATATATATATTGGATACCGATGTGAACCGGGTGACATGATATTGTTTTCAGATTTCTAGCGTTGATGATGATGATGATGATGAACAAGACAGGGGGAAAGGTGGGGAGGGAGAAATGCATTTTTATCTCCTTGAAACTTATTTCTTCAATATGTTTAATACAATTTGTTTACACTTTTTTTTGGTATAACAACTGTGTCTCTCAAAGTTCCCATGCTTATTTCAGAGTAGCAATGGTAGAATATTCTCAGTAAGAATTAATTGAAAAAACAATTTGTAATAATAATAATAATAACATGATAATTGTCCATAGAAATATCAAGCAAAGAAGCTCATTGCCTCTTTTTCTCTCTTCTTTTCATCAAAATTGTAAAACATGATATATTGTGAAAGGCCAGATAGAAAACGAAAAAAACGAACGGATTAGAAGAGGGGACAGAAGCACAGTAGAATTATGCTATTCATCAAAATACTAACTCACTCTTCGTTATTAAATAATGATGAGAAAAAGAGAGGAAAAGACAACAACCAAGGGAATTGTGTTTTTTTTTCATGTGGCGTATTGAAAGTGTGTAAACGTTAACTAGATAGATATATACCAGAAAACAGTGTGAACAAAGTGAGTGAAAAATGTTCTGCAAACACGCATGTCTATATATACATTTACGTACAATGTCCAGGGAAAGGGATAAACACAGCAAAATATAGTGATGGTGGTAAGAGAATGGCAAGTGTAGCATGGATGTATGTATGTATGTATAGGCGCATATTGAAGAAGACTTCATAGAAAAAACGATCATAATCATAACAATAAGGATAATAGTTTTTCAGTGAAACCTAAATATACAAATAATTTGTAAAACCGAGAAAAAAACGGCTAAGCGCAAACTGAGAAATGTATGAGATTATTAACATGATATGATAATCGATTGGTAATAATTATTCAACACCTAGTAATCCCAAAATGAAAATCTCATTAATTTAAAAATGTGACGGTTTATGAAAAGGACATTGTAACTTGCACAGATACACACACAGCATAAAGAATGAAATTATATGGATGACAAATGGAACAATTGTAGAAGACAGTAAAAAAAAAACAATAAGTAATAATCGCCTACGCAATAGCCAACACATAACTATTTCAGGTACTATTTGGTTGAAGTGTCAATTAATAAGAAAATTAAGGGAATACATAGATATAAGTATGCGGAGATTTGTTTGAATGCTACTATACTGTGTGTTGCATGCAACAATAAAAATAATAGCAGTATGGATAATAGTGCACTGCCAGTTTACAATTATAGAAATTGTGTTTTTCATTATCTTTAACAATCAATTGATACTTTCCATTTTCATGCTGCCTATCCCCATACAATTATTATCACTAAAGTTATACAGCTTGATGGGCTAATTTACTATCATAAATAAGCACCATCATTAGATGTAGTAATCAATGAGATATCTTTTAATGCTGATGCAATAGAACGATGTTGATTACTGTCAATAATGATATTTTTATCATTTTGAATATTGTTGAAATTTGAAGGGAAACTAGGTGCACTTAAAACAAGTGGGATCTTGCTTGGAACTGAAGATTTATGACTATCACTATTGTTATTATGACCAACATGAACATGGTTATCATTCACCATGACTGATAGAATAAAATGTTGATTCGAAGTGGTGTTAATTTCATCATTCGATGAATTAGAAATTTTACACTGATTTTCTGATTTATCATTTGTTATTGATTTTGTTGGTGTTGTGTTTGTTGTTGATGGTGGGACATAAGAGGTAACCTGTACAGGAACAGGTACAAAACTTGTAGATGGTACTCCTGTGGCTAATGCAGCAGCTTCAGCTAACGCAGCTGCACTAGCTGATGAAGAAGCAGAGATTAAAAGTAAAGGGAAAGATGATGTATTACTAATATTCACAGAGTTCGATGCGGTGATGGTGGGAGTTGTATAAGCTTGAGAAAAATTAGATGAATGTGATATGTTTTGAGAATTGTTATTGATGTTAGAATTAGAAGATTGTAGAATATTTGACAATGATGATGATGTAATCTGATTTGTTAAAGGTGAATGAGATGTTGGAATTGTGATTGACGGAGAAAGCATCATAATTACATGTGCACCGTTGACATTCATTTGATTTGTTAACATCGATGATGATGATAATGCGGCGGTAGCAGCAGCAGGTAAATCCCCATGTGAAGATTCTGATGTCGAAAATTTCAACTGTTCTGTACGTAATTTATTGATTGTAGGTTCTGGTATACCATGTTTCATAGGACTGAGATTTACAGAAACTTGTTTACATTCACTCCTGATGACTGAATCAACCTATAAAAACATTAGAAAAGTATCTCACTATCTCTATAAAGTAACTAAACTTGAAATAGAGAAATTTGAGACTTAATAGAAAATTTGTGGAGAAAGAAAAGTGCCACTAACTGACTGATGATTCGTAACTGAATAAGCAGTTCCGGGGGAGGGTAGCTTTAAATATGCTAAAAACAGTTTACTAGAATTGGAGAGAATGGATCCACAAAAGCTGTTTCATTTTCAGTTTGCTTGAAGTTCACTCTCAAATAAACCAGGATTTTGTGAAATACTAGAGATGACATAACTCCGCCTGGAGCCCCTCTGGGGCTACTGCCCGTAACAGCACACGCAAACTGCGAGTCCCAAGCCCGGATAAAGGAGGAGAGTTGTGATTGGTGTTGGGGACCCCATCTTGTAGAAAACTAACTCGCTAAAAAGACGCCAACCATAAAAAATAATTCAAACCATCTTGACTTTGCCCTGGGAGTTAGGTCTTTATTCAGAAGAGTTATGACGTATCATGATGGAAGCCAAGTTCCTTCGGAAGT
This sequence comes from Schistosoma turkestanicum, assembly GCA_944470395.2. NCBI lineage: Eukaryota > Metazoa > Platyhelminthes > Trematoda > Strigeidida > Schistosomatidae > Schistosoma > Schistosoma turkestanicum. Next base: position 28,275,838 of record OX103973.1, read on the forward strand.
CACGAGGGCGATGCCGCATCTGAGAACCAGAACAACCATTATTTTAGCGGCATGGAAGAGATTTGACATGAAAGTTTTGTTTAATAGGAGCAGACAGATGTAGTAGCATGTGAAAAATTTTCTAAAGATTAGAAACTAATCGATAACTTTAATAAGCCTAATGACGATCCACATTTTGAGCGTGATGATTAGTGATATTAGCCTCTTCCTCAGACCGAAATACGCAGAGGTTTGAAACGGCTACTTAACTGGTCAAAGTTTAGTGGCTTAAACATTGAGCCACTTCTCCAATGTAATGTACTATTTCACTCTACATTTATGCTTAAATAAATTATTTAAATCTATGCTAGTATTTCAACTGTTGATTCAACACAGGTTTTGTTATATCGTTTATGTTGATCATAGAAAATCACTAAATAATTTAATTAATACATATTTATTTAGTTTGAGATTTCATATCAATATCCATTTGATTTTGAATTAAGCAATCGACTTTCTTTTGTTTAAGTTTTCTCTCTTCTATTGGTTTTTTTCTTTCTATCGTTATTATTATTGAAAAATTCTAAAATAAAAATTTAACTACATTCAAAACTTGATCTTATTATAACAGAGAGCAACTTCTGCGAAATATAGCAACCTGGACTGATATACGCGCACACTGAGTTCTACATTGCAGCTGACTAACCGACTGACTCCCATGCAACTAAATCAGTTTGGGGAATAGTGCATATCGTAATCACATTTGGGACAACGCACAACATAATATTTATAAGTGTTTAATTTACTAGGGGAAAATAACTTCGTATCAATTTTTAAAAGGATAAAATGGAAGATAAATAGTTACTCACAGAAGTATTAAAATTATGACTTGCAACATTAGTGGCGGTAGTAGTAGTAGTAGTAGTAGCAGAATGGTTAGAATGAGTTGTCGACTTATTGATAATAGATGATAATTGTTGATAATTATTAATAAGATTAGTCCTGTTCTGACCTGACATGATATTATTAGCATTGTCTAACTGATTAGATCGTTTTCGACAAATTGAATTCAAATTATAAACAGTACCTTCTTTAAGTGTATGCGATAATAAATGATGTGATATGTTATTGTTATGTTCATTGTATGATATAGTTTGGATAAGACCGCTGTGTTTACGTTCCGACACCGGTGTGGATCCATTTGATTTATTATTATTATTATTACTATTATTGTGATTTACATTGGATACATCTATCTCTACAGTTCCAGCAGTTTGTAGTTTTGAGAAACAATGATGTTTATGAATTTTATCTGTATAATCTACTATTTCATTATTATGATTGTAATTGTTGATGTCATTAGTATTAGACAGAGCTAAGTGATTATTACAATTATCATTGTGATTATGATGAGTATGACGATGCTTATGAATAGTTGTAGTAGTAGTAGTAGTAGTAGTAGTAGTAGTAGTAGCAGCAGCAGTGTCAGGTGAACGAAATAATAAATCTGTCGTTATTGGTTTCTTTGTATTATAATGAACAGTAGGCTTTTTTGAATGATCAACTTTTGAAATATGTAAATCTTCATCGCCATTATTAGTAGTATTATGATTAAAAACATTGTTACAATAGTTGTTATCCCCTGTTGTAGCATATAAATCAATACTGGGTAGAAAAGCATATTTTCTCTTTTTGTTATCACTATCATTAAAAATACTATTATCTTTTGACAATTTTGAAAAATTTGAACTATTTGATATTGTAGTCAATTCAGAGGAATATTGTTTTGAATTACTCATATGAGTCGAAATATTATCTGAACCGGTTAATGTACGAGTAAGAACAGAAAAATGATTTTGATAAGGTGTTTTTATAAATGATTTTTTCTCTTCAATTAAATCTTTAGATAAGGTTAATGTATCTAAAAGTTTTGATGAATGAACTGAAAAGGAAATAAATGAAGTAATGATAATCAGTACTATGAAGTTTTTAATCACATAAAAAAAGAAAAGCATATATCGATTAAACGGGTCACAGAACATTTATTTCATAATAACAATAATAATAATAATAATCTTGTTTCTAGCAACCAACTTGTTCAGATAGATAAGTAAACAGATAAACAATTTGGGATCTGACACAAATATGCATCAGTTCAAAAATTAGTCATGTTTACTCTAGTACTTATGTAGTGAACGAGAACACAGGTGGGGCAACCGAATTGTATTTAACGAAAATTACAGAGTTACTCAGTAAAATTGGAAAACCATATCGTAAATCGTTCATTTGCAAAATAACAGTTCATCATATCGAACTGGACTGTTCCTGTTGCAAAACATCAATCCATTGTCACTATTCATGCGTTTCATACAAATTCCATTGTTTTCTAACTCTTCCTTTCTTGATCTTCCCCCATCTTCGGCTGCCAGAGATTACGTTGACGCTCACGTCATATACTACTTATAAGTAGCTCGCACCACACTTAATTTAGATTTTTTAAAAGCTTTGAAGTATTATTATCAGTGTGATTGATTTATATAGTTTTCGAAGTAACTTCCGACATTTTTCCTTTTAACAAATAAATTCTTTGAATACATTAGTAATTACAGACAGTAATCATGGATATCAGTAGAAATAAAGTTATTACTTAGTGATTGTTAGCACCATGATTGCTTATTTGAATCTTAACAACTATTTATTTGGATGGGAATTCATTATAAAAGTTCTTCGAAAACATATTTTACGATTCAGTAAAAGATTAAATCGATAATTTGGTTAATATCTGACCTTTGGTGGAGTTAGTTTCGCTGAGCTGAGTGGTTTAATTGCTAGACTTTCGGTCTTTCCAGACAACATTATCAGTACAAACTTCAAACAAAAGAAAGCTATTTGAATTTCGTTACATATGACTTATATTTTTTTAATGGGGGGGGGGAAGAATATTAAAATAAACATGTAAATAGTAACAAGACAAGCGTTGATAACAACAATATACCGAACCTCATGTTGACAAGACGACATGTTAGTAATATTTAGAGGGAAGTTAATAACTCACATCTGTCTGAAGTTTATGCTGATGATAATTTTGTCTAGAAAGATAGTGAAAAGTTTACGGATAATCCATTCAGCTCAAGAATACATAAAACCACCCTGTCTCAATATCTGACCTGTTAGATAAAATCATCATAGAGTAAATGTTCTGACTTGAATTTCCGTGGTGTAAATATTCATCAATCTTGGTATTATTATTATGATCTTACCAGTGAAGTTGAGTGATGTCGGAGAGTTACCGTTATCGAAAGAAGCTACCATAAACTTGTAGAATACCGATCATTGAATATTCAAACGTTTAAAGTGATTTCCTCCATTAGGTCTGAGAGGTCAATGATTTCGGTGTTGAAAATCACGGAAAGGCATTTTTCAGGCTTGGTAGGTTAATTAACCGATTCCAACTTATTAAGCAGATTAGTTTGATTATTTTAAGTTTTATAATCGGCCCTAATGTGCACAAATTGTACAGTATAATGACATTCACATTCAAATGTTTAAGACTTATTTCTACGTAAAGTAAGGAAAACATACGGTGAGTGCTAGCCGTGGGTGGTGCCTTCAAAATTATTATTACATAAAAAAATCTAAAAATCACAGTTTTTAGACATTTTCCAGCGATGCTGCCTTCTCACAAGGAAGGAAGGGTTAGAAAAGGTCGACCCTAAAAATGTCACACCTCACCTTGCCTCACGGATTTCCGTCTCCGGCGGTAAGGCCCTTGAAACAAGAGCGAAGCTTAAAAACTTATCATAAAAAGGCCGTGTGTGACGGGCTTCAAGCAGTTGTTCCTTGGGCTCTGCGGTCACGCTTGCAGGTCTCTAAGACCAACACTAATCTACCTTCCTTTTCAGGTTCCTCAAGAAACACCCTTCCACGGTTTGAGCAGCTGGGAAGTGACATCTGCCCTCATATCCGTAACAGTACGCGAGACCGAATTGGTCAAAATCAAATCTTTCCTATACCCCCTAACATCTCTCTTATCTCCTCGGTTAACTCTTCTCACATTCCTTTATTACCCTGGACCGCTGACGTAAACGTTTTGAGTACGCAAAACATTATCTCTGGTCTCCTGAAACCCCGCCCTAAACTACATGTTGGAGCTTTTAATGTTCGAACCTTGTGTCAAATAGGACAACAGGCTTCCTTAGCTAGGACTTTAAAATCTCGCGCCAGTGATGTATGCTGCGTCTCCGAAACGCGCAGGATCCTAGTAAAATCATTAATTTGATTTCACCTTGTCAAAGACGAAGAAGCAGCACGATTTACTCTTCGTGTATCTGGTAACCCTTATTGTAAGGTCCACTTTTGAAGGCCTTGTTTATGAAAATCCCTCCATGTATACATTTGTAATTTGTCCTTATTGATTCCTTCAGTCGCACATTTTGTTAGTTTGTTCGATTTGATTTGAGATGATAATATTTCTATTTTATTATAGTTTCTATTTCTTTTGCCTTCACTGATATTCTTTGTTTCTTTCTGAACTGCATTTATGTTGTTTAAGCTGATACTTAGTCATGGCGACAGCCATATTGATTTGTTCCTCTTTTGATTGTGTCGCTTGCATTGACTGGAATTGTGCATTTTGATTGTGAATTGAAGCACCCTTCCAGAATAAGAAGCACTTTATGTTATAAAGCGACCAAATATTATCTTTTGAACAAATCTGATCTATCCAGAAAGGATAGAATAACATTTATTTAGATAATGATGTACATCTATATTTATGATGAATATAAGAACCGTCATTTACCCAAATCACTTGTTTTGGCTTCAACTGGGCAAAGCGCGTATCTAAACTACCTAGAAAGTTGTTCCTCAGCCCAAACCTCAGTTTGGATCCTACATTGATGCTTTTACCCGTGGCCTCGCTGAAGTAGGTATAGCATTGAGTCCTAGGGCAGAACTCTCTTCTAGAATGGATCTCAGTAGACAGTCGCTTGTGCGCTGTCAGACTGAACGGGACAGTAAAAACTCAGAAAGATAGGGACACTTGCCGTTCCCTCTTCGTTGTCTCCGCCAACGCTCCCACTGACTGCAGTTCATTACCGGTAATACTTCTATTATCTCTACCACTATTGGATTTGCACTGACCGCTGCGTCTCTGTGCTGATGGGGTATGGCAACCTGAACTTATGTACTCATGTACGAAATTCTACGTTGTAACTGACTGACTGAGATTTTATGTTATATAAGCTAAAAATACTTCATCTAAATCATTTAAGTTGTTATTAGCATTTATACTCCTGATTTAGAATAATAATCGAATGAAGAGAAATACTTGAAACTATTCTGAGTACATGTGACGACGATCAGACAAAATGGATTAATCACCCTGCTTAACAAATTATAGTTACTTTATGTACCTATCTTTAAGTGATACTTTCTTGTTTGAAAATCAGTAATATTACTAAGTAGTTTAAAACGAGAGGGATGGAATTGTGCTTGAACATAGAAATAACTGTCTAAACCGACCGAGTGATCGATTGGTGCCAAAGGAAGTTACTATAAACTTGCAGAAATTAATCGTTGAATTTCGAATTCGTTCAAAGTTATTCCCGTTAGCAGGTCTGACAGGCCAAGGGTTTTAGTGTTAATAATAACCGTAGAAAAGTATTCTTCAGGTTTGAAAGGTTGGTTAACCGATTCCTTTTAGTTCAGGAAACCATTTTCACCAAATAAAATTTTATGAAGTCCTAAAATTGGATCAATGTCAGAAGACTTCAGAAAAGGATATCTCGTGGCATCGATTTGGTAAGCTGTGAGTTTGGCGTACATGTGCATCTCTGAACGACATCCCCATCTGAGTATAATTTAACCAATCACAATCGTCTCGTCAGGTTAGTCGATATGTAGCAATAGTGTTACGGACAGGCAGTCGCATGCTTACATGTCTATAATTATCCACTAAGCTATAATTACAAGGTCATGGGAACTACTTTATACACAGGCCGAGTGACAGCCACACGATCAATACGAATGCATGCAATCAATCGGCCTTGGCATATACGTAGACAGCTGATTAACCGGGTGGCTCATAATATTGAAAGAATTCTGTACAATTTCCTAACTGAGAAAACCTACGTTATATGATGTCACTCACGATTTGAAGACCAAATTCAACCACGAGTTTAAGTTTGTAAATACCTGGTCGAATTCACAACTAAACAACCCATAGAAATGAGATTACGGGTGCAATCTTGCTTCTATTACTTGTTTCTTACACTAAAACAATAAAAGAAAGGTTTAAAAATGAATGGTCTTTTAAGACGAGGAGATTCGCAATGTGATAAGATAGACGAGGGGACCTTCTCTCTCTGTTAGGTGTTGTGGACACAAAATGTGCATACCACCCTCAGAAACCAAAAACTTCCATGTTTACATTGGTCAGAAAGGGCTTAGAACAATACGTCCTTGAAATGTGCTATTTTTCGCCAGTCTGTTGTATGCAGAGTAATTAGGCAGGGAGGGATCTAACAGAACAGATGAATTTACCAAGGTTATGGTTCACTTGAGCCTCAAAACACCTATTTACCTTATTTCTCACTAATTTATTTTCAAATGATAATGCCCTTGACAAATTATTTAATTTTTGCAGTAGTAGGGTCTGAAATAAGTTGAATACAAAGATACGCCAAAGGCTATCATATGGCTTTAGCGATCAACTACAAACCTTGAGCAATACGATAGACTCATGTAGTACTACTTCTAAAAAGACATTTTATCATAATATGGTTATGATATATTTAATCACTTCAGAGTGATTAAGAGACAAGAAATTAAAAACTACTGAATGTAAAGTAAGTAAATATTTAGGAACTTACTCATACGTTGTTCATTGTTTGCAGGCACAGAACAAGTCCTCAGTAGAGGAATGGTGGTCTTTGAAGTAACTGACTGCTGAGTATTATCAAATACAGATATACCACCAACTGATTGTCGCCTTTCTGGGATAATCCCACTCGATGAACAGTATGTGGAATCATTATGATTTAATATTGTCATAAAAGCACTAGTACTAACAAGATCTGATGGATTAGTGTTTGGAGTTTTCATAAATTTACATAAATGTTTATCAGATGACTGTACATCAGGGAACCAATTATCTGACTGCTTCCAATCCAACTTGCGTTTCTTTACGGGTAAACTTGAACAACTAAAACGTGTTGGACGAACTGGACAAAGTGGTTGGGGGATTTCACTATGATTTGGCGCATCACAAAATTCTTTATCTGGAGTAGCACAACTACTGGATGAGACGGACGGTGGTGCACTCCATGAAGTTTGTTGAACAGTTGAAATATTTTGAGGGCTTTCAGATGCTCGAAATTTAGGGTTGCGTTGATCTAAATCATCATAATTCTCACAAGTCCTAGAAAGAACTTCCAGTAGTCGTTGAGATGAAGTATTGTTAGAGAATGTTTCAGGAGGAATACATTTTGTAACTGGTTTCTGTTGAATCGGTAGGTTAGAAGCCGAGAGATCCTTAGTCAAAATATGATTCGAGTGCCTAATACTGTCACTGGAATGTATTTCAGAACCAGGAGAATAAGGTGTTAATAGGGCTGATCTCAAACGACAAGTAGAATACTGAGATTTATTATTCCCATGATCTATATTACAGTTAAATTCAGAACCAAGTGATGAGTTCAAAATGCGCATAACATCAGTATTAGCACGAACGGGAGGTGCATTCCCCGAATAGCTATCCTGGCTTGAACTATCCATGCAAACATCATCTGTAATGAAGAACGTAAATGGATATTTAATAAATTCTTCGATGGAAATTAGATTATATTAATTAAATAATGAATAAACGGGGAGATGGTCATCGGAGAACGACAACATAGGGTTTGAAGTGATGAGAACTGGATGTGACTTACAATACATTTGGTAAACGGGTTTAAAATAGGTGGGAAGATAATGAAAACCGCATCGTTTGTGAATTACTATTTGAAGCATGATTTTATTTGGTGTTTCTTACTTTATTTGACAGTTCCACACAAGTCGGTATTGCAGGCTTACAGTGCGAAGTGTAATGAACTACAGATTTACAAAACTTAATAATATTTATATTTAGACGTTAATTTAATAAATAACCAAACTTGTTTATTCAAATAAATAATGAAGTGAAAAGAACACATTGTACTTTTAGTAAAAGGTGGATTAAGAAAGAGATGGATATTCTGGAAACGTACTTCTCTAAAGCAGAGTCATAAAACCGAAAGAAATAACAATTTAAAGAAACAGGCTGGCTTGAGATATACTAGACAGTTTGTCTTCACAAATAATGCTTATCATGTACTGAAATACAAAGTAATTTACTATAGCACAAACACAATCAAAAGTAATATACTCACTTTTTAGTATGCACACATTAACTGGGTAACTACTCATATAGTTAGCAATCAGTTAAAACATAGCGAAGAAACATTCGCCATGTACCTGTTATCAGATTACGTGATTGGAAGAAGAGACACGAAATTTAAACTAGAATGAGGCTAATTTTTAATGCCCCCAATAACTATTGGAGAAACTGAAAATATAACTGACTTGAAGTATGAAAGAGCAGTAGGCCTTGATAAGTTAATTGAAGGTGATTTTTACGATGGTTAGAGATATAGACGCCATATCTAGCTGGTGCTAATTTCTAATCGTCATAATTTACGTAAGACGGAAATTTTTAAGTGACCATAGGTGAATCAATTTGACTTATATGATGTCCACGACCTTAACATTCACAAGTAATCATTGGAAAAGCAAATGTGTTGTAGGCTTAACATCTGATCCCCGGCTCTGAAATAAAAGCATACTTACTAAGGTAGAACTGAGGTCGTATTTTATAAATTAAAGAGAGCATTTACCTTGTAGTAGTTTGTTTTAGAAAACCGCACTAAAGAAGGGCCGTCACTCGGACACCACCAATAAGGTATTCTTGAAAACCATTTTGTATTTCTTACGCTATATAAAATGATGCGGATCGATTGTGTGGTAGTATTCTCACTTCAACAGAATCCATAAATCATAAATGGTATGGTTCAGGAAGCTTGCTTTATTAAATAGTGTACTATCATGTTTTGGATGCGTTATGTATACACACCCATTACCTTACCTCACTCAGTATGCTGGATAGTAGTATAATAATGTGGGGGAAGTTTTGACGTAAACTGGTATGGAAAATGACATTAAGTGGGGACATTATTAACGGTTGATTTGAGCCGTGTTAGAAAAAGGTATGATGTTTAGTCGAAATTTTCAGCACAATCGTGGTCAGCTGTTGAATACTATAGGAGATGCGGTTCAACAACGATTGTTGTTGTACAAACGAAATCATTCTTAGACATTGTATTATTTTATTTCTATCATTTTCCAGATTAATTATGAATTTTGACCGTTTTTTCCCTCCTATTTTATCAATATGATAAATTTATTTCCTTGGTTATCAACTAATTAGTCTCATTTCGCAATGCTAATTTAGGATGTGGAAACTTACATTCATCGGTTTATATACCATAATCCAACACATTTATGTTAGTCTATTTAAGAGAACTTAACGAACTTACGAGTACAATCTTGTACTTCAAATCACTAACATAAGATCTAAGAATGTTGGGGGAGGAAGAAGAAATTTGACAAAACATGGGTGGAGAGAAGTTAACTATGAAAAATCTTCTTTAACAAAGAAAAGGTAATTGTGGAAGCGTATAAGATGATTTCCAGTTTCCAGCCTTATTTCCCAAACAACCAAAAGAAATTTGAAAACCATTATCAGCTTGCTCTAAATTGAGATAGAGACAAAAGAATATAAAGTTGAGGTCTTTTATATTTACGGGTCTTCAGGAGGGCTAGCGTCTGTGCAGAGCTCTTTGATTCTTAGAGAAACTCACTGTCCAGTATAGGAGTGCTTGGAGTAATCAAAGTTTACTGTAATTTCCTGCAACGATAAAACATCGTTGGGAATGCTGCCTGTTTGTGGAGAAATTTTCAAGTTTCGTAGTTCAACCAGCAGGATAACTTTCAAGTCGTATAACAAAATAATAAGATGGGCAGGATGTAAGTCAAATTTGGACTAAAGAATCAGTAGCTTGATGACATGATCCTTTTATAATTATGATGACAGTTTTTGGTTAGTAGGAAAGTCAAGTTGAGATAATATTCGAAAATGTACAGCATTAAAAATGGTGAATACAAAATCTTACCACTTGTATTGGACAATCCGTCTGGTTCATCTGCTGTTCCAATTCCTCCCAATGAAAAAGGTTCTGCTAATTGACTGACACCTGTAGCAGCTGTGAGGACACGACAGTGACTTGGTGGCAATTTCAAAGAAGTAGAGTCTGGTCTTAAACGAGATATGGGGCATTGTTTCCAAGTATCAAGATGATACGTAAACACCGGATCACCATCTGGATAACTCAGAGAAGTTGATTTGGATTTGACAGGCTAAAAGAGAATGATTTAAACGGTTAAATTTTATGTCAGTCAGTCAGCAACAACGTAAAACTCGATAGGTACGTACACCAGTTCAAGTTGCCATACCGAATTAACATAGAGATGGAATTATCAATTCAAATCCCATAGTGGTAGAGGTTGTAGTGGTAATCAAAAAGTTTAGGGATCGAATATAAAATTCAAGAATATTCCCATGAAATGAATTCAAAAAGAGGAAAGGGGTAGTGAGGTCAGTCGGTCAGTTACAACATAGAACTTTGTACGTACGTGTGTGCATAGGTTCAGATTGACATACCGCATTAGCACAGAAATGCAACCGTCCGTTCAAATCCCATAGTGACAGAGATAGTAGAAGTAATATCCATAATCGAAAAGATTAGGGTACGAAGACATAATTCAAGAAATACAATGCAGTCGGATAACATTCGAGAGAGAGGGATGATGAGCAACGATTTTGAGCCGTCATTTAAGGTATCGAACCATTATGCCGTGCTTTGGTTTCGCATCTCAAACATGCTTGCATTGTTGCTTAGGGTAGTCAGAAGACTGCATTTTGTCAGCGTCTTCACCAGGTAGAACTGTCATCGGCATACTCCAAATCAACAAGTGTTTCTTGGTATATCCACCCCTGAAAAGCATCTCCATGACAAAGTCCAACAAAGATAGAGAAAGTGGATAGCCCTGACGGACACCACTTCAAGTAAAGAATTCCGATGACAGTTCGCATTAGCCCTCACTCGACCAGTGTTCGAGTATGGAGCTTGTACAAGGTTATCTTAGTTCTTTGGTACACCATCTAACGACAAACACTGCCACAGAACCTCGCGATCTTCAGACTCAAATGCCGCCTTAAGCTCAAGAAATACTACTGTTGCCGGACGTCTGAAAGTGTGTCTATGTTTTAGGACCTGACGTAGTGTGAATATCTGGTCTATACATCCAGGGGCAGGTTGAAAGCCAGACTGGTTTCTTCTAGTCTAATCTTCACGAGGTCTAGTTAGGTGTCCGATTATTATCGAGGTCAATATTTTAAATACTATATTAGTTAGACTTATTCCCCTGTGATTGTCACAAGATGACTTTTGCCCTTTCTTATAGATTGGAACAATCAGTGATTGAGACCAGTCAGACAGTATTACGACCAGTTCCCAGACTCTACATAAGAGCTCATTCAATCTAACTGCTAAAACCAGATCACCAACTTTAAAAATCTCAGAGGTCAATCTATCAGGTCCTGCTGCTCTACCTCGCTTCAGATTTCTCATAGCCTTTCCAACTTCATAAAGATTCGGAGGGCTTATTTCGACTCGCCATTCAGGTTTACTGAAGATCGTGAGAAACCAAAGTGTGGCTGGAGGCTAGTTGAGCTGATCCTAAGTGTTGTGCCCATCGATCCAATAATAATAGTAAGACCATCCTTTTCCGAGATAGTCTCACTTACAGTTGGATTCCTGATACTGGTTACCTTGATGAGTCTGAACAGTTTTCCACTGTTACCTATCGCTGCTGCCCTTTCCATCTCTTTTGCTTTCGCTACCCGCCATTGTTCCTGATCCTTCCGTATGCTTCTTATTAGCCTGCGCTTAAGTTGCCCCGCTCCTCAACGTGTTCACAGTCAGACTGGATGAGTTTCCAAGCATCTGTTAGTTAAGTATCACTCACTGCTTCTCCCTAACCTTTCTTTTAGCTTACTTACAAATTTCACTGCTGTTTCCATAGCTGTAAGGATATCATTCCAAGTCGCAATGGGGTGGGAATCATTTCCATAGATGTCTGATTTTTTTCCTAGTTGCCGTCGAAATATACTCTCGGCTTTTTATCCTTAAGTAGAACTCTAAGGGGTTTCTGTGCGTGTTTTTCACCTCTAGTAAGCCACAGACAAGCACGCTCTCGTACTAGAGCATGATCTGAATTTAAACATGTGCTCCAAAACGAGCGACAATCTTCTATCGAGCCTCGCCATCGGTGGCTGGTTGCGATATGGTTTAATTGTGTCCAGCGCTGAGTCGACTTTCGGGGTGCTTAAAATTAGTATTAGCTAGAAAAAGGCGGTTATCTGAGCACAGCTGCAGCAGACGGTCGTCATTATCTGTTCTTCGAGCCAATATAATAACATCAGTGTTTAGCTTTTTGAGGGAGCTCCGAAAGCTTTCTGCAAAATTCATTTCATACTTTGTTCAAACTTTAGTCAGTCTTAGCGTAGACAGAGACAACGAATAGGCGACAGCGAATGTCCCCATCTTTCCGAGTTCTTACTGTCCCGTGTAGTTGGACAGCATATAAGCGACTGTTTACTGGGATCCAGACCAAGAGGGCACGTTCTACTTTAAAACTTAATGATATACCTATATCGCAGAGGCCACATGAAGCAGAATTGGGGTCATATAAGTGACTCTACGAGGATCCTGTATGCGCGATTCGGAGACGCAGTATACATTGACGGCAATAAATTCTAAAGTCACAGTTAGATCTCGTGCGCTGTTACGGGTATGAGCACGAACGTTACTTCCAGGTTACCGACAACGTGGGAAGGTATTTCTTGAAGAACCCCAGAGGACATTAAGTTAGCGTTGGCATTAGCTACCTGAGGGCATGACCACAGAGCCCAAGGGACAACTGTTTGTAGTCGGTCACGCACGGCTTTTTTATGAGAAGTTTTCAACGTGTTAGATCAGCTGTTCAAAAGTCTTTACTACCTCTCTCTTTCGCCCTCAGATCGCCAGTTGCTGCTTTTAGTCCCACCGTTCTCAAAATGGATAGGCCTGTCATCTTACGACCTAAAGGAGCATGTGCCCGGTATGGTTTGGTCATCACGATCGGAAAGTCCAACTACTGCGTCAATGTAGCAGCTATGAAACAAATGAACAGCGCCTGAGAATGACTGGAAAGGAAATCCTAGACCATTATTTTTGAACTGCACTGTATAGTCACACAAACAACAAATTCATTGTAGTCACATTACTCATAATATTGTCAATCATAGATACACGGCTTATCAAAACTCATAATCGTTTAAATCTTCAATGTTAAGTGAGGGCAATATTTCAATAAATTTAAATGTAATACAAGTGACACGTTTTGATCTATATAACCCCGCTAGATGATCATTTTACGCATCAAAGTGGCAGAAGTAGAGAAGGCTCTATTAGTTTCTACCAACATACAAACGGTACTAAACAATAACTTTTTTGAACTATGTTAGCATGTATAGTACGCTACATTAGCAAAATACTGAACGATAAAACTTGGGACAATTCATTAATTCAACTTGCCACATTCGAAAGTAAAACTAAAAAATCAATCCCTAAATGAATGATAAATTGAACCATAGAAAAAAATTTCTTGGGGGAGAAGTACAACTTGAAATGAATATTAAGGTTTTACGTATTTGTGCTCTTACATACGGACAGACACAGATACAACGCAGAACTTCGTATGTAAGTACATCAGTTCAGGTTGCCATACAATATTAGCACAGAGACGCAATTGTCAATTCAAATCCCATAGTGGTAGAGATAGTAGAAGAATTACTGCTAATGGAGATTAGGATTTGAAGATAATATTCAGGAAGTATGATTCTGTGAGATAAGTTTCGAAAGGCAAAGGTAGAGGTGTTGACGAATCCAGAAGATTAGAATTTGAGAGAACACAAAGAGTGGATGCACCTGCGCCATCGCAAACGATTTTGAGCCATGTCATTCAAGGTCTCTAACCATCGCTGAATTTCGTCTCGCGGACTCCAACCAGGTAGCCGACATCTAGCAACATGACTCGGTCCACTTAACAGAGATTCCATGGATTTCTGTCATGTGTTGGTCTGGCCGCTTCTAGCTTTCTCCCAACCTACTCCTACCTCACAAAACATAGCTCGTTGAGGAAGTAGGTGTTCGGACATTCATAACACATGTCCCAACCACCTCAACTGATGAAGTTTCAATGCTTCATCTATTGATCCGCCATCCTTACCTAGTACTCGCTTCCTAATGGCAACATTGCTTACTCGGGTGTCCCATGATACACAAGCAGTGCTTCTAAGACATCTGTGATCGAACAATAGCTCCACTTTATCACAGCCTGAAAGATAACCTTGTTAGTAAACTCTCTCGAAACTAATCAGCTCTGTTCCAAGAGGATTCAGTTAGTTAACATTGTGACTGACTAAATGTGCGTCAGTACAGGCTAAAATACCACATTACCGAGATGACTAGTAGATTCAGTGAAATGGTGGTAGTATAGATGATAGAGAAAACGACTAAATATCAGAGGACATTATTCCCGGGATGAATTCGGGAAAAAAAACCATGCATCACTGAAGCCAAATGTTTAGAAAAAGAGTGGATTCATTCACACTTGATTTATTCCGAATTACGGCAACGAACAGCACTGAGGATGATTGTACTTACAGTGACAGATAAGTGTACCAGTACCATGGCCACAGGGGCAGAATATACGGATTGTATGTGTACCCCAATCTTTTATAGGCACGTGAATGAATTGATCGTTCATTTAGCGACCTAACCTGAATTGGAGGCATCAGTGAGATGCTAGTTAGGCAAAAGTCTTCACTTAGGCAGCAAGCATTTGAAGGTTTCAGTTCCTATACAAGAAGTTGTGTATTTAAATAGTGTAGAAACCACATATATAAGCTTAATGTTTCCTAATCGTAAAGTGAAACACAAAATGGACGGTCAAAGCGTGAATTGTAGTGAGGATGCAACCTAACTATTTAGTATTTCATAAGCACCACATATCGATTTATTTAGATGTGCTACAATGAAACGTAGGTAGCTCGGAGATTTATAGCAGTGTAACGAGGCATAATCAAAATAAACACTGGGGAAAAGGACACGTCATAGATCACAAGTAAACAAGGTGCTGTGTAGGAAAATCACCGCTTAACTCCCAAGATATGTACTGAATCGATTTTAAAATAGGATTTATCGTGCATCCAACTTAAAACGGGTGATGTTTGAGCTAATTTATTGCAAGGTCTCGTAATTTGAATAATTGACTAGAATATCACGAGAAAATCTTCAAATATATACTATTTGGTGGCCTGAGATTCTCTAGATAGAAGGCGCACTTACACCTTGATTTTGAGCTGATCCAAATACAGTCTGTAAGTCACCGATTTTCTGACATCCTGACATTTGAATGAGATTTGCGAGTTCTACATGTAATGTTGGAGAACTAACAAATATAAAGCATTAACTTTTAACCTACACTTTGGAATCCATCGGATTATTACAATCTACTTGGTCACCGGTACTCAGCCACTTAACAAACTGTGTCACGTTGATATTTCGAAGACTGTCAGCCGTGTTGTAGCCACCTGAAAAACCAATACTTTAAATCTCTGACGAATACCTTTTGAGAACAACTTTTTTTCCAAAATCTCCGCTGCCCTCAGAAGTACGTCAATATCACCCACATCCTCACTATCTACAGAAGCCATGTCCTAATTCGCAGATAGCCCGCGAACGGACGAACTAAGAGACCAGGGCCATGTAAAAGTAATAACCTACACATCGACCAATGAGGATCGACTTGGTGCTAACGTGACCAAAGGTCGACACCATAACGACGACCTAGATCTGTGACCGGCTAATTTGCCCTTGAGATTTGATACGTTCAAACTTCACAGAATAAAAAGCAGTATAACTTTTATTGCCAGTTCAAAATTCCTAGTACAATTCTTGATTAACCCCTGTGACTTGAATTTAAACGGCTTGTAGTCGCAAATATACCCCCAAACCAAATATCTCTGTTTGCCGTCAACTTTGGAATCAACCTCTTTATCTTCATTCTACATTCCCCAGTTCAAGGTGCTCGGTCACGCATACGTCCCTCATCACTGTTAGATAATCTGAGCTATACGTTCTTAACGACAACTACTGATGGTAGATATCGCTTCTAACAGCACCGGCGGTCTCCCAAATATATCTTCGAACCCACTCATTCCTATCTTTTAGTTTGAGTGGATTCGGGATACTCAACTAGAAGGACGTTAAGGATGATAGCATTTTCTGGCACAGAAAATATATCACACCTTTATTGTTTAGCCTCTTTATATGGTGCAACAAACTATAGACTGTGAGTTTATGTCAGAACTCTCAGACTAACTTCAAAAGACCAAGGCTCTCATTCCCACTTTTTAACTAATTCCGATCCGGAGAGACATTGTTGAATCCAGTTTCTAGTATGCACAGGCTGAATTTATTGAGCATGATGCGAGTGATCCATATGTTTGGTCTCCCGCAGTAATGAAAACACTATCCCGAGATTTAGTCAGGCAAGTTATACACAGTATGTTAACTAGTGATATTACGAAACCGTCCGACATTTTGGTAGGAATCAACTTGGAGACCGAACCAGTCAACACGGTTTAGATCGTTCCTCCTTGACATCTAATCGAGTTACATATTTAAAACGGAAAGGACGCTTCTTACTTTATAGATAACTAGCCACTGTATTTATTTGAGAATAAATTATTATTATTATTATTATTATTATTATTATTATTATTTTACACTTCGTTTTGATATCATTAGAAAGTGACGATGTGGATAAAATTGTCTCATCTCATGATCAGATTCTGGAGAGTACTGGACCCCTTCCGTCAAGGACGAGCCTTATTAGACCCCAAAAGAAAAACAAAATATTTCTGCAATCCTATAGCTCGGTACATTCACCATGATTACAAACAGTTGAAAACTTTTCTAAGATGACCGGGGTGAAAGAAACTATTTTATAGACCGTAAAAAACAAATAACTGCAAATAGTGATATTATTATTTTCTTTATTATTACCACGGTACATACGGCTAATCTTCCAGAAGCCGTTAGAAAATTTTTTTTCCGACCCAAGACCTTCAATTACATTAACAGGTTCTGAAATCTCTCTTACAGGCGCGCGCTGATGGCAACGATATCAGCTTACCTAACTATCTTTACGAGACCAGAGTCATGGTTACTGGGCTGGACATCTTGTTTAGCTGGCACCTAGGTTAGCGTCTTTGCT
The DNA here is from genome assembly GCA_944470395.2 of Schistosoma turkestanicum. Classification (NCBI taxonomy): domain Eukaryota; kingdom Metazoa; phylum Platyhelminthes; class Trematoda; order Strigeidida; family Schistosomatidae; genus Schistosoma; species Schistosoma turkestanicum. Next base: position 28,293,337 of record OX103973.1, read on the forward strand.
TTGAATTATCGTGATGGTCTACAAGATCTGATTTCCAATATTCAACGAAGAAAGAAAGAAGTTCGGTTCCATCCTAACGAAGATTTTTGAAAACATTTTAAATGAATTTACGTCAAGACAAAAGTATCTATGCGCATCATTTGCAAAGACCTGCTATAATGCATGTTCGGAAAGTCTTTCTCCCCTTCAAAATCCAAAATGTTGCTTCAGGATTAGGTTCCATCGGCACCTGAACTAGTGATAGGGAATGAAGTAGTCGAGCGTGTCGACCGCTTCACGTATCTGGAGAGTCTCATCAGTGCTGATGTCATGGTGTGTGACGAAATCTCAGCACGGGTACAGAAGGTTCAATTGGCTTTTGCTAACGTGCGTCATTTATTGCGTAGGCGAGATATCTGTCTGCTAATCAGAGGACGAGTGTACTGCGCAGCAGTTCGCTCCGTGCTATTATATGGATGTGAAACATGGCCAGTAAGAGTTGAGGATATTCTTAGGTTATGAATATTCGATTATCGATGCATTCGAAGCATTGCTCGTGTTTTGTCGGACAACTGAGTGAGCGATTCTGTCATTAGGAAATGAGTACTAGGTAGGGATGGTAGATCAATAGATGAAGTATTGAAACTTCATCAGTTGAGGTTGATGGGAGAGGTGTTACGAATGTACAATCACCGACTGCCTCGATGACTCTATGTTATGCGATGTAGAAATAGGTTAGATGAAAACTTAGGGTGAACTAGACAAAACGTAGAACAAACGAATGAAATCAGTTTTAAGTGGACTGAGCCATGTTGGTAGGTGTCGACTACACGGTTGCTGTCCGTGAGATGATAAATTACATGATTAGAGACCTGAAACGACGTGACCAAAAACTGTTTACAATGGCTCATGTGTACGCACTCTTCGTGTTCTCTGAAATCCTAATCTTCGAAATTACTCATGATTTTTTTCCTTTTCTTAATGGATTCCTCACTGACATACGAATGTACGAAGTTCTACATTGTAACTGATTGACTAAGTGACAACACATAATCTTTTGTACAACTCGAGTGGACCCATGTTAGCACACTGAGATACTGGATTATCTATTTGCCTCGTTTCGTTCATGGTTTTTAGATTATGCTCAGCCACAATGAAGCGTATAACCAACCCATTCTTCCTGTGGATACTGTATGTGTTTCCCGTGCTGGATAATAAAAAACTGCAATTTCAATGCGTAGTCAGAAAGTTCGTACGTCGTATCAGTTTGAATAGAATAGCTGTATTCTTGAATGCTGGCCAATCATTCGCTGTTTAGCTTAGGCTGGAAAGAAGACCCGACTGAAGCTGCTACCTTGAAGCGGTGGTCGGGCTAGCCTATCATGATCAGCCAGCCGAGCTATACTGGCTGGAACATATCTTCCTGAATTTTCTACCATGCCAGGCAGGTCGATTGGAGAACGATGAGACTAAAAGCAGCTACCCAAGGTCTGAGGGCGAAGTCGTACTGCTGACTGCAGAGGGGTGTGACAGCAGTAATGTATTTCCCTCGGACAACCAGCATCTGCAGCGATGCTGCCTTCTCACAAGGAAGGAAGGGTTAGAAAATGTCGACCCTAAGAATGTCACTCCTCACCTTGCCTCACAGATTTCCGTCTCCTTGGGTAAGGGTGCCCACTATGGGCTTTTAAGAGCGGAGCTAATACTCAAAAAACCCTTCATAAAATGCCGTGCGTGACCGGCCTCAAGCAGTTGTCCCTTGGGCTCTGCGGTCACTCTCCCAGGTCTCCGAGGCCAACACTAATCTACCTTACTTTTCAGGTCCTTCAAGAAACAACCTTTCACGGTGTGGGCAGCCGGGAAGTGATAACCGCCCTCATACCCGTAACAGCACACGAGACAAAATTGTTCAAAATCAAATCCTTCCCACACCAACACACACCTCTCTTATCTCCACGACTAACTCTCCTCACATTCCTTTATCTTACTGCACAGCTGATGCAAACGATGTGAGTACACGAAACGTCATTTCTGGTCTCCTTAAACCCCGTTCCAAACTACATGTTGGAGCATTCAATGTACGGACATTGTGTCAAATAGGGCAACAGGCATCATTAGCTAGGACCTTAGAATCTCGTTCCATCGATGTATGCTGCGTCTCGGAAACGCGCATACAGGATCCCAGTAGCATCACTCATTTGACCTCACCATGTCAAGATAAAGAAGCAGCTCGATTTACTCTTCGTGTATCCGGTAGCCCTGATGCTGCTTCTAGGGGCCTCGCCGGTGTAGGTATAAAATTGAGTCGTAGGGCAGAACAATCTCTCCTTGACTGGATCCCTGTAGATAGTCGCTTGTGCGCCGTCCGACTGAACGGGACAGTAAGGACTCGGAAAGATAGGGACACTCGCCGTTGCCTCTTCGTCATATCAGCCTACGCCCCCACTGACTGCAGTCCAGACGATGTAAAAGATGAGTTTTACAGAAAGCTTTCGGACCTCCTCCAAAAAGTTAAGCGCTCTGATATAGTTATAATGGCTGGTGACTTCAATGCACAAGTAGGTAGACTAAGTGAAAATGAAAGACACCTAGGTGGATGTTACGGTCTCGCGGCTCAAACAACAGACAATGGCGACCGTCTGTTGCAACTGTGCTCAGATAACCGCCTATCTCTAGCAAACACTAATTTTAAGCATAAGGAAAAACATCTTTTGACCTGGCGACCCCCGAAGTCGTCTCAACGTTGGACACAACTAGATCATATCGCCATCAGCCACCGATGGAGGGGTTCGATAGAGGACTATCGCTCGTTCTGGGGCACATGTTTAGATTCAGATCATGCCCTAGTGCGAGCACTTATTTGTTTGAGGCTTGCTGGACGTAGGAAAGACACCGCAAGAAAGCCTCTTAGGGCTTTACTTGATGATAATCAAGCTAAGAAAATATTTCAGGAGGAACTAGAAAAACAGTTAGGCGGCCATGCAAGTGATTCTCATCTGGAGGCATGTTGGAATCATATCAAAAAGGCTGTGGAAACAGCAATGGTATCTGCTAGCAAGGTAAACCATGAGGCTAGGATGAAGCAGTGGATTTCAGTCGCATCCACCGAACTGATGGATGCTCGAAAACGCATCCCACCTGACTCTGAACATGATGAAGAGCGTAGTCAGCTTAGGTGCAGACTTATAAAAAGCCTACGTAACGATCGTGAACAGTGGTGGGTGGCGAAAGCAAAAGCGATGGAAAAGGCAGCGGCAATAGGCAACACTAGACAACTTTTCCGCCTTATTAAAGAAACCGGTATTAGGAACCCAAATGTAAGTGAGACTATCTCGGAAAAGGATGGTCTTATTATCCATTCTCAATCTAGGAGGCTGGACCGATGGGCAGAACACTTTAGGGATCAGTTCAACTGGCCTTCAGCCACACTTCGGTTGCCCACGATCTCCAGTCATCCTGAATGGCAAATCGATTTAAGTCCTCCCAGTTTACATGAAGTTGAGAAAGCTATAGGAAATCTAAGGAGAGGTAGAGCGGCAGGTCCTGATAGGCTTACCCCTGAGATGTTTAAGGATGGTGGTCCAGTTTTAACTGTTAAACTGACCGAGATCCTAGGTAGAATCTGGGAAACGGACTTAATCCCATCTGAGTGGTCTCAGTCGCTAATTGTCCCAATCTACAAGAAAGGACAGAAGTCCTCTTGTGACAATCACAGGGGAATAAGTTTAACTAATATAGTTTCTAAATGTTAGCCTCGATTATACTTAGACGTCTAACTAGAGCTCGTGAAGAGCAGACTCGAGAAAACCAGGCTGGTTTTCGACCTGGACGTGGTTGTATAGACCACATTTTCACACTACGACAGGTCCTGGAACATAGACACACATTCAGACGTCCGACAATAGTCGTGTTCTTGGACCTTAAGGCGGCATTCGACTCAGTGGATCGTGAGGTTCTGTGGCAGTGTCTGTCATTGAAAGGTGTACCAAAGAAGTACATTAACCTTATACAAGCACTCTACTCGAACACCACTGGTCGGGTGAGAGCATATGGCGAACTGTCATTTGAATTCTCTACATCAAGTGGTGTCCGTCAGGGCTGTCCACTCTCTCCATTCTTGTTTAACTTTGTCGTAGACATCCTCTTAGAGTTAACATTAAGCTCGTCAGATTTTTCATGGGTTGACCTTCTACCAGGAAAGTTGCTTACTGATCTAGAATATGCCGATGACATAGTTCTATTCGGTGAAGACGCTGACAAAATGCAGAGTCTTCTGACTACCATAAGCAACAATGCGAGCATGTTCGGGATGCGGTTTTCCCCCTCGAAATGCAAAATGTTGCTTCAAGACTGGGTTGCATTGGCACCTGAACTAGTGATAGGGAGTGAAGTAGTCGAGCATGTTGATCGCTTCACTTATCTTGGGAGTCTCATCAGTGCTGATAGCCTGGTGACTGAGGAAATCTCAGCTCGGATACAGAAAGCACGGCGCGTACTTTGAAGGTTGTACCTTTTTTTCACGTGTATTATCTTTTTCGTTTTCCGATCTTTTTACTCTAGTTCAACGGTACATATTAACTCATCTCTTACAACGTCTCCTCGGTTATTCTTATTTTAGTAATTTTCGCTGTAGTTTTTGGCTTCATAATTCCAAACAGACATTGTGCCTATAGTAACACAACATTGTGAAGGCGGGAGTAGCCAATGCCGATTTGTGCCATCTATCGCGCCTCCGTTACGTTAGCCTGATTGTAAATGGTCGGCTGAATAATGCGTCGGTAAAAAAGTTTTGCAATAAGCTTGTGAAACCTAAGTGTTCCGAGTTAAAATACTGGAAACCGTTCCGCATTCGATGACCGTTGAATCCAAGAGGATTGTGATATTCAGCGGCATTACTATGTCAGAGATGTTGGGAATCAGCAACGTGTGTTCAGGAACAACAACAACAATTAACTTATTGTCACGAGATATGTGTCACATGAGATATTTAAGGATCCAGTTTTGGCAGCTAGGTTGACTGAAATCTTGGGCAGAATCTGGGAACTGGACGTCATCCCATACGAGTGGTCTCAATCACTGATTGTCCCAATCTATAAGAAAGGACAAAAGTCTTTTTGTGTCAGTCAAATTGTTCTAAATTGTTAACCCCTAATTATACTTGGACGCCTTCCTAGTGCTCGTGAAGAGTAGACTAGAGAAAACCAGGCTGAGTTTCGACCTGGACGTCGTTGTATAGACCACATCTTCACACTAAGACAGGTCCTGGAACTTGGTGAAGATGCTGACAAAATGCAGAGTCTTCTGACTACCATAAGCAACAATGCAAACATGTTCGGGATACGGTTCTCACCCTCGAAATACAAAATGTTGCTTCAAGATTGGGTTTCATCGGCACCTGAACTAGTGATAGGGAGTGAAGTAGTCGAACGTGTAGACCGCTTCACTTATCTTGGGAGTCTCATCAGTGCTGAGGGCCTGGTGACTGACGAAATCTCAGCTCGGACACAGAATGCCCGATTGGCTTTTGCCAACCTGCGTCACTTATGGCGTAGGCTAGACATCCGTTTTCTGACAAAAGGACGAGTCCACTGAGCAGTAGTTCACTCCGTCTTACTTTATGGCTGTGAAACATGACCAGTCAGAGTAGAAGATATTCGTAGGTTAGTGGTTTTCGATCATAGGTGTCTTCGAAGCATTGCTCGTGTATCCTAGGACGTCCGATTAAGCAATGCTATCGTTAAGAAACGAGTTCTAGGTAAGGATGGCAGATCAATAGATGAAGTATTGAAACTTCATCAGTTGAGGTGGTTGGGACATGTGTTACGTATGCCTAACCACCGACTGCCTCACCGAGCTATGTTTTGCGATGTAGAAATAGGTTGTAAGAAAGCTAGGGGCGGTCAAACCAAAACATGGAACAAATCCATGGTTACTGACAGGTGGATTGAGTCATGTAGGTAGATGTAGGCTATCTGATTGAGGTCCGCGAGACGAAAGTCACCGATGGTTAGAGACCTTGAACGGCATGGCTCAGAATCGTTTGCGATGGCGCAGATGCATCCACGGGTTGTGTTCTATGAAATTTTAACCTTCTGAATTCCTCATAATCTCCATGTTTCTCCTCCTTAATTTATCTCACTGAATTATACTTCTCGAATCATATGTTCGCTGCCTAATCTTCTCCATTACTGCTAATACTTTTACTATCGCTACCACTATGTGATTTGAACTGACAGTTGCGTCTCTGTGCTTATGCGATACGGAAACCTGAACTGATGTACTTATGTACGAAGTTGTATCTATCTATCTTCATAATGCATTTCGGAATATTTCCACACTCAAACTGCATATGGGCTTTCAGGTTGCATTGATTCACTGAAAGGATAGCTTTGATTTTTTTTCAGCCCTTGATGATCGTCAACCAAAAATATGTACCCCTGATTGTTACCGGTTGCTTCATATTCACAGCGTGATAGTCGCATTGAAATGTTCAACTATTTTTACAAATATCTTTTTTTGTAGGGTGCATATGCAATTTTTTGATGTCTGTGAAAGACGATGACGAAACAGCTGTCCTCACTCCTTTAGGAATGTACGAGGTTTCTCTCATGCTGTACGGTCCTTTTCAGGATGGTAATAATAATAGTTGTTAATATTATGATTTTTTCTAAATAACAACATTTTACAACATGAATTCCGATTTACGTGCAAGATCAAAATGTTAAAACTGCTAACAGAGTTTTGTTAAAAGATTGTGTAGTTACGTTATTATTTCGCAAGGTACATTTACTTCTTTTAGATGGTTAAAAATTTTCACATATATTTAGAGATAATGTTTCAGACTCTGCAATGTACATCGCCAGAGTTGGAGCGAGTTACGACTGTTTCGTTGTAGAAACCACTGATTATTATATGTAGATCTGCATCTGACAAGAATCGATGGGGTGGTTAGCTAAGATCTTCTTGTTGAGACTCGTCATATAAATTCACAGGCTCCTCTGTAAAGTAGCCAAGTTTTTGGCAACTATCCAGTTTAATATTAAGGTGTAAGATGAGGTGCTAAATAAGCGAAATAAAGAGAAAAGGGTGAGGAACAGAACAAAAATTATTCTTTATTAAATCTGGATCATGACTCGCAGCATAATATTTTTGAAAAAACAAAGATATGATTTCTCTGACCTTTTTTCCGAATTAAAACACTAACTACAAGATACTAGGATAATATGCACGAGATATTAGTGCTAACTGATGATTTTGTCGTCAGTCATCCCACGGATTATTAGTATACCAAAAACATTGCTTTTAACTGTGCTCATAGGGTTTTATTCAGCAGTGACGCAGGCCCATACGTGATTAGTCTAGTGGAAATTATACATTAATATGTATTGCTGGTCAGAAAAGAGAACTTGGTTACTTCTGATCATCAGGTTAGCGTCTCAACGAAGTCGAGTCTCGGACAGTTAGCCAATAATCCAAATGAAATACTGCTGAACACTACATAAAGCGTTTCAAAATCTGATAACTGACCTGCAAATATTACGATGGTAATGAAAATTCTAACGAGTTAGTGTTCTGACCTTATCAACTTTATGCTCTGGCAAATTACCGGCAGTTATATTCGATTAAATAATTTTTCCACGATAGCCGCAGTTTAATATAGCCTGGTTTTTTAACTCTAGCTTATCAGTAAATACTGAGCAATTTGTAGGGTAGTTTTCTTGTCTGTTTCACCATATCAGTCAATTCATCAGAACTCCTTGGAACGGTGATGGTTTTGTCTGAGCCTTTGGGCACATCTTCGGAGTCCTAACCGCCAACACCCAGCGATATATCACTCATTTTCATTTCAAAAAATGTTTCTATCACATTTTTATTAAACAGGTGTTTAGCTCCTTCATAATTTGTTTACTGCACTAGGACATTCTCCGCTGTCAGCACCCTGATCACCAGCCTTCTTTTTGGCCACAGCAAGACGATTCAATGCTTCCTGAATCAGAGATTTCCCAGTGGAATAACAAAACATATATAGTATGTAAAAGTTAGTCTTTGAACGTATTTTGTAAGCTTTGAATTTCATTCACGTGTACATCTTAAGAAACTGTTCCTTATATTAAATACACAAGGTTCCAAATAATGTGAGACACAGTTAACTACGGTAGCACATTGCGAATTAGAAAAAATTGAAACTTTAACTTAGATTCAGATAAAGCTAGACTAATGGTCCTTTTGATAAGTTAAATATAGAAAGCGAAAGTTAATTTACTCTGAGCATGAAAACCCTTGTCTTTCTTAAAACGTATGCGTTTTCAATTTGAAATTTCAATCAGATCACTTGTTGCAAAATTACATTTTTGTAAGTGAATTCAGACAAGTTACCAGTATGTCAACAAGTGAGTAAGAGAATGTATGAATAAAAGGGATTCAAAATAACCATGATGTAAAATATCATGAAGTTGCGAGCGAACCCCTATTTCAACGAGATTGCTTGGGTTAGCCTTTATTAGGATTTTTGGTAGAAAATATAACCAGCTCACGGCTAGAAATGTGAATCAAGTTGGTTTTTTAGGTACATGGAACGTTCGTACATTGTGGGAGACTGAAAGATTATTTCAAGTTGCGCAGAAATGAAAAGATACAACATCGAGGTGCTCGGGATAAGTGAAACGCATTGGACACAAGTAGGACAACTGAGACTAGCTTCAGGAGAACTGCTGTTATACTCTGGTCATGAAGAGCAAAATGCTTCACATACACAAGGAGTTGCACTGATGCTGTCCAAACATGCACAAAAGGTACTGATAGGATGGGAATCTCATGAACCCAGGATCATTAAAGCATCCTTCAAAACAAAGAAACAGGACATTACAATGAACGTCATCCAATGTTATGCACCTACCAACGATTACAATGATGACGTTAAAGATCAATTCTATGAAAGGCTGCAGTCAGTCGTCGAGAAATGTTCAGCAAAGGATTTGACGATTCTAATGGGAGACCTGAATGCCAAGGTTGGCATGGACAACACTGGATATGAAGACATCATGGGACGACATGGACTGGGAGAAAGAAACGAAAACGGTGAGAGATTTGCAAACCTATTTGCCTTCAACAAACTGGTCATCGGTGGCACGATATTCCCGCACAAGCGCATACACAAAGCTACATGTATTTCACCGGATCACACTACTCCGAACCAAATCGACCATATCTGTATCAATAAAAGAATTAGGTCTATGTGCGTTGGCTTCCGAAATACTTTAGTTTAGGATCAAGAAATAGATCAAAAGGGTGATACAGTCAAAACAATTGTTCAAACAACGACAGATTTAAGGTCAACAGCAATTAATAAAGATCGAGGTTAACAGAACAAGCTACAGTTGAAATGTAGAGAAATTCGAATACTTCACTTCTGTCTAAAGTTTGTGCTCAACGAATCCAAGATAGCCCTCTCCAATAGGTTCCAGGCTTTTCAGAATCTACTCGATGGAGAGGACACAACATTTGAGAACGATTGGAAAGGGATCAAGGGAGCAATTACTTCAAAATGTCACGAAGTTCTGGGTCACAAGAAGTACCATCACAAAGAATGGATCTCTGTTCATACTCTCGCAAAAATTGAAGACAGGAGGAATAAGGAGGCAGAAATCAATGTCAGCCAAACAAGAGCAGAGAAAGTTAAGGCACAAGCTGCATACACAGAAGCAAACAGGGAAGTGAAGAAGAGTATCAGAGCTGACAAATGAAATTATGTGGAAGATCTAGCAATGACGGCGGAAAAGGCTGAAAGAGACGGAAACTTGAGACAATTAATAATAATAATAATAATAATTTATTCTCAAATAACTAAGTTACAAGAGTCACGCCAGTTTACAGGCTAGATCAAATTGTCACAAATGCTTTTACAATTACTGTAAAAGTTATAGCAGTTAAATTAAGTATAAGAGACAGTTTCTGTACGAAACAACAAAGAAGCTCGCCGGAAACTATCGTAAACGAGAACGACCAGTGAAAAGAAAGGAAGGCAAAGTAATCAGCAACACTGAAGAACAGCGAAACATGTAGTTATAGCGCTTTAAGGAACTCCTGAATCGACCAGCTCCACTGAACCCACCCAACATCGAAGCAACATCTACGGACCTCACAAATGAGGCGATCAGTATGGCCATCAGACAAATCAAGAGCGACAAAGCAGCAGGACCAGACAACATTCCAGCAGAGGCAATGAAAGCAGACGTGGAATCAACTGCAAAGATACTTCACATTCTCTTCAAGAAGATTTGGGATGAGGAACAAGTACCATCAGATTGGAAAGAAGGATACCTGATCAAAATATCAAAGAAAGGAGATATCAGCAAGTGTGAGAACTACAGAGGCATCACTCTTCTTTCAATACCAGGCAAAGTCTTCAACAGGGTATTGTTAAACAGAATGGAGGACTTCGTAGACATCCAACTTCGAGATCAACAGGCTGGATTTTGTAAGGATCGATCGTGTACTGACAAAATTACAGCATTATGGATCATTGTGGAACAATCAATTGAATGGAACTCACCACTCTACATCAACTTCATCGACTACGAGAGAGCATTTGATAGCGTGGATAGGAAAACACTGTGGAGGCTTCTTCGAAACTACGGTGTGCCTGAGAAGATAGTCAACATCATAAGGAATTCTTATGATGGATTCAACTGCAAAATCGTGCACGGAGGTCAGCTGACAGACTCCTTCGAGGTGAAGACCGGTGTCAGGCGAGGTTGCTTACTCTCACCCTTTCTCTTTCTCCTGGTCATCGACTGGATTATGAAGACGTCAACATCTGGAGGGAATCACGGTATCCGATGGACAGTTAGGACGCAGCTGGACGATCTGGACTTCGCAGATGACTTGGCTCTTCTATTGCACACTCAACAACAAATACAAGAGAAGACGACCAGTGTAGCAGCAGCCTCTGCAGCAGTAGGTCTCAACATACATAAAGGGAAAAGTAAGGTTCTACGATACAACACAACATGCGTCAACCAAATGGCACTTGATGGAGATTCTTTGGAGGACGTTAACACCACATATCTTGGTAGCATCATCGACAATCAAGGTGTATCCGATGCAGATGTGAGGGCACGGATCGGCAAAGCGAGGGCTACATTTCTACAGTTGAAAAATATCTGGAACTCCAAACAACTTTCAACCAAAACCAAAATCAGGATTTTCAATACAAATGTGAAGACAGTTCTACTGTATGGAGCCGAAACTTGGAGAACTACGAAAGCCGTCATCCACAAGATACAAGTGTTTATTAACAGTTGTCTACGCAAAATACTTAGTATTCGTTGGCCAGACACCATCAGCAACAACGAACTGTGGGAGAGAACAAACCAGATTGCAGTGGAGGAGGAAATCAGGAAGAAGCGGTGGAAGTGGATAGGACATACATTGTAGGAAGCATCTAAGATCAAAAGGAAAGAGGAAGGTGAAGGAACACTTTACGCCAAGAAATATGGGCATTCATGAGAAGAATGAACAAAAAATTTGACAGATCTCGAAAGGAAAGCCGAGGACATAGTAGGTTGGAGAATACTGGCCGGCGATCTATGCTCCATTGGGGGGGGGGGTAACAGACGCAATATACAACTAACAATCGTTTTGTTTATCACCTATTTGTATTTCAGTGGACATTACAGATTTTTGGTTAGAGTGGTAGTTTTTGGACGTAATAACGATCGTAAGTGGTTTGCAGAGAATTATATATATATATATATATATATATATATATATATATATATATATATATATATATATATATATATATATAATCTGTCATCAGTGATGTATTTATCAAATTCACGATTTGATTCTATTAAGCAAACACATAGATAGATGTTAGTCTCAACTCTTGCTAAATATTTTGAGAAAGAAGCATCAGTTGTTGTTGCTGTTTCTGTTATCAATACCATTGAACACTTAACATAATGTCTTTTAATCCATTCGTTGTCACCATTTGAAATTCACTTAATGTGCGCTAGCTTATGTATTTATATGCACGCTTAAGATTGTCACTTAATAGATTCAAACAAAAAGACACGTTTAAGTCATTCTACCTTTTTTATCAACTTCTCTGTATAAGTGAATAAAACAGCTAATTCTTTTTCAAATTGTATTTCGTAAATTTAGCTTCGGCTTTTTCAAGAAGGACAAATTTGTATAACATGATGAAGTATGTTAGTCAGTCGTCTTATTATGTTTGGCGACAATTTTTGTTTGAATGCTGTCTACAGGTCAATGTTCAATTATTTGGTTGACTTACTTAAACAGATAATAATGACATGTACCTTGATGAAATTGATGATGACGCTTATGACAAGGATGATGTTAATGAAGTGAAAGCTTTTAAAAAGGGGAGAAAAAGTGATAAAGAAGAAAGTCAGAATGGTTCAAGTTTCCCATTCCTATCAAGCAGATAAATATATCTAGTGAGTAGGGGAAAAACCTACTACGAAAAACTGGATACAAGGTGAAATAAACAGAACAATGGTCAACAAAGCTTTTTTATTCTCTCTATAAAAAATGTCACATCTATGTGACAAATATTGAAAACAACATAAGTGAACAGTTGGTAAAATAAAATATTTTCATAAAATTCAAAAATAAGGTTAGAAAAAACCTCTGACAATATCAATTAACGAAAAAAACATTCAAAATCTTTTGTCTTTACAAATAATTCTTTGTCAAATTCCAGCTACTTATTACCAGAGAAGTATATATAGGGGACTATAATGATTCAATAGTTTGGTGGATAACATTCTCTAGGGTCATGTATCAACGGTGAACAGTAGCTATATTCAGATGTAAATGAATCGAGGCGATAAACTTTGAAATAAGATTCAGAATAGTGTGTGAATATTACTAACTTTGATTTCAAATTTAATAATTTTTAAACTGAATGTTATCAGAAAATATCATCGTGATATATATATTTGAGAAATGCTTTTTCCATAATATGGTGCAAGATACCTAATAAAAGTTTGCATTCTTATGTTAGTTTTGCATTATTTTCAATATTATTAAATACGAATTATGATAAATGCTTTGAAGCAATCGGTAAATAGCTTATATGGCTTTGGTTTCATACTCTGTGACACTCATCAGTATGACACATATCAATTACATTGTATAGAATAATACTTTCTGAGTCTGTGATAGCTTTGTCTCAAACTATATACTTTAAATATTGACAAAATATGGAATGCAATGATGCAAAATAACCATCAAATGATTTTCTACTGTGCCATTAATTACTCTTGATTTCTACAGTGATATGAGAGGAATAAACAAACATTAGACAGAACTAGAAAGGGAAGCCCAGTACAGAGTTGGTTGGAGAAAACTGGTGGGCGGCCTATGCTCCATTGGTGGTAACAGACGAAAGTAATTGAGTAAGTAATATATTTACTCTCAAATAACTACGTTACAAGAGTCACGCCAGTTTACATGCTGGATCAAATTGTTATCAATTCTTCCACATTTAATGTAAAAGTTATAGCAGTTAAATTAAGTGTAAGAGTCAGTTTCTGATTGCATATTTACACCATATCACTGACAGAAACAGTATAATTCAGCCACATTTTCAATAGTAGAGTACAAATAAGGAGGGTGCACAATAGGTTCTTTAGGCGATTGGCCGAGATCAATAGTGAATTTGTTGGGAAAGGTCAAATGGAACGCGCCTGATACGAGCTGTGATCTAGACAGTGATGTACATAGGATGCATGTTCCGTAGAGTCGTTAAGGATTTCCCACCGTTAAAAGGGTTCTGAAAAGAAGAAAAGAGAGAAAAAAAGCAGAAGTGTGGCAAGTGTATGTATATAACCAATGCACTACTTAACCTGTCATATTGAAGTAATGAATACAGCGGTAAGTCAATTTGAAATTCATACTGACCACTAAAATTAATTTATTTTCAGGTTTTTCAACATGTGATGAATAAGGGCTGAAGTCTAGATTTTCGCCATGAAGAAGGATACAGGCATACTGGGAAGTATTTAAAAAGCAATCACATTTAATTACTGTGTATCTTAATACCCCTTTAATCATTTAACTAATATCGAGATCGAATTTAGCCCGTTGTTGAGTCATTTTGGTATACGGAGTTGTGTGTGGATGCATTAAGAAAGACATCAGGCAAGATTTAACTGCTTGGGTTTTCATGATATACATACTCATCTCGAAAATAGCTGTTCTAACGTAAACATCCTCAACAATGACAAGTGCCAACAAATGAAGATGGAAATAGTAACTGCCGAAAGAGTTCATCACAATTTAGTGATCATCGAGTCGAGATTGACTAGGATCACCACTGAATACTAACTACAAACCCGTCACTGAGTAGATAAATAAATCCAGGGTAAAGAATATATTTACTGGTGATTTAATGGTGTGAAAGAACACCGAAATTACACCAGGAAAGTGGGCGAAATTAAAGAGAAACTACAGCAAAGATGGCAGCAACACAAACAGAAAGTTGCAGGTAAAGAGGGTTATAAACAAAAAGCTTATTTACAGGATCACTGGTAGAATTGGTTATATTAGTTGGTGTTTCTGTTAAACCAATCGCGTTCTCTTCATGAAAGTGGATCCACTTTCACTAGAACCCTTTCGCTAGAAAGGGTTTACTGACTGGGGTCTGTAGGTAATTTTGTGGTGTCGAAAGAACACCGAAATTAAACCAGGAAAGTGAGCGAATCAAAGAGCAGCTACAGCGAAGAATGGCAGCAACAAACACTGGTAGAATTAGTTATAATAATGAATGTTTCTATTAAACCAATCGCGTTCCCTCCATCGAAGTATTTCACTACAACATATTTGTGACTGATGAAAGGATTAGGAAGTAGACTTGTTCTGTATTTGAAAGTCATTTACTCAACTTGATGATATGAACTGATGAGAATCACAATTTATGTATCTAATCTCAACATCTTGTGTGCCCAAATTAGAGTCACAATACAGCAGTGGATATCTAGCTACTATAAGAGAGATCAGATTTTTTATATATAATGTATATTTATCAACTCCGTAGCAACTGCACGTACTGTACTGTACGAAATTAGGAGTTGAACTACGTATGGTTAATAAACCATACTTAAACAGTAGTTTGAATATACCTACTTGTCGCATGGCAAAGAATAGCTATAAACAGAAAATGACAATCCGTAGTTTCTACTTTCTGCCGATCAGGCATCAATGTAATTGAATGATATATACCGCCGACTGCTGATACAGTATGGTCAAAATAACAGCCAGCAAAATCTAATAATCAAATGACAGCCTCTTGTTGCGTCATACTTAAACCAATGTACAAACAAAAGTGACAGTATATTGCTCTGTATTGCAATATGGTTATAAAGAAGAGGTAAAATGAATGAAAATTTACGAAGGTGGATAATGGGAATTAATCGAATAACTGAAACCAGATATATAATAAATGGGATTCAACCAAAGGAAAATTGTCACCAGGAAATGAAAAATGAAATGAAACGCAGTCGGAAGTAGTCGACATCAAACATCGAGCTTACTTTACATTCTGGCTCGCATCCGTTTCGGCGCGTGCCGTTTCCAGTGGGTCACAACAATCTGGCCTTAAGTAGAAATGTTTTTCAAGCATTGACCATCCCTGGAGTGTTAACGCTAGCGATGTGGGTGTTTAAAACAGTAAAAGTAGGTGTTATTATTTATGAAACAACTTTGTTAAACCAAACAACTATAGGGTTCAGTTGATTCAAGGATTTAGGCCAGTAAGTTTACTCAAGGATCTAAATGACAGTGTATTTTCAGAAGCTCCCAAAGCCAATATTTTTAAAGGACACTGCAAATATTTTAGTTCGACGATTGTTGTGATCCATTCAAGCATTCTGTCTACAATCCCTCCTCATTACCGAACACCTGTAACCGTACCGAAAGAACAGGAATCGAGCGCGAAGAAATCAATTGGTTTACACTAGCTCGTGAAAAAGATATTGGATATTGCATCATTATATTGGACATCGAATTGGACGTCCTCTAGCCGCGTCTTTGGAAAAATGACCGCAGATGTCCTAAAATCGCTGGTTTGTTATATTTACTTCTCAAATATTTTAGCCTCCTGATGTACGGACTCTAAAACTAACTGGGCATGTTGGTTTCGATAGTTTACCAGATCAACTAGTCAACAAGGCTATCAGCCAAGGGTTCGTGTTCAATATACTATGTGTTGGTTCGTCTCTCTTGTTCTATATATTTTGTAGGTGAGACAGGAATTGGGAAGTCCACATTACTAGAGACGCTATTCAACCAAAAGTTTGATTTCACTCCGTCGACTCATGATCTTGCAGATCCCAAGTTAAAAGCTGTTACTTACGGTAGGAACATGTCCACTCTTCAGATATTTTAACAGATCTCAAGGAAGCCAATGTCAAGCTCAAGTTAACTGTAGTAGAGACCTGTGGATACGGTGATCAGATTAATAAAGAAAACAAGTAATATTCCGATACTCACTTAATACTTCCTAGTATAAGACCTGTTGTTGATTATATCGATAGCCAGTTTGAAAACTATCTGCAAGAAGAATTGAAAATGAAAAGGTCTATGCAAGCATTTCACGATACTAGAGTCCATGTCTGCCTTTACTTTATTGCGCCCACTGGACACAGGTAAATTTCCTACTCACCGTGTGTTCGTACGATCTTTTCAGTTGTAGCTCGTGCTTCAAGTAACCGACTGTTATCACTCACATTCGCGTTAGGTATAATTTATAGTATTTAAGATAGATGTTCCTAACTTTTTATAAATGTGATACTGTGTTTCTGACCTCAGGTTTTAGTTCCGAAATACCAACTTAATCATGGACTCGACTCAAACTCCCTCTAGCAAGTTTGTAGTAACATTTCATGTTTTACAGTTCGTTTGACCGGTATTAGGATATGTTTACGAAGACAGCTAACATTAAACACATGATAGGTACAAAAGGAAGAAGCATGCTGATATGACCTCCTCTAAAGTTATGCTGTTAATGTAACAGATGTCACATTGTAATGGGACATTCCTCGGGTTAGTGCGTTTGAATATAAATCCACTTTGAAAACTGAAAGCAAAGTGATTAATTTTGCGTATAACTTGATTTATTTGGGCAGTTGTATTTGCACAAGCCTATTATTGCCGGTTACGTAACGATTACAAGATAATATCAAGCAACTTAATGTATAGTTAGAAATTATGGATGTATACGGTATATAAAATGACTCATTTTTGATGTTGCGCTTGTAGTCGTGGCATCTTTTCCAAAACCTGGCAAATTTCAAGTTTTTATCAATCTTTATTTTCTAAATCCTACTAAATGAAATGAGGTAAATAATTATCAGACCTTACTGGATTTTTAGGCAGAGAGACATAAAAATATAGTCCTTATTTTTACTTAAAACATAAATACTGCTACAAGCGCCACTAAATAAAAATGAGGTTGTGAATAGATGGATAAAGAGCAGTGAGATTGACAAAAGAATTAGGTAGAGATTAGTGTGAGAGTGAAATAATGGTAATAATAGTGAAAGAAACATTTCACTTAATAAAAATACAGGGAAAATCATCTCAGCTCCTGCTTATGTGAAGAAAATAAGAGTCACAGCAGGACCACTGCCTGCTACTATTCTCAGTCATATCTGATAACGTTTCAAGCCACTGAGTCGCATCTTTTCTAGGACCCCAACCAGAGAGTCGTAATAGGCTAACAGATGTCAGTCCTGTACATCATTCATACACCATCTCGTACACTGACCACCTCTTCTCTTTTTCCAACTGGTCCTTTTGTTGGCAAATAGTGCGCGGTGTGTAATTCGTAGTACATGTCCAAGCCACTAAATTCTCTGTTTCAAGATGCAGACAGATACAACACAGGCCTTCTTACATAAGTACATCAGTTCAGGTTGCCATACCACGTCAGCACAGATACGTAACTGTCAGTTCAAATCACAGTGGTGGCGATAGTAGAAGTATTAGCAGTAATCACTTAGTCATCACTGCAGAGAATTAAGTTTTAGCGGCTTTTGTGGACCATAAAAAATGCAGTTTATTGAGTTCACAATCAAGTAAACACTAGGCCCTTACTTAATTGTGAATATATTTGTTTGTCATGAAGTTCTGACTTAGTGGTTGGGCCATTCACGTGCCTTTCAGTCAACAGGTCTCAGGTTTAAACCTTACTTCACTTACTTCAATTTAGCCGGCTAGATAGTAACACTAACTCCCACATAACAGACAAACAGTTACAGCGCAGAACTTCGTACGTAAGTACATCAGTTCAGGTTTCCGTATCGCATAAGCACAGAGACGCAACTGTCAGTTCAAATCACATAGTGGTAGCGATAGTAAAAGTATTAGCAGTAATGGAGAAGATTAGGCAGCGAACATATGATTCGAGAAGTATAATTCAGTGAGATAAATTAAGGAGGAGAAACATGGAGATTATGAGGAATTCAGAAGGTTAAAATTTCATAGAACACAACCCGTGGATGCATCTGCGCCATCGCAAACGATTCTGAGCCATGCCGTTCAAGGTCTCTAACCATCGGTGACTTTCGTCTCGCGGACCTCAATCAGATAGCCTACATCTACCTACATGACTCAATCCACCTGTCAGTAACCATGGATTTGTTCCATGTTTTGGTTTGACCGCCCCTAGCTTTCTTACAACCTATTTCTACATCGCAAAACATAGCTCGGTGAGGCAGTCGGTGGTTAGGCATACGTAACACATGTCCCAACCACCTCAACTGATGAAGTTTCAATACTTCATCTATTGATCTGCCATCCTTACCTAGAACTCGTTTCTTAACGATAGCATTGCTTAATCGGACGTCCTAGGATACACGAGCAATGCTTCGAAGACACCTATGATCGAAAACCACTAACCTACGAATATCTTCGACTCTGACTGGTCGTGTCTCCTTGAGGAGCTACTTCCTGAGCCTTTGACCAAAAGGCCTAGTTCACAAGGCGGCGGAGCAACGCCAGGAGTCGCAGTCCTGTGTTCGTGTGCCATTCGTTTTATCACGATGCTGTAGCCCATGCGCATCACTGGTTTAGAACCACAGTTTCCCAACTCCTTTAGGTGGATCCTCCGTTTCCACCAATCCAGTTTAAAGCTCCTAACATTCACTTTTCCTCTAGATTTCACAAAATAAATACACACTGTAAGAAGGCAGTGAATAAAATCTTCCTGGCAGTGGCTATACACGCATAATCGTGTAAGAGGATTTCGAGATAAAGAGCAGACTCGTCCCATTATCGACCATACTGGGGCATTTGGGCGCCTGGCTCAAATATGCTATGAACCAAGTTGCCACATCACGTCAGCACAAGATGATTAGTGAAACTGACAGAAGTAATGTAGGAACAACGATAATATGAAAGACTAAACATCAGGAATATGGTTTGAAAAGACAGTGGAAAGGTACGCCTGAAAAATTACTGAAGTTCGAAATTACGATTTCGAACGATTCTGAATCATTTCGACCAGTCTTCACATACCACCATTTTTAAGCATATTTGAAGTTAAATGGTTAGCAAGACGGTTTACGTGATTATATTGAATACCGATTGTCAAGTAAAAAAAGACACCTTTATCTTGTGGAAATAATGTAGATGCCATTCGGTCGTTGGAGGAGAGCAGCGTTGACCAGCAGTTAGTAACTTCTATAGCTTAGTTGAGATCCTGTTGGGATTTTCATAGTCCTGTCCCACTTCACCCAATCTTACATATTAGGGTAGTGAAAAACTCGAAATTTGGAACACATGGTCCATTCACTCTAGCTGATACTGCTTTATTACCTCATCAACTTATGTGTACTTTTTTTCAGAAAAAACTCAATGTTACCATCAATGCTAGTCACTCACCAGGCCTTTAGTGGCTAGGCTCTAATGTTATTGCAGTCCTGTAAGAGATTATTAGTTGTCTATTTGATAGAACTATTATAGCTTGATCTGTTCAAAGCAATAAACAAACAAGATCGTTAATCTCAGGAAATAAATGTGTATAGAGACGTCACAGAACATTAATTTGTCTGAATTATTTTTATTTTTTCCGATTACTAATGGTTTTCCTTTCTTTTCCTAGCTTGAAGTCAATTGATTTAGTTGCAATGAAAAAATTGGAAAATAAAGTTAATGTCATCCCCATAATAGCAAAGTCAGATACAATCACCAAATCTGAATTACAAAAGTTTAAAGCAAGAGTATGTTTCTTCATTTGAAGATTTTATCACAATAAATTTTAGATTCTTAGTGAAATACAGTCGAATGAGATTGGTATTTACCAGTTTCCGACTGATGATGAAGCTGTCAGTGAAACTAATAGTGTAATGAATGTAGGTTCCTCTCAGAAATACTAAATTATATATTCTTTTCAGTTAGTGTAAATTTTGAATGAAAAGTACGTTTGATGAAATCTGGATTATCTATTTAATGTTAGACAGACTAACCTGAAGAAGTTCTAGGTGCCACTTAAATACAAAATAGTTTTGTTGTTTGGAGAATCCTACATTTTATTTAGCGAGACATGGACGAATGCGTAGCTTCTCTTTGCGGTTTACCCGTATAAAGTAGAGAAGCTAAAACTGAAAATTTAGCTGTTTATTTGGGAAAATCTAATGTATTTCGGTGATACTGTAGTTGTCTGTTGTTCTTAATATTCTTTTAGTCCTTAAATATTATTCGCAATCCTGAAAATAATGTGATGTAGCCAGTAAACTGAGCGATGTAGTGTTGTTGCATCATATTCGATTCATCAACAAGCTCTGGCTTTTACTCATGATTTGTTTATAGCATCTGTTATTATTACTGTCTTATCTATTAAGTCTGTAACCCTGAACTACACAATTTCAAATACCATGAATACAAGTTTCTTTAACTGTATTATTTTTCCTAGGATAACACTATTTTATGCATAACCGAGGGTCCGACATTATTACTGTAAGTCTGGACACAATTTTAGAGAGTTAATGTCCAATATTCAATGGTACATTAGCAAAGTGGTAGTTTTGTTTTCAATAGAAGTCTCAGGTCTGAATCCAAATAGTATTTTGACCATGTCTCATTTATCTTTATCAAGTCACCTTGCATGGGACAAAAAATAGTGAGATAAACTATTCTTCAGGGTTATAATACAAAAATTAATAAAGTGGTAGATAGTACCTTTTATACCTGTTTTATGGTGTTTATGACAAACTTTTTTATACTCAGTTTCTTCTGTTAGTTTCACTTTGTTTTTCATTGCTAATTAATTATCCTTAGCAACATATACCATTCGCGATTGTGGGTAGTTCAGAAGAAACTAAAATAAATGGAAAAACGGTACGTGTTCGACAATATCCATGGGGTTCAGTTCAAGTTGAAAATGAAAATCACTGTGATTTTGTTAGACTTCGAGAAATGCTGTTGCGTGTGAATATGGAAGATCTACGTGAACGAACGCATGGTGTACATTATGAAACATATCGACGTCAACGTTTAATCGAAATGGGATTTCGTGATGATGAGAAAATGTCACTTCAGGTAATAATAGTCTCGTTTTGTACCTAGAAAGATTTGTGAAATTGGTTTTGTTTCACTAAATCTTCAGGACTATAGTTTGATAGCTGAACCACTCGACTGCCAAATGTTAGGTTAAATGCTCAAAACCTTACCTTCATTTCAAAACAAAAACCTCTTTTGTTATCTATTTTGTTTACATATTCGGAAAAACAATTGGTACAAAGGGACACCAAATGTTTATGTGCCACACAAATTACTGAATTTGGGCTGGGATACTGCCCGTCCGCTCAAACCGAAGCAAGTAGTTTTCTTAGGAGGCAACTCCCCAAGCCTTTGACCCAATAGTCTAATCCACAAGGCAGTGGAGCAAATGTCAGGACATACAGTTTCATGATGGCCGGTAACTATGAGTGAGTTCATATGCCCTTTTCCGAATCGAGATCCTGTAGCCCATGTGCACCATTGGTTTGGTTTCCGAGCAATGACTACATACTCATGGCCATTTAAGAGAAAGAGAGGAATCTCTCCATTCACGGTCGCACCATTGTCACTTAAAAAGTAGCCCAACAGTAGGTATTTGGTCAGTGATATTTAAAGCTTCAAGCGGTATTAGTACTATTAATCAAAATAAATCTATTGCAACTCGATAACCAAGTCCTAGCTCATGTATTGGGGATGGTTCTCTACTGTAGAAATAAGTTTTAAGAAAGTCTGAGGTAACAGATTCAAGACAGTTACATTGATCCATGAAGTTATTTACTTGTTAACCATGTTAGTAATTGCAGACTACCTAGTTAGGGTTCACGCGATGTTTGTAACCGGTGGTTAGAGATATTAATATGCATAACCCAAAATCAGTCTAATTTGCATCCAATCTTTATCTTTCTCTTGATTTTTTTAATAGTGCCTTTTCTACTACATACTTTTAAACTATATTCCTGATGTTTAGTCTTATTATTGCTCCTACATTATTTCGATCTCTTCCAGAATTGCTCTTGTTATTTTCATGCTCCACTCGGAGCGCTTCTAGGACTGCCGGTCCCAAGCATGAATAGAGGTTTAGGCTTCGACATGGGGTTAGAGACCCCCACTCAGTTTTAAGCATAAATTTCAGTTTATCGTCTTATTATATTGCCAGACTGATATTGATATCAAAGTTGGTGCAATGAAATTAAATCATGCAGTCTAATATTTGAAAGTCAAATGCTTTGACCACATCAATAATAATGCATTATTATGCTTAAGTTTAGTCCTATAAAATGCACAGATTTAATTCGTTGCATAGTAGTAATATTAATGATCATATAATAGGTGTACTCTAATATAGAAATCTGTTTTTACTTACTTTTCGAATATTGGAATCAACTGCCAGAATTCTCATGCTCACGTAACTCTTTTATTAAAGTTGCTAAGTGAAAAAGTTCAGTACAATTAATTTTTTGTTGATGCATGTACCCACTGTTAATTTCTTATGAAAACTGGTTATTCATGTGCACTCAAAACTTTGGTGTCTATTTTCTATTTAATACCACAGGAAACCTACGAAAAGCGTCGTGAGCTTCAGAGGAAAGAATTGCAACAAAAGGAAGAAGAAATGAGACAAATGTTTGTTCAACGTGTCAAAGAAAAGGAACAAGTTTTAAAAGAAGCTGAGCGTGAGGTAACTTACTTTAAGTAATACGATACACTTACGAAAGTGTGTATGTAACCACTGCAAGGAATTCAGGAAACAACCTGATAATTTTAAGGCACCTACCTTATGAATACAGGTTTTACTAGATGGCATAGAATAATATTAATATTGAATAGTATTTAACCGTGGTCACGACTGTTTGTAAGAAGAACTTATAGTATCAAACTTACAACTCCTTTAAATAATTTGTTAGCTCGCATATGCTCACTCTTCACGTGTACATAGTTTTTCAGTAACCAAACTATGATATTATTTGGCTTTTCAATAAAAACTTGCCCAGATATGGTAGTTTACTATGCATTTTTATCATCTACTGATGATAAACCTGATTCACTGATGTCAACATTTATTAATTACAAGCGTTTCAAGGATTAAAATTATCTTATCATGAATTATTACAGTCCAAACTATGAATTATGATTGGAATCGTGTCATTTATATCCCTTGCCATCATTCAATTGTTTAAATTTTGCATAAATAGTGTACAAATAATTAATTCTAAGAAAAAATACAGCATTATAGCTTCGTATCTTTGTCTTTTTATTGTAAGAGGAAGAAAACGATCGAATGCTACAACATCAGTATTACAACCAATAATAGTGTTTAGTGTGAGCCCATTAATTAAATGCTGGCTTATATATATGACTGCCTAAACTGAAGGGAATGGAACAGATCCTGAACCTGCGACCAGTGTTTACAAACCAAATACTTTAACCACTTAGTCATCACTGCAGAGAATTAAGTTTTAGCGGCTTTTGTGGACCATAACAAATGCAGTTTATTGAGTTCACAATCATGTAAACACTAGGCCCTTACTTAATTTTGAATATATTTGTTTGGCATGAAGTTCTGGCTTAGTAGAAAGACTAGTTGCTCATTTTATTAAGAGGTTTCCTAAGCTAATCATCTTGATTTGCGAGGTTGTTGAACAGAGTTAAGAGACGATACTCCGGATTTTGTCATTTACAGATCACGAGCATGTGCTTTCATTTCTACATGTTTGTGAGAACTCCTTAATCATGTAAAAGCAATGACCAGGGTGTGACTTGATAGTGTTTATGAGCTGACAGCTTCACAAGATTATTTTAATCCTTAGTTATGTTGTGGTCATGTTCACATTTGTACATGTCTTGTGCTATGGAGATACTATAAAGTTTGGAACTCCCACAAATGTTTTATACATTAGCAATGTTTTATCAAGTGTCAAGCTGTTAGACGTGTTTATGCTCTATTTATTGGATAAACTTCTGCTTTTAGCAATGTAAATAATTTCCTAAACTTATCGGAGGCACTACAAATTATAATTCATTTTCTACTTAATTAATTCTTAGCTACAAACCAAATTTGAAAATCTAAAGAAAACCCACGCTGAAGAAAAGAAGAAACTCGAGGAAAAGAAACGTATATTGGAAGAGGAAATAGCCGCTTTCGAACGTCGAAAGCAGCTTGCGGAACAAGCAAGACAAGGAAATCTGACTATGAAAAAGAAGAAATAACTTAGATGAGAGAAATAGCACTTATCTACACGTTACTTAATGATTCATATTAGCATTTTGATTTCCGGTTATTGTTTTTATCAATCTCATTTTTCTTTTCTTAGTTTTACTTTCTCGTATAAGCTTCAGCTTTACATATACTGCATTTGATTATTGCTGGCTATTTGTATTACGCTTGTCTTCTGCCCTTTTATTTTATTGTGGGCATTAATATGGTGTAAATTTTTCAGCTAAAGTTTGCTTTTTATAAATCCGCCGCTTGACAGCAAAACGTGGTTACAGTTGCCTGATTAATAATCAGACGGGAACTCAAATAGCAAGTTGAGCCCGAAGAACTTACAACAGAAAACTAGCCCTGAGGAATGACATTTCAGGTCTTCTGCTGAACAGTCGGCAACATAAAATGAGCACTTGTGTTCTAGACTATATTTAATTCGTGAATTAATATTCCTAAAAGTAAGCAGCTTAGTCGGTAAGAACAGCACCAAACCATCAAAGAAAAATCTATCGTGGTATTATAGGCCAATATTAGGCCTTATTTAGTAGGTAGCACTCTGTTTTCCGCGAAGTTATTTTAGGACAGTGTATTGTTCGCGTGAGTATGATACTGCAAACCAGTTTAGTTACATCTGTGTATGGGAAATGGTATAGCTTATTATGTAACCAGACATCTATGGAAGTAGAGTTATCGTTATAAGCTTTCCCGTTCTAGATAGGGAAGATTTAATGGGAAAACGAAGAGGTGACAACAGTAGCAAAAAGCATATCAAGCAGTCAATAAATGAACGAATACGATGAATCGGAAGAGCCAGTGAATCTTCATACAATTTAGAGCCAACGACCTAAAGTTTCGACATGACCCACCACCGCTAGTACAAGTTCTTCTTGTGTTTACACCTTACAACATATGATCTAAAGGAAAGACCTGAAAATATGTGGAGAAGTACTGCAGGTGAAAGATTATTTAAGCGCCAATCACGACTTGTTCAAAAACTACCTGGACTACACCTACATAACTGGTCAGCAATCAAATTTCAATACAGCGAGCCGGCAGCAGCTCACAGTGATTTAATGTATGCATGCGATTCAAGGTATTGTCAGACTAATTGCTTCAACTGACAAATTTAATAAAATTGCCGAGTTAAATGCTATCTGTCTTCAAACTGGTAGTGAATATTTATGCAGCTATGGTTGATCGCTTGCAACGCAAGGTGGTACGGCGTGCTAGGATATTTGAAGGTCAAGCATTCAACACAAGCACCGATCTGTAAGTGTTAACACTTTAAGGACCAGCAACAGCATCTGTCTAATCGCTCAGTTGTACAGGGCTGTAAGAATGCCCATCATTCACTAATTGTAACTCGCACGTCCTATCTCAGTTTTGGTGTTATACAAGATAATACAGAACAATGTTTTACAGTAGACTTAGGGGTCAAAAAGATTGCAGATAACTCGCCTGAATCAGGTATCATGATACATACAATATCTTCATTATAGTTCAGCTGGTTACAGCAGCATTAAATAAACACGGTCAATTAGGCTTCTTAATATGGCAAGACAGTCCTTTGTTGATTAGATTAGAGGAAGCAACTGATTAGAGGGTTGTTATTAAGTTGAGTCAGCTAACGTGCTAAAATTATAAATTCCTATTAGACTTGTAACCAGCTTTATTAGAGTGTGTACTGTATCGAAACTAGTCGCCCATACATTTTGCCTAACCTCAGTCGGTCTGGCACGAGTTTATATCGCTCCAAATACAACGAAAATCCTGAACGGATAAATGCGGTACAATAACGGAGAAAGTAATAACACAACTGCAGCCTTTTCGTGTTACTGCCGGTCCCAAGCCCGGGTAAACGAGGATAGTTGGGCGTGCGGTTAGTGACCCCACCACGTAGAAACCCAACTAGCTAAAAAAGCGCTAACCACACAAATGATTAGCGTGTCGGCAACCTTCGCTTCATTGCGCCTGACAAGCGTAAGTAATGACAATGACTTTAGGATTCCAAAAAATTTAGCAGATTGATATCATCAGGTTGGTCATTAAGCAACGTGGAGGTTGGTACGTGTTTCCATACCAGGTTAGCACAAAGAGATCGAATTGTTGATTCAAATCCCACAGTAGTAGAGGTACTGAAAATATGAGTCGTAATCGGGAAGATCTGGGTTTGAGGATGTTATTGGCATTGCTTACTCGGTTGTACCAGGATATACGAGCAATGCTTAGAAGACACCCATAGTCGAATACTAATAGCCTACGGATATCCTCAACTCTTAACGGCTATGTTTCACATCCATAATGTAGCACGGAGCGAACTGCTGTGTAGCACATAAGAGACTGTCTACTGGGATCCGGTCTAACAGATAGTTCTGCCCTACGGCTTAATAGTAAACCTACACCAGTGAGGTCACCGGAAGCAGCATGAGGGCTTCCAGATACACAGAACGGAAATCGAGTTGGTTCTTCATTTTGACATGGTGAGGTCAAATGAATGATGCTGGTCGGATCCTGTATGCGTGTTTCGGAGATGCAGCACACATCAATTGAGGGAGATTCTAAAGTCCTAGCCAATGAACCCTGCTGCTCTATTCGACACCAGATTCGAACATTAAACGCTCCAACATGTGGTTTAGGGCAGGGTTTCAGGAGACCAGGAATAACGTTCCGTGAACTCGAATCGTTTGCATTAGCGGTGATAAAGGAATGCGAGAAGGGTTAGTCCTGGAGATAAGAGAGATAGTACGGGTTTGTGGAAAGGATGTGATTGTGACCAACTCGGTTTCGTGTGCTGGCACGGGTATGAGGGTGGATGTCACTTCCTGTTGCCTACACCATGGAAGGGTGTTTCCTGAGGAACCTGAAAAGGAAGGTAGATTAATGTTGGTCTTAACAACCTGGGAGCGTGACGACAGATCCCAAGGGACAACTGCTTGAGTCCGATCACACACGGCCTTTTTATGAGAAGTTTCTGAATTGTTAGCTCCTCTATTGTTTAAAGGGCCTTACCGCCGGAAACGGAAATCCGCAAGGTAAGGTGAGACAGTTTTAGGGTCTACCTTCTCTAACCTTTCCTTCCTTGTGAGAAGGCAGGATCGTTGCAGATGCTGGTTGTCCGAGGGAAATACCTTACTGCTGTCACAACTCTCTACAGCCCGCAGTACGACTTTGCCGTCAGACCTTGAGTAGCTGCTTTTGGTCATGCAGTTCTCCAATCGACTTGCATGACATGGTAGGAACTACAGGAATATAATTTTCAACTAATATAGCCCGGTTGGGTCATCACGATAAGCAAGCCCGACCACCACGACAAGGTACTAGCTGCGGTGGGGCCAGACTTTGAGCCATGTCATCCAGCTGATCGTGAGTACTGTGCAGGCCCTACTAAATAGTAGGGTCTGCTTTGCTTTCATCCGAATGCATTAGTACGTACCTGACCTAACATTTTTCCATCCACGGAGCCCTCGTGAAGTTGCCGATCGAGCGGGATGATAATATGGAATTTGTTAGTCTAATTAAGTGCTAATATTAATAAATGCTATAAAGAGATTATATTATACAGTGGATATCCTTTGTAGTTTGATTATGTCAGTAAGTACCGCTTTGTATATGATCAATTTGATCGTTAAGGTGTACTTGAGTAAGCCTTAACCAATTCATGAAACGTGAAACAGAAAAAAGGTCTTTCCTCTGACTTATCAACCTTTAATATTTTTCTATCATGCGATAAAGATAAATCAACACACCCACTAAAGGATTACACGACTTGCTAAAACTTAATGTATGGAATAAAGTATTCGATTTAATACTCGTAAACGTTATCGCAGTTATGATGCTGAGTGTAACAAACTGGAAATTGTTTTCCATATGCGTCAGAAAAAGCAACATTGACAGAAAGTAGTTGTTTTACCGTATTAATACGTTCTATAATCATATATACAGAAAGAATAATATCTGATGAAATAGCCGGATACTTTTTCTGTGATGTCAGAATAGAACAATGTTCTACAAGTACAAATGCATGTTTGGACAACAGGACTGGTATTAACCCGGAATTTCCGTAATGGCTAAATAGGCCTGCCGCCTGAGGGTCAAAATAAACGTCACAGATTATACAATATTTGATTAGTAAATTTTATACAAATTTAGGTATCGGTGAGGTAATTTATATAGCATTTGTCGTGCTCGCACGATTTATTTTGATAAGCTCACGAGGCCTCTCTGCTTGATCAACATCGACCATACCTAGGAACAGTGAATAAAAATATTATTAAGGCTAATTTTACCTAGGCGCTGGACAACTTTCATACCGGAGGCAACACGTCCAAAAATAGTATGTTTACCATCTAGCCACTGGGTAGGAGCCAAAGTTATAAAAAACTGACTGCCATTCGTATTTGGACCGGCATTTGCCATTGAAACAACTCCAGCTCCTGGGTCACAGTTAGTAAACTTTTTAAATGACTTACCAGTGTGCTTTAGGTCAGCGTGAATTTCATCCGCAAAATAAGCGCCATATATTGATGCTCCGCCTCGGCCAGTACCTGTTGGATCTCCTCCTTGTATCATAAAATCCCGGATAACACGATGAAAGGCAACACCATTGTAGTAACCACGCTTTGCTAACTCAGCAAAATTAAGGCAGGTTTTCGGCGCATGCTTCCAATAAAGTTCAATAGTTATAGTTCCTTGACTAAAAAGTCTAATCCCATATTAAATCGCAAGACAAACTTAGTGTCCAGAACAACGAATGCCGGTTGATCCTGTGCTGACATTCACAGCTTTACTGTTATAACACCAAGTTTAACTACAGACAGCCGCCAGTTAAAAACCGCGGGGAATATCCAACTGCATTCCTATTGGTTGATTCTCACAGGCAATTAGAAACATCTAATCTTTCATCTGCGTATGGTCAGATCGTTGTTGCATGAGTGTCCTAAGTCAACTAGTAACACAATAATTTCTAATTTTAGACGATTCGTCACTTTTTGATTCCATCTATCACAATTTCAACTTCATTTTCAGTCTGGAAAGTAGTAGAGACTAGTTGGTTTGTGTTGATCTTAGCACTGTTGATCCAACTTTCTCTTGAATCACTTGACAGATGGAGCTTCAATTACGTTTAGAGGTAACGAATTCCATACGTTGAGGGTCAGACGGGAAAGTCAATAATCAGCTGACAGGCTAAATATTCAGGGTTTTAGAACTTTTTACGAATGCCCTCGAAATCCATCTTTTTAGAAGTCAATAAAAATGAGAGCATGTAACATTCAAATTCACTAAGTAATTTCAAACGGTGACTAAGTCATCTCTAATCCTTCTGTGTGACAAGCTAAATTGGTTTGATTTTGTGGTGGACCAATTAACAGGATAAATACAAATAGTATCAAAAACTATTTGCAAAATAAGTTTGTCATGCGATCTCCACAATCTAACTGTCTCTCGTCATTTGGAAGCTTTCTGATACCGGACATCTTTTTCAACAGCTCACTGCCTTCTTGAGACACTGGTTGACTGCTTGTGTTCAAATACCTTTGATGGAAATTGCTCGGCAGTGTTCAATTGTTTTCAAATATTAGCAAACGATGACACCTAGGTCACTGTGTGTCCAGATACCTGATGGTCCTATATGCTTTATTGCGTATGCATTTGTACTTTGATGATCGATTTGCATCATGATCTGCTTAGAAGTATTTATCAGCAAGCCCCAAATTGTAGTCCATTCAGATAATTTCTGTACTTCATGTTGGAACTTTAGAGTAACACCTTCATTTTTTATGACTCTCCATATTTTGATGTCATCAGCGTACAGTGAAACCAATGAAGAAATAAGACTAGGTAGGTCACTTACATTCAGAAGAAACATCTCGACTCAAATTTGACCCTGACGAACACAGATAGGCACAGCTTTCCAGCAAGACAACCTGCAGCTAACTCGTACTCTTTGTTGACGCTCAACCAGCAAGTCCTCAGTCCATATAAGTAGGTTGACCCTAATGGTGGAATTACTCCATTCAGAAAAAGCCGGTTGTTGGAGCATTTGTCAAAAGTCATTACGAAATCAACGAAGGCTACATCCATCAGTAGTTTTTGATCTTTAAATGCACACTAACTTCCATAGTCTACTAATATTTTGTGGGACATGAATGGCTATTTCGAAAGCCACACTACTTCGCAGAAAGAGCCTGGCTTTCGTTCAGGAACTTAAACAAATCATAACGATTAATGTTTCCTGAAATTTTGGCTTATAGGCCGACAGTCTTGAGGTTTTTGTCAAGTATCTGCTTTGAACACAAGACTTACTAAGTCTTTTACTGGTTTACCTCGGTTTATGGATAAATTAGAACATATGCTGATAGTATTCCTCTGTGATATATGGATATCACTAAAGTAGTTTCGAAATGCCTGAGTATTACGATCTTCCCATATGCCAGTATGTTTTTTCTCCTTTAACTCCGTTGGTTTGTGCACGATTTTATGCGTATTAGATATTCTGTAAACTCGTTTACCAGCTTTTCTTCGTATGATCTTCTGGATGGAGAGTTGGTGCCTAAATATTTCGTGTTATGCGATATTGAGGTTTTGTTTCCACAGTGCCGAGTATCCTAAATTTCACCTACATTCTTTTCCTCTTACTAAGAAGAGTGCAACTTCCTTTATTAACCACAGTAGGAAGCGATGTATCGTACGACCTATATATATATCCAGAACTACTGACTAAGAATAAGGTTTAGTAGGACCCTTCACCTTGACATTAGGTAATTTCAGTAAGTATGTTGGAGTATATATCCATTTATCTTATCACACTGCTATTAAGTGAAACGGCGTTACCAGTTTCCTGAATATGTCACAGACAGATGGGAATCGGTAGTCCGTTCCACGAAAAACTGTACCGTGTTGCAAAGAAATTACAACTCTATGACTTTTTATATCCTGCTGTTGATAGTGTATATTTGTTGTTTTTCAATCAGTTATCAGGATCTCGGTAAACAATTATGCAGGATTTCACTAATGAGAGGCAATAGATCTTTCTGTCGAATAGTTCGGATTGGTTTTTCAACCGACGACGACAAGGAGGGAGGGTGGTGTGTCTGACTAGCATGACGGTGGGGCGATAACCTTAGTCTATCCATGTATGTGGGGCAGAACATTTTGTTTGCTTACGGCACCTTACGATAGAGCAGGATGTAACAAATCAGTGATATTGATGCTGCTTTTCCTTGTTAACCACGTCTATGACACATGTTCGTAACCCCGAACTGGTCCCGCTTTTACCAAGAAATTCTATTACAAGCAGATCTAGAAAATCATGGTGTGAAAGTGCTCATACCTGACATCTTGAGCTACAGAGCTGCAGAGGTCAGAACTGGCCAACTAGGTTTGAACAGCTTTTTGAGAATCCAGCAACAACTGTTGCTGCAGGGATATACCACGTGATAAGGCAAATCATCAAGTGCCCCTGAAGCAACGTAGGAGGATTAAGTGGTAAGCTGTTATTAATCGGGAATATGTGCTCTAAGATAGATCTAAAGATCATAATCCTAGTTGAAACATAGCTATCCTCTGACATTGCAGACGAAAGAGTCAGCTTGCAGGGCGCGATACTCTCCCGAGGTGATAGGGTACACCAGAGAGAAGGCAGAGTGGGTATATATATTGACAGCCATTTAGAAACCAATAGACAATATGATACCCCACCACCGAAATGATGTTGTTGTTTTCCCACAAAGGATATGAAGTACTTCATTGTAAGGATTTACCGGCCCCTCTCAGGTTTTAAGGCTTAGAAAGATAAAGTGACTGAGGCGATGCTGTATATGCCACTCTTTGAGTTTGGTGAAATACTCTTAGCTGCAGATTCCAACACTCCATCTCTAAATCTGAACAAACAGTGTACGGCTCCCAATGGTTGGTTCCAAAGACGACTTGGTGGGGACATTAAAAGTTCCGAACTGACTGAGCATGTACACGAGGTTACTAGATGGACTAACGATGGAAAGTCCTCTACTGTGGATTATTAGCTAACAAGCTATCAGCTCCTGGTCGAGGATGTTCACGTCAATAAATCAAAGGAATTAGTTACCCTGTCAGAGTACTGTTTAACATGGTCACAAACAAAACAGTGATGAAGAGACTTGATAAACACGTACTCACATTCGGATTAACATCGCCCTGTTGAACCAGCTGTACTTGGTGCACGATAGCTGCTGGTATCTATAAGCAATACGGTCCTGAAACAAACGTATTCATTCAAATCACAGGACATACAATCTCACAACCAATTGCCTACTGACTAGAATCAGGGAATCATGTGGCTAAACCCAAATCCATTGAAAACCACCAAACACCAGGAACCGTGCCGAAAGAAAGAAATTGGTAAGTGGAAATACTGAGCTTGTTTTTCTACACCATTTGAGATATACCTCCATGGATATGCTAAGTCTCAGTTCATAAGTCCGAGGACATGGGCTTGAAAACGTATCACACAGTACAAACTTCTCTGGGTGTTTGGTTGAAAAACACTCTATTATCCCATCAGATAATTTTCTTGGTAATTTCTTTAAAGTAATAATCTTTCACCAGTTGTTAATGGGGATTCTTGTGGGCTTAGCATGTTGGTTACTAATTTGGACGGTTCAATTTTCTGAATTTGAAACAGTCACAAAGTCCTACTACTTTTCTTCTGGGAAGCTTATACTGCTTATTTCATCCATACTCGGGGCTGCGGTGGCTGTTTTTGGTTACTGTATTTTCAATGTAGATAGTCCTACTTTGTTACTAACTGTAAGTTCTTCGAAATTTCACACGTACAGCATATAATTTGCGAATTCATCCTCATTTCAGCGTTTTTGTCGATAACTGTTTGTGGATCTTTGTTATTATTAGAGGTAATATCTGATAAATCATCCCCCATTTCTTTTTAGTTGGATAATGAAATGCCACATAAATTTACATCGGCGATAGCAAAATATTACGGCATAAATATGTCATTTCGCCGAAACAGGGATATAACTGCCGCATTAAATGAAATCCAGTTCAAAGTATGTAAAATAATATTTGATTTCCCTACATATCCTAATGTAGTTTAAGTGTTGTGGTGCGAATGGTGAAAAATCAAGTAATTATTCATGGTTTATTTATAAAGGAACAAGCACGTGGTTTTACGTAACGCAACAGTTAGGTGGGTTGTGGTGTGAAGGACTGATATTTGTAGCAGTTACTTATTTCTAAAAAGAATAAATATGTAATTTTGACAAGTTGTTTCTACATTAAAGGGAAACAGTTATGTTACGCAGTTTTCTCATCAAAAAATACTATTTGACTATCTCAAACTTCTGAAGCCTTCTGACGTATTTCAATTTGATTTGGTTTTCAGTATATTATAAGTGGGATATATTACCGTTCTTTCGATATATTTTTAGTGCATTGGTCTAGTCCTAGAAAATATATTTGTGCATAAGTGGTCATCATCCTAAATACTCAAATATTTTATTAACAGTGTGGAGGTGTGAATAAGAACAAGTTTCGTCTTCACTTATATGATTGTCTAATGCATTATTTTTTCACCTAGCTAAGTATAGAATGCAAGTCACAGTCTAAGTCTAGTTATATTAACTAAAATCTTTTTATAGAAATTAATGCAGTTTTAATGATGAAAAATTTGTTATATCTTGTCGTGGGTCTTTTTACGACTTATTGGTTGAAGTTCGTTCATCTCGTTTGGATCACACTGATGAAATGAATATGCGCAAAAGATAGTCGATATAGTGCAATTCTAGTCATCGGTTTTCAAGTATTTATTTTAGATATGAGTGATAAATTTAGTGGTTGTGTTGTATGAATCTAACAACGTCGAAATTTCAGACCTTTGTAAGCTTATTTTACTTCATTTTTGAAAGAAACTCCCAAGCTTCTGATATGATATTCTAAGCAGACAGTTAACCTGTTTAAAACAAAACAGCATAATTTTTATCACTGCAGCTGAACAACTTGTGTTCTGTAAGTACTTAAGGTAATAAAGAGGTGAACTCTTGAAGTTGAGTTACTAAAATCTACAGTGCATGAATTTAGTTTTTACCTTTCAAATATTAAGAATATCGTGTGTGTGTGTATCACCTAACTTATGTCAAATAGCTATTAACCTTTAGGCTAATGTTTCTATTGACATAGGCCTATATTTCAACAGTTAATTATAAAATTAAAAAAATTGCAATCAGTACACAACCTTTAGTATTGAGAAAGCAGAAAGAATCAAGCCCGAGCAGTTTATTGTTAGGATCACAGACATTATCACTTGGTTATCCAGCCACTTTATAATAACCAACATTGTGTTTTTATGGCCATTAGTGCTGATTTAATTCTATAGGTTAAGTTTTCATAGACAATTTTTACACTAAACATAAATTGTTGGACTCAGCGGGTCACTCACTAATTTAAAAATAACAAGAAACCCGCTCATCGCAGACCATTTTTTAAATGACGAATCGTTTTACCTAATTGTGACTATTTTCTCCCTAAAAAAATGGTTTTCTACTTTTTATCAATCAACATAAAGTTGCTCTCTAACTAGTCAGAAATAAGATCTCATTTTACTTTATGTGAAACTATCTGGATGTTTTTAAAAAAATACTTTTACATAGGTAAAAAATCAATGGTTCAGTACGTTCCGGAAAGTTGTTGTGTGTTAAAAAGTCAAAACCTTCAATTCAATTCTTTCTCAGAACTACAGTCACAAAGTGATGTTTTCCTGGACAGAGAAATATGTGTTGGCTACAAGCCACTCGCAACAAGAGATGACATTGCACCTCGTATTGATAATCCAGCTTATACCACTCGGAGCAACACATATCTTTATGAAAAGGTAGCAGTCATCAACACATTACAGATCTTTTCTCAAATTTTTGTTCGGTTTTAGGGATGTATAACAGTAGTTAGACAAGAATATCAAAGATGTGCCATCATGTTGGTTGCTTCAGGAACAACTGCTCTCATAATGTCAGTAAGTTATTCTTGTTATGACAAGAAATCTAATTTTTTGCATCTGTTGTAAATAAAAGATAACAGTACAGTACGACGATTCGATACATTACATATCGTCTTCATCATGTTATACCCTAATCTCTCCGATTACTGCTAATACTTCCACCACCTCTACTAATATAGAATTCGGAGTGCCAACTTCGTCTCTGTGCTTATGTGGTATGGCAACCTGAACTGATGTACGTACGTACGAAGTCCTAAGTTATAACTGACTGACTGACCTGGATAAAAGGTTCACGATCAGAAGTCGGTGACAGGATTACAGACAAGAAAATAGTTTATTTAACGTAAGTACTAGCATTTCACACGGAGTACCCAGTGATATCACGGTCTAAACCAACTATAGGAGGAATTCATGCCGCCAAACAGTATCACAGCGCCTAGAAAACTGCCTGTTTGTCTTCGCTTACTGACTAATCGCATCTTGTTTTTATTGACCACTTATCAGTTCTCATAAACATTTTCACATCTTACATCCGGTTTTATTTATTTCAGACGATCGGGTTTATTCTTTCACTGGTTCTACTATTCCACATTGAATATCAACAATTTATTAGAATTTCAACAGAACAGGATATTAATTCTGGTAAAACTAATATACAGTCATCTTTACGAGACAACATTAGCACTATATTCAAACAGTCATCAGAGAATGAAATATTAGTTAAAGCGTGAAACATACTTATCAAGTCATATTACTTTGTATTTTTATATATTTATACATATACAAGTATATATCTTTTCATAAAGCAAATATTAATCAAATGTAATTCTGTTTTATTGTCTATCACAATATTATCAAAGTGTAAGTTAGCATAAGTCAGATAGCTAACAAGTTTGTGTGTATTATTAACAGTTGTAAATAAAGTTTTGCAGTGGTAAAGTCTGATGATACACATCGCGAAATCAATTAGTTGGATAAGGAAATCAAATATCTGGCTATATTCGTGAGCTTGACTAGTTTGACAGTTAAATTATTTGGCTTTAATTTCATTCTAACAAAGTTTACTTCTTCTCTTGTTAAAGTAATTTTCTTACAAAACGTATATCATTTAAAGAGAATTTAATAGTTCCTAATCTTATTTCTAAAAACAGAATTTTGCTATATATGAATAAGATTTTGTTTGAGGAAACAGTATCAGGTATGGAATAGAAATCCTAAGACTAGTTTGCATAATTACAAGGCCATAAAATTATCCCTTGGACACAAAAAGTATTGAATGTACAGAGTTTGAAAATACGAAATTCAAATCGCAAGATTATCACTGCTTGCTGGAACACATAAACTGTAGTTTTATTTATCTCTAAGGCTTGTTTGACAAGTTAAAATGAACTTGTGTTATTTTGTGCTGAAGTAGGTGATGTTATTGCTCAGACATTCGATTTTAAAGTTATTCTATATTAGGATATCATAAATATACCATTTTTTGTTCAGTTGAAAAATAGAAAGCTACGGTGTGAGCAGTATATAAATCATCCTTATTTTATTGAGATTATTAGCTGACATAAGCTAGACAACTGTTGATTGCAACCCTAATAAAATTCACTAACTTCCACAACGAGAGTACTTGTATTCTTCATTTTCTTTTGTTAGATTCTTACCGGCTGCTTATAACTTGTAAAATCTCAAAAGAAGAGTTCCAAGCTGAGTTGAATATATCTGTGAAATTCCTCAGAATCGAATGTAAACACCACGTTGCATGGTATTTCAGACTGAAACCCTTCTGCGGCTTCTGTATGTCCCGAACCAGAGTAAGTAAGGAGGGTCAGGGACGAGATTAGCAACCCTACTTTACAGAAAACAAGCTCACTAAAAAGTCACTTGACGAAAAGTTGTTTGAACTATTTAAAATCTACTCTGTGAAATTAAAGTTTTTCAGATGAAGGGTTATAGCGTTTCATGGTAAAAGTGGAGATTCATAGGTGTGCAATATCAGGTATGAATGCATCATGGGGCTAAATAGACTAGCGTAAAGGAACAAAGACAACAAAAAGCCGTCAAATTTATGTGATTTCGAAAGCATGGTTATAGGTAGCACTGTCTACTCCCAGAAATGCATGCACAGTGCCACACGGGTTTTATGAAACCTTACTATAACAAAGCAAACTGATCGCGTCTGAGTGAATAGGGATTTGGAAAGTTAGTGGAAAACGTAAGAACAAAGAGAGGGTCAGAGATAGCTTTGAGTCACCATTTGGTGGTGGTGAACGTGAAACTGAAGACAAAAGAGCACTAGACAACTGTTCTAACCGCATCACACACGTTTAATAGAGCCTTCCTTTGAGATACCGAAAAACGACTTGTTCGCTGCAGCTCTCAGCAACAGCTTTCAAGTCTTATAAGATCTGCTAGGTGAATAACCGAATGGAGATTAGAGAAGTAACAACATAAATATGTCAGGAGATGCTGGTCTTCAGTAAGCGCCAGTATAAAAACAAATCTTTTGATGGTCAGGGCAAGACTTAAAAAAGGTAAAAATACAAAACCCAACAACAACTCAGGAAACAATGGCACTAGATATGACAAACGGAAATAAATAAAAGATCTGACTATTACGACAGGATGTTTAGTCTTTGCTGAATATTCCAGATCTGTTGACCAGAAACCATCACGAATAATCCACTGTAACTACCCCTCAGTGTTAATGTTAAATTGAAACCATCACCCTTCACTACAGGCTCCCATCGTGTTTTCTACCGAGTCACTTTATCCGGATTTTATTGCCAATTACGTAAAAAAAATTTTCAGCCGCACGCGATGTTGGCTGTCTGGATTTAACAACTCAGTGGACAACACGTTGGGCATCAGAAGTGAGAGAAGCTTGGTTCCAGTCGAAGTGTAAACGTCAACACTAGAATACATGTATATTCAGTTGATGAGCCTGAAACAGGACGAAACACGTATCCTGAATTCCACTGTTGGTCGAATTCTTCATAGAATCTATTAGGATACTAATAGAACAATATAAGTGGTCAAATGATTGAATAACCGATGTGGAATAAAATTCCTTGAACTTATAAATAACGGTCATTTCGAGCCTTGAACTACTGCCAAATAATGCTTATTGCTTGAAGAAGGGGTAATTTGATAAACAAAAATGTTATATCTAAAGAATTATTGAATGCATAACTGATTAAAGAGCCCATGTCAGTTTACAGGCATCAGCAGCATGAGATGGTAATATCATTCAGTGTATCTAGATGATTTTGTTCAGGACAGGTTTCAGCTATGAAAGTAAATACTGTCAGTCCTACTTGTTGTTGATATCAATAAATGTTTTCAGTAGCGGTGAACAATGACTGTGCAATATACTCATGAAATCACAGAAAACAAAATATCACTGTAGAAATACCAAAAAGGCAATGAAAAGAAGACAAAGGGCATAGAATTAAAAATTAAATGAGTAGATGTTCTGTAGTTTAACATTTTCTTGATCTAAGGTTTTACTTTCTTTTCCTGATTGAAGTAACTATAAATCAGTATAGACTATTGACTATCACATTGTGAGTAGCATATACCGTTTGTGTAAAATTTTATTTTCATTTTCAATTGTTAATCATTCATCATTCGCCCTTATACACCAGCAACTTCTAATTTTCAAATTTTCAATTAAATTTCATTAGAAAATTTTCACAATACCACAACAACAAAAATATATGTGAACAATCATGCATTCACAAGAGTATAATTGTTGGTCACTGAAAAAATAAAATTTGTTTAGTTGACTGGCTCAGTCACATACATCAAAAAGGGAGAGAGGAAGAGAGAAACAAAAAAAAAATGCTAAACGAAGTACATGTCAACAAAAACAACTTACAATTCGTATAGCTTTGTCAAAAAATTCAACGGAAAATAATTCGAGGAAATAAGTAGGGAAAAGTTATCAGTAACAAACTTAAAATTGTGGGCGGGAGATTTTTGTCTTATTTGTCTGCTTGATGTTTACAGAAGAAAGTTAAACAAGTCAAAAACATTATCCCTTCAAACTGTTGTAGTCATATATATATATATATATATGTAAACAGTTGTACAAGGTAATACAGTGATTGAAACACTGAAACTTGTCGGTAAAGTATTTATTAACTGTTAGACTTCGTTGTTTACAAAATTTCATCTTCATGTGGTGTAATTCACACATTAATGTAAGTAATTAAAATAACTTTTTAATTTCCTGTTTAATGTTTTCAAATTAGTTTATTTGATGGATAACTTTAAAATTGTTTACACATTGTTGTGTTATTCGTATTATCCTTTGAAATAGCATACTAAATACTGTAAACAAGGTTGTTATTTAATTTGCAATTTATCAAAGTAATCCAAACAACTGAACTGATAATTCTGCTCATAAGATCTATGTATAAATTTCAACTGGATTGATTGTATGACAAAACCATTCGTTAATTAACTGAGCATGCATGCAAATGAATCATAACAGTTCTTTCGGTCAAACGATACACTACTGAAAGTTAGCTAGAATGTAGGTTTGAACATGGAATGAAACTGATCAGAAATCTCACTCTTAATTGAAACTCCTCAGTGTCATGTACCACACTGTTGGGCACGTTTGATCCCCAGAACTCACTTGAAAAATGTCCTAATTTTGCATTTTTGTGTTTTCGCGCATGGGTTGTTCAGCTGACCTTCAGATTACATTTTCCACCCTGAAAATCCTTGAATATCTTTGGTTGATGTATTATTTTAGTAAGCTGCTTTGTTGCTCTCCTAAGGACGTTTCTATGATGTATAAATAAACTCGATTTGTGTACTTGTCAACCTCATAGTTTCTAAGTGCTTGTAGAATACACTTTCTACGCCTTATCAAGACTTCTTGACATAGTTAGCAGGACCTGGGACAATCGGATTAGGATAGCTTATCGTGGTGTCATTGCATCATTTGTCTTCGCTCTGTTTACCGAGTAAGCTGAACTCGTAATAGTATTCAAACATATCAATTGACGAGTATATCTGTAGCTTTAAGATCTATCTGCGAAAAATAGATTCCATTAGATTGGGAGAAAAATAAAAGCAGACTACAACAACCAATCATAGTTTTAAATGATTCTCAGAAATATGTCATTATTCCTTCGGGACTCATTATCGTGAAATCATTTCAACATAATCACAATATAACAACTGGTGATTAAAAATGACAAAAAATAAAGAGACATTGCATTATTATTATTAATTTCTTCAGTAACAGTATATTCAACTTGAAGATGAGCATTGACTTCAATGAAACGTTCCACAGTACCAGCATTTTCATAACTAAAAATTGAAGAAAAATGGTAATAATGATAGTAATAATAATAATCAGAGAAGAAAGGATATCAGCAGTCATTTGGACAACATTCAATGAATATAATATTTAATAGTTTATCATAATGATTGTAAATAACTTATTCACTAATTACAAATAAATATACCTTCCACGGTGTGGGCAGCCGGGAAGTGGCAACCGCCCTCATACCCGTAACATCCTAATCTTCTGGGTTCTTCAACAATTCTAGTTTTGACTTTCTAAACTTTTGTCATTAAATCATACTTCTTGAATAATATCTTCTAATCCTAACCTCTCCAATTACTCCTAATACCTTTACTACCTCTTCTACTATTGGATTTGAATTGACAATTACATCTCTGTGCTGATGTGGTATGGCGACATGAACTGATGTACTTACGTACGAAGTTCTACGTTGCATCTGACTGACTGACTGACAAATAAAAACAAAAATAATAAATTTTTTTTATTTAAAATTGTATCGACTAAATGTAAGAAAACAGTTAAAAAAACTAGTTTGAACGAATTCTTTTCTTAAATATTATATAGTCTATTTATTCAGATTAAGGGAGTATTGTCTTTAATGTTTATTGTCAAAATGGCTATAATTTTTGTAATGGAAATTATTATTTTTTGTGCAAGAGGTTTATATAACATATTAAATTAAACTTTAGTAAATAACCGTAAATCCTTTACAAATCGATTGTAGTTAAATGTGTAAACCAATGAATACTGGTTCCAATGGTCCTAGAGGTTGGATGATCGCTTAAGAGATTGAATGTTGTAGATTTTAGTCTCTATTGGTGGGTTCATGAGTGCACCACATAGCTAAGCAGTTCCATACATTAATAATCAATACTTACAGGTTATCAACGATTATTTCATTAAAACTAATTCTTGTTGCATGAAATGTAATTCTGTTTTATCAGTGAGTAGTGTGCATTAGATACAATTCCTATGAATGTATTGAAATAACATGAGATTAGTGAAGAAATTTCACTTTTCAGTTAATTTATTTTTTATCCTAGAACATAGGATAATTTTTCATGAATTTATTCTATGATAAATTGTGAACAATAACTATGATTAATCATGACAATCTAATATCATTGTTGAGTATATTTTTAATCAATAAAATTGTATTGATGAGTAAATGATTGATATCTAATGAGATTTATTCGTTTTATTCAACAGTAAAAATAATATTACCTCTTAATACACAAATGTTGTTTTTTAAAAAAAGGTTAAAAGTTTGAAAAAACATTTTCAACACACAATTACATGATCTGATCATTGATTGCGAAGAAAACAAACTTAATTCTAAGCTTTTCATCAAGAATGCGAGTAGTATATGCACTTATTACACAATATCAATTATAAATATATTTGAAATTTTTTAATGTTAGTAATAATGTGTTGATGATATGTTTTTGTTTTTTTGTCAATCGAAATTCCACTGTTCATTGTTCTTAACTTTATGAAAATTTATAGTATCACATCACAAACATTCTATTGGATTACTTCACAGCTTACAGTTTGCTAGTAAAAAGACCATAAGAAATCCATTTCATTAGAGGACACATAAACTTAGATGATTTTAATTAACTGCAAATGATTAAGTATATACATCCTAGATTTATCTTGATCAACAAGTTTACTATGAAATTATATGAAAACAGTTAGCTGATTACTTTGTTCACGGCTTTTTTATTAGCTAGTAAAGTATATATCTATATATATACCATGTAGTTTAAAGCAGCTTTGAAACACATAGAAGAGAAACTGTATGTCAGGCAGTTAATGAACAGAATTTGATTAAGAATTAGATCTCACCTATAATACGTAAATTTCCGAATAAGTAAGAAACTCGGATGCATTATTCACTTCAACAAAAATATTTTTTTTAAATCTAAACATTTCGGTAGCAATAATCTTATTAAATTCTGTTGGGAAATGTGCTGTGTTCCGAAGAATTCAACCTGATTCATCATCTTAAGAAAGAATTTTTTCGTGGACATAGATCAGAAATAATAACTATAATAATAATCGCTTTATTCAATATTACAGGTCCAGTTCAACATGAAGTTCTCAACACAGAATATTTCAACAAGTTTCTTTTACAATACCAATGAAAAGTAACAATAACTGCATACAAAAGTACATTTACTAAATAAATTAATTAACTATATGGAGTTTAAATGAAATGTTTTTTTTAATATGAAGAGAATCTATACAATTAATTAGCAGGATGTTTAAGGATACTAGTTTTTCAATAAGTCAATTTAGACAAACTGTTCGTTGCATAGTGTATTTGGTAGCTAAAATATATTATAGTTTTTATACGTTCACTAGTGTGCATGGATTTTAATGTATTGGTATCTTGTTCTTTCAGAAGAAGATATACAGGGAGAAAAACGTGAATGAAGTTGGCAGTCTGAAAGTTATTCCCATAGTGTGCTTTTACGGACACAAATCCATGACGTCACTGACAAATGGACTGTGTGATGTTGGTAGATGCAGACTACCTGGTTGAGGTCCGAAATAGGATAGTAACCGATGGTTAGATACCTTGAATGATAAGGCTCACAATCGTTTGCAGTGGCGCAGGTGCATCCAGTCTTAGTGTTCTCTCAAATTATAACATTCTGAATTCCTCTTCACCTCTTCCTTTCTCTTTCTAAATTTATCTCACTGAATTATGCTTCTAGAATCTTGTCTTCGAACCCTAATCTTCCCTATTACTGCTAATACTTCTACTATCGCTATCACTATTGGATTTGAACTGACAGTTGCGTCTCTGTGCTAATGCGGTATGGCAACCTGAACTGATGTACTTTCGTACGAAGTTCTGCGTTGTAACTAACTAACTAACTACATCCATGGTCGCTGATTGTCAAGGACATATAAATTATATACCAACTAGTTTTTTCCCATATCACTGTCTCTTTTCTTTTTTCTCTTAACCTTAGCATTGTTGAAATCAAGAGTAATTAATGTTACAGTACAAGTTCATCTGATGGTTATTCTGCATCAGTGCTTTCGATATTGTCTCGTTATTTAAAGTATGTAGTTTGAGACAAAGCTA
Organism: Schistosoma turkestanicum; assembly: GCA_944470395.2. Classification (NCBI taxonomy): domain Eukaryota; kingdom Metazoa; phylum Platyhelminthes; class Trematoda; order Strigeidida; family Schistosomatidae; genus Schistosoma; species Schistosoma turkestanicum. The sequence continues at coordinate 28,337,459 of OX103973.1, forward strand.
TCACAGTCTAAGAAAGTATTATTCTATACAATGTAATTCATATGTGCCATACTGATTAGTGTCATAAAAGTATAAAACCAAAGCCATATAAGCTATTTACCGATTGCTTCCAAGGATTTATCATAATGCATATTTAATAATATTAAAAATAATGCGACTTTAACATAAGAATGCAAACTTTTATTGGGTATCTTGCACTATATTATGAAAAAAACATTTCTCAAATGTATATATCACGATAATATTTTCTGTTAACATTCAGTATAAAAAATTAATAAATTTAAAATCAAAGTTAGTTATATTCGGACACTATTCTGAATCTTATTTCAAAGTTTATCTCCTCGATTCCTTTACATCTGAATATTGCTACTGTTCACCGTTGATACATGACCCTAGTGAATGTTATCCACCAAACTATTGAATCATTATAGCCACCGATATACACTTCACTGGTAATAAGTAGCTGGAATTTGACAAAGAATTATTTACAAAGAAACAGATTTTGAATGTTTTTTTCGTTAATTGATATTGTCAGAGGTTTTTTCTAACCTTATTTTTGAATTTTATGAAAATCTTTTATTTTACCAACTGTTCACTTATGTTGTTTTCAATATTTGTCACATAGATGTGACATTTTTTATAGAGAGAATAAAAAAGCTTTGTTGACCATTGTTCTGTTTATTTCACCTTGTATCCAGTTTTTCGTAGTAGGTTTTTCCCCTACTCACTAGATATATTTATCTGCTAGATAGGAATGGGAAACTTAAACCATTCTGACTTTCTTCTTTATCACTTTTTCTCCCCTTTTTAAAAGCTTTCACTTCATCAACATCATCCTTGTCATAAGCGTCATCATCAATTTCATCAAGGTACATGTCATTATTATCTGTTTAAGTAAGTCAACCAAATAATTGAACATTGACCTGTAGACAGCATTCAAACAAAAATTGTCGCCAAACATAATAAGACTGACTAACATACTTCATCATGTTATACAAATTTGTCCTTCTTGAAAAAGCCGAAGCTAAATTTACGAAATACAATTTGAAAAAGAATTAGCTGTTTTATTCACTTATACAGAGAAGTTGATAAAAAAGGTAGAATGACTTAAACGTGTCTTTTTGTTTGAATCTATTAAGTGACAATCTTAAGCGTGCATATAAATACATAAGCTAGCGCACATTAAGTGAATTTCAAATGGTGACAACGAATGGATTAAAAGACACATTATGTTAAGTGTCCAATGGTATTGATAACAGAAACAGCAACAACAACTGATGCTTCTTTCTCAAAATATTTAGCAAGAGTTGAGACTAACATCTATCTATGTGTTTGCTTAATAGAATCAAATCGTGAATTTGATAAATACATCACTGATGACAGATTATATATATATATATATATATATATATATATATATATTTAATTCTGTGTAAACCACCTACGATCGTTGTTACGTCCATAAACGACCACTCTAACCAGAAATCTGTAATGTCCACTGAAATACAAATAGGTGATAAATAAAACGATTGTTAGTTGTATATTGCACCTGTTATCCCCCCTCCCCAATGGGGCATAGACTGCCGGCCATTATTCTCCCACCTACTCTGTCCTGGGCTTCCCTTTCCAGATCTGTCCAATTTTGTTCATTCTTCTCATGAATGCCCCTATTTCTCGGCGTAAATTGTTCCTTCACCTTCCTTTTTCCTTTGATCTTGAGGGTTCCAAAAGAGGGTTTGTCTTGTGACTCAGTTGAATGCTTTCCGTAGTGTGTGTGTCCTATCCACTTCCAGCGCCTCTTCTTGAATTCCTCCTCGGCTGGAATCTGGTTTGTTCTCTCCCACAGTTGTTGCTGATGGTTTCTGACCAACGCATCCTAAATATTCTGCTCAGAAAACTGTTAGCAAACTCTGGTATCTTTTAGGGGATGGCTTTAGTAGTTCTCCAAGTTTCCGTCCCATACAGTAGAACTGTCTTGACGTTTGTTTTAGAAAAGTGTGAATTTGGTGTTGGTTAATAGTTGTTTGGAGTTCCATATGTTGTTCAGTTGTAGAAATGTTGCCGCTGCCTTGTCTATCCACGCCTTCACATCTTCATCAGTTCCACCTTGCCCATCAATGATTCTGCCCAAATAAATAAAGGTTTTTACGTCCTTTAAGGCATCTCCATCAAGTGTGATTTGGTTAATGCATGTTGTGTTGTATGTGAGGATCTTGCTTTCCCCTTTATTTATGTTGAGACCTACTGCTACACTGGTTGTCTTCTCCTGCATTTGTTGTTGAGTGTACGATAGAAGAGCCAGGTCATCTGCGTAGTTCAGATCGTCCAGTTGCGTCCTGACTGTCCACTGTGTCCCGTGCTCCTTTCCAGACGGTGACGTCTTCATAAACTAGTCAATCACCAGGAGAAAGAGAAAGGGTGAGAGTAAGCAACGTTGTCTATTAGTTGTCCACCGTGCACGATTTTTCAGTTTAATCTGTCATCAGAATTCCGTATAATGTTGACAATCTTCTCAGGCACACCGCAGTGTTGAAGAAGCCTCTATAGTGTTGTTCTATCTGCACTATACGCCGGATTTAGTTGCATTTCACTGTTTTTGTTCATGTTAATTCATAAACTCAGTGAATAGGTTCCAGTTCTAATATAAACAACAACACTGATGTAAATAAGATTTAAAAAACCCCGCTTCATATTTGACAATGAACCAAAATCGATCAAATCTACGAAAATTTTTTGATATGATCGTAGTATGTAATGCTAGCTGTCACCAATGCAGACACATCTTCATTGATCTCCCATCCGCTTATTTATTTATTCATATTAAAGGTAAAAATTTAAGGAGTAGAGATTAATTGTTCACTAATTCATTTATACAGTAAATAAGACATCAGTATGTTTATTGGATATACATAACGGTAATAGCAATAATAATAATGCTTAAGAAATGAAAAACTTTGTCAATTAGATGCTTCCATACTTATTTAAAAAATAATTTTAATTCAGTATTGAACATGGAGAATTTAACCTTGAATGACACACCAAATGACACACATTTATGAATACTTTTAGCACTATTCTATAAATATTAGAAATTTCACCAATTATTTTTAGTTTTTAGTTAGAATACACTTAATAGTGATTAATATACACTTATCTAGACAAGACTATTATAAATGAATCCTCTGTTATAATGACTGACTTCCTGCCACCTATAAAAGGCTACATTATATCCGTGATGGTATATTCATAAGTTTTTGTTACAAAAAGTATCGACTCAAGTTACCTCGAAAGATACTAGGGCTTTTTTAAGGAGGAATATTTGATAGTTATTTCTTACATTTTCTAAAACGTGAAAATAATGTTTACAACCTGTTATGAGAATGTTTACTCATTTTCTAAACAGTGTTTCAATGTTAAGTTGCGTGTCATTGTAAAAATTTAAGGTAAATTGTTGGAAAAAACTCATTTTTCTACAATTTAACTGGTTGAACTATGTGTACAAAATATTTTATCGATTGAATAAAAACACCTAATTAGATGAGTTTGTTTATTCAAAGCATTTGTCTTGTTTTTAGTGAGTGAAATATGTCTGCATCTGTCATCATTTATAATTCCGTCCTTTGATCTTTTTAAATCAAATTAGTTCCTGGTGTTTCATGTTCAATTTTTACAATTGTAACAACATTCTTACATTACGCATCTTATTGATTTGATTCCAATAATCAACTAACTAATACTAAAAGAGTCTATTGAATTGTTGCTTTTTATGAATTTAACTTAACATTTAGAAAATGTATCTACTTGTATGTTTTCACAGTTATTCGGTTTCATGGAAAGTCACAATTATCAATGTATTCTATGTAAATGCAACAGTTTCACAGCATGTTTGACAAGTCTTCGACATTGTTCTAAATGTAATCATTCATGGACATTTCATGGTAAGTTGAATCGGCAAGTATTTTTGTTGTTCTTGTCAGTCTATTGAAACTCAATTTGAATGAGCCTTGACCACTGATTAAAAAAATTGTCACAAGGATAGAATTGATTTTCTTGAAACCATTACCGGTTCACCTTACTCGGTAAACGGAACGAAGATCAACGATGCAGTGACACGATAGGCTACTCTATACGATTGTCTCAGGCCTCGCTGACTAGAACAAGAAGTCTTGATAAGGCGTAGAGAATGTATTCTACAGGCATCCAGAAAGGTTGAGGCTATCAAGCACACAACTCAAGCTTATTTATATAATTGATAAAACGCACTTGGTGAGAGCCACAAAATAGCGTACTCAAATACTCCATCAATCAATGACGGTCAAGGATTTTCCGCGAGGGAGATGTAAGCTGAAAGTCAACAAAGCGTCTTTGACGCGAAAACAATGAAATTCAAAAATTCACAATAAAATTAAAAAATTAGGACCTTTTTCAAGTGAATTCTGGGGATTTAATGTCTTCAACAAGAATTTAGAATTGACTGTAAAGTATCTGATCGGAGATTAGGTACATTTTACATTTCATGACGTTGAGTGACATAAAAAAATGAGCTATTTTATTAAATTGGTAATCGGTACATCAAGAGGTGTATGAGGTGGACATTGAAAATCTTACGCTTGATCATTGATGAGAGCTTATTAGTGCACATTGAGCAATTGTACTCAAGGTTTTTATTATTTCATCTTGTTTTTGTCTTATCCAACTGTATTTCGAATATTTAGAAAAAGACTAATCATCATGTATCATAATAATAATAATAATAATAATAATAATAATAATCAGTCAGTTGTTTATTATGAATTGAATAATTTGTTAACTGATTTGTTACTTCGGTAGAAAAAATTATGAACACGGGAAATAAATATAGATTTTCTGCAACCAAACATATGATAGTAAACTATGAATAGAGTTGACTTACAAGTTGGATAGTTTTTTAGGAATGTGAATGTGAAACTGTTTAAAACTACGGCTACTTTATGTTATCCTCAATGGACTTATTTGTGAACACTGGGAATGATATTTGCACACATTACACACATTCACTTTTCAATTAATCATAGAAACTTAATTATTTTTATCTAAAGTAAACTATATCAAGCTATTAGTCCTTTCAACAAGTACTCCAAATGATGAATGAATAGTTCATTCCTACTTTTCATATATTTAAAGTTTAGATTGGGTTGGGAATAATCTGATCGGCCTGAAGCAATAATCATTTAAATGCATTGAATTGTTGAACGTCCAGTGTGATTCGTGTTATCATTTGAGCTTTCCTTTTTTGTCAATAATGAAGATTACATTTGATTAGTGTAATTTGACAAGTCTAAAATAGGATGAAACTAGTGTCTTGAATTTTGACACTTAGCATCATTCAACTTTGTTACAACTTGCAAACGGAAGTGATGTGAAAGCAAATCTCTCAGAATCAGCATATATCAACAGAGATCGACTGGACGAAATCTTACATATTACCAACAGGAAAACCCATCGATGTTTAAAGCGATCTGCTCATGAACATTCAGATGTAGATGCATTAAGTTGATGACAGTTAACAAAGAGAATGATGTAATATTTTATTCTGAACTTCACTATTAGCCTTATATCTAATCTAATTATTCCATGTTATTTATGAAGAATTATTTACAATGTCTAATCATTATTTATATGTATCATTTCATTTCTTTACTTTTAAAGCAATAGAAATTTTTTCAAAGCATATCAATCATTTCAATGAACTCACATTAGCAATCACAACATCATCAACAATCAACTACTGGATGCATATTGTTAACATTCTATATCAATTGACAAATTTAATTCTATATGGTTGTCATTTAATTCCAATACGAATGAAATTTTTGCTAGATTATTTCAATGAGATTTATTCGACAAAATGTCAATTTGAACAAATTTTACAAATATTCGATTGGTCGTTAACAGATTATACACATGGTTACATGATAAATGTAAGTTTCTGTTTATATTTGTTTAGATAATATTGGTGAGTTTTGTCTAAGAAGAGAAAAAACTAGTCGACCTCATTGTATTTTCAATTCTTATGTAGGATCCAAACTGAGGTTTGGGTTGAGGAATAACTGTCTAGGTAGGTTAGATATACGTCTTGCCCAGTCAAAGGGTAAATAACGGTTCTAATATTCATAATAAATATAAATTTACATCAATACCTAAATAAATATTACCAATCAGTTATTCCACCAACAATTGTTCAAATATTCAAGTCGACAGCAACAAATAAATGTTATTCTATCCCTTGTGGATAGATCAGATTTGCTCGACAGATAATATTTGGTCACTTTATAACATAGAGTGCTTCAATTCACAATCAAAATGCACAATTACAGTCAAAGCAAGCGACACAATCGAAAGAGGAACAACTCAATATGGCTGTGGCCATAACTAAGTATCAGCTTAAACAACATGAATGCAGTTCAGAAAGAAACACAGAAACTCAGTGAAGGCAAAAGAAATAGAAACTATATTAAAATACAAATATTATCATCTCAGAAATGGAATCGAACAGATTAACAAAATGTACAACTGAAGGAATCAATAAAGACATATTACAAATATATACATGGAGGGATTTTCACAAACAAAGCCCTCAAAAATGGATCTTACATCACAGACTTCAGGAAGTCCAGTTAAGTCAGAATACACTGAGTATTAATTTGAATGAATTGTATTTAGATTTTATGTGATTCTAAGGTTGTATTCAGCATAACTGGTTTTACAAATGGCTACTTCAAACTATTACTGTTTCAAAATGAAAATTATTGATGTATTGATAAACCAGCTAAATGTTTCTACTTATTGACGGTAGAAAAGAAAAGCATTTGAAATTTTTTATGCATATTCATTAAAAAAATGTGTATTTATCGTTTTTCTTTTTCCTTTTGAAAGAATTTCAAACAATCAATATTGAATATGTGTACACCGGATGAAGAGTATATAATTTTAAACCAAATCAAACATTTACCATATTTAAAATCATTAGCTAATGATTTATTAAAAACTATTCAACTTGATTTCATTCAAGAGATCAATTTAACAAACATAGAGATTATGCAGGATAATGCAGCAAAGCGAGTTCCAGTATCTTCTGTATCATTAACGAATAATACTTTTTCATGCTGTGAAGTTTTACTTTCTCAGATTATATCAAGTGAAAAATTATCAAATGCTCAATTATTCAATTCAGACATTTTATTAAATTCACTCACAAATAAACACAATGACAACAATTCAGGCATATTCATTCAGTGTTTAAATGAAATATTTGATAATTTAAAAAATAATAATGAAATTGGGTATATTGGATTTTCATCTGTAGTCAATTCAATTCCAACTGAAAATTCTCACATAAATATTTATTCAGATGACCGGATTCATAGTGATGTTCGTAATCAGCTCAACCGTCCACAACATGATCAATTTGAAAGACACGACACAGTGAATAAGATAAATGAACTATTCAACGGTAATTGTGAACTTTTACTGAATTGGAACAGTAACCTTTTAATAACTCTATTAAACAACCAACAGCAAACTGGAAAATCAACTAATCAAACCAAAAATTTAAACAATGCCACTGTCACTTATTTGATAAATGGTCTAAGCAAAGAAGGTAACATAACGTTTTAACTTTTTCGGAAAAAAACTTTTTTTTAAGCAAGAGAAAAACATTCAATGAAATTCTGTTTATTACCCTTGGTGAAATAAAGTAGTTTATTTATACGATTCCGTGTTAGTTATATGTAGTCGGCAGAAAACCCTGGACCTAGGTTTCTTGCTAGCTAATAATTATCAGTAAAGAAAATCTGAGAGATTATGTTAAACAATGCTGCTAGGTAATGTGGGTTTAAATTTCACATAATGGATAAAATCTCAAAATTACCGCCAAACCTTTTTGATAAATGTGATTTATCAGAAAACTAGGTTCAAGGTTTCCTAGTTTCTTCAAGAACTTAATATCAGACCATAAAGTACTTGATATTGACTCACACAGATCGGTGATCATATTCTAACTTGTTCTACAGAATCTGATCATAATTAAAGACAAGATGAGTGTAATATTGGTTACAACACAGTTATTGTTAAACTAGGAGAATGTTGATGAGATCGAGAAATTAACATATTTTCGTGGTATTCAGTCAAACCATTATATATTCTCAGTGTAAAAGTAACATTACACCTGCAAACAGAATATTCAACAATCATTCATGGAGAATTTACATGTTGGATAAGAGTTTAAAGGAAAAAACTTTGATACTATGTTGATTAGCACATTAAGTCTCTTTTTTAAATAGTCTCCAGGAATATGATTAACTACAAGTCAGTCTTGACAAGCTTATGGAGTGTTCTCTGATTTTTTTTTAAATGATTTTCTAGTTGTTGTCAGTCGATCTTTAGAATTGTTTTCGTGTAAATAAACAAAATCTTAAGGAGTTAGGAAAGTTCCTTAGATATGTGTTACAGTATTTGCCTATCAGTCTCGTTATTTGAACCAGATTAATATCGAACATGATAACACAGAGAAGCTTTGATGAGTTGCAACCTTTGAAGTAAGTTAAAAATAAAAAGAAACAGAATAATAAAATTTCTTTTCATTATTTGAGCTTTTCGCTTGCTTCTGAGAAATTTATATTATTTGTGACTTAGAAGTAGTTAGTATTTACTATAGTAGCAATGAAGAAATAGCCAGTATACATTTTATCGAAGAGAATATTCCGTTAAATATGCCTAAAATCATTTATTCTTACTGTCGACTTTTAATGATAAACTTCAAGTCCAATCATAACTTTTATCTAGATTCTTTATCCAAACGTATTGATTCAAATCAAATCAAACAATCTGATGAGGATGATTATGTTTCGACTCAAGAAATAATAAGGAATATACCAGTAATAAGTACTACTACTACTATTACCAACGATCAGAGTTCAGTGAAATATCCGTCTATATCAATTAATCAAACTTCAGTCAAAAGGAATGAATGTGAACAACGAAATAAAAAGCGTGTTATGTGTCCAAATTGTAAGAAGACATTTTGTGATAAAGGTAAATTCAATTCAGTTGCTTTTCTTCCATTGTATAATTAATTTGTAGTGTTACAGTGTAGAGTGACTTAAGTTGGACAAATATTCAAAACCAAGAAAGCCTTGGATAGCCTTTGTTTTAGTATGGAACCTTTCAGCAGTACTCATCCTGACCTCATCAGGAATCGAATTCAGCAACTTAGTAAGAGTTAGCTGCCATCTACTGGTGACATTGCATTACCATCACTCTTACTTACTTAACATGGTTAATCGATAGAATGAATTGAATCCACTGATAATTATTATACTATAGTAAACTAGAGCAATGCAATGTGAATATGAATACTGAGGTTCGATTGGCATCCATCAAAAAGTCTGTAATGGAACAAAACGCAGTCATGTTCTTGACTTTAGTGTTACCTACTAATAATGACATAACCTTTTATTGTGAGGATTAGGTTAACATTTAGTTGGCGACAATTCGAACAGAATTCAAAAGTTATTTAGATGTATTTAAAACATTTTGTACGAGTTACAGTCATATGTGTTGGATCATACCGTTGGATGCCATCTCAGTGGTCTGGAGATTAAGTGTTTGAGCGCGATACAATCTTCACAACCTTATAATGACAATCATACATATAATAAAGTGTAACATTGATATATGATATAAGGTGACGTACTTAACATTGATGAAGAAAGAAATTAGAGTAACAAAGAGTGATAATAATATCTGTGCATAAACAGGATTGAGGCCGTTTGAAGTCAAAGTTCAAAAAAACATAAGAAAAGGGTGAAACAGTAATTAAATGAAGTCCAAAAACATATAAGTGAAACCGAAATCCGACAATTATGGTCTTTTGTCTGTCAAACTGTTTTGTTATTCTAAATTAAAGGCTAGGTTAAATTATGTGTTCTTACTGAAAACTTATGCATCGTTGCTGGTTACCGACAAATTCTCATTGGATGTAGGTCAACTTACACAACAAGTGAATGGTTATATATTTTAAGATGAAAATCAACATGAAATGATAGTATGAAGACTAAGGATATTGATATCACAGTTGAGGCGAAACTATATAAATTCATTATATTTCGTAGTTTCTCATCAGCTGCGTACAACCATATAGGTTACGAAGTATAACAGTGATGTATAATACAATACAAATTAATTGACAATGATATTTGTCAGTACTCTGAACTTACCCCCTTGACCGATCAACTAATTCGAACAGCTCTTATTTATGTGTGCCAAAAGTATTCAATTTGAGTTTGCAAATGTATTGTGTTGACAAACTGATGGAGTCGCCATTGGTAGCTTCTTGGACCAAGTTCTGGCTGAAATATTTATGTGAGACCTGGAACAAACGAGGCTTAAGCACACAATGGAAGAAACTACATTCTATTGCAGAAATGTTGATGGCGTGTTTCTTGTTTTGCAACAATCCAAAACGCGCTATGTAGCCATTTATTCTATTTAACAAAGCACATATTAATGTAGATTTTACTATGGAACATGAAATAGGAAGTAAATTCCATGTTTTAGATGTTAGAAGGAAGTGAAATTCATATAGAAAACTGCAACTACACACCTGTCTCGAAGATACATAGGATGAATTTTATCTAAACTACAACAGTTTCTGTCCGATCAATTACAAAAAGGAGTTTGTACAAACATCTTTTGACTGCAGTCGTGAACTATGTTCTGAAGAAAGCCTGGATGATGAACTTCCCTTCATTACAACTTGTCTACATGAAAATGCATACCCACGGAAATTAATTGAGAAATGTACCAGAACTAACTAACGCGTTGATTATGATACAGTGAGAAAGAAAACCTTTTTCTTTACTTTCCCTTCAAACAAGATGAAATTACTAGAATTGTCAGTCACAGGATAAATGACGCTTTAAGGATCTCTTATCAAGTAGCAAGTCTTCTAACACTATATGAAACAAACTGTTCACTCAAGTAAACAATAGTCGATAAGTCCTTCTTTTCAGTACCTCTAACTGCGTCCATGTATAACAACTGGAGAATTTTCCATGGTGTTTGGAGATTTAATTTAGTCTTTCGATTAAAAATTTTGATAGGTACTTGTAGTTTTAACGATGATTTAGTTACTTCTGAATTATCATTTCGTATATAATGGCTTAATTTGGCGATTTTATGATTATCTTTTCAAAGTAGATGATTGTTTCCACCAGTCTGAACAAAATGTAAGGTATCTACACATCAGTACATAAATGGTCAATGTTCTCTTGATCTCGCCCAGTAACTTAGTTCGATACTGTTAGGATTAAAGTTACATGTACGTTTGAGCTACTTACAAGTTAATCAGTAGCAACACCAGTACAACAAAAATAAACAAATTGTTCGTTGTTTTCAACTTTCGTTTTATATCTTTCTATATCGTGATAGGAGCCCTTAAAGTTCATCACAGTGCAGTACATTTAAAAGAAATGCATAAATGCACTATAAATGGATGTAATATGTGGTTCAGTTCAAGACGAAGTCGTAATCGTCATTCAGCTAATCCAAATCCGCGTTTACATACGTAATATATTAATAATGATAAAAATAATTAAAATCACAATAATGTTACAAATTATTTACGTAAGTCTTGATATTTAAAATTTAAAATTATCATTTATCACTTCTGTATTTCATTTCACTTTTTTAATGAACTTAGTCAATGTTTTCACTTATTCTGGTCATCCTCATTAGTAGTAGACACTTCTAATTGTCAGTAAGGTCAAGCCAATTAACTTCATATATTTAGGGGGTGAAACTATTTAAGACTGTTTAAACCAAGTTGAAATTATTGACATTTTTTGGGGACGTTTATCCCCAGAGCTCACTTGGAAAAGGTCCTAACTTTGTGATTTATTTCTGAAATTTTGAATTTCTATGTTTTCATGCCAAAGACGTTTAGTTGACCTTCAACTTACATTTCCCATTCGTAAAATCCCTGAATGTCATTGGTTGATGCATTCTCTTAGTATGTTTTTTGTGGCTTTTCCAAGGGCGTTTCTATCATTGTATAAAGAAGCCTGATTTGAGTGCTCATCAATCTCTACCTCTCTGAGTGTCCATGAAAAGTTTCCCTCAACATCTTATCAAGACTTCTTCATTTAGTTAGCTGGGCCTGGCAAAATCGGATTAGAATAGCCTATCGTGTCACTGTATCGTTGATCCTCGTTCCGTTTACCGTGTAAGGTGAAATCGCAGTAGTTTCAAGCATATCAATTCACGAGCATGTCATATTTGAAGCTGAACTGATTTATTGTCATATTTTTCTTCACGGTAAATAAAAATTGTAACTAAATTCTGGAATATCTTAGAGAATATATTAAATATGGATAATTCTTTCTGAAATCATATAATTTTATTATAAGGCTAAATATATTACAGTTGATTATATGTTATAACTATGCGTTAATATCTTCAGAAGGTCGGTCGCATAAAACTGTTGACCCATACAATACGACGGCTGGCAACGAGGGATCTCCAATCATCTCTATCCTGGGCTCAACCTTTCTGTTGTTGTCAAGTGCTATTCAAGATCGCAATATCTGTCTAGAATTTTTGGTCCCATGCATAATTTGGTCTATATCTTTTCCTTTTGTCTTGGAGATTCCAAGTTTCGGCATTCTTTGTAATTGAATTTGATGATGTGATAGACTCAACTCTGGTATATTTCTCTAGTCTCCTCTTCAGCAAGAAGCTGCTTTGTTTTCTGTCAAAGTGTATTGCTCCTGATGGTTTCTGGTCAACAGATCTGGAATTCCTTGCGAAAACAGCTGTTTCTAAAAATCTGAACGTTGTTGATGATGATTGTGGTAGTTCTCCAGGTCTCAACACCAGACAGTATGGCTGTTTTAACATTTATATTGAAAATTCAACTTCGGTTTATAACAAGATTTGAATTGTCTACCCTTTAAAGTATGATCGAAGTGGTTTTGTAAGATTATTAGCGAAAGCACTTTTTACACCATGATATTATTCTCTATATTTAAATGTTTGTAACAACTAGATTAGAGAATAGAATCTATTCGTTGTCGGCGATTGAACTCGACGAATAACGCAAAGTGCTGAATACAACTGAAAAACATACATGTATATACTGCATACAATAATAAATGGAATCAGTAAATTAAAAATCCTAAAAATAGGTGAAATTCTTAGTAGTAAGATGAGAATCTTTATGAATTTCCAACTAACCATTTGGTTAAGAAGACAAATTTTTGAATAGGTCATCTTAGACCAGCTGCATAGTTTATTCACCAGATAAGATATTGTAGATCTTTAAATTTTTGCTTGTGTGCATTGATTCTTATGTATCGGCATCATATTCTATCAGAAGATATACAAGAAGAAAGGTCTGAATGAAGTGGGTGGTTAGTATCGGATAAGATAACACTTGCCAAGAACTTGTAAGATTTCCAATGTCTAGTTACAACTATCTTCATAACGACCTTTAAAAATTCACCAAATTCCTTACTAACTGCTTTCAACTCTCTTCACAACACTGCAAATTCTTTTCACAAAAGTCTGTAAAGTAATAATGGGAAACAGTAAAGAATGACATGTAATATACTCGAGCTTTCAGATCATAAATATAGATGTCTATGAATGTTAAAATTATGTAGCTTTTTTACATAATTAGTCAAAAAGAAAACTTTCTTCGATATTAATAAAACATTTGAAGACAAAGAGAGATTAAAAGGGAAATCCTACACCAAAATAAACTACCTTTTATGCTGTTTTTAGTTCGTAAAAACGTTGAACAATTTCGTCCAAGCACAGTAAACTGTTCTCTTCCAGATAGGTCAGAACTTAGCAAGTTCGTTATCCAGCTAATGGTGTTGATGCTGACAAGTTTATTTTTTACTAATAGTCTTGAAATAGAGTCAAAAGCAAATGTGTGGTATAGAAATATGCATTGAAATTTAGATTATGATAGTTTGTGATTTTTCCAACTAGTAAGACTGGGCAAATTCTTATAAACGGAAATGACTTTATATGTATATGACCATTGCCTTAAATCTGTTTCATATCAAAAACATCAATTCTACTACAGCTGCACATTTTCATAATGTAACTTTAGTAATGGCTTGTAATTTCTTGTCGATTACAATTGATCATTCTTTGTCGGCATATTTAGTATGTCATTTACAATGGGACCCAAGACATATGTTTTATCCTACTTAAGTTGATAGAGATGGATCAGCTACAACCCTTAATATTAACAGAGGAAAAATGTAGACCCCTGCATTATATAGCTTCATTCCTGTCAAATACATTAATGGTTATCTGAGCTCAGTTGCTCATTAAATAACACGTTGCTGCATAAAGTGACTGATGTCGAATATGAGTCTGAATGTGAATATTAACACTTGAACACATTCACATTCACTGAACATGTCCCAAAACTAGTTGAAGCATATTTCATAAGGACCTAATATCTTTTTATGAAGATTACTATACTGTTTATTTTTTATAGCTTCTATTAATTATCGAAAATGCTTTGTCTAACTTTTCATTTTCCTTTTTTAGAATAAATGAAGTAAATTCAATGCAACAGTTATTTAAATCAACGTTACATCATTGTTTAATGATACTGTATATAACAATTATTGATCTTTGAAAGTGAATTAAGATTGGAACATTGAAATCCTATTGGTTGGATTTTTTTTATTTTAATGAATTGTAATGTTACATTCATTGTTAAATGTATACATAGAACCTAATGAAATTTGTCTTATTTACGTTTTGATAATCATACATTTACAATACATTTGATTGCACTCAATTGATGCACTGGTCTATCGGTAAGCCCTAGTCAGTAATATAGAACTTGACACAAGTGTATACCTGTTCGCGGTTGCACATTTTACAGCAGTTTTTAAAATGAAATAAATTATTCACAAAATGAATCATTGAAGAAATTGAAAAGACTAACATAATCTGAAAGATCCAAATCAGATCAAAGAATAGCAAGTTTGAAGTGATAACAAACTTACGTTTTTATACTAATAAATTGAGTGAATGTGTTATGCTCGTCAGGTGACATGCTTAAAATTGTTACTAGTTCACCTTACTCGGTAAACGAGAGCGAAGACAAATAAAACAGTGATACGATAGGCTACTCTAATCCGAGTGTCCCAAGGCCCCACTAAGTAGAGGAAGAAGTCTTGACAAGACGTAGAGGTCCTCAAGCACACAAATCGAGTTTATTTATATATGATAGAAAGGTCCTTGGGAGAGCCACAAAAATAGCGTACAAAAATAACACATCAACCAATGACAGTCAAGCATTTTCCGAGTGAGAAATATAATCTCAAGGTCAACTGATCAGCCCATGCGCAAATGCATAAAATTCAAAATTAGGATCTTTATCAAGTGAGTACTAGGGATCTAACATCCCCAACAGAATGCAGCTGTGAACCTATGATCGATCTCAGTTTATGTTTAAACAAAACTACATTTAACTATAGGATGAAATTATTCTGCAAATTCAAACCAAGAAGTTCACATCTACTAAATTGATTCACATCTACAATAGAAATAAATAATATCGTATTGAATAGAATAATTTACTCAGATTTATAAAAGTCACAGTAAAATTCTTACTTCTATTCCTAATAAATGTGATTCCCTAATTTGTGTTATCATCAAGTTCATTAGTTGTTCTTGGTGAATCAACCTTCTGTTTAGCCATTTCCTGTCCGTATTAATTAATAAGGTAACAGTGAATATGTGTAATACTTATTAAAGAAGCAAATAAAATGAGCAGAAAAACAACATGTAATCGTCAATGCATTAATTTCTAAAGCTAGATTCTACTAAGCAGGAATAGGAATTTACTTCGCCCGCTATCCGTTTTGCTCTGAGGACATGATGGACAATGAACAAGTTCAGCTAAGACAAATATTGATCAGCAGTGGTTACCTTTTCAGGTTCAGTGAAAGAAACCTGAAAGATCGTCTATAGTTTCAAATAAAGTTCATGAATATTGATTTTCAAGGGAATGTTGTAGTGAAGATTCTGAGAAATCGATTTACGAAATCTTGAAATAAAAACATTTTTCATTCGGATCTTTGTATCAGTATGTCAAAAATAAGATTCGACTTTGGAATAAATCAACATGCGTTGATAATTTTAATTGTTCCTGTTAAGTAGATTGCAATGACACACAATAAATACACTTTCTGAACACAACTTATGATAGTACTCGCTGTGGCTTTTAAAAGAAGAATTCTGAACAGTTATCAGCTCAATAGAGGAACATCTCATCAACTCTGATCATTTCACTGCACTGGAATTGCTTCAAAAAATAATCTATACATTTAAACTAGTCAGACAGAAAACCTGTGCACTGTGGAGACTTTGGTCGCTCAATAGTTCGATCATGAACTCTATGTGCATCTGCAACACGTTCAATCTCTAATTCTTTCCTAGTTCTTACACTAATTACTGTATATTGTTTTGTTTTGAATTTTTATACTGTATACCTTCAATCAATAAACAGTAATTGTCATCCTCATAAAATTCTTCATAATTATTTTGTAATTGTTATTATTATCTACATCATTTTCATTTTATTTTTCATCTGTTCAATGGACAATTATTTCTCCTATTCTTGATCAATAAATTGTTTTCATCTCTTCACATCTTACGATAATCTCTAGAATTTTACGCAAGTGAATGTTAGTGTTTAAAATTTTTCAAACTCTTTATAATACGATATCTTTCAAGAATTAAATCAACCTATAGAATTATTAAATCACTTTAAATACAAGTGAACAACTTTAATAAATGATATCATCGAAATCAAAATAGTCTTGATCGAACTATTGTTTTTGCTCAACATTGATAAATAATGAATGATTAGAGTTGAAATAATAATCTAACCAGTTGCTTATTAAAAGTTATGAATTAAAGTTTACTTTCCTGAGAACTTTCTTGTTAGTTGAGGAATACAGAACATTTGAAATTTAACTTTTTATTCGTTCAGCCTTGCATAATGAGGTTATTAGGTTTTAAAATTCAAAAAATAATGCAGTTCACTGAAATATCAGATCAGTTGGATCTTTTTTGAAATCTTTGCTGTAGAATATTTTTAATATAATGCCAGTTATGACTTCATCACACTCATTCAAATGAAAATAATTGACATTATTAACTTCGTGTTACTTGATAAAACTCTGGTGAATTATTTTCGAATAACTTGATTTGCATACTTGTGAGTAGTATAGATTACTATCCCGAATGAAGTCACTTATTGACAATAATTTAGTGCTTTGATTTCAATTTACAGACTATTTATAACTTTTTTTATTTTGATTAATGGTTATCAGATTACCTGTCAACGCTGTTTTGATTTTCACTAGTATTTTGACCAATCCTTGGTCACTTTTCGATTTAGAGTATTCGTTCGAAAGTTGTTTTTCACTGTGTTCAGTATCAGTAAATAAATTCATCCTTAATGATTTTCGTCGGCAAAAAGGAAATATTTACTAACTTAAATGCCATCGAAAATTAATCCAAAAAATCTATCGTTGTATTTTTGGATTAAAAAGTGTATATTTTGTTTTTATCTAATTGAAAAATGATTGTAAGCTGCAAATACAAAGTTATAGATCTCTGAATTGATCACCGAAAAGACTTGAATTGTAATATATTAAGGAGTTTTGTTAAATTAACTATAATTTTTAAAATGCTGTAATACTTTGGCTTTCTGAAAATGATTTTCAAAAGACTAGTAACTAAACTATAGAGTTATGTTACATCACACTTTTTGATATGCAAATAATTTTGTATCTGAAAACTAAGCCAGATGATTTGTAATTATTAACTGACAGTTTTAGACACAATCTAGGTTATTTAAACTTGTAATCAAACAACTTTTAAACAGCTGTATAGAAAAGCGAACTATAAGCAACGTTTTCGTTCAGATAATGAGCCTTATTCTAAGCCACATTCAACGTTCAAATGATTGAATGAAGTATTCAATTAACAAAAGTATCAAACCCTATTTGATGAATAAATCTAACATTTCAGCATAGAATCTTTCATGAAAAAAGTCTGTATCTGTCACTTGATGTTATTTGCTAACAGAAACTGATATGTTGAAAAAAAAGTTTTTGTAAATGAATGATGATATAATCAGTTTAGTTATAGTGAATTGAATATGATCAAGATTGTGTGGATATGCTTTAAGGAAGTTTGAATATTTAAACAAATTGTGTAATGAAGGTTGGTGATTACTCGCAGGAATAGAATTACTAACTCATCTGTGATATAAGTGAACTGAAATTCGGATATACACTTATATAAAGAATATGTGTAAGCAAAAATGAACTTCAATGCATTTCATGTAAAGCGAAAAATCACTCCAAGATTTGATATTTAGTAGGTCATCATTTATCAGTCGATGGAATTAAGAGTTAATTATGAAGTTGACTTGTTATCCATTTTATTAAATTTTCTGATTAAATCAGCAAATATTACACAATTTTACCGTATATTCACTCAACTTCACGTGATAATCATAGTAATGAGAACTAGTCAATTACATTCTTTATGTTGACTATTATTTTTATCCCTAAATATATTGTCAGACTGTATTACATACTATTTATTGATAACAGGATTCGAAAATGTTCTTGTTTTCGCAGAACAGATCTGTTGTCTGTAGGAAATTCGAACTGTACTTAGTAGTCATTCAGTTCACTGGTTATTGACTATGTTTTTCTTGGGGACGTTAGATCACCAGAACTCCTAATTTTGTAATTTGATTCTGAAATTTTGAATTTCTTATGTTTTCGCGCCAGAGGTGCTAAGTTCACCTTTAGCTTACATTTCGCACTCGGAAGATCCTTCCTTGACTGTCATTGGTTGACGGTTTATTTCAGTACGCTATTTTGTGGCTCTCACCAAGGGCGTTTCTATCATTGTATAAATAAGCTTGACTTGTGTGAGTTGCTGATCGTTGATCTTCTTCCCGCTTACCGAGTAAGGTGAACTCGTAATAGGTTCAAACATATCAGTTTTAACAGAAACCTGGTAATCGGTTGAGTCATATCATCAATAGAATGATTACAAACATAAAATTTTGGGAAAAGAATTCCAGTTTATTTAGAAGATTGGTAATCCATGGAGATTTTGTTAAGAGAAAGATTTGACAGCTAATCATATAAATTTCTTTTTCTGCAAGATCATTGTTGGTGTTCGTATAGTAAGTTTTAACTACTTTCTAGTAACTTGTTTAAACCTCTTTATTCTGAAAGCTTTACATAAATTCACTAACAAGTTGATTCATTAACGTTTACCCATTGTCAATTAAAATAGTAATTACCTGAATGTAGGTCAGATATGTTTTAAAACACTTGATGTTTTCAACAACATATTTCTCAGATTTTATATATCATGTCATAAATTATGGATTTAAGCCAACCGTGTGCTTCATGAAGAAATTAACTTGTGATTCAATAACGCTTATGTTTCAGTCATAAATGAAGTCATTCGATGTGCTCATTGTCCAACAACAATACCTCTTTTTGTGAAACTAAGTGAAGTGGACCTGAATTATGCAGGAAGCATCAATCTCATTGAGATTGAATTTTCATACAGATAACCTAATACCTTAGTCGAGAAATTTCATATGACATCATATAACATACAACAAGATGTTTCTCACATATTTTATAATTCATTTATTGATTCCAATGTTAACTTGGAGGATGAAAGTTCAGTCCGAAAAATCATGAGTGAAGAAAATGTGTGACCCATTATTACCTTCTTCATACACAATTAAATTAAATTTAACCAAAACAAAATCCCTATTGTACGTATTTACCAAAAGACTTTAGTACTATTGTCAAAATTTGTCTTGAAAACCTAAGCCTGAAAGCTCGTAATAAGTTTGAAATAACTTAATAGGCTCATGAAAACACAAAACACTTTATTTAAAACGTTTTCTAATGAATTTTATTCATTATTTTGGAAAAACTGCACAATTTGTCTAATTATAAGTGAGTAAGAAATACAGTGTGAAATTTTTCGGTTTACATTACAAGGATGAAACAACTGTCCTCCAATACTTCATAGGTTTCACTAGTTATTTAACTTAAATGAGTTCATGATGTAGACTATAAAATTGAACCAACTCGACTAACGCACAGCAGTTTTTGTTTACTTACTTAAGCCTGTTACCCCCAATGGATTACAGTCCGCCGATCAGCATTCTTCAACCTACTCTGTCTTAGGCCTCTCTTTCTAGTACTGTCCGATTGTAGGATAGAAACTAGAAAGGAAGGCTCAGCAGTTAAAAATGTGATATTCTTATCCTACTTCTTCAGTTTCTAGCAAAGTAAAAAGGTAACACAATTTACAACCGAATTACATTATATTAATATAAATTAAATAACAGATTAGATTGAAAAGAAAAAAGAAATCATGTAAATTTATTTACAAATCATGAAGATCAATAATGAGTAATAATAAATAAAGGAGAAAAAACACCACCATTGAACAAGTAATATTTGGCAGCATGATTGTAATATTTTCCTTATTTTTATCGACTAGAATGCGATGGGCAAGCGTTGACAATAGTTTCATATAATTTACGTCGATAAATTGGTTCAAGTTAAACTCTTATTGATTTCATCATGATTTCTATAAGGAGGTCATTAATTTGTCAGGAATTGTGTTCAGTAACCATGATTTTTTGTCATGAAAAATCTGATCTATTTGTTTCTGTTGATTTTAACTCTCCTTATTATCAATAGGATGATGACATGGTGATTGAGCCAATGAAGCAGCTGAGAAATCAGATGTTGTCGATTTATAATAAGTTGAATGTTTCTTCATTGGATAATGTTCTTCATCTAATCCAATCTCATGAATTTCATCAGAATCAGTGAGTATTTTCAATTCATTCATTTTATTCATACTCATTGACGAGGTTGATTTGATCATTAAGTGGGATTTGGAATTCTCATTGTGTTCTTGCTTATCATCGACATGATTATCGATCTGAATCAATTCATCATGATCATTAGTATTTTCATTATGATTATTATTATTATTATCATTATTCATAATTTCTAAATTATGTTCTGAATTATTGGTCGTTGTCATACAATCATCATTTTCATCTGTATACGAATTAATTCCATCCGGTAGTAGAATACCTTCCTCGTCATCATCGTCTTCATCCTCATCTCCGTCTTCTTCCTCAGAGTTATTTTTGTTATTATTATTGTTATCATCATCATCATCGTCATCATCATCCGATTGATTATTCTCACTTTCGAATTCACTATTATTACTCGATAGATAATCTTGTTTACTGTTCTTGTGTTTATGATCATTACCACTGGAATCAATACTTTGCACATAATTTGATTCATTCCAATAATCATTATTATGTAGTTCAACATCGGAATTCACTTCAGTTTTACAATATTTCCATGAGCTCAAACGTTGTTTATAATGATGATGATGTTGATGATGGGACTGACGACAATTTAAACGAGAAGAATGATGTGTTTGAAGTTCTTGATTATTTAATGTATGATCTATGGAATCCATTGATAATTCTGGCCAATTCATATAATCACTTAATGTGGATCGATCACGTTTACGTCGAGTTGTTTGATGAGCATTCTTAGTGGATGATTTACATTTTGTACTTAAATCTTTGATTTGTACAGAATCATTGAATTCATTGGTCCATTCATTACACGGTGTAGAATTTACACTCATTGTTGACGAGGTCATTGTCATAACTGGTAATAATGGAGGATTTAATACGGAATTCGGCAAAGGATTACGTCTACCTATTACTTTGCCTGAATAGAAATGTTCAAAAAGAAAATAAAACAATTTTATTTACTACATGTAACAGTATTAAAATTTAAAAGTAAAATAAACAAAAAAACATTTACACATTACTGAACAACATACTACTAATTCTTTCTGTAAGTAGTAAACGTGAAAAACCATTCCAGTGGGATTTGCGAGGCAATCTGTTTAAACGTAGAATTTGAACCATTGATTTTTAAATTTTTAAGCTGTAAGTCGGAAATCAAATCAGTATCTTGAAAGTCACTAGTTGTGATTCAATCGTAATTCAACTAAAAATTTAATTTTTCTCACAATCGTTCATATTTAGTTGTTTTCGTTTTTAAGTAGACATTTTTCAATTCAATGCAATTTTTTAACTCTTCAGAAAGCCTTGAGCCCAAGTTTCATGCTAACAAGCACTTGTTTATTGATAAAGCATTTAAATTGTCTTGAAAGAAATGATGTTTCTCAGGCTATTGTAAACTACATAAGCCAGTATTAATAGTCAAAGAGTTATTCGGTCTACAGCCAACCTTACTAAGTAGAAACCGGCATCATATTTATTTTTAGTCTTTGTTACTGATTGAATTCCAGCCATCAAAATTATAATTCGAAAGTTAGTTAAAGTGACTCGATATTATCCTGTACTGTTTGATTCATGGAATTAGATTAGTACTAATGTTTAGACTCGTATAATATTGATTGATTAACATAACTTTTCAACTATGATACATTGTCTGATTGCTAGACTGTGGTAAATTATAATAAAGTTAGTTAAAATCTAAAGTGCCCATAAAATTTATTTTAATACTTCTATATTACTGAAATAGTGTTCATTCTTTATTGTGTTGTTCAGTTTTACAAAATAAAATAAACAAATAACATTTTACTTACCACTACCATCATCAACAATTGTTGCATTTTCTGGAAGTTTTTTACTGGAATGTGCCATATGTAAACGTGGATTTGGATTAGCTGAATGACGATTACGACTTCGCCGTGAACTAAACCACATACTACAACCTTTAATTGTACATTTATGCATTTCTTTTAAATGTACTGCACTATAATGAATTTTAAGTGCTCCTAAAATGAAGAGACAAAAAAACAAAAATAGATTTTTTATTAGAATAGTAAATTTTTTGTGATACATTTTCAATTTTTAATGATTTATTCATCTAGCACTGGTTTTGTGTATTCATCTTTGAGTAATACTATTTATATGGAGGTTGATCATGACATTTTACCAATTAAGATGAATTGTGTGTTACAGACTCAAACTTTCTGTTTAACAATTAAAAGTTGAATGATTTAACAATGTTACGCGATCACTCTACAAAATTTTATCTGACAGACTATGTTATTGGCAAATTTATATGAGATAGAATTAAACAGGATACTAAAATATCAAGTCTTTCCATGATTATTTCAATTACTCTAACCTATTTAACTTATATTTATGGTCTACAGCATAGACTGACTTCATTCGACTAGGGATCTAAAGGTCCTCAGTTCAACTACCGATAAGTTGATGAATGGGCAGTGCTGAGAAACTTCATACTAGAACAAAACAACTATCCAGTGTCTCTTAGTTTTCAGCGGTTGTTCAGTTAAGATCAGTTTGTAATGTAAACTATAAAACTCAACAATCTTCTTAATCTCATTTAATGAGCACGATAACTTATAGTATTCTTCTAATAAGATAAATGTGTGTTCTTAAACTAGTCATCTCTTTTATAAATAATAAATAAATATTTGGCAGAATTGTTTTTAATCAGTGAATAGACCTTTCATTTGTCTACTGAAATTAATTAAAGATTTCTACTGATATTCCTGATTGTTGAACATTTTTAAACTGTTCGTTTAATTTTTTCAAAAATTTTATCTCTTTCAGGCTACCCGATAAACTGCCACCATTTTATCCATATTGCGGTTAGTTTGCAATCAGTTTGTATGTCTTCAATCAACTTGATCTTAATACCGCGAATGATTCTGATCGAATTCAGAAATTGTTCTTTGAAATAAAATCCATTCAAAAACAGAAATAGATCATTTTTGAACTGATCACTTATCTGTCATATTGTTAATATTTAATTAGATTACTTAAATACATTTTCATTTCTATCATGGCCGACAATGTCAGTGATTTTGATTTTATTCACTTTCCAATTGTAGCGTACAAAAAAAACAAACATGCAAAATGAATGGTGCTCAAACACAATTAAATTATCATAACAATATCAGTCAGTCAATCAGTTACAACGTAGATTTTCGTACGTAAGTACATCAGTTCTGGTTGCCATACCACATTAACACATAGACTCAATTGTCAATTCAAATCCCATAGTGGTAGAAGTATTGTAGAAGTATTACTGCTAATGGAGAAGATTAAGATTTGAAGATATCATTATTCAAGAACTATAATTCAATGAGATAAATTTAAAAAGACAAAGGTAGAGGTATGATTGAAAATGATTCGCAAAGACAACATTACCTTTATCACAAAATGATTTTTTACATGTGGTGCATAGAACACGTTTTTTATTACGTGAAAAATTATAACCATTGCTTTCATGACGATGTTCATCAACTGGTGAATTCATGCCGGAAATGGAATAATTGGCAGTTGATGGATTGATTGATTTGACTGTTGTTGTTGTTGTTGCTGCTGCTACTGCTGACGTTGACAATGATGATGTGTTGTTGTTTCGTCGAGTTTTCATTAAATCCAATCGACGATTTTCATATTTTCGTTTTGTCATCTGATTTGAATGAGGATGATAATGAGTTGATCCTGATGTTGTTGTATTGATTGATGTCAGTGTAGAATTTGATGATGCATTCTGATGATGATGATGATGTTGATGGTGAGGATGTTTATTCGGATTTGAACGATTTTCACTGAAATATTTCGATTTCAATGAATTCATCGATAAATTTTGAATAGTTGAATTGAAAAGCATCAATTCTGAATTATTGTTGTATTCTAAATCAATACGCCAAGAAATAAAAACAATAAGATAACATTAAATAAACTCTTTTTTTGTTAGATTTTTAGTAAATTCTCATTAAAATAATTAAATTATCATCTTGTTCATCCCTTAAATTGACGATCGATAGAAGGTATGAAGCGGTAAATAAGTTGATATCAGCAATTTAGATCAATCGTCAATATAGATAGAAATTTCCCTGTTTTAAAATTTTGATTCATACTGCTATGTGATTTAAACAATCTTATTTAACAGTCAATTAATGAAAAACATAATGATTTATATTACGTAATTTATTGAATCACTGATTACTCTTGATATTTGATTGTAGATGTTTAGTTAATTGATATGAAAATTCGATGTATATTCCTAATTTTCAATTACAGTTATGGAGATTAGTGTGATGACACATTTGAAATCATCAATCAATCATTTTTAGACCACCATTAGAAACCTGGAAGCACTGGACCGTCGTTTCGTCCTGGTACGGGACTCATCAGCAGTGCACATCCACAACTCCTGTACCTCGCATTGAAGAGTTTTTTTTGGCTTTTAAGTTGTTGAAAAGGCAAAAGTTTTGAAATATAATTAACCAAGGATGTGTACACATTCAGTTGTCGATTTAAAATAAATAAAACAAGACAAAAACCTATTTAGAACAATGTTCATTCTATCTGCAAAATATACCTAACTATTCTTTTAATTTTTAAATCATAGATTAATTTTGATTAGAGAACCACTGAAAATCACAAAATATTAGATAAATATTTCATCGTAGCTTAGAACTGATCGACAGTCGATCTTCATAATACCAACAAGAACTGAATCTAGGATCAACAGGTTTCTAGGTGATTTCATAAAATCCAGATCACAGAATTTGGATTTAAAAGTTTACTTGATAACTTCAATCGATTGTATTGTATTTACCATAGCCCCCGATCTAGTTCAACTCCACTGATCACATAACTTCTCATTAAACTAGTACTCTAGAAATTACTTCTCAAAGATAGCCCTGAGTAGCAGTCGAACAAATTTTGGATGTAGGTAATCTTTTACCACACAAAAGAAAAATGAAATTACTACCCAGTACTTAATTGTTTAACTCTCCACACTTATACACACTACACAATTCACTTATCTGCACAATCCATCTCCCCACACTAAGAAATATCATCTTTAGATAGTATAGTTCAATTAAACGGTAATTTTTAGTTACATGATAGAAAAAAACAAGAATCAAGGCATAGAACAATGAAAAATATCCAATTTTATGGAGCCATATAAACAAAATAAATGATAAACTCTGATAATCTATACATATACATTTTTTTTCTAACAAATCTCATAAAACAATAACAGGAAACTTTTCATATCCTCTTCAATAACAGCATATATAGTTAACCTTTGCCATTAAATTAAATTTTTTAATCAAAATTACCAATAATTAGCCGATAAGCAAAAAAACAAAACAAACTAAATCCTACTGATTTATCTGATTTCAGTGCTTTTGCGTATATCTTTCTTTCTTCCTTTCTTTTTATTCAATTATCAATAATTCAATGCGAATCGACGCCATTGTGGAATTTTGTGATTCGTATTCATGTTTATTGTTATTATTATTATTATTAATAATGCTGTTTTTTTTGTTGTTTATCGAAGATGATGTGAAAAACAATGCACACCAATTTTTTTTAATCAACACGTTCTCTAACAAACTGACCAACTAATTAACCAGTTAAAACTCACTAACCTGGCCTTCTAAAAATTATTTTGATATGAAAATTGGTGTATACTGACTGTCTTTGTGAGATTTTTTTTCATACTACTTAGAAGTAATTAGCTTATAATTATGAACGATAAAATAAGGATAATAATAATAATGATTATTATTATTATTGTTATTATTGTATCAAAACAATTTTGTTCCCTTATCATAGTAAATATCTATCTGCCTGTGGCTTCTTGTAAACCCACTTGTTATTGAATTGTTTTCATGTTATATATGTGAATATATATACATTTATTTATATATAGTGAGTGAATTGACATTACTACTAGTATGATTATTTTGGCCCCAGAAGACCAACTTGTTGATATTGAAAAGATAGAGGTGATCTTATTAAAAGAATTTTTTTAAGAATCTTCTAAAGTGTTTTTTATTTCAAGTATTTTCTTTCGAAGTACAAAAAGAATAAGCAAGGAAAAATATGATAGCGGGTGTGTTTGGAAATTATACCTACTGACTTAATTTCATTCTCTTATAGAAGGATAACAGATATATTTATATGTCTATATATATATATGCGTGTTAATCCCCTTAATGTACTAATTTTCTGGGCAAATTAATTGATTTCATTATTACACATTTTCCAAGCAACTAATGCATCTTGGCATGAATAAAATTCCTGTTTCGAAATCAAGCACATTCGATATCTGGTGTAGAATACAATGTAAATTATCATATTGACAGAAATTGAATTATTCACTTATTCACATTAGTGATCTATCAGAAATATCACAAATATCCTAGTACGGTGAAAAACTGATGGTCAATTGTAAATCATTTCAACCTAAAATTGAATTAATTGGCCAAGTTATGTTCCTGTGTTGGACATTTCAAAATCTATATTTATTCTAGTAAAATTACCGATTATCACCAGAGTTCTGATAAATTTCAAAAATTGAATGAGATTACTTTTTTATCATTTTTAAGTAAATTAAAAGTTTTTCATGAAAATTATCATCATGCGCAAGACCGAAGGTCCCGAGTTCGAATCCTGCGAGGTGCATGAGTCGTGGATGCACTGTGATGATAAGTCTCATACCAGGACGAAACGGCCGTCCAGTGCTTCCAGGTTTCTAATGGTGGTCTAACAATCATTGATTGACTGATGATTTCAGATGTGCAAAAAATCACTAATCTCCATAAAATCTAACTGAAGAGTTAAATAAATAACTTTATAATTGAAAATCAATATCAATAAGTTACCTTGATCCATTGTTGGTAAATTATGTAAAGCACTCGGTAACCAATTATTTACTCCAAACAAACTAGTATCAACTGAATGAAATGGATTTGTTTGTTCATTCAACATAGTTTGACTTTGTTTTAACGGAATTTGCATATTATTGTTATTATTATTATTATTATCATGATTATTTAATTTAGTTGGAATGTGAACATCATTCCATATATTTAAATTCATCAAGTCATTTGGCGAAGAATTGCTGTTCACATTACAAGATGACGAGAACCCTGGTGTTGATGATGTGGCTGTTATTGTCGCTGCTGCTGTCGACGACATAGACGTTGCTGTTGTTGTTGTTGCCGTCATCGTCGTCGTGAATGATCCTAGTGACATTGCAGCATTGCTTAGATTGATATTTGAAAGTGTGCCTAATGCTCCAGCAACCGCGGCTGCTACCGCCGCCGCTGATGATGTTGACGGTGATGAGGATGAATTCAGCGATGTCTGTGGTGATATGAGTGAAGAAGGATGTTTCGAGTGAAATGTAGCTGCAGCAACTAATGCATTAGCTAATTGAGACGAAACTGGAAATGTTGATGAGTTGAATGATGCGAAATTCATTAAATTATTATTATTATTATTAGTAGTAGTAGTATTTGATAAAATATCTTGATTTGATGACATTGTAAATGATAATTTCGATTGATCACTGAGTTTTTTCTCTTCCATTGAACAATGACTATCTGATTTATTGAGCATTTTATTCATTAATAATTGTTCACTTAATTTCATATCGAATAATTTTGTATCTAGAAATGATTTTGAATTTTTCAAAGTTGAATTATTAAAAAATGGATTTAAACTATTGAAAATATTTGAAGGCAATGGAAATCCATTGAGAGCTGCGGCTGCAGCTGCTGCCATTGCAGTAATAAATGGATTATGATAATTGTTATCATTATTATTATTATTATTATTATTACTATTGTCTTTATTATTTATGATATTGTTCACGTTAGTATTCAATGGATTACTGTTATTATCATTTCCTTTAAACAAATTAAAGTTTTGTTCATTTCCATTTGGTTTCAATCGTTTGCCTTCATTTTTATTGTTCATTGTTCTATGTGTCAATAGTGGTGATGTTTGATTTAAGTCTATATCATTTTTAGTCATTTCTAAAAATGTATTAGTATGATGCATTTTATTCTTTTTCATACTATTATTACTATTACTGTTACTACTACTATTACTACTATATGGAGTATTATTTGTACTGTTTGGTGAAGTGAGCATAGTACCAGTTGCATTCCGTTGTTTATTCTCGTGAATTGGTGAAACAGACGAGGAGGAACTATTGGAGAATGATGAAATTGTCAATGTTCTAGTACTGTTTGGAGAGATTTCTGTTATTGTTGGAGATAATAATCCTAAAGTGTGATTTTGTGATTTCATATTATCAGATTTTATATCAGATTTTAGTTTATAAGTTGGATCAGGTGATGTTTGACCGCTATGCACATTGATACTATCAACATTACCAATGTTATGATTGTTATTATTATTAGTGGTAGTAGTCGTAGTAGAAGTGACAGTATTAGTATTACTATTACCAGTAGTAACCGCTGTCATATTACCAACCGATTGTGATAATTGACTTGACAAGGTTGATTGTAAAAAATTTCGATTGACTATTGGATTCAAATGTGATAGTCCAGTTGAAATTTTTTGAGTATATCCTTGTGATAACATTAAGTAAGCTAGTTGACAAGTTTCAGGAAAACGTAAAAATTGTTGAATAATTAAATTTTCTTCATCTAAATTACACATCTCCCAATGATCTTTTAACGTGCCATTTGGATTCTAAAATACAGAGTTGAGTAAAAGTGAAATGTAGAATAAACAATTATAACATTGATCATCAAAAAATAATTGACATTTTTAAAATATTATTGTAAATAAGTTGGTTATAGTAGATAAATCATTGGTAACCAACGTGAGGTATGCGAAAATATACACTCAGCCCACAATAGATGTGGACTGCGGATGAGTCCCCATACTGGAACAAGACAGCCGTTCGGTGCTTTCAGGTTTTTAATGGCAGTTGAACAATGATCAACGCATGATTTCATTGAAACTCAACAATCTTCACAACTCTTTGGTGAAAAACATAAAAATTATATCTTAATATTATAGAACAACTGCTTAACGAAATGATTTGCTTCAGTTTAGAAATTGTTACCAGTTAATTGTTGGCACATTCTCGAAGAAACTTTGATGCAATTATAAGTGAATGGTAGTATGTAAAATCTACAAACCAAAACAAGGCTGACACTAAACTATTTGTGATTTTCAACTGACGATGTTGAATTATTTCAAAAAGGAATTTTTATGTTACATTGCAAAGTAAACCACTAGTTGAGTTGCACTGAATATGTATGATATAAAAATTGTATGCAGTCAGATGAAAAATACAAGCGAGTACCACACCTAATTCAAGTAAATCTGATAACAGAAGAAATATATTCGGCTTTAAAGAATTCCATCTTTTCTGATTAGAGTAACAAAGACTTAAAGCGGAGCTGTGTAAAAATGCACCATTTGATTTTCGAACATGAGGATTGCGCTGATCATTGACAGTCTTTTTTTTAAAAAACCAATATCTTATTTGATTATTGGTTAAATTTATTAGTGCAGCAAATTTAGATAGTTTTAAAGTCATTATCACAAATCAATGTGAATTTATTAGGGTATAGAATTGTTGCGAATTCACAAAAAGTACTAATTCATAAAAAGTTTATGTGTGTGTATATATGTCACTGAATGTTCACCAACATCTGAACTAAATATTTCACTTCCAAAAGCATATCTAATAAGAAATCCCATGAGGTGCAGGATTCGTGGACGCGCACTACTGACGAGTCCCATACCAGGACGAAACGGCCATCCAGTGCTTCCAGGTTTCTAATGGTGGTCTAAATTTGATCGATTCATGATTTCAAATAACATGAGTTTTTGTTGAGATAATGAATGATAAACTGGTTTTATACCAATTCATCGGTGATGAATAAATTTCAGAGTTTAACTGATCAATAGATGGTAAACAGTAGACATCATTCACATCAACAACAACAGCAGTTCACATTATGAACTTAATTTAACTCTAAACAATTGTTAGATCCATTTTTGAAGGCTTTGTTTGTGAAAATCCCTCCATAAATACATTTGAAATTTGTTCTTATTGATTCTTTCAGTTGTACATTTTGTAAGTCTGTTCGATTCCAGTTTGAGATGATAATATTTCTAGTTTATTATAGTTTCTGTTTCTTTTGCTTTCACTGAGTTTCTATGTTTCTTTCTGAATTGCATTTATGTTGTTTAAGCTGATACTTAGTCATGGTTACAGCCACATTGATTTATTCCTCTTTTGATTGTGTCGCTTGCTTTGACTAGGATTGTGAATTTTGATTGTGAATTGAAGCACTCTTCCAGAATAAGAAGCACTCTATTTTATAAAGTGTAATATTTGTTTAGGTAATGATATACATTTACATTTATGATGAATATTAGAACCGTCATTTACTCACATCAGTTGTTTTGGTTTTAAACTGGGCAAGGCAGTTATTCCTCAGTCCAAACCTCAGTTTGGATCCTACAACAACCATTTAAATACAAGATACACTACACAATCACAAAAAAATCCCATAATTAATGTTCATTTCAATAAATCATCTTTGCAAGATTGAAAAATCAGTTAATGTCAAAAGAAAGAAACGAAACTTACAGTTAACATATAACCACGACTGTAATCTTGAAATGACCAACCAAAGGTTAACAATAATCGAACTACATCAGCATGTGCCAGTTGACCAGATAATAAACGATCCAGCAGAATTTTTATACGCATTGGTATCGCTTGACAACCAAACAATGACATACTTAACAATTCGAAAGTTGCATTCAACATCGTGCCATTTGATGAATTGTTCAATTCATAATATCCTCCTGGTGAATTTGCCAATTTTGGAAGAACTAATTACCAAAACAAAACAAAAAAAATTACATGATTAGAAAAGATAATTAAAGTTAAATTATCAATGTTACCAGTGAGATAATTACTGCACTTCAATGAAACAAACGAATGTTATAATTGTAGACCGAACTGATCTGGCTAAGTGCAGAGATTTATTCTAAACGCAAATAAATAAAAAAATAGTGTATTCAGTTATTATTAAATACACTTATTTACAAAACAATTATGCTTTCATTGATAATTTCTTCACAAAATGTCACAATGTGAATGTTATTATAAAAGGAGAGTGTACCAAATGAAATAAAACATGATATTACCCTTGACCTTATGCAAGTAATATTTTAAAAAAGGGTGTACTTTATCTAATAATATTTGTATTTTTCTAATTAAGAAACTTGATCCAAATCTCTAAACACATTATAATTAGCTAAAGAAGGATTTGTTTTTTTCAAAGTTCTAGAACCTAGTGATAGATCCCTCATTAGATTACATAACCAAATGCTCTAACGATATTTTGAAATAGAAAAATGGTTAGTGGTTTAAGGCAAATATACATTGTTTAAAATTGTAGGATATAAACTAAGAATTGTGCGTAAAAATTTGTTAACATTGAAATGGTGAATTTTTCAGTATTGAGTTTTTCGATTAGATGAAATTTTAAGATTACTGATCAGAATAAATATAGACCTGAGAGAGATAAATAATTAACTCTGGATTTATAACAGTAAAACCTGTAGTGAATTTATTGAAGACGAATATTCTTTGCTCATATATCGGTGTTTTTAATATGACAAAAAAAATTTACAATGATAATTTTACCGGAATAGAGTTGTGGTGATTATTAAGATCCATTGAACTCATGAACCGACCAATGTTGGACCACTACTGAAAACCTGGAAGCACTAGACGCGAGGATCAAGGTTCTGGATTCGAGTCCCTCTTTGCGGCGCCGTAGATGCACACTGATGAGTCCCAGATAAGAATGAAACGGCCATCCTGTGCTCCTAGGTTTTCAATGACAGTTCAACTTTGATTGGTTCATGATTTCAATGAGGTAAATAATGTTTTCTGACTTAAAGGTGATGAGTTCAGTCCAGTGCGGAGTTGCATGTATTTTGTGTGCGTGTATCCACTGCGCTATCACAGTTGTTGAAATGATAAACTTGAGGAGAAGAGAAGGTTGGAATTACTAGAATTTTTTCATATTTAAAATCATCTCGCGTTTGTGAGTGTTAATAGAAAGAGAACCAATATTTAAACAGATAAATAGTTTTTAAATTTCTAAAACTCATTTCAGACCTTCAGAAACCAAGATAAATGTTTCATCAAAACCAATATTCAATGAATCAGCTCGTGTGTAAATATTTCAGTTTTGAGGGCTCAAATATTCACTAGCTATGACACTCCGTAGTTCAAGCTCACATCCAGCCGGGAATATTGATTGCATGAAGATTTCAGATAGACAGTACTGACGAGTATCAACCAATGCTAACTAACTCTAGACCTGTTAAATATTTTCAGCTATTTAACATCATGATTTACTCAGTAGAATTCGATAGTCTATTTTTGACTATTTTTTTAAAAATGATCGATTAGTGAGGAAATATTTATTTTAGAAATTCAGGTAAATTTCATTCAGTGTCAAATACATTATGAACAAATCGAATTTCATTTCACCTATCAACTAGATTAAGTTTAAAATCACCGACAAACTAATTACAGCATGGTAATAAGTTTCAAAAAGTTAGTGTATCGAACTTTCTAACTCTCAGTTCCTTTACGATTGAAGATATTGGTTACTCAATACAAACAGTTGCACTTTATTCGGCTCAATTTTATGGTTCCAAATGATTTACAATTTAAAGTTGTAATTTTTGTGAAGGTTAGTTAATATTGAAAGTGGTTTATAGTTGGTGTCATTTGGAAATAAAAGATTGATAGTCCTTAGGGAGAACTGAAAATTTATTTTCGTCTATTATTCAACTCTCCATTAGTGCTTTTCTTCAACTTCTCCCTTCTCTAATTTAAATGTTAGACCTTCAGATCTGACAAGAGGTACTTCACCAGTAGATCAACGCGTTAGATATCTCAATTTAATTCATCCGTGTTATACCATGATATTATCAAAACCGGTTTATTGACTGTTACATATTACAATTATTAAAAACAGAAATTATTTTTTTACTTAACTTTACAAAAGGGATTTAGACGTTTACAATAAATCTATTTACATTGATTTACATAACAAGAATTAAATTTTTATTCCATGATTAAATTTCAGAGATAAAATTTTCTGTTGCCCTATGCGCATAGTGGACAAGACTAACTTGATAGAACTATTTTGTGACGAGTGCTACTTAGAATCGATGGACAATTTAGTGACTTTTACGACTTAGCAGATTAGTTATTTAAAACGAAAGTCCTGATGTATGTGAACATCAACGCTGGAATATAAAGCACATTCAACTGACATGTTCGGATTAAGATGAAACTAAATATTTTGGATTCCACCGCTAACTATAATCTATATGTTCTTAGTATTGCTTTTCTGGTTTTTTATAGCTCATTCTATCATTCATGTTTAATTACGAAAATGTTGAATACATCTATATTGTTCATAATAATAGTGCCTAGAGTAATTTAACAATTAACTTATTATATACTAAATTGGTGACCATTAACTAGAAAAAAACTAGTTGCATGTGTCATGAATGAAATTTGTTTTCTTACACACCTGACTAACTAACTGATTGACCAGTTCAGTTGATTAACACATAAATATGTATGTATGTCCAATTTTCTTTTACCTGTACACATATGTTCAATCTATGTGGGTGTACATAGATAGATAGTGTATACATTCCCTTCAATTTATTGACAATTTTACCTTGTGGACGAAATTGCATACATCAGTCTTATGTATAGTAGAACTGGCTGTGTCAATATATTATTATCTATCTATCTAGTAAGAAATAATCAATACTATCATCATGATTATTATTATTATTATTTACAATCAGTTATCCCTTTCATTTCTCTTCTTTTATTTCAAATTCTCTCCCTTCATTCATTAGTAAACCATCATTAGTCTCCGCAAATAAAAAAAAGAAATTGACAAAACATTCACATCATCATCATTATCATCTAGTCAATAATACTCCTTTTTTTCGTACACCTTCCATTCAGTGTTCAATAGTAAGAAAGACATTATGTGTTTTAACTGTTGTCCTAGAAAAATTTTTATTACTATCATGCTTGATTATCAATATTGAAGCTGTTACTAGTAATTTATTTTAACTGAGACTATTATTTTATGTTCTTATGTCTTTTCCATTGGTTTCATTAATTTAGTTGAATACAATCTAATAGAGAATCCAATGTGTTTATGATCTAAATGCCTAGTACTACTAATGAGTCAATAAACTTTCTTTAAAATATTACCAATATTTACCATTTATAACAATAGGAGTTTTGTGCTTTTTGTCATACTAACCTTCTTGTTGGGCTTCAAGGTGTAAATAGTAGTAGATGGACAAGAAAAGACATAAAATTGAACGAGATATGCGACATCACATATACATATATATTTTTTTCTTTTACGTGGTACATAAAAATATTTGTAAATTAGACAGAAAGTGGAAAAAGAAAAGCAGATTTTAATGTTTAACTTTATTTTTTCTTTTTTGAATTTAGCGACTATTTAGAAATTTGTGAAAACATGTATTGATCGATTAGGCGAAACAGTCTACGTTTGAAGTTAGAATTTTAGGAAAAAAATATTGTATAAATAGACTGTTTAAAATGGTGTTCACCATAGACTAATATGTATGAAATTTTAAGAAAAGTTATCAAATATTAACACTCGGAGACCCTGAATGATATGGCTCAAAACCGTTTGCAATAGCGCAAGTGCATTCATTCTTTGTGTTCTCTCAAATCCTAACCTTCTGAATTCCTCATCACATTCATCTTTTAATTTTTAAGTTTATTTCACTAGATTCTACTTCTGCTTCTCGAACTCTAATCTTTCCGATTACTGCTACTACTTCTACTACCTTTATTACTATGGGATTTGAAGTGACACTGGCGTCTCTGTGCTAATGAGGTATAGCAACCTGAACTGATGTACTTACGTACAAAGTTCTACGTTGTAACTGACTGACTGACTAACCAAATGTTAACGAAAAATTGTAAATTAAGTAAATACTTCTTCAAGCGAATCTTGCATAATCACCTTAAACAATACTAATAGTGTTTAGTTTAGGAGTTGACAATACAGTACTTGTAATTAATCACTGAATGTCATTTCTATATAGATTTCAAAGTTTTATTTACAAATCATCCTTAATTGTGTTCCAGCTTTATTTATCTGTAGTCAAGTGACGGGCGATCTTGAACGTTATGCTAATTCATACTCGTCCAGAAGACATATTTGTAATCTTCATTGTTAAAACTTTCTGTCAGATTCCAATATACATTACAGAGTTTTACAGTGTTATAAATGCTAAGCTATTCACTTCTCGAATTACCACTTAAAGCACTGAGTTTTCCATACTCATAGTCAATAATACTGTGTTTATTTAGTGTGAACTTGTCTTGTTAAAGACTTGTTTATTCAGCTAGGTTTTCTCAACAGATTGTTAAACAAATTAATAATTTATTTTCTTATTTATTAATAATTGATAATTGTGAAAAATAATTACTCATTACTTTTAGTTATCTCGTCAAAAAAAAATTAAAATAAATAATCACATCAACAGAGAAAACAATTCCCATGAAATCATACAAAACACTCTGTTCATGAATATATTTAATGTTTAACAGAATTCATTACTTACCATGTAAAGTCCAAGAATGATGACAATTGGTACATTGACGTATGTTGTTTAAAATTGGCTGGAATGTTTTACATTCACAATTGATTGATCCACATTTATGAGTTGAATATAAATCGAAATTCTTGAATTTCATTAATTTAATATTTGATTAAGAGAAATACAGAGGAAAAAATAAACAAAATAATAATATGATAATTGAATAATTGTTTCATTAAAATTTCTTTAATTATAAAATATTTAATTTTAATATTGTTTATCAATAAATAATACGGTAAGTATAACGTGTTTCAATTTTTCAATGATTTAACACTGATTAAATGTTTCAATAACCTTTAACTTTGTCAATATTGTAGTAGCAACATTCGACAATTGTTTTAAAGTGTTTATACTTATTATTATTTACTCTTGAATTCTACTAGTTGTTGATAGGACTTTCTTAAGTAATATGTAAGTTTTTGATCTGATTAATCGGTACTATATTTCAATTTTAACCATTTTCCTATCGCTTTTCAGTCATTTTGTAGTTTTACACATGAACTTAAAATGATCAAATATCACAAATTGGTAAGTTAATATTCAGCTATTCCAGCAGATATCTAATGTTTATTACATTGCTAGACATTCACACTTCACGTTAAAGTATGTGTGATTAGTATTCAAACGTAACGGAGATGACTGAGTTTCATTGAAATCATGAATCCATCTATGTTAGACCATCATTAGAAACCTAAAAACATTGGACAGCCATCTTTTCCTAGTATAAGA
Source organism: Schistosoma turkestanicum (assembly GCA_944470395.2). Lineage (NCBI taxonomy): Eukaryota > Metazoa > Platyhelminthes > Trematoda > Strigeidida > Schistosomatidae > Schistosoma > Schistosoma turkestanicum. Next base: position 28,374,957 of record OX103973.1, read on the forward strand.
CTCATTCATGATCCTACAAGCAGGAATCGAACCTAGTACGTTCAATCTGGCTCACGAACATGTAACGTCTAGGCCATTGGGCCGTCATACAATGGTATTCATGTCTAACTTCAATCAATCCATAATATTGAGCAACCTCATTCATTGCCTTCGGTGGGTAGCCACATACGGCTAAATTCCAATGATCACAACTTCTTACTGAAACTCCGAGAATTCCCTCATGAATTTAATCACTAGTGAGCAAATAATAGTTGTCATTATAAGATTGTGGATTCGATTCCCGCTAGCGCAGTCATGAATATACACTGTTGATGAGTCCCATCCTAAGAAGAAACCACGATCCAGTGCTTTCATATTTATAATACTGATCCAACTATGATCAGTTCATGATTTCAGTTGTACATGTAATTAATTGTACAGACTGCTAACTGCACTATTTTGTACGCTTAAAGCCAGAACAAGAATGCATTCATACAACTTTTTTATTAAAAAAAATAAACGAACGATTAGAAAAATGTCAACAACACTTTGAACCATGTGTTTTTCTTGGCATTGTGTAAGTAAATAAATATTTATTCATCCACCTATAAATAATTTGGTAATTTTCGAAAATATTATGGAAAAGGCTTTGTTTATTTGTTAAAATGACCTCAACAAAATATGATAAATAATTCACTTGTTCTAAATTGGACTGGAGAAATATATACATATTCATATGCTGTTAAGTGTGTTTTCTTTTCCCTCGCTATTTAATACCAATGTGTATTTGTGTCTAATCAACATTTTTGTCGGATGATCTTTGACAACAGACAACAAGATACTAAGTTCATGTTATAGAAGACGCCTTAAAAAAAATTTAAATTGTAAGTTTTATTAAAGACGGGGCCAGTTAACTGTAAGTACAACGCTTAGCAATGCATGTAACTAGATAGATATTCAACACTTGTGGATGATATTTTTACATTAATTAAACGTAATTAGCTCATAGTTAGTGATGTAAAATTTCTCCTGGGAACTATTCTAGAATCACTGTTTCTTCCAAACCTGACTGAAGGAGGAGGAGTGAAGATAGAACTATTAACTTGTTATCTCCGAAAAGAACCTTGTTAAAAAGACGATAACCGCAAAATATCATTCAAACCATTTGATATCTGTTCTAGGATATCAAGAAATAAAAAGCCTCATGGTGAAAGTTAAGATTCTTCAGAAATTTCGATTCCCCTTTTCAATACCAAAGAAACAATTAATATTAGGTGATGACATTCTTTGTTCATCTCAGTTCTACTTGAACTAGTTTATCAACCGCCATATCATTTGGTTTCATCCCTCAGTACCAGTAGTGTATTCTTCTTTATTCACCACTAACTGGTCAGTTTACAAAAAGTGTTTGAGGAGAACAACATGTGAAACAGTTAGATATCTGTTGACAGATTCACCAGAAGCACTCTTCATAAACACTTCCATATGTCAAATAATTTTTATTCTTGAAGATTTTATACGTTATATAGATAAGTGAAGAGATCCTGTCTTAACTAGCTGACTCTCATAACCGAATAATGTCTGCTACTACTATTTGCTTTCCATATATTATGATAGTAATTTCTTTGAGTGCTGAACAATCAGTGTTGCTGGAGCCCTCAGATCTAACGAATTATCTGGTTAATATTACTTCATTGTAGGTAGTTATTTACGGTGATTTTAATGCGGACCTCGATGTCGATGTCTTAAATACAAATATCTTACGATATAGTCAAAATTGGACCTCACTGAAAAGTATTATTTACTTTTAAACTGATGTGTTCAAATTACCTGTTTTCACAGATAATTTATTAACCTTTCATTGTTATTTTCAGACTACGCTATTAGCGCATACTTCAGACAAAATTCACTACTTAAACGTGTATGTGTCATCGGTAGTAGTCAGCTACTCAGAATGAAGTAAAACGGGCTTAACTATATAACCAATTAGTTAAAAGTCATTAATTCTAGATGTATACCATACTTAGCTTTAATCCACTTCCAAATACAAATAAATACACCTAAATAGTTGTGTGTTTTCTTTCCGAAAGAAAATCAGCGTTCATTCTTTTCATTCAAGAACATGAAAATTCATTCTAACAACATTTCTGTTTAACCTAAACGAATAATTTCATTATTAGATAGAATATATACCGAAATCGAATAGTTTACTCTTATTCATTTGTTTAATGATAACATAAGATCAAAACAATAATGGAATTTATGGAAGACAATTCTAAGTTTATTCATTTAAGAATATTGTCCTATTATTTTTGAATATATTGGAATACACTTATATCTATTGAAATTATTAGTATTTATTTTATAACAGTACACTTAGAATGCAAAACATGTAAATCAATAAACTGAACCATAGAAATTTCAATATTCAGTTGTAATTTATTGTCATAGTTGAAACCACAGATTGATTTCAGTTAGATCACTATTAAAAATTCGGAAGCACTAGAAGGCTGTTTCGTCCTACTACTAGGACTCCTTAGCATGTTCCTTTGTTACTGAAAATATTTTAGTGTATTTTATAAGATTGGATATAATAGCCTTATCAATATGACCACTGTGTACTTTTCAATAGTGAATTATTTCAAAGATTTACTTGTTCAATATTCAATTATCACTCAAACTATTTCTTCGGTTTAAAAAAATCAAATACTGTGAATAATCTAATCTAGATCGTTTACATGTATTTAACTGAAGTTTATGCATGCAGTTATCATGCATTATTCACAAACTAATAATAATAATATTCATATCCAGTTGCTAAGATAGATGATAATAATCTCTGTGTGTAGTCTCTGTAGTTCTAAAATTTGAGAATAAATTTTTTTTTATTGGTTTTTAAAAACTAAAACAATTCATCTATACATATTACTATCATAAATTGTCTAAAAATACTGTATAAAAATACAAATCTATAATTTACACTTGTACACTGGAGGAATATCATCTACCCTTGTAGCATGGATTTATGATCTGAGAAAATTTTTATAGACAAAGTCAATAAAATATGTGTACATATATACATGGTTATCTATATCATGAAGCGATCCGATGTTAAACAAATCGAATGCATTGATCATGTATATAGAGGTTGAACACATAAAAAAATACATTTTTTTACCAAAAAGCGACAACTTCTTACATACATCCTAACTAACAATCACAGAGGCCTAGATACAAAAAAAAGTTATGTGTGTATCTATAATTAAGTGTGAAAAACAGAAACAAGTGATGAATGTCTAATATTTCACTATCAATGTCACGTGTATTTTTTATTTTTTGAAAAAATTCTAAGATATTTGTAAGATGGAAAGCTCATAAAGAAAATAATCCTTCCTGAAGTTGTTGTTATTCGTCATCCTGTTGATGTTGTCAATTTTTTTCTATTTTGAGAGCGCTTAGTTACTAAGTGTAAAACACAGTTGATCGTGATATTTACTTGATTATCATTCAATTGAAACAACATGTTATCCATGAAGCACGCACACACACAGTTATACGCCTTCAAAAATTTGTAACTGTAATTCTCATTAAACTACTTCAAACTAGTAATAATAATAATAATAATCATAAACTTTGTTTGTGAAATTTAAAAAATAACACAAAAGAGTGCTTGATCGGAAAGTGATTGTGTGTTTTAGTAAAGTGTATGAAATGAAATGAAAAAGAGGGAGAATAAGTAAGTAAATTAAAAGTTTGTTGTTTGATGGAGATTTTTTTTTTAAAAAAAAGAATATGTTCAAACAATTGATTGATGAATCAGACAACAGTTTTTAGTTGTGTTTGTTTTTTTATCTCAACAACAAAAAAGCGAAAAGTATACACACGCATTCTGTCAAGTTCAGATTTTTGTTTTGAAATTTGTGACCACCACATGGGAATAAAATTTCAATCACTGATCAATGATCAATATTGTTCAATGCATTAATGGTTTTAACAAAAAAAATAATTCAATTTTGAAGTAAAAATGACAGATATTTAGTGAACTAGAGACATTTTTAAAAATAAAATAGTATTAACATGTTTGTAAAAATATAGAGTTTGATGCATTGTGTTAATAAGTATTTCTTTTATGGAACTTAAAATCCAATCATAATATTATTGACCTTATACAAATATGAATTCAATTTAATTAGTTAATCATTTGTTAAAACAAATAATTCAATAGGGATTGAGAACATTTTGATATTGAAATTATTATTCGTCTTTTTAATGAACTCTTATCTCACTCTTATCTCTTGTCCGATATACTACTCTACCTTTTATGAATAGCATTATTTTCAATCCTGTTGATTTAATCCAGCGTTTGTTTTAATGTATGTACATCATCTGAGTCGAATAGCTTCATGTTCGTAGTGTTCAGTATTCAGGTTATATTCAGTCAGTCAATATCTATTAATCATAAGATTATAGAAATGAATGATGTTGAAACTATAGTTCTGATGATGAGTTTATTATCCTACATTGTCTAACAGTCTAGTTGTATTGTAAAGAAGTGTAAAGAATTTTCTCACATTTAGTTTAATTCTAAAATAGGAGAACAGGGATAAATTCATTGGTTTATTCAACTGTCACGGTATAGATTTTTTAATGATGTGATCGATTTACAGTTAATAGCAACATTCCGTTATGGGTTGTCTATCACTGTTAAGTGTTAAATATTAATTTTTCTTAAACATTATTACTCATCAATAAATATTTATTCGAATAGTTTATTATGAGATCAACACCAGAGAAACTGTTAATCATATACTGCACGAAACATTATTAAAAGTACTTGTCAACTAGTTCAAATATTCCAATACTATTATACAGTGATTATTGACGTTTGTTTGCTGATAAATGTCATGGATTGATTGAAGTTAAATATTAACACAACTGGATTCCAGTTCAGTGATTTGAAGGTCAGGTATTTGTCCATCAGATCGAAGGCCCAGGGTTCGATTCTTGCATGAGGATTATGGATGAGCACTGAAGAGGACGAAACAACCATGCAATGCTTCCAAATTTCGAATGGCAATCTAACTTCAATTGTTTCATTATTTCAATGAAATATCTATCGAACTTACCAATATAAAGTGAATTTACTTGATATTCAAACATGTTGTCTTAACTTGTGATAAAAAATCAATAATCTAGTGAAGTTAACCACTTCTTTTAAAACTAAACGTCATAAACAAATAAACCGAATATCCCTTCTAGTATATATATATATATGTTCATATATGTACATTAATTATCTCAAGTAACAAAATAAACATGGTCAACTAAGCACAAATCAATGTGTAGGTTGGTTTTATTGACTGTTTACTTTCTATAAAAACTGTCTCCAAACTATTTATCTTTATATATATATATATATATATATATATATATATATATATATATATATATATTTATATATATATATATCATTTCAATATTCTATGCTAAAATTAGAAAGCATCTTTGTTTTTTTTAAGAAGAATTCTTTATTTGTATGCATGAATATTTTTGTTTAAAAAGTAAACGTTCTTCCTTCAGCTTCTATCTATTTAATAAGTAGACACTTATTTTTCATACTACTCAAATATGAACTATCTGCATACTTTTTATTTGAAAATGAATCCATTTACGCTGTTTCGCAATAATCTATGAATTAATCGAGTACCGCAGTGGTGTTGATATGAGAAAATTGGATAATGGTAATGAGATTAAGATCTGTTAAACTTTTTTATGCTTTGAAGATAAACAAGGAAGATGGTGATCATATTTGATAAGAATAATGTATTTAATTGTAAGCAAAGGATAGATCAGAGTGACTGCTAAAGGAGAATCAGGTGTATCGCACGTGAGAAATGACAGAATATGGTCACGATTATATACAATTAATGATGTCGTTTGAAGCTAACAATGTTACGTGGCTACAAGCTACTTATCCTTAATGATGATAGGGTTTAGTTACAACTACATACATCAAATAACTGCAAATATATGATAAGACAGTTTCAGTGCACTGAGAGTATCAACAAATAAGCTCATAAACCGTGCTGGAATATATTTTTGTATCCATGTGGGAGTGGACGTTGTCTTTCTTTAACAAAAGAATATGAATTTGTAGATAAGGACAAAGGTGACAAGAAGGCGAGTTAGGGTTTGCAAATCATTCTTGTTTCTGTTGAGTCAGATGCATAGGTTTTAGCTGCCGTTTATTTTAACACACGGATTAGTGAAAATTTTCTTTATTAAAATATATTTCGAATCAATCTTGAGTGTCAGAAACTAGAAATAAACCATTTTCATAATCATCTAGTTGATATCGATTCATGTTGAAAATTCACTGCAATCTATACAAAAATTTCCCATCACTTCAATGAAATGAGATTGGTATTGGATACATATATCTTTATTACTTCAATGTCTAAAACTAAAGTTTAATCATATATATATATATATATATATATATATATATATATATATATATATATCTGAGTTAAAACAATATGCATACATAATCTTCACAAAGATTACCTTTTCCCTGTTAATTAATTTATATTATTCATGCAACTCATATAGTATAGGTTCAATTAAGTTAGTGGATGATAAGTTGACATTTGAGATAATATAAGTGTAACTCCTATTCTAAATAATTCACACTGAGATACACATGTGCCTAGTTAACAAATTTTAAATAAGATGAAATAAAACTGTTAACCGTAAAATGTGTTTACAATTAACTGATTATTCTAACTTTTATTGAAATCATAAATCAATCAGTGTTGTTAGACTATCATCGGAAACTTGGAAACACTGGACGGCCATCTCTTTCCAGTGTGGGACTCATCAAAAGTGTGCATTTACGACCCTGAGGGCAAGAATCAAACTCAGGACCTTCGGTCTAGCTATCTAACACTTAACCTCTAAACTACTGAGCCAACATGTATGCATGCAACTTGAATAAATCCACGATATTGTGCGACTTCATCGATTATCTTCAGTGGACAGTCGCCTCACACCTAACACAGATAAACGATCATCCAGTGTTGCTAAGTTTCTAATGATGGTCTAACTTTGGTCGATTCACGACTTTAATAAAACTCAACAATCTTCACAACCCTGTGGACATTTAATTGACTAAAATAATTCACAAACTTCTTATCAATGAATTCAATAACAAGGTAACTCAGTTTATCAATTAAAAATGAATAATAATAATAATGAATATAACTAATTCAGTTAAGTTTACAAATTAAAATACAATATACAAAAAGTATAGTATATGGTCGAATAGACTTTCTTTCAATAACTTACAGCATTCCACAATGATAAACCATCTGAAGTTTCTAGTTTGTTGCGCATATCCATCATAATTGGTTATTTATTTGTAAAAAAAAACAAACTATTTCACTATTTCAATTAGATCAGATCAAATCAGATCAAATCGAATCGAATGTGAAAAAATGAAGATCGTTTTTTTTCTTCTCCAGATTTGTAAATAATAGATAAGTTTGTGTACAAGCTTGAGAATACAACAATATAATACAATGTAAATGGAGTATATGTATTTATAGATGTCGATTTGTATCAATACAATAAGTATAAATGTGAATTCAATGTCATCAGTGTATCTTGTTGTTTCACATAAAAATGAATAAGTTTTTAGAAGAGAAGAGAACAAAAAAAAAAGAAGTGTTGGTTATTTAAAATCACCTAACACACAATTTATTTATTGTCATCGCACCTACAACCAATGTACACAACAGATAGAGGGAGTGTACACAAAAAAAGCATCCATGTACCATAAGCACGAATAGATGCAACTAGTCACACACTCGCACACACACACACACACACACACGCGCACACAGTCAACACACTTTATCTAGTTGTGTTTTAAGGCATAAACAGCACTTGATTCAATTCACTTGTTATTCCTATATTATTTTATAATTAATATGTGACCATTCAGTGCACAATCTCTCTTAGGTGGACAGATAGAGATATATTTATATATTATTCTGTATCATCCACTACCTTTTAATTAAAAAAAAAGGGAACAAAATCTTTCGATAACTTTGTACACATTTTATATATACATATATACATATACATACATATAACGACGCACAATTACAAAAGGAAAGACAAAAATAATGCAAAAGACCATGCATGCTTTTGCCTTCCAAAGAAGTTTAAGTATTCGTCACTAGAAAATCTCAATCTATGAAAAAGACAGAAAGACAGACGTAGAATAAACAAAAATAAAACCGCTATCATTGAAAATTGTATTAAACAAACACATTCTCTATCACTGTGTACACACCTTGACTATGCCGATGGAAATGTGCACATAATCATCACATGAACCTAGGGGACTGGAAAAAAATTGATGCAAATACCTTTGAACAATACTTTGAACAGGGGTTATCTATTTTCTGCTAAAAAATCATTAATTTTAAAATCTCTATTCATTGTGTCGTGTGTTATGAAGTTGGTTGTTGTGATTCAATTGTTGGTTGGTTAGTTAGTTACAATTACTTCTAACCGAAATCGAATTCTCAAGCCCACCTGGTGTGTGTGATTAGGTTAGACAAACAGAGACGAAAATACTTATGTTGATGATGATAATCATTATAGCGAATAGCCTTGGAATTTTTGGGACGCAACTCTCTGTGTGTGTGTGTGTGTGCATGTATGTGTGTAAGCTTGTTTATCGGAAAATTACATATACACATTTAATGTGACAATTGTGGATATGATTGTAGAACAAATATATTTGTGATTAGAATTCAGTAATTGTGGTCTCTTTTCCTAATTTCCACCAATAAGAATTTAATGCATAGCGTAGAATTCAATGTTCAATGTCTTATTATTCTCCATACTTCTTTACCTACCTATCTGTGCGTACATGTGTGTGTGTGTATACACCAACAAACGACTTTGGCGTCGTAAATGTCGATTGAGAAAAATAGAAAAGATAGATGTCTCTTATTTTCTGGTTAGTTAGTTATCCACTGCGTCTCCGCAATTTTTTTTCTTCTAGAATATTATTATCTTAATAGCCAATAATAAAACAATAATAACACTGATAAAATGTAGACAGACCCACATATTTTGTAATATTTGCATATAGGTGATTAGAAACGGGACAGGTTTTTGTGTATCAATCGACAAGTAAGTAGTATGCAAATAAGTGAACAACAAAATGAATCAATGGGCAAATTGATATTTGCGGATGTTTAATGGTACAAGAATTATTGGCTATCATTTACAAAAAGATCATTTGGATAATAGAATTGTGATAGAATTGTTTAAACTTATTCAATGTATCCATAAATAATAATTATTATTGATTGGATTGGTCGAAGTTAGACATCAACATCGATAGATGCTGGCTCAGTGGTCTAGGGGGTTAAGGGTTCGCTTGCAAGACCGAAGGTTTTTGGTCCGATTCGCACGGGAAAGAGTCGCGGGCACGCATTTCTGATGAGTCCCATACTGGGAAGAAACGGCCGTCCAGTGCTTTCATGTTTCTATTGATAGTCTAACAGTGATCGATTTATGCAATCATTATTATTATCATTTTGTACACAAATAATTTATTTTCTATAAATGATAAGTCACAGTTCCCTATTTACCTTTTCTACGAAAAAGTTTAAAGGGGTTTGTTCGATCACCGAATGATCCCATCGGAATAATGAAACGAAAATCAAGCAAAACAATGAATAAATATTTGATTTGATGGGTTGTGATGGTATATTAACAGTAGTGTAAATACCGTTGATTGTCAGAAAGTAACGGACATGTGTTTCGTTTTAGTATAGGACTTCTAACCGAAGACGTTCACGACTACACACGACATATTGGATTGATCTACATTTTCGAATTCAGTTAACTGATTATAAAATTTGTTTTTTGTAGACCGTTGTCTTACTTCAAGGTTTCTATTAGAAATCTTTCTCGAATCTTTAGTCAATGATGAATGTGTCACCGTGCATTTCGATTATTAGAAAGAAAGATAGATTGGATACAATTTAAATACTTCCTCTCAAATGATAATATGATATTGTAAAATTGAAGGACCTGTGGGTCTTAGAGATGACCTTTTTAGTCGTATATATTACTGCACAAAACAGTTGACTAATGCTCCCTAGTTTGTATTTTCTCATTTGATATCATTTTACAGATCCAAACCTCATACAAAGAGTTGCAATAATGTTGTCCAAAGAAGCACAAAGAGCACTGATAAGATGGGAATCACATGAACCTAGGATCACCAAATCATTCTTTAAGTCAAAGAAAGAAGGAATGACAATGAATGCCATTCATTTCTATGCGCCCACCAAATATAAAAATTAGGACAATAAAGCTCAATTCCATGAGCGGCTGCAACAAATCATCAAGAAATGCCCAACAAAAGATTCTACTGTTCTGATTGGAAATGAAGACATCACAAGTCGACATAGACTGGGATAAAGGAACGAAAATGGTGAGAGATTCAGAAACCGACGAAACTTCAACAAAATGATTATAGGGGGCCATATTCCTACACAAAGACATGTACAAAGCTTCATAGGTTTTACTGAATCATAATATGGAGAACCAAATCGATCACACATGCATCAAGATTTAGGAGGGAGGGAGGACACCTCATCAACGTAACAAAGAAAGGAGATCTCAGCAAGTGCGAGAACTAGAGAAGAATCACAATATTATCAGTATCAGGGAAAGTCTTCAATAGAGTATTGTCAAACAAAACAAGGGATTCCGTAGACTCCCAATTTAGAGGTTAGAAAGCTGGATTCCATAAGGATCGATCGTGTACCAATTAAATAACGATATTACGGATCATTGTAGAGCAATCATTTTGATGGAACTCATTGACTACGAGAAAGCATTTTATAGTGTATACAAGACAACACTACAGAGGCTTCTCCAACACTACGGTGTGCCTGAGAAGAAATTCAACATAATTCGAAATTCTTATGATGGATTAAACTGCAAAGTCGTACGTAGGGGGCATCTCACAGACTCATTCGAAGAGAAGGCCGGTGTCAGGCAAAGTTGCTTATTCTCACTCTTTCTCTTTCTCCTCATTATCGAACGGATTACGAATACGTCAACATCTGAGGGGGAGTACGGAATACAGTGGATAACTAAAATGCACCTAAACGATTCGGACTAAGCAGATGACCCAGCTGTTCTATCCCACACAGCAACAAACGCAAAAGAAGACGATCAACGTAGCAGAAACAAGTAGCCTCTGCAGAACTAGGTCTCAACATTCACAAAAGGAAATGCAAGATTCTCAGATAGAAGCTGTGGATGATGTGAAAACGTCTAAATACCTGGACAGCATCACTGATCAACTAGGTGGATCTGATGCAAACATAAAGGCACGGGTTGATAAAACAAAGCAGCATTTCTACAACTGAACAACATCTAAAACTCCAAACAACTATCAGCCAAAACTAAAATCAGAATTTTCAATACAAATGTCAAGGCAGTTCTACTGTATGGTGCAGAAACTTGGAAAACTACCATAGCCATCATCCATAAGACAAAAGATGTTTATTAACAGATTTCTCCACATGATACCTCAGCTCCGTTGGCCAGACACCATCAGCAACCACCTACTGTAGAAGAGAACAAACCAGATTCCAGCTGGGGAAGAAATTAGGGAAAGCGTTGGAAGTGGACAGGATAAACATTTCGGAAATCCGCCATCTGCGTCATAGGACAGTCCCCAACTTGGAATCCTTAAGGTCGAAGGCAAAGCGGTAAACCAATGAACAAATTAATCCGAGAATTGGAAGCGGACATGAAAATAATGAACAGCAGTGGAGAAGAAATGGACAGGCAGGTCAAGTAGAGATTCGGTTGTAGAGTGCTGGTCGGCAACCTATGCTCCAGTTGGAGTAACAGGCGTAAGTAAAATAACTAGAATAATAATAAGAAGAACTAGAAGCAAATCAATTTACATAACCATTAGGTCTAATCTTTCATTAGTAGGAAATATTTCAAGATGCTCCGTTGACAAGACGTTTTCTCCTTGGACGGACTATCGTTCGTTACCGAGGTACATAAGCCAGAACCTTCAAGTCGCCCAGCGAGAGAATACAAAGAATGGATGCACCCGCGCCATTGCAAACGATTTCGAGTCTTGTCATTCAAGGTCTCCAACCATCGCATAGTATCGTCTTGCGGACCCTAACAAGGTAGCCCACATCTACCAACATGACTCAGTCCACTTGTCAGTGACTTCATGGATTTCTTCCACCTCTTAGTTTGGCCACCCCTAGCTTTCATTTTACCCACTCCTACACTGCAAAACATAGTTGGGTGAGGTGGTTGGGAGTACGTAACACATATCCCAACCACCTCGAATGATGAAGTTTCACTACTTCATCTATTGATCTGCCATCCTTACCTAATACCCGTATCCTAGCAACTGCATTGCTTACTCGGTTATCCCACGATACACGAGCAATGCTTCTAAGACATCTATGGTCCAATACTAGTAACCTTCGAATATCTTCTACTCTGACTGGCCATGTTTCTCATCCATATGGGAGAACGGAGAGAACTGCTGAACAGTACACTCGACCTTTGATTAGCAAACGGATTTCTCGCCTACGCCTTAAATGACGAAGGTTGGCAAAAGCCAATCGAGCCCTCTGTATCCGTGCTGCACCACCATCCTTAAAAATCTCATGAGTTAGCTTATCAGAACCCGCTACTCTTCCTTTCCTTAGATTTCTTATAGCTTTCTCAACTGCATAAAGATTCGGATGACTTACGTCGATCTGCCACTCAGGTTGACTGGAGATCGTGGGCAACCGAATTGTGGCTGAAGGCCAGTTGAACTGATACCTGAAGTGCTATGCCCGTCGATCTAATCTTCTGGATTGAGAATGAATAATAAGCCCATCCTTTTCCGAAATAGTCTCACTTACAGTCGGATTCCTAATACCGGTATCCTTGAGAAGTCATAACAGTTGTCTACTGTTGCATATCGCCTCTGCCTCTTCCATAGACCTCGCTTTCGCTACCCACCTCTGTTCGCGATCGTTGTGTGGGCTTCTTATCAGCCTGCCCCTAGGCTGACTCCGCTTCTCATCGTACTCAGAGCCAGACGAGATGAGTTTCCAAGCCTCTATCAGATCAGTAAGTGCTGCGGAAATCCATTGTTTCTCACTAATCTAGTGGCTTACCTTACTAGTAGATATCACTGTTGTTCTCCTAGATTTTTGGATATCATTCGAAGCTGCCTAGGATTCATTAACACGGTCGCCTACTTGTTCCTAAAATATATTCTTAGCTATGTTATCACTAAGTAGAACCCTAAAAGGTTTTCTTGTGGTGTCTTTCCTACGTCCAGTAAGATCACGACAACAACAAAATCTAGTCATATTTAAACACCGTTCTTATTTATGTCAGCAGACATTTTGGAATTTTCATAGTTTAAATCACCAACAGATCTTAGAGAGACAAGTATTAAAAAACTGGGAAGCACTGGACAATTTCTTCATTTCAGTATATGACCCCTCTGCAGAGCGTATCCACGACCCCACCGCGGATCAAATCTGGAGGTTCGAGAAGTTCTAATGAGCATCCTTCACCAGTGGAATGTAACCATGTCTCGTGAAAGGCAGTTCTCCAAATCACGAAATTTCTAAAAATAATTAAGTTGGACATGTACACCGTTGCATACTAGCTCAGTGTTTCACTGGTTTAGTGTTCGCGATTAACATCGAATATCTTCGGTTCTATCCTTTTAGATAGGGTTATAGATACTGATGAGAGGTCCCATACTAGAAAGCGACAGTTGTTCAGTGCTTCCTAGTTTTCAATTGTAGTTTAAGATCAGTTCGTGATTCAAGGTATGAAAACCTCTCACAACTAATGTAAGGTGACAGGGATTAAAGAAAATACATTCCTTACCTGTATGTTCTACATAAAAAATGATTCAAAAAAGTCAAAACTAATCGTCAACATTATTCTTAATTTAAGTGGTAATAATTGATGGATTATACTTGGATTTTATTCAACAAGAAAGTCATGTATGATAGAATGCTGACAGCTGAAAAAGAAAGATATACCCTTATTTTTCTGATAGTAATTATTATCAATCTTATCATGCAATACAACACTGTTCAATAGATGGTTTAAAAAAAACAATTCATGATGTATGAAGAATTTTGTGGATTAATCGTAGATTTCAATTTAATAGGATCTGAGGTATTAAAAAAAAGCAAGTTTTGCAAACAAATTTTATGTGGGTTTGGTTCTTAAAAAAATCTATGCTCGAAAGAAACACTTTCATAATCAAACTTAATTAAAACGCAATTTTATAGAATCAACAGTTTAATCGTTACAATCCGATTAGTATTAAGAAGGATTTGATGTACATGACACTGATCGATACCCGGTGATCAATTGGTTGTAAATAATAAGCGAATATATGGAAAAATTGATGAGATCGTGGTAATTTAGTGTTCATCAATAATAAATACGTTAAATACTTTATATTCCGGACTGATCTTAGATAGCCATTAAAACTGGAGAATATAGAACCATTGTTTGACCCTAGCATGGGACTCTTCAGCAATACACACCCACAACTTCACTAGGGATAGGACCCCGAGACCTTCAGATATCATAATGGTCGTTTGGCCTTCAATTTATCGAATACCATGTAGAGTCTCGATTGTACACTACTGACAAGTTCCATAGTAGTATGAAAAAGCAATTCACTGCCTCATAGATTTTAATAATCATTATCTGATTAGTTTGACAAAAATTGTTTTGAAGCTTAACTAGTTCTCGTAAATTTCCCAAGTCACAACCTAGTCATAGTATCTCATTGCATCCCCTTCAGTTATGTACGAGCCACTTATGATTATAAATCGGCTAGTTTGTTGGATAGATTTGTGAAAAAGTACTTTGTATTTTCTTGACTCCGTTATAAGGAAATTATCTTTTTCAGATGTTATGTATCAGTTGTTTTTACCGGAAGTTTGAGAATGATTTATAATCGTCATTAAAACAGAATTTTACAATCCTCATTTTGTTGCTGTTGTAAAAGCTGTAAATGCATAATTAGATAATTCACATACACAGTGAATGGTTTAAAAACTAATTTGAAATATCAGAATTTCTGACACTAATTTTGTACTTATAGGTCTTAATTTGTTACTGAAGAAGAAGAAGTAATTTTCAAATTCTATCTTTCTGATTGTACTTTTGAAAATAAACTATGAAATAGCGAACAACCACTATGGCACCATCTCATTTAGATGTAAGTAATTTTGAACCTGTTATAAACATACTTCAGGTCAAATAAGTAGTAGTAGTAGTAGTAGTAGTAGTAGTAGTAGTAGTAGTAGTAGTAGTAGTAGTAATAGTAGTAGTAGTAGTTATATCGTTATAGCAAAATAGTGAATTCGTAGAACAAAAGTTGTAAACTACTTTTAAATTCAGCGTTTAAGTATCGACATATCAGTGATCTTATTTGGGTCGCCTCTATGAATTATGAGCCATGTCGCTCTAACATGATTCAACCACCGGATAGTCTGAACCTAACAACAGTCATTGACTTGATGGATTAATGTCATGTTTTGATTCGACTGTCCCCAGTTTCTTTAAAACTGCTTCAACCATGTTATTGATTAGTTTAAATTTTGTTGAGAATTTCTTCTGTTCAACTAATTTTTATTCAACTCTCTATTAAAATCCTAAAGTATAATTTACACTAAACATGTTTCTATAGTAAGTATGTGTTTTCAATACAGTCTCACATTATCTGTTAAGAATGATCATCTTTGAGTCGAACCACAATGTGCATCCTTTATCATAACGAAAAAAAACAACATTTATTTTTCTTTTCTCAATCAAAAAAGTAGAAAAAAAAAAGGAGTAAACGTTTTGACATAAATTTTCAAAGTTTCATTTGTTTGACTTGACTGATTGATTATACATATTTGAGCGCGTGTTTGTATTTGCACACATGTCTATTTGAAGCGATTGTTTTCACTATGTAACGATTATTCCCTTATACAGAGGATTCTTTCCAGTTTCTTGCTTTTTTCTTATTTCATGCTCACCCACACACATAGAAATAAAACAACGACATTTAATTTTATTGTAACATGACAATTTAAACTATTTAATGTGATATATACAATGCGCTTGTCAAATATCTTTGTGTATTCTATTATATAGTGTTGTCAAATTTTGATTACAAAAAGTAAAAAAGACACAAAAGTAAAACAAGAATCATTATCAAAACATCTGTACACACTAGTGAGATGATTATGGAGTGAGAAAATAAAACACTTAACTAATTCTCTGCATTATCATTATTGTTACTGATATGTTACACTGACAGCAGATATAAGACTAAACAGCTGACGAATCAATAGTGCCCTTAACTGAATGAGAATATTCTACCGAACAATGAAATAACAAGGAATGCTTTCCTCCAATTTTGAATGATACTTGTTCTTTTAAAAAAATTTATATTGCTGTTCATATTACGAACTGACCGAAACTAGATATCTGTTGAGAAAGTTATTTCACCTTAATATAGGATTGATCAATCAAATGTTGCACCTCGAAGTTAGCGTCAAGTTTTTAGACTATTGAGTCAGTATCTAATTGTTTACATTTTTTACGCTAATCAATTTAAAGTGTTACGCAACCATTTTCGTTATTATCAGTATATAGTTCTCTCATAGTAGAGACGGCTGAATTCCAGTGGTCATAACTTCGAACTGGGACTCAGGAATCACTCCTCGAATATATACACTAACGATCGAATACTTTGAAGGTTAACAGCTAAAGGTTGAAATCTGAAGGTACCAAGTAGAGCACTGTGTTAGACACACATATACCTTAATGAACAAGGTAAGAGAGTAGAAGAAATCCAAAGACTATTTACATCAACGGAAAAAATTATTTAAAGAATAGAGGAATACAGTTTGATAACTGTCTTATTCTAATCTAGAACCGCTCAACATTGCATGATGGATGAAGACTGTCTTTAAATCGAAAAACCACTAAATTAATGGGTTATTTTGAAAGTAAATTGTGATTTTCCGCTGAAATTCAATCTGTAACGAATACCATCTTCAAATTTAACTAACGTTCATAAGACCATAAATTAATGTATTAATTAATATAAAAAGTCAGACGAGTATGTCACTGAGGAAAGGCTCGGTAATCCAGAGATTAGGCATTTTAACGCGTCACCGAATATCATGGGTGGGTTTCGAACCCACTCATAGAGTCATGCATAGTCACTACTGAAGAGTCCTATACCAGACCGACACGATCATCTAATGTTTCTAGGTTCTCAGTGATTGTCTAACTTTCATCACTTCGTGATTCGGATACAATAAGTGATTCCTGGGACACGATTTACTGCAATTACCACTTCTAATTTGTAAGGGTTTGTGTTTTCCAGTTGTTGATATAAAGAGCTCGAATAAAAGCAATTCCTGTTTGGATAGTTGCATCCTGTCGATGTATGCAAAGTAAATCTGATGTGTCCTGGCTTCTACTGTCAAGCTTATTCTATCTTTACTGAAAACTTGTGATTAAATGACAATATTCAGGTATACCTTTTAAGTTGTATATATGACAACAGAAACTAATCAATTTAAGATCTTAATCACAATAATAACAGCAACAACAACAGAAAAACTAAACGGAGAACAGATTAACGGCTCTCGGAATTCACTAGTTTAGCAGTTAATGTTCGGATTTTAATATGAGTATCACTGGAGTGCATGTAAATCCGACTGATAAATCTGAAAAAGCACAAGACGCACAACCTTGAATTCTACTGTTAGTTACAATTCGTTTTTTAGTTTGCGTTGCAATTATCTGAGTTAAAAATAATGCTATCCATTTACGTTTAATAACAAATATACATACTAGAAAAATTATGGTAGAGCATGAGTGTGTAGTGACTCTACTATTATTGAGGAGAATGCCATTGGTTTCATAGAAACATTTATTATTATAACCAATTATACCAGTGATTGTTTAACTGTACGTTTTCTTCATAACACTATTTACGCGCAAACTTCCGTTTGTATTGCTATCATTTTTGGCTCCACAGTCTCTGTAATTTCGCCACACTTTTGTGGCCCGATTTCGGTATTCTTTCGATACCACGAAATCCCCAATAAATATATTCATCGGTACGGAATAACCCTTTTTCTCTGTGATGAGCTCATATATGCTGTAGTTGTGATCATAACCACTCTCGACTCGATCACCACTACAAGCGTTTCATTTAGATTATGTGAATTAAATTGGACTTTTGCATTGTTCTACAAGGGGATATATAGACAGTTCGAAAGATAATATTCACTGTTAATGTGATTAGGCTCATTTTTATTATTTCAAATTTAGAAAAAGACGTTCACTGATTGTATAGCTTTATAAAAAAAATTCATTGAAAAGATATATTTTCGTTGATTTTATTAAAAACCTTATTATTTAATAAAATTAGAGTTAGTTAAATCGAAACAAAAGACCATAAAATAGTTTAAAAAAGAATTTGTAACTTAAAGATTTAAGTCATCTGCTCTCAGCATTTATCTATCATTAAACATTACAAATTTATAATCAAAAAGTGTTTTGCATATTCAGTTGACCGACCATAAGTCATGTTTAATTTGTTAGGTAGAATCATCCCGAAACAATTCAATTCATCTAAGAGAGAGAGAGAGAGAGAGTTTTCTTCTCATAGTAGGTGGTCAAATCATGGAAATGACACTTTTGTCTATTTTTAGTCAGATCAATTCAAATTGACCTCAGCTGAACTTTACATTCAAGTTAATAAACGTCAAAGTGTACAGCACAAAATTCCATTTTATGACCTCAGATTTATGAGAAGCAAAAAAAATAGATTTAATTTAATTTCATACATAACACCATACATCCGTTTGTATGTGCTTTTATCGCCAATAAAAAAACACTAATAATTATCCAATATAAATAAAAAAAATAGAATTTAATTAATCCAAAAGAAACTTGTCAAAATGTTGATGATGACTTTAACTAAACTCAGTAAGATTTGAAATGTGTTTCAATGTGTGCATAGTCTTTCGTGTTTTGTTTCAATTTCCATATTACTCTTCGGGTGAAATTTCAACACCATTGTAAGAGTCACGCAGATGACCTGCAATTGTCAAGTAGACAGATGACTGTTGAGAAACATCTTACACAATCAAAAATCGGTTGTTCAACTAGACAGTGTTTGGATCTAGTTGTCATAAGTATTATGATTGCTGCTAGTAATAGTAGTAGTCAGAAGTTTGCTGAAACTTTCAACACCCACCGTCTTAAAAGAAATATTTTAGTTTTCTGACTTCTGAAAAAAAGAACATCATTATAGATTGTTTTAATAGTTACCGAATTGGAATTTTACACTGTTTATTTTGAATTCAACACTGTACGTGTTTAACACAATGATTAAACAAGTAAAACAAATAAGGAAACTGTAAAGTATTTGGTCATATTTTTTTAAAAAATTCTATTCTATTTACAAAAAAAGTAATTTGACTTTAATTCGTTAGTCTATTGTACATTATTGCATGATTCAGTGAGATGATTTGAACAGATTTATTTCGTTTGAAAATCATAGATTAACTATTTTGTTAAAAAATAAAATTGGGGGCTTGTCATTGAATTTCTGTTGAATGATGATTGTTTGAAAGTGGAAAATTATGAACTAAAGAATTTTAAACTTAAAAACGGTGCAGTTTTATGGCTGAGGAGAAATCTTTGGGTCTTAAAATAGGTTGAAACACTCGTTTAGTAATGTGAAGATGTGAATATTTAGTGAATGATATGTTAGACTCTCATCAATTCAGTTACTAGTGGTAGTAGGTATATACATAGAAGTATTTTTATACTGTTAACTTAGTCATTTTAAAGTTGAACTGCATCATCACTAGACAGGTTTGTTAATATTTACTACTATGTTTTTGGCAATAACCGAATGATGTAAAGTTATGACTTGGTAAAGTTAAGTAATCGATCTCATGAACTGACTGAAAATAAAATAACCAACTTTTGGTTGTTGATTAAACTTTTATTATTCATTTGTCTATTGCAGGTTCTAGTACTTGAATTTGAGCCACACTATAAGCATGAAGATGAATGAAACTACTCATATGTATAAACCGAAGTAGGTTTGTGGTGCGAGCTACTTATAAGTAGTATATGACGTGAGTGTCAACGTAATGTCTGGCAGCAGAAGATGGGGGAAGATCAAGAAACGAAGAGTTAGAACACAATGGAATTTGTATGAAACGCATGAATAGGGACAATGGATTGATGTTTTGCAACAGGAACAGTCCAGTTCGAAATGAAGAACTGATATTTTGCAAATGAACGATTTACGATATGGTTTTCCGATTTTACTGAGTAACTCTGTAATTTTCGTTAAATACAATTCGGTTGTCCCACCTGTGTTCTCGTTCACCACAGGTTAAGTGGGGTTTAAACACGTGACCCAGTGTACGCAAGAGGCAGTTTATGGTCCACGTGGAGCAATGGGACCAAGTAAATAATAATCTTAATTTATAAATAGCAGTTGAAATTGTACTACACAGTTATTGATCCTCCATTATTTGCACGTGTAGATTGGATGGTAGGGATTTTATTCTTAGTGAAATGTGTCAGTCACACAGGAGTAAGGTGAATATTACCTTTGAATGCATCAGTAATTCATCAAACAGTCTACAGTTGTTTTTTTTGCATGTGTGATTAAAAATGTTTTAAACACGGAATTAAACCTACTTTAATCTAGATATACGTTAGTTTGGTCAAGCGGTTAAGGATGCCAAACTCAAGAATTGTCTTCACGGCAGTCTGGTCCATGATGTTGGCATAGGCTTGAATCCCACCTTCGACATCCTATGTTTTCGGTTTCGTCAAGAGTGGAGGGTGTTTTTCTTCTCTGTCAAACTGATGTCATATCACCACGAGTGGATGGCCACTGCCAAAAGTTTCCTACTCACTGCATTCCCTTGGCTAGCGTGTTGTACACGAAACCTAAAAGATAAAAAGCAAATGTCCAGCGCTTTAACCCAGTGAGTGGGTATGGATAATCTATCTAGGGTAGTTGGGAGACTCTGATTCCAAACTAATGGTGCACATGGGCTCCATGATACAACAAATGGAATATGTATCCAACACAACAGTTGGATACGTCTTTATCCTATTGTTGATGCTCATACAGAAACTCAAAACCAGAGCCTGTTACTTTAAATGTCCTTATCCACTGAACTGCTGTGTCCATCACAGCAAATTAGTGGTTATCTAAACTTAATAGTTCGGTGGAAAAAAATGTGCTAATGTTTGAAGCGATGGGCATCAGTTTTGTGTTGCATTGAGAATAAAAGTGAAGCAGAGGTGTATCCAGCTAAGGAGTCCTAAATAGGAAGAAATATACATTATGTATCCTTACTGTTAACCTTTATCGAAAAATCTACTAAACTCTAAAGCCTACAGACACCAACAAATTGTTTGGTTGAGAAGCATGTACACTAACCGAAACTGACAAGGTGCAATTCTTTTAATATCAACAATAGGTCAACATAAAACCTGACAAACTCCTTTTATACTGTTATCGAATTCTATTGGAAACGATTTTTCGTTTCCAACTGAGTGATTTAAAATAAAATTATTTTTCTGTAAAACTTAACAATTTCTCTGAAATAAATGGGATTATGTAATACATTGCAAATCGTACATTCTTCACTTAATAATTTAATATTTTTCAATTCATGACTGTACTTTTATCGATTAATTTCCATGGATTTCGTGTGGCTTATGATTCACTCGTTTCATAAACCCTTTCATATAGGCTTCTTTTCAAACTCTGTTCTTAACCAAATACATGCAAATTTCTTTCTAGTTAAAAACTGTTTTTTTTATAACTTTTCCCTTTTCCATTCATCAGTCAATCATACAATTTTATAGGATTTTCAAAAGATGACGTAATGCAAGAACATAGACACAGTTCAACTTATAGTTGACCAGCTATTGTGTGAAGATCAAATGCCTATTACCTTGCTGACTGTTATTCTGGTGGGAAAAATTTTCTGAACTAATAACTTAGTTCAGTTATTACTTCTTGTTTTTCTTCGTCTCCTCTATCCGCTTCTTCTCATTTGTAAATTTTAAACTGATGTCAGTTGACATGTGGTAAATTAATTATCCAATTAGAGTTATGGAGCTTAGTGTTTTTACACATTTGAAATCATCAATCAATCATTGTTGACCATCATTAGAAACCTGGAAGCACTGGACTGCTGATTCATCGGATACCGGCCCAGTGATCCAGAGGTTAGGCGTTTGGGCGCAAGACCGAAGGTCCCGGGTTCGAACCCTGCGAGGTGCAGGAGTCGTGGATGCGCACTGCCATTGATGAGTCCCATACCAGGACGAAACGGCCGTCCAGTGCTTCCAGGTTTCTAATGGTGGTCTAACAATGATTGATTGATGATTTCAAATGTGTAATAAATAAAATTAGTGAAGAAGGTCCAAAACAGAAAAAAAAATAAAGATAATAATTTTCTCACTGTTTTCACAATTTGCTGTTTTACATCATTTGAAAATTGACACTTTTAATTTTGTCTTCTAAAAAGATTTCCAGTTACACTGTCTTCATTGAAAACACTGCAAAGACAGACAGCGTGGGAATGAGTGAATGGGATTTAATGTAAACAGAAGTCTTTGTTATTATGATTACTATTATTAGTGTTCGTACAATTTCTATTCGCTGAACTTCGTTTGTATTTACAATGTGTATGTGTGTGTGTGGTTTTTTGTTGCTCTGATCATGTTTTAATGTCTAATTTATACTGGATAATATAGATAGGTGTAGTTTTGTGCAATTTGTGCACATGTCAATGAAAATGAATTACAATTAACACTTTTAAACTGAATATAATTTGATCGTTGACTGTCTATTATTTATCTATTTGAAACAATTGATAAAACAGCATGTAATCTGGTGCGTAATTTATTTCAAATGACTCGTTCATTGATTTCAATAATTACACAAACCTACATACAGTGTAAAAGTATCACAGTAGTAGATTTATTTATTTAATTTATTTTGTGATAAAAATTATGATTATTATTATTATTATCATTCTAACTTTGATTACATCACAAGTTTGTATACATGCAAGTAGAATTTTGTCCGTTTTACTCTTACTTTTATCGCCTCGCTCTTTTCATACCCATCCCTTTAAATAATATTCTGTCACTCATTCAGTTAGTCATTTATAGATTTACTCTTAAGTAAACAATTTTTGTTTCCCTTCAAGACACAAAAGTAAATCTAGTTAAATTCAATGTGTGTATGCGTGTTTGTGTGGAGGGGAGTAATTCATCGTCTGAATGACAAACCGGATTGTTTGTATTGACTTATCAGTTGGAAGTCTTGCAATAATTCCCTCGCTAAATATGATGAGGATAGTAGTGAGGATGATGATGATGATAACTATTATACTGCAGGTGTTTCTTTTTAAATCATTTAAAATTGATCAATGTATATAAACAAAAATTGTAAAGCTGTACAATTTCTGTTGATTATTCTTTTTTTCCTATCCATAAACTGACCAGACATAATTAAACAATACAAAAAGAAAGTGGTAAAATGTACACAAACAATGTGAATGTGTGATTAAAACAAATTCCAGTGTGTTTCATTGATTGCAATGATAACAATGTGTAATAATAATAATAATAATCAATGTCTGTTTTTTTTATTTCTGTAAAAAGAAACTGACAAGTTTAAAATTATTGTGCAATATAATTCATTACAAGAAAAAAAGTACAATTACCGTCTGTTTTAAAATGCTTATGAATGGTAACACTAAAAGCAGAAACATGCGTACATGAAGCTTGTGAATGATTTCAGAGATATTGATTAATTTTGTAGGATAATCTTTGGAAAAAAAAACTGGTTATTCCTTTTAAATTTTCTACAAAATTGTTAGCACTAAAAGACAATTCAAATAAGCGTTTGGACAAATTTAGATTTTAAACAAAATAAGTCACTAGTCTTTCATTGTATAAAAGTTGATTAGTGCATGTGATATCTGTCCAGTGAGTAGAATAGAGTCAGCTTGTGAAACCGATCACTTTTACATCGACTGACTGATTGGTAGAAGTAAAATTGAACTAGCAGATAATATGTATAGACTTTTAGTGCACGAAGTAGTGATCTGTAAATTTTTATCGTCAGTTATGATGAACACTCTAAGCTTATCTTACACTATGAAGACTATTCGTTATTTCAGTATTCTATTCTATGTAATAATTTATTGAATGTTGCATAAATATCTATGTAAAACAATCAACTTATATTTATATCAAGTGAACATCCGGAACACAGAAAGCTACTATTCCACATATGTAGCGGCTCAAACTAATTCAGAGCTTATTGTCAGTTTGTTTGAAACCTGACGATGTGTCTGAGGTTCTTAATGCTGCTGATGACTGCATGCAATGATTGGTACTTGCTACTTTACGCAGCGGAACATGACTGCTTTACCGATACAAGAAAGCAAGTCTGTTGGTAAGGACATTTACTAATCACAATGCACATCGTCACATTTGTGCAAAATAAAAATTAAAGATTGTAACAATCACAACAACCACAACAAAAAAGTTGAATATACGCCTATCAATTATAATGAATCTGTTGAATAAAAGAAATTTTCCAATTCTTTGAACGCCTTGCCGCCCTTGCCTATTGGAGATTGTGGGTAATGAGTGGATTGGTTGTAGGGATCTTGCTGACTGATAAGTGCCCGAACGGGGGCCATTGCTCGTTCGCGTGCTTTTTGGACGTCCACTTGTCTGCAGACCAATCTAAATAACATGT
This sequence comes from Schistosoma turkestanicum, assembly GCA_944470395.2. NCBI lineage: Eukaryota > Metazoa > Platyhelminthes > Trematoda > Strigeidida > Schistosomatidae > Schistosoma > Schistosoma turkestanicum. The sequence goes on from OX103973.1 coordinate 28,399,897, forward strand.
ACGTTCCCGTATGGGGCAGGGGGGATCGCAATATTGGCTCATGTGAGAAACCTTGTGCTGCTTAAAATGCACCGGCGTGCGTGCATATGCAGCAAGCATGATGGTTAACCAAGAATCTGAACATAGAAATGTTTTAGTTGGTAAAAATGTACACTCGTTAAATACAGTGTTGTATATTCATGTACAATCATTGTTCTTTGATTTTTCAATAATCAAACCCAAACAAATAAATATTCATAGAGAATATGTAAACATTGAAACATTCATGATATGATCAGTATCTGTATCTGTTATCTATTGGTGTACTGTTAATTACATTTGATAATATTATTATGAAATACAACACAAAATAGAACAGCGGTAGTTAACCAATTTCCATACACGTACACTATTTTAATGACTCTTTTTTTCTTCTTCTTATTATTATTATAAATAATGACAGTAACACAATGAACTTCAAACTACAAAATACATTGTGTACACATTGTACACGCATCAATGCATTCAACTTTGTTTAACTTTATTCCTTTTTCTTCTATCATTTTTTATGATTACAACATCATCGATGATGATTTATGTATGTACGTTTATGTGTGGTGTGTGCGCGCGCCCGCGCGTTCAACTAATTCTAAGGTCAATGATAAAGTTCATTTTTCAATATATAATTTTTACAATTGACAGAATTTCTAAAAGAATTTCTATACATATATTTTGACTAACTGTAAATTCACCAGCACTCTCTTTCTTACTAGCTCGCTTACTTACTCGTTGGTTCACTGACTACTATATGCACAAATAGAATGTCTTTATATTAAAAAATTTTTTTTTTAAAAAGAAACAACACACTAACTGTGCTTCTAAGCAAGATTAAAAACAAATTTATGACTATGATGTGTATACAGATGTATGTGTGTGCGTGTATAGGCGTACGCGTTACTGATTGTAACCAACACATTATTATTGCATCAACACATCATTCTTCAGTGTATGTTTTTCTCTTCATTTTGCTTGTTGCATAAAAGTGACCGCAAATTTATTATTATTATTATTATTAAAAAAAGGAGTACATAAATAACTGAAGTAGAAAGAAAAAAAGTTGTGTTTTTATATGGCTTGCCTATGTGATCAGAGGAGAATATGCTGTGTGTATGCGTGTGTGTTTGTTTCTGTGTACAATTGTATGTACATATATATTCATGTACATTGGCATGAATGTATCCCCAATGTGATGATGTGTGTATCATAAATCTTGCCCATAAAACCGATGACATTCCATGCTGATGGCAGCAAAATAAGAAAAAACTAAAAAACATGATAGACTATTTTATAATCAATGATAGAAAAAAAAAGGATGGTAGGACAGTGAAGAGTGTTGGTCATGCATGGTGTATACATCATTGACAACAACATAAAAAGAAGCAACTACTTGAACATGTGCATTGAATTCAATTAAAAATATATGAATATATATATATATATATATACATCTACACACCTTGAATGTGTGCATTTTTGATTCACATAAACAACATAAGATGAATGTGCTTAATATGCATATTGATAAAAAATGACAAGTGACCTACAAGTTGAATGAATTGGATACACAATTTAAGCATAAAATCAGACAAACTTTGTCTTTCTCTCTCTTTTATTATTTATCTATCTATCTGTGGCACCTTTTCTCTGAGTGTGAGTGTGTGCGTGTTATTATGAGATGATTATTTTCTCCTTCATTATCGTCATGGTTGTTGTTGTTGTTGATGATGTTGGTGTTGCGATATCAGTTCTCCTCCTCCACCTCCTCCAGACAGACACATACAACGCAGAACTTCGTACGTAAGTACATCAGTTCAGGTTGCCATATTAGCATAGAGACGCAACTGTCATTTCAAATCCAAGAGTGATAGCAATAATAGAAGTATCAGCAGTAATGGAGAAGATTAGGGAGCAAAGATATGATTCGAGAAGTTTAATCCAGTAAGATAAGGTTAGAAAGACAAATGTAGAGGTACTGACGAATCCAGAAGATTAGGATTTGAGAGAGCACAACGAATGGATGCACTTGAGCCATTGCAAACGATTTTGAGCCATGTCGTTCAAGGTCTCTAACCATCAGTGACTATCGTCTCGCGGACCCCAACCAGGTAGCCTACATTTACCAACATGACTCAGTCCACTAGTCAGTGACTTCATGGATTTGTGCCATGTTTTGGTTTGGCCACCCCCAAGCTTTCTTCCAACCTACTCCTACACTGCAAAACATAGCTTGTCGAGGCAGTCGATGGTTACGCATATGTAACACATGTCCCAACCACCTTGCACCTCCTCCTCCTCCTCCTTGTTCTTGAAAGACGAAAATTCATCAAAATATTCCAATAAAATAATAAAAAGCAACAAATGAATTGATTTTATACAGTTTGATGAAATTATTTCGTTCAAATGATTACCATGTTTTTTTTGTGAAAATTCAGATGAAGAGATTGGTGTAGATGACTGAAACATCATTATCATCATCAGTAGTAGTAGCAGCAGCAGTACCATTAGTAAAAGAAACAGTAGAGGCACAGTATTGTTTTTTTTTACAAATTGTAGCTTTGTCCACCTACCCATCTGTCTATTTGTCTATATGTCTGCCTATCTACCCATAAATTATTATTATTATTATTATTACTATATTATTCCATGATCTATCTGTCTATTTATCATTATTATCTGTCTAACTAAATACAGATTATTGCCATCAAAGACTAATCAACTGAAAATACACGTACATTTTATATTAGATGTTTATACATAACACATAGAACCAACTACGTCACTAATCAACATCATCATCATCATCCTCGTCATCACTCTCGTCATCAATATATCCGAAATTGAATTGTTACACTTATTTAAGACAACATTATACTGACAAAATTATTGCATTTTCCATTCATACACATAAACATATGCATCGGTACAAAAGCACAAACATACATACACACTTATTCTTTATGTCTTTCACTTGTTGTCAGATTGTTTTTGATATTTCATCACTTGTCTCAGGTATGCAATAAATAGTAAGTAACCAGTGAAATTATTCATCAACAAAACTTGACAGGAAAATATTTATTTCAGATTAATAACCACTAAAAAAATAGTACAACTCCTTTACCTTTACTGTATCCCTCATATATATATATATATATATATATATATATATATATATATATATATATATATATATATATATATATATATATATATATTATACAAATATCCAGTTTTTATAAACTTGACGAGATCCAAACTAAATGAAAACAGATGTTCACTGTATTCGGGGCTTCAATAGTACCTCAGCTGAGATCGATTTGTAACGAATGATGCCTAAAAAAATCTTTTGAAATGGTGGAACGCAAATAATTAGCTCGTCAATGTGTACTACCGCAACGTGCTGCAATTGGGATGTACGAAGAACTATTGATTTATATCATATTCCAAATTATTGATTTTATGATAAATATTGTCATCTCATGTTATATAACTCAACTTATATGTATATATACAAATCGATCTCAGTTGATCTACTGTTGAAAACAAGGACATATTAGACGTCTGTTTTTATTGTAGTTTAGATCTTTTCAAGTCTATGAAAGTTGGAAAATTACTGAGAATACGTCAATCAATCAGAGTTCATCACAAACTTTCAAGTCAGTTTTAGGAAATGTTGGCATATTCTCAGTTTCTTGTTCTGACAATCATCGATTTAGTTATCGATGTTGGCATGTTTTTCAGTTATCTTAGAAATTTCCAGACCGCATACACCAAACTTACTTTTTTTCTAATCAGAGTTCAAGAATAGAAAATTTCTGAATGCTAAAAATCACCCACCCGACACTTTATACTTGTTACACAATGAGATCATCAATCAATCATTGTTAGACCACCATTAGAAACCAGGAAACACTAGACGGCTGTTTCTTCCTGGTATGGAACTCATCAGCAATGCGCATCCACGACTCCTGCTGCTCTCAGGAATCGAACCCAGGACCTTCGGCCCCACGCTCGAACGCTTAACCTCTGGACCATTGGGCTGGCAACCAACGGTGTTAATGTCTAACTGTGATAGATCTAGGTATTTTGCGCGACCTCACCCACTTGTCTTTGGGAGTTACTGCCTGCAACCGACAGGGTTGAACTCCACTGGGTACATCTTCTCACTAGTGAGCACATTTTACGATTTTTCAATTAGAGTTATGGAGATTAGTGTTTGTTGCACATTGAAATCATCTATCAATTATCGTTAGAGCACCGTTAGAAGTCTGGAAGCACTGGACAGTCGTTTCGTCCTGGTTTATAAATTACGACTGTCAATCTAGTTGTTGAATTACTGGCATAGCTATCAGAAATCATTCAATGTTTTATTCTCATCTTTTCAGCAGATAGAAAGCATATCAAAAAAGATGCTGAATCATGAAAATATCAATAAATGTTATTGATTAATTTTTCCAAACGGGTACAACAATATGGAAACTTGTTCAAACTAACATTATCCAATGAATACTTCGGACGAAGCCTATCGAATACCTAGAAGTTGCCTAGTTTACGTATTTTTTCCCTAGTTTGATTGACCAGGTTCAGAAAATATTCTTAAGTGTTCCACATCAATTTCAAGAATTCTAGTTTATGTCTGTAACCATGTGAATAATCTTTGGTTTCTCTACTAAAATTAACTTTATAAGACTGAATTTTCTATTGCGCTGCTTTTTTTGAAGGTGAAATATTTGTTCTATTACAAAGATTTATCAACTGGTAAAACTTTATTAGTCAATTTCAAAGTTGATACTGTCTATGTTCAATGTTCACACTTAGTAGAAATTATCAGATCTATAAAAAAAAAACACTAATAAACCAATAAACTAAACGTTTTTCTTTTTATGAATAATTTAAATCAAACATATAGACATTTTAGAAAACAATTTCGTTTTAAATAAAAGTAAAACTATGCAATTTCAAGTATACTAGACACAATATATTATTATATTACATGGTATAATAATCACAATGATAATTATCCATAATCTTATCATCATGATTATCATTAGTATTATTTTCAAATATGAAAAAAGTTAAATTCGCACCTTTTTTTTATTTTCACTTACAAACAACTAGTATTCTTCTATGAAAGTGTTTAAATCAACTACTTATGTTGATATTTCAATAGCAGTGTTTTTAAAATGTCTTCGATTCTAATCTACAATATGATTTGTGTTCAACCATAATATCGATAGTACTATGTTCATATACATGTTCATCTGCATGCATGCATGCATGCATACAATCACATTTACAAATATTCTGTACACTGAATGAATTGACTTTCTGATTACTTTTTATAAGAAAACACAATGATGATGATGAAGTGGTGATCAGAATGATAAATATATTGCCGATTTTTCAAAATATATATATATATATATATATATATATATATATCAATGAAAAAGAAATGACAAATATACATGTGAATATTATTATTATTATTGATGATAATTCAGTTAGTACAATCACTAGTACTACTACTACCACTACTACTACTATTATCACTGGTAATAATAAGACTTTTGTCTGTAGACAAAAAAGAAGCATGATTGTATCTTAATTATAAATCTCGCTTATTCATTCGTCTCTTTCTGTATTGTATTTCTGTGGCATTTTGTTGTATTTCGCAAAATGTACACTTGTTGCTATAAAGTGTTGTAAGTTTTCTGTTACTTTTTATTATTATTACTATTATTATTATTATTATTATTATTATTATTATTATTATTCTTGTTCAAAGTCATTCAATGTTTGGGTCATTGATGTTTTCATCGGTCATAGTTACGATTACACTTTTTTTGTTCAATAAATTATCATGGGTTGTGTTGAATGAAACTGGACGGACGCTATACTATGCATGCCTTAATCGGATATACTGTCTATGCGGTTATCTGTTCATTAATCTATCAAAACACATACATACACATACTTACCATTTGATTGTGTATGTAGTAGACATGTATTAATGCATTTGTATAGTGTGTGTATTTGTTAGTAGTCTTTACGTAAATTAATCAAGAAATTTTAATCATGAACACAATCCCACTTTACAAGAGCAGCATCAATGGTGTTGATGTATGTATGCATGTATGTATGGTATGTCAGTTATAAGGTGTAACAAACATAAAGGATGGGCTACATTTTAATCAGTAGTCTATCTTTAATAATAAAATGGTTAGAATAAAGTTTTTTTTTTCTTGTAAGGGGAGAAGAATGAATAAAACCTTGATATACTTACTTACTTACTAACTACACCACATTATTATAATTATACATGTGTCAATGTATGAAAAACATTCGGGTTGGCGAAGAAGAAAAAGAAAATCGAATAGAGAAAGAAAAATAATAATAAGAAGAAAAATACTTATTCACTTGTTATGAAAAAAACACAGTTGTAGTTTGTGTTTGGTTACCATGGTAGCTGATCTTTATCATGCATAAAGGTCCTGTTAACGTCATACTTTAGTAAGATGATGATTATTATGATTATTATTACTTTTATGGGTACAATGAAAAACAGACGACTACTTGATAATATATGATAGGCAAGTGAACACACAGTAAGACAAAACGCAACACAATAAGAAATGACATTGGTATGGTGATAAAAAAAACAAACAGAAGGGGCAATTGACTTGGTAACACATAACCACACAGCCACACACACACTCACAGGTATAATAATATGCACATAAATACACAGAGAAATCAGAACAGTGCACAAAGATCTTGACTTGTATAAATATTATTGTTGTTATTATTGTTGGTGAAGATGATGATGTTGATGATGACCTGATTGCAGTCGTGGGCACTCACTGCGCATGCTTTGAATGATTGTTAAGTGGAAATGATCACTTCATACACTATGAATACATTATTATTGTACAAAATAAGTGTAGTATATTTTCTTCTGTGTGATGTTTGATACAACTACAAACTGACACATGAATGTGATTTAAATGCATGATTATAGATTTATAGTGGAGTTAGTTGATGGCCGTACACACTACACAATATATTAACATGTATACACATTGATAATAATAATAATATTATTTTTATCTTGTCAACAGTTACAAAAAAATATAGGAAAGCGGTCAATTGAAAATACACAAAAAATATAAATATATGCATGTATATGAAATAAATGTCTGTAAATTTGCAGAGAAAATAAAATTAGCACTGGTAACAGATGAGTAAACAAGGGTAAGTGTTGAATTCAAAAAAAAGTTAACTATAGTAGGCTGGCTATAGTAGGATACACATCAAAAGGAAACATTTATTTTAGATGAATCAGTAAGCAGAATCATGACAAGCACAATCACAACTACAACAACCACAACAAGGTGTATTCACTAACTTAATTCAGGAGTTAGTTACCTTCTATATATATATATAATCACAGATACAGAGTAATTTCAATGTAGACAATAAAATGATAAATGTATTCGTGTGTGCGTGTGTGTGTGCATGAAAGAGAGAGAGACAGACGAGTTAGTTTTTGAAGGCGGGGGGAGGGAGTGGTGAATTGAATAAGTGTGGTCAAGTGTATCAATAAATAAATAAATAATAGTAGTAATGAATTTTACAAAAAAAAAGTAAAGTGCTTCTCTTAACCAAATCAGTACGACTACAATGAATCAGTAATGAAAAGTAGGTGGGAAGAGGTGATGAGGATAATAATAATAATAATAATAATAATAATAATAGTTACTACCGGCACCGGCTCAGTGGTCCAGAGGTTAGGCGTTCGTGCACAAGACCAAAGGTCCTGGGTTCGAAGGTGCAGCAGTCGTGGATGAGTCCCATACAAGGACGAAACAGCCGTTCAGTGCTTCCAGGTTGCTAATGGTGATCTAACATTGATCGATTCATGGTTACAAATAAATCTATTTTATACTAGAACAGGATACAAACAACTATGTCTTGCTTTAAACGAGTTAAACATTTGTTCAACATATCATTCAGTTTATTTCTAATTTACAATAAGATTTGCATGATATCTGTTGGTCAGATTTTCATTGAATATATTGTGGTATAAATATTCTCCATAAGATAAGAACAGGAGATTATAGACAAGTGGAGAAACGAGGATAATCATGATGAAATAAGAAACACCAACAAAGAAATAAAAAGTGATTGAATTGAGGACAAGACAAATTAATAAATAAGCAGTTAAGAAAAATGCAATCAAAAAGTATTATTCAAGGTAAAGAAGTTCTCACTTTCGTTTATTTCTCATTGGTTTGTATGGTCAGCAACGTCTGTTAAGGTCTCAAACCACTATGCTGCATCATCGCTAAAATCCTAATCAAAGCGTCATGAAGATCTAACTGAGGCTAATCATGTTCAGCTATCTTTCCTATTGGAGCATCAATACTAATCATCTCTGTGCCAGTTCCAGGGCTGGCAAATAATTCATGATGTGGAATTCATTTTCATGCCATTCGTGATACATATTCAAACTACTGAAGCCAGTATTTTAAGATTGTCATACCAACTGAACTATTGTAGCGCAGTCACTATTCTAAGCAACATGACAGAATCGTACACTTTTTTTTTCATCACAGATTAGATGGAGAGTAATCTGAGTAATCATAATGATTAGTGCTTATCAAGAAAAGATATTTGCTGTCATGTTAAAATTCCTAGTGGGACTGGAACTTTCGCTCAGTGCAGAAAAGTGTTCCTACGCCTGATTGTGTAATACAGGTAACTGATTTCAAACTTCCAAATCATTGACAAGAATAATATACATTCATTCGACATTCAATAGTTCTTGTTTGTTGATTATTTATTGCATTTTATTTGTTTCAATGAGCTATAATTTAGGTCACTAGATACAACATAAAATATATTTCACAAAAAGGTTATATTTTCTACAATTTTTTTTCACGAATTTATTTATTACTTAATGCACTTGTAAATAATAATAAAAAGAAAAGTAACGAGATATTTATTATAAAAAGATTTGAAAATGTCACGATACCTAACAATTTTAATGTGAAAAAAAGAAGTAGGAAGTTGGAAGAGAAGTGAGTGAAAGTGAGAGAAGTGAAAGTTTTACAAAAAAACTGAGAGTGGGATGGCAAACACCAACAATCTTTTCATTTGGTTCTTTTTTTGTTTTATTATTGAATTAGTTCACATTTCAATATGATTCAAAAAAAATATTCATAGTTTACATCACATGTATGCAGTGTGTAGAGATTGTCATTGTTTAGCAGTGATATACGTATAATTGGACATGGAATTAGTTTTATTTATGTATATATATATATATATATATATATATATATATTTATATATATATATATATATATATTTGTTTGTGTACACGAGTGTTCACATTTGCTTAGATAGATGATATATGTATGTGAAAGTATGGCAATGAACTAAATAAATTCTTTCTTGAAGCACTTGTTACAAACTATTGACCTTATAGGTTCGTTGACTTATTAAATGGAAATACTGTTGAGTAATGTTACTAGTAGTAGTGGTAAAAACGATAATCATAACATGACACTGTTCAGTAACATTTGTCTAACTTATCAGTTTTATTGAAATTAAATGTAATTTTCGATATGAATTACAAGCTACTGAGTAGGATTAGTATATTACGTGCTTAATTTAGGTTACTTCATCAGTATATCAGCTGAAGGATATATATGAAGTGGATTTGCAAACATATTGTCACTTGTAAAACGTGAAAAATATTCACTTCAGCTTTTCGTGAAAACTGATCGCAATGCCAACCACTAATTTTTGAAAGATTAAGAAGGTCAGGTGATGTAAACAAGAAAAACTAGTCTTTCTGAAAGGAAACGATTGATATTTGTAGGATCGAAACTGAGGTTTGGACTAAGGAATAACTGTCTAGGTAGGTTAGATACGCGCCTTGCCCAGTTTAAAACCAAAACAACTGATTTGGGTAAGTGACGGTTCTAATATTCATCATAAATATAAATGTATATCATTACCTTAATAAATATTACGCTTTATAACACAGAGTGTTTCCAATTCTGGAAGGGTCCTTCAATTCACGATCAATATGCACAATTCCAGTCAAAGCGAGCAACCCAACCAAAAGAGGAACAAATCAGTAAGGCTGTCACCATGACTAAGTATCAGTTTAAACAACATAAATTCAGTTCAAAAAGAAACATAGAAACTCAGTGAAGGCAGAAGAAATGTAAACTATAATAAACTAAAAATATTATCATCTCAAAATGGAATCGAACAGACTTACAAAATATACAACTGAAAGAATCAATAAGGACAAATTACAAATGTATACATGGGGGGATTTTCACAAACAAAGTCTTCAAAAATGGATCTCGCAATAGGTGACATTCACTTATATGTGAACTATACTGTCATTTGAATCAAGGAATATCACTTATTACTGAAAGCAGAGAGAGTACAAAGTGAATTTTAATTTGAATTAACACTAAATGAGGTATATATATATATATATATATATATATATATATATATATATATATCACTTTTGAATGAAATATTACACAAAATTCAAAGCAACAGAATATTCGACTACATAAATACCATCTAAACGTTACATTGAGTTGTCTAAAAAGGATGACTGAGATTAAGTGTTAGTATCATGTTAATAATGTGGACATTCGGCAAAATGTGTCCGGGAACAGTAACAATAGTTCAGTTGGTATGACAATCTTAAAATACTGGCTTCAGTAGTTTGAATATGTATCACGAATGGCATGAAAATGAATTCCACATCATGAATTATTTGCCAGCCCTGGAACTGGCACAGAGATGATTAGTATTGATGCTCCAATAGGAAAGATAGCTGAACATGATTAGCCTCAGTTAGATCTTCATGACGCTTTGATTAGGATTTTAGCGATGATGCAGCATAGTGGTTTGAGACCTTAACAGACGTTGCTGACCATACAAACCAATGAGAAATAAACGAAAGTTAGAACTTCTTTACTTTCTGATTGCATTTTTCTTAACTGCTTATTTATTGATTTTTCTTGTCCTCAATTCAATCACTTTTTATTTCTTTGTTGGTGTTTCTTATTTCATCATGATTATCCTCGTTTCTCCACTTGTCTATAATCTCCTGTTCTTATCTTATGGAGAATATTTATACTACGGGGTTGTGAAGATTGTTAAGTTACACATTTTTGAATATTTATACCACAATATATTCAATAAAAATCTGACCTACAGATATCACGCAAATCTCACTGTAAATTAGAAATAAACTGAATGATATGTTGAACAAATGTATAACTGGATTAAAACACAACATATTTGTTTGTATCCTGTTCTAATTTAAATTAGACTGTCATTATAGAATTGTGTAGATTGTTGAATTGCATTGAAATCACGAACCGATCAATGTTAGACCAACATTAGAACACCTTGAAGAACTAGATGACCGTCCTGTTTTTGTATGGGATTTTTCGTGAGTGCGGATCCATGACTCCGATAGCGAGACCCAAGAGCTTAGGTCTGGCGTATGAACTAGCATCAAACAGATTGATATCTTAATGCTTATATTGTTCAGTAGTCAATTAATGAGTTACATTTTACAGAAAAAGTATATCAAGATCAATTGGAGGCAATATTTGTCTTACTTTCAATAATAATAATAATAATAATAATAATAATAATAATAAAATCCTTCTTAATGACTGCATTAATTTGTTTGATGAATTCTAGTAAAAGCACTTCTTTTAAATATCTCACTTCAGTAAGATGAAATTAATAGAAAAAAAATGCAAAATTGAACATTGATCATAAAAAAGTATTCAATTTGCAAGAGTATTTGTTACTAGATGCTTGAACATAATAATTATTCATTGAAGTATATTAAGCTGGTAATTGTATTTTATAATTTGGAATTTCTAAAACGAAACTCCAGAAATTTATTCAAAATTAATTTTAACTGGTGAATAGCCAGTGGTGAGAATGCAATCTAACTTGATATTTAATTCGCTTAATCAACAAACTACCAACTTGTAGTATGTTGAAACAATGCAACTGCATTCGATTGACGAGTCTCAAGTAGGACGAAACCCACGTCTTGATCACTCACTATACATCTCTGCTTATAATGATTGTTGTATTTTACTGAAAAATTCTAAAAAAACTGTATAAACTTTTTCTCACTAACCATATAAAAAGTAAAAATACAATCGATAAAAATCATTTTCATTGGGAATTCCTGTTTTTGCTGATGTCAGCAATGTCAATGCTTTGCCCACTTTCAAAAAACATACATATTTATCTAGGTTGTTACCAGTCAAATAATCTTATCTGAAGAAGCTGTAGTTTTGTTGCAGTTGATCTGATAGAAACATAGTCAGAAAACAAAAGAGAAAATAAAGTCATGAATGATGTTATCAACTTCACCTGACTAAAAACAAATGCAAACAAACCGATGACTGTCACTAACCTAGTTACTAAGATTGAAACAGACAATGTTTATGCAATCAAATAAAAATCTAACTTGTGAAAAATATATATTCACAGTGTTTTATTTTTTCTTTGATTAAGCAAAAAAAAGAGTGTGAAGAGAATTATTTCTTTTTTTCTCTAGCCATGTCACTCTGTCCGTCTTGCTTGATTAAAATGAATTTAACAAATGTCTGTTTTATTTTTTCTATAAGTTAATGTGTTGTCTTGTGTTATTTTGTACTGCGCAATCCACTACCACACACACACACACAAGTGCACACATGTAGGTACGTGTGCACATAAAATTAAAGCGAAAATAAGAAGATAAATCGCACAATTTTACACATTATTATTATTAATAGTAGTAGTTGTAGTAGTAGTAGTAGTAGTAGTAGTAGTAGTAGTAGTAGTAGTAGTAGTAGTAGTAGTAGTATCTGCCTTGCTAAACAATTCACAGAAGTAATTGTGAACCATGATAAAAATCTTTTCTTGTTATTGAAGATGAGATAAAGTAGCGAATGGAATGTATCTAGTGTCGGTCGATGAAGTTGTTGATTAGTTTTTTTTCTTCTGCTCTCTCTCTCTCTCTCTCTCTCTGTATTCTAAAGGTGTTGTTAAGAGAGATTTTTCAGAGTGTGTTTTTTGTTGTTGTTGTTGACCATTCAGTAAAACATTCATATCATTATACTACGTTGGAAATCATTTAATCTGATGTGAAGAAAAAAATTCCATTCATTTTGTTGATAATTTTCTACTGTATAATAAATAGTATAATAAGTTATGACTTCTTATCATACTTACTTACTTACGCCTGTTACCCCCAAAAGAGCATAGGCCGCCCACCAGTTTTCTCCAACCAACTCTGTCCTGGGCTTCCCTTTCTAGTTTTGACCAATTTTTGTTCATTCTTCTCATTTCTTTCTCTATTTCTCGGTGTAATGTGTTCCTTGGCCTTCCTCTTTTCCTTTTGCGTTGAGGGTTCCATGTAAGGGCTTGTCTTGTGAGGCAGTTAGGTACTTTTCGTAGTGTGTGTCTTATCCACTTCCACTTCTTATAATAACTTAATATGAATTCATTGGGCTGAATGAATAAAGTTCTTTAGATGATTGCTTTTTTCTGTTATTAAGGCCGTGTATTCTGTCGAGGTGTATACATTTCTTTATACGGTTTTAAATAACAGATATTTATCAAATGATGACAAAAATTATCTTTAAATAGAGTTGGCGGTATTTATTGCAGATTTACTTCAGTTGGTTGATAAAATCGGAAACGAAGGAGCACTCAGCTAATGCTCCATTCTAGAATGAGATTCCTACTCAGTGCATATTCAGAACCATTCTAGAGATCGAACAAAGGATCTTCAGGTTTAACAGAAGAGGCTTAATCGTTAATTGCCAAAGCTAGTATGCAGAGGTTATTATTTCCAACTTCAATCACAACTTGGTGTAGACTGAAGATCATCTCTGATTAGTGATAACAATCGTTACACTTAGGACAAGATCCGAACTCTACAGATCACAGCTTTCTACTAGAACTTCGGGAACTCATTTCGAAGCAGTTAACATAAGTTACGACTATCATAGTCTTAATGACATAGCTTATTTATTTCAAATTAATTTATCTGTAAGTGATGATCGTTATTGGGTTGATCATAGCTGTGGTAACTGTTTAATAATGATATAAAATTCTTTACAGCACTAACGAACTCAATCTTTACAACGGTTTATCAATATTTTTAAATTTTTTGTTAGTTGAGGCGGCTTACTAATAGATGATTATTTCACAGTCATTGATTTGACATTGAATAAAACACAATTAAATTTATATATATATTGATTTTTTGAATCCTCTCTTCGATGCCTACTATTGCAATTAGCCAATCTCTTCTGGCGTATGTGGATCCCACGAAGATTGCCTCTATAATGCTAGTATATCACAAAAATTTCTAAGCAGAGCTAGATGGTAGCTAGCTGTGAAATGCAGAACTTGCATTCTGTCCTATTCAGGACTTAGCAGCAGGAGTTGACGTTCATTCCGAGACTCGAACTCAGTACCGTTCGCTTGAATCACATGAATCTTAATTCATGTGTATTAGATGTTTGAATTCTCCTATTGAATAAATATATATAACTTGTAATTCTCGCCATTACATAAGCAGGTGGATACCCAAACTCGATGGCCAAGTGAATGACACTATGGTGTCTGAAGCAATCGATACTCGGTTTGGATCCCGCAGTGGAAAGCAACATCTAGCTCATTTGTCTACAGTAGGATAAAACGCGCGTTCTATATTGTGCTGTTAATCACCATTCGTAGTTAATTACAACTGTAAGTCAATTTATGCAAGAATATGTATATATATATATTAATTCGTTTAAACCATCAATATAGAAAGTTAATTAAATTGTACTTATGAAAATTAATCTGTCACTTGACCCTAATACTTATGATATGTAATTTACACAAAAGTACACATATTCATTCAAAAGTTCATCAAACAAGAAATTACATATTTTATTAAAATATAAGAAAAAACTAATTATTATGTAATGAAATACACATTGAATAAACAAATCATCATTTAATTTATAATTAGGTAAAGAAAAATAAAGCAAGAAGTACAAATTAATGCTGACTATTTAACAAAATGTACGATTATAATTAATTATAGAAACCATGTTAAAACTGGTATTAATTATTAACAATGATCAAAATTTAATTGTAACAGTTTGACAGAAATCGGGCTCTAAGGATATTTAAGATAGTAAATGTAATTGAAAGTTAGATTCAAAGTATTTTGATTTTGCATTGTATGATTATGGAGATCATTGTTTTTACACATTGAAACCGTGAATGACTCATTATTCAACCACCATTGGAAACCTGGAAACACTAGACGGCAGTTTCGTCCTGGTAGGGGACTCATCAGCAATGCGCACCCGCGTCTCCTGCACCTCTTAGGATTCGAACCCAAAGCTTTCGGCCTTGAGTTAGAACGCATAACCTCTGGATCACTGAGCAGGGATCCAACAGTGTTAATTTCTAACTGTGATTGTCTTCGGTAGTTACTGCTTATACTCGACAGGGTTGAACTCCACTGGTCACGTCTTCTTCCTAGAACTCGGAGAATTTCTTTACGAAGCTAGTCACTAGTGAGCACATTTTTTGATTTTGCATTATAGTATTATGGAGATCATTGTTTTTAAACAGGACGAAACGGCCATCTAGTGCTTCCAGTTTTCTAATGGTGGTCTAGCAAACAGTCATTCATGATTTCAAAGTATTTTGCTGATTACTTTTCAATATCAAATATCAAATAAAGGTGAAGTATAAAACGATAGTTTATCGGTTAACCAATCAGACTTAATGCATGATATTTTAAACTTTTGCGCAAAATTCAAAATGTCACGACACTAAGTTAAGGGGGTAGTGAAATCAGCCAGTATTTAGTTAATATAAATGCTTGGAATCGATAAATATAGCAAGATTTAATATTAGAAACAAAGTTGAGTTGTTTTATAAGTGACTCTAACAATGTAATTGGTATTTTTGCAAAAAAATAATAGAGAACCAATGGATTTAAAACATTTTCAAAGTTTTAACATGATTTTTATACTTCTCAAAGTCACTGAAAGATTCTTGAAATTTGAAATAAAAGGACTGATTATAAAAGTATGCATCTGTTAGTCTACTCAGAGTTTTCCCATCTTAAACTTAACTTTTAACTTGTATTTCTAATTCTAACTTCTTACCTGAACTCATTTTCTTGCTTTCTACAATACATTTTTCAATGGTTTCTCAATTCTAATTGATTGTTTGCAAAGCCACTTCTACGAACATGGATGAAGTTTAGTTCTGTTGTGATGACAGATCATTTACCATATTGTGAATTGGGTATTTTTTTAATCGCTAACATAAAACTTATTTTTGAATTACTTAATGTGAATGGTTTGTTGGTCAATATTAACTAACATAATCTAACGCTAATTGACATATTCAGCCAGATAACCGATGAATTTATATTTTATAATATTGATTTGATTAAAACTTGAGATGAGGATCTTGTGCGTAGTTTCTTCACATCACATCACCTCATGCATTTCTTTGGTTGTCTCCGTTAAGTATGATGCCATAAAAATTAAATAAGACATATGAAGATGTTCGATTCACTAATATAGTAATCAAATCGCAAAATTCTTGAGTAGAATTTCGATTAACACTAAGAATCAGAGGTTATAACATTGAGCATTCAATAACCATTGGTTGATTCATGTGTATTTCTTCGGCCAATAACTGACACCAATCACAGTATAGATAGCGACGTCTTTGACGGTAATAAGTGAAACTGGTATAAAAATCAGTGATAGACGTCGCTCCATTCAAGAAAGTGAGTAGATGAATCTATCAGCCACATCCAACCATTTGGCAATCATTTCAAACTAGAATGAAAAAATTAGGTGATAATAGTTTGAACGACTGTTTTATTCAATATTTATAGTAGGGAATTTTCAAAATATGCAATGTAATATGGTAATATAAAACTCTTTGACGTCCTTCAAGATTGTAATGATTCAAAAAGACAATTTGTTAATATTTTTAAAAAAAAAATCGATATTCATGACGAAGAGATAATTGTCTTCTATTATATTGGGAAATGTCAGTAGCGCACGCCAACCTCCTTAAACAACGTTGAATAAATACCAGCTGAAATTCTTTTAGCAATTATGAAACACTAAAACCATTTAGCCGTTCACGTTTTTAGCTGCAATTAATTTAAAATGCACTGCAATCTTTATATAACATCACTAATGTGTAAACAGCTCATTTAGATCCGGTTGACTTCACAAAACTCATAAAAACTACGAAACTTGTTAGGAGAAAATAAGCCTTAATTATACATTATACTTACATAGGCTGATCACCGTTTGGTTAACAGTGTCATGTTTATCTAGTCCCCATTACTGGTTAATCATTGCATACACCATTTTTTGTTGTGATATTGAATGCTGCGGCCTCCAACCTCAGAGGCAGTATTGGTTCCCGATAGTAGCAACCAGCCTATGGCCTTGTTCTACGGTTTCTTGACAACCATCTTCAGTTAACTTGTTCAGTTCCAAGTTCGATTCAGCCTGCAAGCTAACAACTGTCCAATATCAATTTTTTTTTTTAAAATCGGTTATCTTAATTAAAAAAAATTATTTTCATTTCAATTTATATCAACTACTAATACCATTGATACACACATACAAGCGTATAATCTAATCTTTTGAACAACAAAATATAACACAGATGGAAACTACATCAATTTCATATTCACATACTTGTTGTTGTCAGTCATTCATAAGAAAAAAATAAGTGAATCAGTATGTATTCTGTTTATATGGTTAGCTTTATCATACTGCTTAAAATTTTAACTCCATTGAGAATTACCAAGTCTTTCTCATTTCAAAATTACTAAATATCATTCAGATAAAATAATTAAACTACACCAATAGAGACAAATATAAATCCAACAGTGTAGTTGTCAGCATATTTGATAATGTGTACCTACCTAATTAAGGAATTAAAAACTATGCTAATATATATATATTTACATATATATACAACAGTCCACCGTTATATAGTGTTGATCACTAATAATTTTAGTAGTATAAAGAGTTTAAACGTATTTAAAGATTCAACTAACGCTTAAATGTTGTGTTGTTTGTTATATTGAAGTGAAAAAAACAGTATGCTTATGATTGAGCGCAATTTTTATAAAAAAAAAACATGTTATTTCATTCTTGATAAACAAGTGACTTGATTAATGTTCAATTTAAATAACAGATGTGCTGTATACCTTTCTTTGATATTATTATTTTGTTAAAAATTGTTTAGTTGTTGTTAATTTAAATAAAAGAAGATACAAAGTGATGAACACTTCCAGTAGTTAATCTTTCATACTTTGGATTAATTTTTGTATGTGCATACATGGGTGACCAGAATCTGTTCAACTATCAATATAAAAATAGATTAAAAAATGATGAAAAAAAAGTGAATTCTAAGAGGATAACCAAAAATCTATCAAAAATAATCAATAAAACAACAACTGATATGTGCGTATTGTTCAAATCACAATATAAAAAAAAATGTAACTGACAAGTTTAAAAATTCACTAATTAGAATGATTTGACTAATTTTCAATTTTTCTTATTTTCTCACCTTCGAAAATGTTTTAATTCTCTTTCTCTCTCTCTCCCTAATTTACCTGTTAATTTACTTTCTCATAATATTAAACTTAAAAAGAAAAACAAAATTTATTCTAAACCAATTAAAATATTTAAAAGTATTACTAAAATGAACTGAATAATCATGATTATTCGAAGTTGGTATGCATTTTAAGTGACAAATTGTCTTCAATGTAAATAAGCTACTTATAAGTAGTTTACGTTGAAAGACTAAAGATAATTACAATCATTGATTGATTGTTTTAACTTGAAGGAACATTAAGACTACAGTAATTAGTTTAGTCATAATTTCTGATTTTTCAGAAATGAAAACTACCATATACATAGGTTAGTGAAACTAAAAACTTGTTTTGTTACGGTAAATACTTCATATTACATTCTAAAAGTTGGGATTTCGAATTTCACTCCGTTCTATTCAATCACCAGTAAATTTCATCAGCTAGCAAATAATTTCAGTTTTATTTTAGTTAACTGGTATTATAGTAGAATCATGAGTATAATTGTGAAAATTCCATCCGGAATAATTTAAATATGGTTATGTTAGTCAGTTTTGTACTACTCAGTATATCATTGTCGACAATTTTTAATTGCGAAACATTAAGCGCAAATGTGACAGGAAATTTAATGAATTGGCTTAGTGATTTTATTACGAATAAATTCAGTCATAACAGTAGTTAATTTCCACCAATTTAATAAAATGTAATTGCCCACAGAAAATTTTCACTGATTTAACTATTATTGTTTCACGGAGCTAGATGGTTTAATAAAAGAAATTTGATTGTTGTTCTGGCTAATACCAACAGCACTTACTTTATGTGTATCCTGGATGCGCACTGCTGAGGAATCCCATACCAGGACGAAACGGCCGTCCAGTGCTTCCAGTTTTCTAATGGGGGTCTAACATTGATCGATTCATGGTTTCAAAAATGTGTCACTTAACAATTTTCACAACCCCGAAATGCAAATTATGTGTATTTCATACATGAAATATTCTTCTCCACACTGAAGTATATATAAGCAACAAGTTTTATTATCTCCTATCTTTGTGCCTTCTGTTGAAGAAAAGACAAGATAGAGAAATACAGCCAACTTGTATACACTGACGATATTGTTAATTTGTCCATGACACATTCAAACACATAAGTTATCAATATGCATTGTTCAGTCAATCAATAATATACAAAGTCTCTTTTGAAATAGCAATAAAAGCTTCATCTATTAAAAGAGTTCGTTAAACCCAGGACCTTTAGTATCGCTTAACTTCCAGACCACTGATCCAGCCTCCAGCAGCGTTAATACCTAACTTGAATCAATTCAGGATGTTGAGTGTCTATCATCCAGTGTCTTCAGTGGATAACTGCCCCATACCAAATACGGTTCGGATTCAATATTCATGACTTCTGACTAAAACTCTGATAACTCCCTCTCGTTGTGATGGAACATTGATCGGTTCTATTCGTAAAAATCTTACGGAATAGAATCACCTGATTCCAGAATTTCATTTTGAGCTACTTAGTTCCAATCTCTTAGCTCTTTGCAAATAGGATTTTCTTTTTACTATCAACTAACTATTATGAAACTGTTCAATTGACGAAAGTTCTTACAAAAATTGCATATGTTCTCACTGGATAATAAGTACCATATACATTTCATAGTCATTTAAAGTGCACTTATCCTGTTTTTTTTACAATAATGATAATTATATAATTGAATCTACTCAAGCTCTGCAAATACTCTGTCAATGATATTTCAAATTAAATTTTTCTTACAGACAAGAGAAAAAAAAATCAATTATGTGTACTTGTTAGCTGGTTCATGTAAAAGATTAAAAAAACATTGCATGTCTAATGTGGACTGAATTTTTCAGCTACTTATTGATTGAAATGAATAAATTTTAAAATAATACCATAGATTTTAGAAATTTTTAAGTAGGGAACAATTATTCATTTTAATTAGTTCACTTATAATTTTTATTATGTACGAATTAAAGTGAATTGTGTAATTGGAAAAAAAAATGACACGAAATGTTGAATGTTTTATTGTTATTAGACATATCACTACTAATTAGCAATGTGTATTCATAATCGAAGAAAAATTAACTTGATCCATCTGTTTTATATCTTTTGAGATAAAATATGACAGTTTGAATGATTAACTTCGACTGATTGGTAATCCATAAAAATAATAATAATCGTGGTCCGATGGTTAGGCGTTCGCGCACAATACCCGGGTTCGAATCATGTAAGGTGCAGGAGTCGTGGATGCGCACTGCTGATGAATCCCATACCAAGACGAAACGGCCGTCGAGTGCTTCCAGGTTTTTAATGGTGGTCTAACAATGATTGACTGATGATTTCGAATGTGTAAAAACACAAATCTCCAAAACTTTGCCCGAAAATAATCGTTTTATACAGTATTATGTGTTTAGTACAATATGGAATTCTCAGCACGGAGTATCTCATATACTTCATATACCTCAGTTCTTAATGATACCTTTAGGAATTTCTACAGAACTACTTGATTGTAATATTAGCTAGTATTGAACTGGATTATTCTTTGAGAAAACGATACTGCGAGATAAATTATGAATGGTAAAATTGAAGTATGATTGTAAAAGGGAGATGCAGCGGCAGACATTAAAAAAAATTGTCTAGCGACATCCTTGTTGAAAACATTCTATGCCACTGAGCTTAGCATTCTCCTCTCCAACCGCACCATGATTCGCTGATCTGTGAAGGAGAAGCCCTCGCTTTGGGCTAAAACAATGTGTATTTACAAGTTCACCTGTTCTTGTGAAGCAGGTTATATAAGTCGCACAAAGTGAGAGTTTTTCAAATGCATCTCTGAACATTAACCGACCTAGCTTTTCCGGAGTGAAATTGGATGTATCGTCAGTGAATTTTGACCGCACAGCCTAACCTAACATTTCTTTGAAAGTCATTTCTACAGTCAGATGTTGTTCAAAACGAGCACACTGCAAAAGCACTAGCAATTCATCATTTCAAGCCTAAACTCTATATGCAAGAGGTACATCCACGCCATAGTTCTTCCTTGGCTCTAAGACTTAATTTCACTCTACTTAATTTTAATTATTAGTTATTATTATCCTTAATTTATTAGACGACTTTTCACCCTACTCATATACGTCAAGTGGATAATTGTCCTTGTGACATATCATGTCACTTAATTATCTTTCTTTAATTCTTCAATTAAGCAATTTTCTTTGACACATTATATAATGTATTCCTCCTTCTATCTTTTAATAGACTATGTTAATTGAAAATTAAATATGAATACGATAGTACAGCTTAAGTAAATGATACTGTCGAAAAGGAATTCTTCTTTACTGAATTGTTCTCATTATTTTTTTAACGACACTGTAGATTACTTTTGTTAAAAAATGAAAATAAAATGATATGCTCGAAACTATAAGGAGTACACCTTACTCGGTAAACAGAACAAAGAGCAACAAATCAGTGACACTATAGGCTATTCTAATCCGTTTGTCCCTAGCCTTGCTAACTAAAGCAAGTACTCTTGATCATGCGTAGAGAACGTATTCTACAGGCATTCAGAAAATTCTAATTGGCTAAGCATATAAATCAAGCTTATTTATACTATGATAGTGGTGAGAGTCACAAAATAGCGTACTAAAAAAAATCCATCAACCAATGACAGTCGAGGATTTCCGAGTGGGATATGTAAGCTGTAGGTCAACTAAACGTTTTTGGCATGAAAACATAAAAAAAATGAAAATTTCAGTTATAAAATTACAAAATTAGGACCTTTTCTGAGTGGATTCTGGGGATCTAACTTCCCCAACAGAAAATAAATAACACCTAACCAAAGTGATATCTGTATCACAGTTAGCTCACAATAGGAATATCAAATCTTCCAAAACTAGGAAGAGACTCCTCCTTTAGATTATTATTGCACAATCAGTTAGAGTACAAATGATGACTAAATTATCTGCAAGTGCAAGTGTTTTTTTTAAAATTAAATAGTTGTAAAATCTTGTTGTAAAGTTAAATTTAGAGATTTTTTTCTCACATTGATTATTCTGAAGCAAATGACAATCCCATCAAATCGGTATAAGATTACATTTATAAAAAAAATTTAAATAGCTGTTCAAGAATGGTGTCTATATAATTCATGCATTTAATTTAGAGTTAGTTATATTCATAGAAATGAATTACTGCAAACTACTAATATTCCATTTATGACAGTAGTATAATAAGCTTGCAATTCAGAAAAAAACAAATAGTGGGATTAATTATATTTTTTTATTTATCCTGACAAGATATAAAAAACTGAATGTTTAATTGTTTTATTTCGTTGTTCTAACAGTGTCAAGTAGAGAAATATTTGTTTTTTCGGAATCGAACACACACACACACACCTAGTGGGTGTGTGTGGATAAAATTCAGTAAAATGAACGAGACAGCAAACGAGAGAGAGAGCGAGAGAATAATACAGTAGAGAAGACATTATAAGCAGTCTCAACTGCCACGGTTTTTTTTTTGAAACATCTCATTTTATTCAGTCTTAAATTTAGGTCAATCAATTCAGTTCATTCATTGTTGAGGCAGCAAAGTTCCATTTGAAATAAATTAACCAACACACTTGTAAACAACAATAACAACAGCAGTAACAAATCAAGAGAATGAAATTAAAAGTCATTTAACACCGATGTTTAGGCAAGATAATAAATCTCCCAAACGATTCTTTGACTTCACTTCATTTTTCACAGTATACACTTATTTTGTGTATGATATAATAATTTTACAAGATTTTTCTTGTGATCTCTGTTGTTTATCAACTAAATGCATTGGCATTTGAAAAATTATTCCGGTTTTTTTTTTAAAAAAAATGATTATCAAGGGATTTGGCAAAAGTTTGAAATTAATTTTTCTATGTTTGATTGATATAAAACTTACGGGATTCATTTCTATAGAAAAAAAAATTAAGAACAATATTGGACAATTGTCGATTTGTGTTGTTGTGGTTAGACAGATGAAATTGTGGGCGAGAATACACGCACACACACAACAAAATAAGCAAACAAAAATCAGTTTATCATTTGATGCTTTGTGTAGTATTTGGTTTTATTTTAATTTTTTGTTTAAGTGAATAAGTAGAGCGGTTTTTTTGAAAAAGGAAAAAATATGACGAAAATAAAAATTGGATAGAGTTAATGTTAAATGGATTAAACTTTTTTCATGGTTAATCTTTTTCGAGTAATATACATAAAAAAGTGTACGGATTAATTCACGCATAGTTTCATACCGAAACTATAAATATGGCATATCAGTAATATTTTCAAATGAAATAATAAGTAGTATGAACATAGATATCACATAAAAAAAGTACTCATTTTCTATCATTCTGTTCATAATTATCAATTATTTGGAAATAAACTACAAAATAATGTTAAATTCTATCCCTTGATGATGACGATTATTGATGATGATAGGAACAAATGACTTGTTTGATAAATCAAGTGTTCATAAAGGTACTACAGACATTGTCCAATGTCTATGGTTGTGAAGATTATTTAGGAGTTAGTTACACATAGTCAGTCACATTTTCAAATCTTAGCCATCTTGATTAAACAAAAATATGACAAGAGATGAACAGTAAGAAGATTCATCCTCAGTAAGGATGAACATAAAGATGACGTAAACGTGATCATTTTGGCTATCTATTAAATCACATGTAACCTGATCGATAATTTAAGATGACATTTTCAACGTATCTGCGTACCTTTGGCTTGATTTATCATTTTTAAAACCTCTGTCTTAATATTCAACCATGATAAGTAGCTACTTGAAAGTATCATGGATAACGGACATTAAGAAACTGTTTTCATAATGTCCAGTAGTTTGCATATTTTAATAAGAAACCAAATACAATCTCCTTGTTTGGAAATAAAGTAGAACATCGAGACGGAGATGAAGTTTTGTCACGGATTGACATCAGCTGTAAAGCTATCAACCAAATAAAGAGCACTATAAAATATATGTTATCCTAGTATGAAATTTCTTGACTAACTTAAACAAGCATTGAATACAGAACCAACAAGTTTAGGGCTATATTCTTTCATCTGTGATTATCCTCAATGTTTTTTCAAATAATCATGAAGTTACTGACCCAGCTAATCATTTGTCAGATGAGTTCTAAATGCTTGGGTGTAGTTATCATTAAATATTTTATTTCAGGTGGCTGGAGCTTCCTGCAATAAAAAATATGTCCAGAGGTGTGATAAAATTTAGAGATTAGGAGGAAATCCTCAAGGCAAATTACACACCGATAAGCAATATCTACTAAATGAATGGAGAATCCACTCATTTTTTGCTTATTGCTTCATACTACTTGTTATTACTCAGTAAACAGTTACATTTCTAATAATTTATGAAGTTGTGGCATAACCTGAGTTAAAATTGTGTAATATTTTAAAGTATTTACAAAAACTAATATTATTTACTGCATTTATTACTGTAATCATATTCCATAAGCACTTGTAATATTTAACTCCACTTTTGTAGATTCTATTAATCTTGGTTTGAAGAAAACAGTTTCTATATATGCGTGCTCTCAGTCTCCACTTTTATTGATGTTCATTAATTTTAGCCACAGTTGGCGGCTGTCATTTACGCCATCGTATGACACAGTTAATATTTGTATTATCGTGACAGAAAGCTATCGCCTTTTTTGAAATGCAACCACGTTAATAGTCACAGACACTTCTAGAGTTGAGGTTAGCTACTAGTGAACATATTTCTTGCTAAAATAGAACCATTCTTTAGATAAATCGTTGTTTTGGACCTCGATGTGACATGCATCTAGGTTGTGTTATAAAACGCTCAAACATAACTATTAGTCTGGTTCCAGTTATGATTCACAAATCAGTTTACGTTAATCCTCAGGTTAAGTTTTCAGTTACAACTAAATTCTTGTTTTTAACGTCATAGCTATAAGTTCAAAACATTTCATTTTCAGTCGAGGTAAAATCAGTTCTCCAGTTTCATGAAAATTTGTTCATTAAGTCTTATTAACGGCTCATTGCCATATCAAAAGAACATATGCTCAGAGATTGAATCCGGAACCATGTTCAAAAGTCATAAGTGTGTTTAGTGACGCAAATGACAGATTTCCTATTGAAATAAAAATATCATCTAGAGTACTTCCACGGTTAATGCCAATCACAAGCCCGGACAAAGGAGGAGGGTTGGGCATGGGGTTAGCAATCTCATCCTCCATAAAACAAACTTACCGAAAAACCTCTAATAATTTAAACCATTTAAACTCTACCTTAAAAGTTGAAAAAACTTCATTTAGAAGAGTTATGACACCTCATAGTGAAAGCCAAGTTTCTCCGTAAGTCACGAAACTGATGCCCCACTCTCATAATCACAGCAACGATAAACATAGATAAATGAAGTGTTTACAAAATGTTGGAAACCTAGAGAAGCATTTAGGTTTTTCAGGGGATCAAAAGATACAAGCTGAAGGTGATCGGAGTAATGTAAACCCATTGGGTGCAAGCTGGACGAAACAAATTAGCTTCAGGAGATACGCTGTTGTACTCTAGCCATGAAGAATAAAATACATCGTATACATGAAGAGTCACGCTGGTGCCCTCGAAAATATCATTTAAAACATTGGTAGGGTGAGAATCTCACGGATACAAGATCATCAAAACTTCACTCAAAACAAGGGAGGGGATTATAGTGAATGTTATTCAAGGCTATGCATCCAGCAATGGTAGCAATGAGGACGAGAAAAATCAGTTTTATGAGAGATTAGAGCCGATCATAGAGAAATGTTCAGGAAAATACCTGAATACCATGACGCAGGAACTAAATGCCCATGTTAGAATCGACAAAACTAGATAGGAAGATATCATGGAATGATATGTACTGGGATAAAGAAACAAAAACAATGACAGAATCACGAATCTAAGTGCCTTCAACAAAATGGTTTAAGGTAACTGCTAGAACAACATCAAAAAATTTTAAAACGGATTTTATTTGGGGTACTGGAAAACTCAGAGAATTCAAGATAGCCTCCAGTAATAAGCTCTAAACCCTTCACAAGCTACTCGATGAAAAGGAAACTACCACCGAGAACAAATGAAAAGGGATCAAAGAAGAAATTCTTATAAAGATAAAACCCATATTATTAAAACTGAGTTGAAATACCGTGATTCCAATCATCATCCGACTTTATGTGATAGTTCATTAATTTATCTAGTCTCACCAGTGAGTAACTACTACTATTATACCTTTGACCATATCAGACAGTTAGTTACAATGTGGAACTTCGTACGGACGTAGATCAGTTCAAGTTACCATACCACATTAGCACAGAGATGCAATTGTCAATTCAAATCCCATAGTAGCAGAGGTAGTAAAAGTATTAGCAGCAATCAGAGAGATTAGGGTTCAAAGATATTATTGAAGAGATGGATCTCTGTGCACACTGTGGATAAGATTCAGGAAAGGAAGAACTGGAAGATAGTAATCAATAACAGCCAAACACGATGAGAGAAAGCTAGGGCATAGGCCAAATACACAAAAACAAATAAAAAAGTTAAGATGGGCATTAAAGTTGATAAATGTAATCATGTGAGCGATCCGGCAATGATAGGAGAAAAGCTGTAAGAGAAGGAAACATTGAAGAACTCTTGAATCGACCAGCCCCATTGAATCCACCCAACATCAAAGCAGCCTCCACGGACCTCCCAATTAATGTTGACCCATCAACAGTTGAAGAGAATGTGGCCATCAAACAAATCAAGTGCGGCAAAGCAGCAGGACCAGACAAAATCCCAGATGAAGCACTGAAACAAGACATAACAGTATCCTCAAAGATGTTGCACGCTCTGTCCAGCAAGATTTTCAGGAAAGAACAAGTAAAAGAGGGATATTTGATCAAGATACCAAAGAAAGGTGATCTCAGAAAGTGTGAGCATTACAGAGGATTCGTATTATTACCAGTACTAGGAAAAGTTCTTAACAGAATATTACTGAACCGAAAGAAAGATTCAGTAGACATCCAACTTTGAGATTGACAGACTGGAGTTCATAAGAATCCATCAAAATCGCGACACTATGGAACATTGTGGAACAAGCAACTTAATTGGACTCATCAATATACATCAGTTTCCTATGAGTAGGCATTAAATAGCATGGACAGGAGAACATTATGGGACATTCCTTGACCCTACACTGTAAGATCGTCCATCGAGAACATCTCATAGACTCGATCCAAGTGAAGAATAGTGTCAGAAAAGGTTATCTATTCTCACCCTTCTTCTTTCTCCTGATGATCGACAGGATTATGAAGACGTCAACTTATGAGGGGAAGTACAGGATACAATGGACAAATCGGATACGGCTGGACGATTTAGACTTCGCAGATGATCTAGCATTTTTATCCCACAAAAAAATGCTGATGAAAACGGCCAGAGTAGCTGAGGTTTCTGCAGCAGTAGGTCATAACATTCAAAGCACACAGCAAGGTAGTCCATTACAACACAACATGCAACAAACAAATAACATTTGCAAAGACATTTAATGGTCAAACGACCCATGTAAATAAACATAAACAAATGTTGAAATTCTGGTCTCTGAAATTTTTCCAAAAAACGCATTAACAACTGAATTAAAAAATTACAAATTCAAATAACACAGAGGAACAAAGCTGAATATTCTAGACAATCAATCTGATCATGTTGCTACCAATATATATTCCGCGTTAAAATTATGTTACTTTTTTCAAATTCAGTAGTGTGATAATTATTGTCAATATTTCTCCCTTGAGCTGGTCTACTGGTGATTTCTGTACACCATTCTGATAATTTTGGAGATTTCAAACCCATACAGAACTTCTTGGTATAATAAAAATTCACCTATTTCTTAATGAATAACAAGAAGCATTTTCAATTTTTGAGTTATACTTAAATATATTGCCAAATGAGACGAAAAATATCGTCGACGAATGACCCATATGTATGGCCAAACAGAAAGAGAAGTGATATTTACTCATTGAACAATCACTTTTAGCGACTTATACCTTTCACAAAAGTATGGCTTTTACCAGTTATAGGAAGTATGACTGCATAAAATGTCACTGGGAGTGGTGAATTCCAAAATTTATAGTTATAAAACTACGAATATCTTTCAATATTGTTAAACTTATTTAGATTTCGGTTATACATTTTTGATATCAACTCTTCCCTTTTCCTCAGATAGGAAATTTGTCACAAAAACCGATTTGTAAGAGCATGAGCAGGGATATGACATAGAGTTAACGGAATATTATGAAGCTACTAGTAAACTTTAAGTTAAAGAATTTTCTCATAATTTTGACTGATGTATTATGAAAAAATGTTAGCTGATAAAGACTTCAAGACTGTTCATAGACTCTCTTTCATTACTAAATTCTTCTAGTTTATTGTTGACAAATTAACATTTACATTTATGATACTGTACATAAAATATTATTATGAAATTTATTGAAGATCTCATTTCTAAATAAATTATTCATTAGAGCAATCGACATCTAATTAAAAAACAGGAAATTTGATGAGGAATCGATTCATCACAATGATTTGGAATTTCTATTCACATAATATGGCGTTTAAGATGAACGAAGTCTAATTACAGAACATTAAAAGTGTCAAGAATTGATTATACTGAGGACTTTTTTTGACCACTTCTTCTATATTCAACATCCTTTCCAGTTCTACCCAATTGTTGTTCATTCCTTCCATGTCGATCTTCAATACCTGGCACAATGTGTTCTTTCGTTTACCTCATTCTATTACACTTTGGGAATTCCGAGTAAGCATTTGACTGATGATGCTCTTGTAGGAGAAATATTTTATCTCTGTGAGCCGATATACGAAGGATATTCTTCTTGTTCTCTTTCTGCTTGTTCATCATCATCTTCTTCCTAGCTCCAGTTTAACTCAAGGTCCAGTCTTGTTGGGAATGATCAAAGTAAGATGGATTAGGTAAGTATCTACTGTGGACATATATATAAACTTACAAAATTCTTGAAAGTAGTAGATGTGTGGTGCTGTGGTGCGAGCTACTTATAAGTAGTATATGACGTGAGCGTCAACGTAATGTCTGGCAGCAGAAAATGGGGGAAGATCAAGAAAGAAAGCATTAGAAAACAATGGAATTTGTATGAAACGCATGAATAATGACAATGGATCGATGTTTTGCAACAGGAACAGTCCAGTTCGATATGATGAACTGATATTTTGCAAATGAAAGATTTATGATATGGTTTTCCAATTTTACTGAGTAACTCTGTAATTTTCGTTAAATGCAATTCGGTTGCCCCACATGTGTTCTCGTTCACAACAGATGTAACATGAATCAGTGGTGAAAACGCTTCTTTGTTTTGATTACAAATTGGAAAATAGTGTTGATATGAAAGCGAAAACATTCAAATTAAATAAAAGAAACTAGCAAGAGAGTAAATGAGTATTATTTTCATAGATTTAAACATTCTTAACAATTCTGTTCTTGGATGCATCGAAACCAGATCACACATGAACATACATACATTATTAGTACATTCAATTCCTAATGTTTACATTTTGTTGTTTTGATGACAAGTTCAACAGTTCAGTATGATATTATTGAACTTTGAATAACTAGTACATATTGTTATATGTTACTAGAAGGTAATTAATTTCAACACTGTTAATTTCAATTCTGTTAAAGATATTTAGACAAGATAGTAGTGTTAAGCTTAACTATATTATATTGTATATATAAATTTTTAATTAATTACTAATAAATGAATAAACCAAACAATTATAGTAATGTACACATGAGAAGATTTACGACTAGATAATGAATGTCATTCTCATGTAGTAGATTATTGAACCCACATTATTCCCGTACTTATTTCTAAAATAAAATGTGTACAGAATAAAAACTTCAACATTTCAATCGTATTAATAATTTATGCTGGTAGCTAAATTCCATACACATTTACATTTGAACGTGATCTCTGTTAAATTCTTACAGGATATTTAATTCACAAGATTTCATTGTGAAATACTATGAAATTATCGAGTCTATATACTACAATATGTTCAGTTATTCTTTTAACTGTTTATACATTTTTATTATAATTATTAAAGTAACATTCAGTGTACCTTTGAAAGGGTTTACAGAAGAATCAACTATTACAACTGTTAGCTATGAGCATAAAGCATCTGGTACTGGTAATGAAGATGATTCCAATTGGACAGTAATTTCACATGAAGCACTTCATGAAGCATTGAATTCCACAGATGATTCTTTAGATCATGATGAAGAAACCACCACCACCACAACAACAACACTAACATCATCTTCTTCATTACCTCTGACAACGACTACAGAGACGACTACCAGTAAAGAGATGGAAATAACAACAATAAAATCTTCAGGAATTTCTTCATCAGAAAGCATGGCGAATTCTCAACAAGCACAATCGAAAAGGATACTAAGTAAGATACTGAATAATGAACCAACAAATGGAATTAGTTCAAGAGAAAAAGAAGAACTAATACCTGAAAAAGCACCTGTTGTCACTACCACCACAGAACTAACATCATCATCATCATCAACAATGCCAATGGTAGAAACAGTAACTAGTTCAGAAGCAACTGTTCAATAAACACATATTATGAAATACTCTATGAAGATTCATCAGTTATCTTCTCCTTTCAAAAAAAAACACAAAACAAACAAATAAAAGAAAAACATTTCTATTCAGATGAGTGATAATTCATTATAATATTAGTGTAATTTTATCCAAATTCAATTTTATTATACTGTTTCTAAAATATTTCGTTTCACCTCTTTACTTTTGTTCTGAAGAGAAATTAGCAAGTACATTTGTTATGTAATTAAATGATCAAAACACTAGTGATTATGGTCAGTGAATTGACAACATAAGATAAATCTTATCGATTGCATAAACCGGTGGCTATCCAAACTGAATAGATAATTGAATAATGCGATGACGTTTAAAGCGAACGGTTCTGAGTTCGAGTATGGGTTGCAGATAACTACCGCTGTCGAGTCCCTAATAAGGCAAACTACATATCCCCTATATTTCACTGATAGCTACTATCTACCTCTGTTAATAATAATAAAATGTGAAATGAGAATATTTCATGATGAATAAGTAACATCATTCTAGCTTTTAATAATTTTGAAAAGAAATGAATCATCATATATAAAATTGTCATGAATAAATTCACTTAAGCATTAACAAGATAAAGTTATGAGATAACAATACAGGAATTGTATTTATGATCATTCCTACTTCAACAATTCATTTTTCTATTTGAGAAATCATTAATAAAGTGATTTCTCTGAGCGTTTACTATAAACAGAGTAGGTCAAATTAAAATTCACTGATTTACATGTAATGTATAATTGAAATATGGGAATACAACTGAGCATTTAATGTGTTTCATACTATCATTTTCACTTTACAATGGTAAAATAAGAATTTTGTGGAATAATTAAAACTTTCGAAGCGTTACAATAAAGGTGTTTTCTATTGTGGTACAAAATAAATTTTATGCCTTTTTAAATTTAATGCAAACAATAAATATGGAAGTTGTCTCTGTGATCTTAATTGACTTGCTTGTGTAATATAAATATAATTACACTGTGTAACTTTGATACATGGGTCATAACTCAGTTCCACAGCTAGTGACTTTTAGATATTACTAAATTTTCCTATTTATCGAATGAACGATTTTTATGGTATCATTGAGGTTTAAGCCATAGATTATCTGACTATATCACAAATAAATCAATTAAACTTCATATGTTTATTTGATTACGGGAGGGGATTAGCAACTGTTGATAATTTCATTAGAACTTATGCATAATTATAGAATGATAGATTTCTATCTGTATTCTTGTTTGATAGAATTGTAAAAGTTTTCGAGCTAGAGAGTTTATGTTTATTTGAAGTTGTTAATAATGACATTTTTCGAAATGATAACAGAAATTCTCTAAATAAACAAAATATTCCATTAAAAATGTTCAAGTTATTTGATTGTTATTTGTTCAGTATTTTCTTACTTGATGCATAGAACTATAACTGACCAGTCTATTTTGGCGGATATGCATCCTAAGCGAACGGTTCCAATATTGCCATTAATTTTCAAACATTATGAACAAAGATGGATAATGGCTAGCAGTGGAATTAATGATTCACGCTTAGTCTTATTTAAGACTCGTCAACCCTGTAACGCACGTACATCTAGTAAAAGAGCCCCGGATAGGACGAAATGCTCGTTTTGGATTCCACTGCTGGCCACCATCCATCTTTGTTTATTCAGGTTAACTAAAAGTAGACTTTAACATCTCTATTCAAATTGTTTTTCTTTTTAAACATTACTAACGTTACTATCAATTAAACTATCAATAATTATAGTAAGTAGATTAACTAAACAAAAATGATCTTTACAAGGTCATTTATTGTTGAAACGAATAAAAATTACTTGAACTTATCGTACTGTCAATAAGTGGACAAAAAAGAATTTTTTGTCCAAATGGTATTCAGAACTTCATTGAATAATTATACCAAAGAGAATTTTCTTAAGGATCATGAAAATTAAACCCATTTTTAATATTCAAGCGCATGAATATTCATTTAAATGTTAAAAATTTATTAGTTAACGAATTTCATATAATTTTTGTTACTTAATACACATAACTATTTCTTATTAATAGTTTATTTAAAGGTTAATAAATGAAGGTAATCGATGAATAGTATTAGGTAAATGGAAAGTTAAGAATAACAAAAAAAAAATCATTATTGATACTGAAAATATTTTATTAGTACCCTGTTTTTTTTAAAATGAAGTTCAGTGAAGTATTGTGGACTTCAAAGATAATGACTTCTTTATTACGCACTCGCTTTGTATTTATGAAATCACCATAAAAACAAGCCATACATAATTCAACATAACGTATTGAGGAAAAGATTTGTGTTTTGGTGGTTTGGTTGTTTTGGTTGTGGAGAGAACGAAACACCACCAAAAACATCCACCTGAGCTACAAGTTTTTTCCACCATCTCAAAGATTTGTGTGTTTGTTTTATTTATTGGAAAGGAAATCTCACTGTCTTCTAAAAGACGAAAATATGAAAACATTCGTTTGAACATATAATCTTGGAAAAGAACGAATGAATATACGAAAAATCGAAGGAAAAGCAAGAGTCATCATGATGAATTTCATGAACAACAACTCATGGATTTGTATTATGAAAACAAGAGTTCTAGGATCTTATTAGATTTGTTTACTGTTGAAGTTATCATTAGATGCTGTAAGATTAAAATTATGAAAAGCTAGAAACTGATCATCATCTCTTCTTAGAAGCCAAAATTTTTTTTATAATCTGTTGCCTGAAAAGTAATCAAAGCTTACCACATCTACTACAAATATTGCCAACAATATATAAATCAGTTAGAAATAACTAATATATTAGGAAATTGACTCTGAACGGTAAATTAACTGACATTATAGCAAAGGTTCTTCCTTATTATTAAAACGCTCCATTACGTATACTTCTTTCAAAATACTATGTTAGGATTTGTTGATTATCGAAAACTGTGTTAAATCCTTGTGATCAGCCTAAAATCATATCGAAATAGGATACCCAATAAGCAAAAATACACACTAAGAGAATTGAAAACACGTATAAACAGAGTTTCAAAGTATTTTAAACATTTGTTACCAACATACACTTGAATTTCAATCAGAACATCGAGGAACAAGATTGGAAAGCAAATCCTATCCACAGCTACTCATTTTAGGCTTTAAGGTGAGTAACTACTTATAAGTAGTTTATGTTATTCTATAAAGATTATTTTGTCGGTGTTCGATTTCAAGTTATATAGTTATTAGAATATTCTGTAAGAGTACTTTAATAATCGAGTTATTTTGTACTTAAAACAAATCTCACGTGATGAAATATATTCGAGATAAAAATATGTATAGTTGAAATTGTGATCACTCGCAGTTTTTTTCTACTTCACATAACCAGTAACACATATTAGAAAAGTCATTTAAAAAAAAGTGAATATGAACGTTGAAAATCATGACAATAAAATTGATCATGATGATGATGATGAAATTAAACGTTGGAAAGAAACAGTGAATTATAATTTCAATAAAACAAAAAGAAGTGAGAATAGTACACATGTGACTGGAAAAAATTCTTGTATTGAAACTGAGTTTAAACGAGAAATGAAACGTTATTATGTTGGTTTAAAACAAAATCTTGATAAAATTGATAGAATACAAGAAGAGGTGAGTAAAACAAAGAGTTTAGTTGATTGGTTGAAAAATTATGATTTTGACAGTATTATCATATTTCATAATACCATACCACAGTTGGTGTGATCGTAATATCGAATCAATAAATAATCTTTATTTTATAGCGTACCATAGATGTGAATGGATTTTAAATTTCATATTACCGACTGACTTTAGTTAAACAATCATTGGAAACCATAAGAAACTAGCAATGTTTTTTTCCTAGTAAATGCTTTGTCAACTATTCTGGCTTACAACTCTGCTACGGACTGAATTCGAGACCGTAAATAGCCATAACAGGCACTTAACGTTTAAACCACTGAGCTAGTATCTACTATTGATCAGTTGGATATTCGGTAGTTAGTTTACTTCTTATTCGTAACTCTTTAATTGAGTATACATACTACTTAACAGTAAGCTGCTAAGAATTTATTTGTTCCGTTTAGCGTTTATTTAGTTAGTTAGTATTTTACAGGATGCGGTTGCTAACTTCAAACCCAAACCTTCTCCTTTATTCAGGCTTGGGACCGGCAGTAGTCCCACGCGGATGTACGTACTGCAAAGAAAAAGTATTCTAGTTTTTGAAAAAAAATCATTTTCAGTATTTTCTCATTTGAACTTATTTCATGATTAATATTAATTTCCTATTATGATTTACTAGCGTCGCTAAGAACATAATCACTTATTTTTAGAACTCCCTTATGACGGCTAGGTATAGTATTAATTTTGGAAATGTAAATATCCACAAATCGAATAGAAATTATGTCAGATGGTTCTGTAATATTGACAACATACAAATTGAATGAGCTCTCAATGCGATCGGTACTGGCTACGAAACTGACTGCATAAAATAAAATAAATCCTAGAATATACTTGGTCATTGTTATCCTCAACAAGTTTTGGTAGATGGTAGGATGACATCATGAGTTGTTGTTTTCGAACTTACAAATAGAAACTGCTAACTATTATTTTAAGTTAGCCACAGCTTTTATTCAGTCTGAATTTCTTCTAAACTAAAGTGGTTATGTTTTGAAAGGATTTTTTGTGATAAGTACAATCTAAGTAACAGTCAAAAGAGGATTAATGAACAGTCGATTAATGATTCAGACAAATTTTCATCCAGTTTCTCCTACAACCCACCAACCAAATTCTTGGAGCTAAAAAGCCAATCAAATTTAAGGTCATTATAACAGGTTTCCCATGAAAAATATTGATATGTGTACACCACTAATTTAGTACGTAACGTCATTTTAGACAGAAATTCCTCTAAAACTGTTTTTGTTTTACGAGATACAAAAATTAGTTTGATCATTTAACTAGTCAACAAAATAATTTAGTGAATATAAATTGATCACTAGTTAAATTATCCAATCACATCATTATAAACATAAGTTTTAATCACAACAGTTTCTCTCAGTACATTTGTACTGACATACAGTTTAGTCTTCATTTTCATCACCTATTTCGTTGAGGTCATTCTTATCACTAAAAGTTCGAAATAAATATATAATTATCTTTCTCGGTATCAATCTCTGTGGATCTAGATCAGTTGATCATATTAATTGTCCTAAACCTAAAAAGGACATTTTGACTGAATCAATAAAATTCTTATTGATACTGTGATGATCAATCTTTATAATTTTAGATCAGTTCACGATTCAATGTTTTGAAATCGTAAAAATTACTTGTCAAGGTCACTTGAAAGTACTATCATGAAAATCAATAAGTTGTGAATGATTCTTAATACTGAAATAAGCAGGATTTTAACGAAAAAAGGATAAAGTCATCGAGTGGATTTGAAATTGTTAGATTTCTGTAACGTCTGTCACATTATCAGTTGTGTACAGAAGTTGTTGCTCAGGCCTACTACATTTCAGATCATAAACAGAAAGCCACTTACCTTCAACGAATGTTTTCACTATTGAATGAATGAAAGTAAGTGGTCGCTAAAAACCAAGAAGCGCTGAACAGCTGTTTTGTTTTAGTACACAGTACATAAGTAATATACACTAGCGAATCCTCCAGATATCAGACTCAAGACCTGATAAGGCAAGTTATAGCTTAACCACTTGGAGTGTGAATGGTATAAGAAAATGTTTTTGTTTCAATGTGATATCTGTTCACATCTTAAGAAGGACTATAGATGCCTAACTATATAATAAGGTAAATTTGTTCAGACAAGAGCTTACTGAATTATCTTCCATGGTGTGGGTAGCCGGGAAGTGACATCCGCCCTCATACCCACACCAGCACACGAGACCGAATTGGTCACATGCGGTATGGCAACCTGAACTGATGTACATACGTACGAAGTTCTACGTTATAACTGACTGACTGATTGAATTATACTTGTCTAAATACAATTCAGGCCAATGTATACAAACCTCACTGTTAATCTGTCAGTAAATCACATATTACGGAAACATATTGGATTTATTTTGGCAACCAAATAAATCTTTCTCACCACTCTTAGGTTTTTCACTCCACACCATCCTTCATGTGTTCAGATTACCGCATAGATTTAGTTTAGCGTTATTAGAAGCAGCTACGAAACCAAACCTACAGGTCTTACAAACCGATTTCGGTCATAAAGATTTATTTACTACATCGACATGATCGTAAAACAAAAACACAACTCAATTCTGGTATTCGCTACAGGAAGTTTGACGGAGTAATACATAAATCCATTGAGTTCTTTAACGGTCACCGGATCTTTGAAAGTATTCAAATAACGAAAGTAACCTATGGTATCACCAAAAAAGAATCTAGTCAATTCAGCAAAGAAAATTTACTTTTCGACGATATTATTTACTTAAGCTATACAATCGTATTTATAGTTAGTTTGAAAATAAAATAGTCTATTGAAAGATAAGAGGAAGATTACGTTACATAATGTTTCAGAAAGCTGCTTAATATTAAATAGGTTAGATCATCAGAACATGCTAGTTTAGAGCTTTTACAATTGTTAAACAGCTCACTACTATGTGAAGTAGGTTCTGATAATATTGTCAAGAACGATAACGAAGATACCCAAATCTGAGAACTTAGTACAACATGAATTATTGATCTTTTCTCTGTCAAGTTTAAGATAACTTTAATCGAGGACTGACTTTAGTTAGAAATTTGTTCAAGATTAAAGAACACAAGATTTCAAGACGATAAATTATCAACCGTACATATATTTATTACCGAATATCACGATATGGCACTGCCTAATCTACATGATTCGTGCTTTCAACTTCAATGTGATCTTTACCTGATATTATCGATGGATTACCCTTTTAATACCTTCATTGTTTACTCCACTTCTCTCTATGAATTTGAAAATATGTATCCAGAAGTAATATCATCACAATTGGGTCACATATTGATCGTCGTAAGATTTACATTCGATAAACGTTCAACTAATATTAGTATCGTATGTATGCATGTAAAAATCTTTTTAAAAATGAGTATATATTGAGGTTTCCCTTAGTCGTATGATACTTGCGAATTAATGGACGGTCGGATTATTCTCATCTGAACAGTTCTATTAAGGAATCAGTAATGGCCATTTGAATACAACAGTCCACGAATTACCCACTAAGTCAGGAATAATTAGCGCAGGATGTTAAAGAAGGACGATGTGAAATGGTACAACACAGCATGTATAGTAATAAATATATGACCTTGAGGCATACAAACTATTAGCGAATTAAAAGTAATTTCCATCAGTCTGAAGAGGACAAAGGTTATGACAAAAACTGAATTGGGAAAAAAACTTCGACAATCTTTGTTCCAAATGAAACCTTAACATTAATTTAAAAAAAGCATTTTAGTGATCATCTTGATAGTGTGCTTCTGGGAAATCACGATAAGGAATAATCCAACTCTCTAATCCACCACGCTTTTAATAACCATATTCATTCAATGTGCTGGTGCATGATGGAGACAACTTTCAGCTTAGACCATGTCGAAAAGAAAAATTAGGAGGAATTTATTTATCAGTATCATAATTTGGATGGATGAAAAATAATATTTTACTCATTACCAAGCATTTACTACTTTCATTTTATAAGTAAGCAAAGCTGTTATCTGAATATTCTTTGAGATACAACGATCAATAACTTCAATATTAACTGATTTCCTTACTGACACTTCCATAAATTTGCGAATTAAAAATCTCTCTATATATATGATGGTAAAAGGTATTTACTAGAAATGCAGGGTTAACCTAATGTATACTAGTAAATGAAGAGAAACACTTAAAACTAGAAAGCATAGATTACAAACTGTTGTATACTAATTAGCTTAGATGTCATAGAGTGCCTGCATTCGCTACAATCCAACGAACAGAATCTTCGACACTTCAGGATTTTCAAACTAACTAAGGTTATTACTGAAATGTGAGTCAATCATTGTTAGACGACCATTAGAAACCTGGAAGCACTAGTCAAATAGCTTGTTATTATTTATTTTATTTAAACATCAAAAAACTGAATATCGGATCCAATATAGTTTATTAAAAATGAATTTAATCAAGGATTATATGTAAACGTTTATCGGCATAATATTAACAATAATTGCGTGAAATGAAATAATGTCGTGAAAAGCTGAATATGACTCTAACTTCAATTAAATATCAACTAAAGATATAGCTTTCAAAAATAGTTGGCACTCATCAGCAAGGATTACTTACAATCATGACAGAATGTATGTTTCGTGTAGGGTTCAAACATTTATCAACCAATTTCACAGTCTATGGAGTTATTACTTAACTATTCAGACCAGTACTGAACTCCTACTGTCATTTTTTGTAAATAGTTTAGATTGTACTTAAGGAAGCTAAATAAGAGCGCAACTAATCTTGTTTAAGTTCAGTTTATAATAGTGTACTCTAATGATAAGATATTTAAGAAACAATTGATCGAAAGGATTGTTTAACTTTTGGATTACTATTCATCTTATCAACTTTCCCTTTTTCTCTCCAATGAAACAATTATAACTGTTGAGATTCATTCTTAGAAGTGGTCTTAATTTAATTGAAATGACGAATTAAATTGGTTTTCCAGTTAGTTATTCATAGTCAATTGAAAATAAGTGATGATAATATTTTAAGTAAAAGTTATCTCATATTCAAGCAAATCCAACAGTGATTTAAACAGTTTAAAGAAAAATACTTCAATTCATTCATTCTATTTTTTTAAAAAGAAAATTAATCATCACAATAAATACGATAATAGTAAAGAGAAATAGAATCGAATTCATCCATTACTATTATTATTATTGTTATTATTATCGATCATGTCAGTTAAAACAAACAATCATTAGTCAATAAAAATTCATTGTGAAATCGATGAGTTGATGAATCATTCGAATTCTACCACGCAAGATAAATTCATCACAATCGATTGATTATTCATCGCATAAATCACAATGGATTTCTTTTTATAACATGAAACAACACTTGTCTTCTAGTCGATAGTCCCATTAATTGATGAATTTTTTAAACATGAAAGGTATGTAATATGATGAAGTCGTTTGTTTAGAAAATGAATATCTGAATTGTTTTGGGGGATATTACTGTGCTGCGTGTGAGGTGATTACCCACTGAAGACAATTGATGATAGTCGCTCATTATTGTGTATTGACTGAGATGAGACGTTAAAACAATTGGATGCCGACTCAGTGGTCTGCAGGTTGAGCGCTCCTGAGGGAGATTGAAGGTCCTGAGTTCCATTTTCGATTGTGAGGTTGCGGATACGTAATGCTGGGGTCCCGTACTAGGACAAAATGGCCCTTGAGTACTCCCAGTTTTTCAGTGATGGTCAAAAATTGGTCAGTCTATGATCTTAATGAAATTCAATCCTTTCTACTGACTGTCCATTTCTTTGAAAAACATTGGACTGAATTAATCTAGATTCATGGAAGGTGAAGATAAAAGAAGACCATGTTACTTGACTGACAAACAATTCACGATTCGCTCGTTTTTGAAAAAGTAAATTCGATGTACGTTCAGTCATCGAATCTGTAAACCTTTTAGATTTTTTTATGGTTTTGGAAATCTTGCTTTGTTGCATATAATCTCCCCGAAAATTGAAAATAAGCATTCATTAAATATGACAGGATTCTAGACTACTTAGTTCCGTTTCACTGAATTATAATACAGCCATCTATGAATGATATATGAAGATATATCGAACTATTATTCTTACTTTTATAAGCAAAGAAGTTCCTTGTAATAGCTTATTCTTTCATAAATAAAACACCGCTGAATTTATTTGCATGTAATATGCTTTCTCAGGAAAATAATTATATATATATATATATATATATATATATATATATATATTCAATTTACAAGCTGATTAACTGATAATTTTATTTACTCAGTTTGTATTCATTCTATGTAGTTTACAATAAAAAAACGTTTTTTTAATAAGAACCCTTAGAACAAGATCAATAAAACTTCTTGGATCAATGTTTAAAGTTAGAACTTCACTTTTTACTCACATACATTCAATGTTGAATTGTTATTGGATAATTTGACCGATTAAAGAAAACAAAATGAAATTAGCATATGAATCTTAAACTGTGGTTAATGAATTCACATCACTTCAATTTGAAATGAACTTTTAACAAGGTATACCACTTCACCGTAATCATTCCTATTGAGTGACATATCATTATCTCACATTATCTCAGTATCAAATAAACAAAGAAACACGAAACAGTAAATTTTCAATATTCATTGAGATGATAACAAAAAAACAATTGAATAAAATTACCACTCTAAAAGATTTGAAATCATCTATCAATCATTGTTAGACCACCATTAGAAACCTGGAAGCACTGGACGGCCGTTTCGTTCTGGTATAGGACTCATCAGCAGTGTGCATCTATGACTCCTGTGTTTTTACTTATTTGATGATTTCAAATGTGTAAGAACACTGATCTACATAACTTTAATTGAAAAAAAGTCGTACGATGTGCTTACTAGTGACGGGCTTCGTGCGAAAATTGTCGGAGTTCTAGTGAGAAGACTTGACCACTGGAGTTCATCCCTGTCGGGTATAGGCAGTAACTACCAAAGACAAATGGGTGAGGTCGCGCAAAATCCCTAGATCAATCAGAGTTAGACATTAAAACCGTTGGATTCCGGCCCAGTGGTCCAGAAGTTAGGCGTTCGCGCGCAAGACCGAAGGTCCTGGGTGAAGGAGTCGTGGATGCGCACTGCTGATGAGTCTCATACCAGGACGAAACAGCCGTCCAGTGCTTCCAGGTTTCCAATGGTGGTCAAACAATGACTGACTGATGATTTCAAATGTGTCAACATACTAATCTCCATAACTTTAATTGAAAATATCGTAAAAGATTTCACTAATAACTTGAGATTAGCAATTTCCATTAGCTAGCCATAGAGATCAATAAACAGTTTATAGATAATCCAAATGAGTTACTGATGAACGATATAAGGGAAATTCGTATTTATATTTATAATGTCAACTAATGTTTATCCTATCTTCAACAACAAATTAAGTCAAGATCTAAATATTTAATATGCTCATTTCATCAACATGTTAATTAGCTGATTAGATGCAATTTTCAATAGTCTTAATAATATGACCTGCAAAATATGATGTACAACTTGAAAAAATACTATATATGAAGTGACATTAATATCAATGAAAGTTATTTTTAATAAATGATCAATATTCATCTATCGACAATTGTCTACATTCATCAACTGTCTGTAACATCGATAATGAAAGTAAAGAATAAACATGAAATTTATATTTTTATACTTAAAACCGCACAAAAACAAACAAACTTATATTGTTATAATTTGTAGGAGTTAAGTGAACTAAGAATTTAAAGTGATCAGAGATTTTGAGCAATTTTATTGTTTTTAATTGAAAATAGACCATTGATGTAAATCGCTAATTGGACATCAGTTCTTATCTTCTTTTTAAGTATAAAATATAAGTTTGCTAGTCATAATAGGATTTGAATAATTCCACTGAATGATGTGAACTCTTTGAACTAATTGATAACTTATTGATATTTTAATTTGACGATTATCAAGTCAGGTGACTTACTGAGTTTACTCAGGTTGAGATTCAGTTTTAATTGTTGATTGATATCAGATACGACGAGTGTCCCTATCTTTCCGAGTCCTTACTGTCCCATTCAGTCGAACACTGCATGGGTATGAGGGCGGTTGTCACTTCCCGCCTGCCCACACCGTGGACAACTGCTTGAGGCCGGTC
This sequence comes from Schistosoma turkestanicum, assembly GCA_944470395.2. Classification (NCBI taxonomy): domain Eukaryota; kingdom Metazoa; phylum Platyhelminthes; class Trematoda; order Strigeidida; family Schistosomatidae; genus Schistosoma; species Schistosoma turkestanicum. The sequence continues at coordinate 28,443,262 of OX103973.1, forward strand.
ACGCACGACCTTTTGATGAAAAGTTTTTTGAGTACTAGCCCCGCTCTTTTTGAAGCCCTTAGTGGTCACCCTTACCCAAGGAGACGGAAATCCGTGAGGTAAGGTGAGGTGTGACATTTTTAGGTTCAACCTTTTCTAACCCTTCCTTCCTTGTGAGAAGGCAGCATCGCTGCAGATGCTGGTTGTCCGAGGGAAACACCTTACTGCTGTCACACCCCTCTACAGTCAGCAGTACGACTTCGCCCTCAGACCTTGAGTAGCTGCTTTTAGTCTCATCGTTCTCCAGTCGACCTGCCTGGCATGGTAGAACCTTCAGGAACATAAGTTCCAGCCAATATAGCTTGGTTGGGTGATGACGATAGGTAAGACCGACCACCGCGTCAAGGTAGCAGCTTCGGTCGGGAATTTCAGGACATTAGTGAATAAGGAATGCTAAATCACAATCTTTAAAAATCTAGGTAATGTGTAGAATAAAAATTAGTAACAGGTAGATAATTAACTGTAGCTTGTTTGGCAGTAGAAATATATATCAGTAGTTAATGGATTAAATGAGAGTTAATATTCAGGTCAATATACAAATGTTATAAATAAATATTTAGCAAATACACACCAAAAAAAATGCATGATAATTCACATTAGTGTGGTCTTTAGATTTCCACGTTTTGCATCAATTTTTCTGTTTCACATCTAGCCAATAATAATCAAGTTTTTCTTCAAATTTCAATAATTCTCTAAATAAAGTCAATCTGTATTAAAAATTACTTTCATTGTGATGTTTATTTAAAAATACACTGAATAATTTATAAACTTGTATTACCGGCCTAGATCTGTCACATGATGTTCAACAATACAACATTCACCGTACTCCAATTGATAATATGCACATGAGATGAGATATTTTTTTCTAAATCTGAATTTTCAACTGTCAGAAACACAAAGATAATTATTATTCTATGATAATTAGTGAAATTATTATTGTTTGGCATTTGTTTTTGAAACTTTATCGGTAAACATAATTTTTCTCATTATTATTATTATTAAGACCGCAATTAAAATGTATCGTTTATACAAAGAATCAAGAAAATTAGCTAGACGAAGTCGAAACGAACGAAGGCAAAGTTTGATGTTTTATCGAAAACACTCTAGTAAAGTGAAAAGAAGAGAGGAGGAAGAAGATGACGAACAACAGCGGCAAGAGCAACAGGAACAAGAACAGAAGAATGAAGCATCATTACATGATTTAATTGATGAGACAGATTTTTTAGAAGCAGAACTGATGAAACCATCAACAGTATTATCTCCACTTTTACCAGTTATTCATCAAAATAAAATTGTATCTTTAACTTCTAATCAGAATGATTCAACAAATATTATAGAAGAGGTAGAAGCCAAAGAAGACCAGATCAATGCTGAAGTGGTCAAAGTAAGTTAATCATAGTGGATAATTAAATTTACTGTATTGATTTAGTGGATTTTTGTGTACAAGATAAAAGAAGCACAAGTATTTTTTTATCCTCATTAAAACAAGTGTCAACAAAAGAGTTCGGAGTTTATTAGTCCATTTTGTTGTATTGTCACAAAGTTGGAAGACAATTTTGCTAGTTTTTTAAAAAAGAAACTATAATAGAGGGTTTTATGAAGATGGTGAAGTTTTCATAGTTTGATTCATCGACTGGTCTTTGTTAATCAACCACAGAAAACCAGAAAACACTAGATAGATATTTCATCTTAGTGCGAAACTACTCAACAGTGACTACACATTACCCAGTGTGACCAGTGGAGTTCAATCGTGCTGAGTTTGTGGCTTTGGAAAATGGGTGTACAATAACACGAACAGTCAGAGTTAGGAATGTAGACCGTTGGGTGCTGGTCCAGTGGTCTAGAGTCTCGTTGTGGTATCTGATCCTCGGTGGAGTTGTGCAGGTGCATTGCTGAGTAGTTACATATCACGATGAAATAGTTTAGTATTTCTTGGTTCTCAATATTTGTTTAACTGAAATCGGTTCCTGATCTTAACCATAAAAAAAACAGATGACCCGTTTTCCATGAGAAAAAGAAACAATCTCATACATTTGAAAAAGTTACTCAAAATTATTTACCAGTCAATAACATGTGGTTGAAAAGATAATTATCTTTCTGAATTTTTCTAACAAATTTAAGGTCAGTGTATTCTATGAGAATTCAAGCGTGAAATCAAAAAAAAAATTTTGTTTTAAGTTTCCGTGGTAAAAAAATTTAAATATTTTACATATTTATTACACGAAAAAAAATATGATTGCAAAAACACGTGAAGATGTGCACCAGTTCAAATTTGAGCATCAAAAAAGTTAATGTGTTCATTTCCATGTGCATGATTACATTGTGATAACAACATTTAATTTAATCTTTTTCTCTGATAAAAACTATAATCAGGTAATTTCAAAAAAATCCATTACAAACTTCAGTATTTAGGATGTTATTGATTCATCTCATGAATTTCGTAAGTATATACTACTGATAACGATAAGTGAATAAATTACTTTTTGTAACCAGTTTTGAAGTCGTTATAGGGTTGTGAAGATTGTCACGATTCATTGGACTCATGAACCGATTAATATTAGACCACTATTAGAAGCTTGGAAGCACTGGATGGCCATTTCGTCTTAACATGAGACTCATCAGCAGTATGTATCCACAGCCCTGCAAGCAGGAATTAAAGCCTATGACCTTTGATGTTGAGTACGAGCTATAAAACATTCGACTATTGAGTCAGCAGCTAACGATCTTCATGTCTAACTTAAATCAATCTATGATAATTCCAACCTTGTTCATTGTTTGAAAACACTAGATTCCACTTCGGCCTAGTATGGAACTCCTCAGCAGTGAACATCCAAGATCTCACGTGCGGGATTTGAACTCAAGACCTTCGGTTCTGTGCGAGAGACTGCTTAAGCTTTAGGCCACTGAAGCATAACAAAGATTGATCTGGAGTTTTGGCGATAGGCTGAGTCCATCGGAGTTTAACCGTATCAGAAATGAGACATTTGCTCACTGCAGGCATAGATGAATGTTGCACAAAATCATGGATTGGCTGGAGTTAGAAATCAAAACCATTGAATTCCAGTTCTGTAGTCTGGAGGTTTTGTTAGAGTGAGAGACCGGAAGTCCCGGGTTCGACTACCGGGTATACATTGTCATGAAAGAACACTGCTGGGTATTCCCATACTAATATGAATTACTCGTTCAATGCTTCCAAGTTCTCAATGGCTGCCTAACCAACATAAATTCGTGATTTAAAACTAATGGAATAGTTCAACCGGATTGCACTGCGAGTAGTCACTGTCCATATAACAATCCTGATCGATCAGTCAATCATTCAAATAATTCAAGATTCTTGTGAATCAAGGTAATGAGCTTTACAGAAAAAACATTTCAAGTTCTTTTGATGAATAGATTGAGTTGACAATGTATTTGAATACAACAAAAACCAGATCAACAACAATATATATCTCCAATATAAGTAGTTTAATTCAAAATCTATTGATACATTCTATTTTTCTGTATTGTTACTGTAAAACATGATCTGTAAAAGTTGAAAACTTCAGTTCTTGATGGATTTTATCAAAGTAGCCGTAGGTTCGAATTTTCCATTCTTGTTTAACTTTGTCGTAGATATCCTCTTAGAGTTAACATTAAGCTCGTCAGACTTTTCAGGGGTTGGCCTTTTACCAGGAAAAGCGCTTACTGACCTAGAATATGCCGATAACATAGTTCTATTCGGTGAAGACGCTGACAAAATACAGGGTCTTCTGACCACCCTAAGCAACAATGCAAGCATGTTCGGGATGCGGTTTTCCCCCTCGAAATGCAAAATGTTGCCTCAAGACTGGGTTGCATCGGCACCTGAACTAGTGATAGGGAGTGAAGTAGTCGAGTGTGTTGATCACTTCACTTAAATGGGGAGTCTCATCAGCGATGATAGCCTGGTGACTGAACAAATCTCAGCGCAGATACAGAAAGTCCGATTGGTTTTTGCCAATTTACGCCGTCTACGGCGTAGGCGAGATGTCCGTTCGCTAACCAAAGGACGGGTGTATTGTGCAGCAGTTCGCTCCGCTCTCCTATATGGATGCGAAACATGGCCGTCAAGCGTAGAAGATGTTCATAGGTTATTAGTATTCGATCATAGATGTCTTAGAAGCATTTCTCGTGTATCCTGGCACAACCGAGTAAGCGATGCTGTCGCTAGGAAACGAGTACTAGGTAACGATGGCAGATCAATAGATGAAGTGGTGAAACTTCATCAGTTGAGGTGGTTGGGACATGTGTTACGTATGCCTAACCACCGACTGCCTCGACGAGCTATGTTTTGTGGTGAAGTGTAGATTGGAAGAAAGCTAAGGGCGGCCAGACCAAAACATGGCAGAAATACATGAAGTCATTGACAAGTGCGCTGAGTCATGTTGGTAGATATAGACTACCTGGTTGGGGTCCACGAGACGAAAGTCACAAATCGTTAGGGACCTTGAAAGACATGGCTCAAAATCGTTTGCAATGGCGCAAGTGCATCCATTCGTTGAGCTTTCTCAAATCATAATCTTCTGGATTCGTCAGCACCTCTACCTTTGTCTTCCTAACCTTATCTCACTGAATTATACTTCTTGAATAATACCTTCAAACCCTAGTTTTCTTCATTACCATTAATACCTCTACTATCTTTGTCACTATGGGATTTGATTTGATATTTGGGTCTTTGTGCTAATAATGTGGTATGGCAACCTGAACTTATATATATACGCACGAAGTTCTACGTTGCAACTGACTGACTGATTGAAGTTCGAACTTTAATATGACAGTTTCGATTGGGAACGGCAAATAGACTTGAAGCCTATCAATCAAATAACATTCACGCATGAATCCAGATTGACAATACTTAATGTTTAGTTATTTAATCATCAATCAGTGAGCAAGTAGTATCATAGAAGAACATGTTTAAACTATTATTTCCTAATGACACTTAACGCAAAAATGTTTGTTCACTTTATAAGTTTTCTAAAATGCCTAACAAGAGTAGCACTACAGAGTTCTTTGGCAAGTTCAGTTGAAATTCCATTAAGCCATCTACTAACCGATAAAATACTTTCATCAATCTCAATTGCTTTATCGTTTTCGCCATACTATGTAGAATATTCACCTTCGTATTCTCACTTGAAATCACTCAAATTCGTCTAAAGAAACAAATGAATTTTACTACATAAAACAAAAGTTCTCATTTCGCAATTTCTCATATTTTAAATTTACTTTTTATAAATTGATTTTCATTTCTATTTCCAGCCAAATATTTCATCATGGCTTGAAACAATAAGTGAAGAAAAAGACAATATCAATGAACAAGAATCATGTCAACCTTTAAAACTTGACGCTTTACATTGTATACAACATCATTTACAAAAGAAATATTCAACTATTGAAAATAGTCAAACTCGTCAAAGTATCAATTATTCAGTTATTAAACATAAGGAGAATCGATTGTGTAATTTAAAAGCTGCATTAAGTGAAGCACCGATAGCCTATCTATGGAAAGATAATTTAAACAAGAACACAACAAAATTGAAAACAAAATTAATTTTTTCAAAATTTAAAGATTTCAATTTACAAGCAAAACGATGTCTGCCCGGTTCTGTTGGCGGTTTATCAAGTTATTTCTTAGAAATTATTGCTTTACCTAAACCTGCATTGATTCGTTTCCCACCACCGACTAGTATGCATCAATATATGCGTAAAAAAATGTTAATAACAGAGAAACAACAAATGCAACAAAATTTGATTAGATTAAGTAATCTAACGGAAGAAATGAAAAATTTCTTGGGTACTTTATGCCTTTTTATGTATTATTATTATTGTCATTCTAAGTAATCATTATGTTGTGCAGTGTTGAATCAAACGTTGTTTTAATTAACTGGTGACAGTCAATAAATCTGGGCATTTTCATCACCTGAGCATTATGGATTGTTTCACTGAGACCACATACTGATCTAGGTTAGACAAACATTGAAAACCTGTAAGCACTGGACGACTAATTCATATTGGTATGGGACTATTCGTTGGTACTCATTCATGACTTCGTACCGAGTGATTGGACCTGGGACATACAGTCTTGCGCTGGAACCCACAACCTCCAATCCAATGGTGCCGATGTCTAACTCCAATCAGTTCACGATCAATATCATCAAATATATATAAACAGTTTACACTTTTTCATATTTATCTGTCCATACTTAGGTTATCCTGTAGTGAACGAGAACACAGGTGGGGCAACCGAATTGTATTTAACGAAAATTACAGAGTTACTCAGTAAAATCGGAAAACCATATAGTAGATCGTTAATTTGCAAAATATCAGTTCATCATATCGAACTGGACTGTTCCTGTTGCAAAAAATTAATCCATTGTCACTATTCATGCGTTTCATACAAATTCCATTGTGTTCTCACTCTTCCTTTCTTGATCTTCCCCCATCTTTTGCTGCCAGACATTACGTTGACGCTCACGTCATATACAACTTATAAGTAGCTCGCACCACAATCCTACAATAACTAGAATTTTAAGCTGAGTTGGATATTGATTACCAGAAGAACTCGTGGTTCATCCTAGTTAGTACTCATTCGAGTATAAATATCGGCAAAGGGTAAAATTATGTTCAAAACGCTGAGCGTCATCAGATTATCTAAACAGTAAAGTTTGGATCGTAAGAATGATATTGTTTAACGAATATTTAAACAAGACATTGATCTTAGTCAGAAACTTGACAGTGTAAAATATTATTGTTAAGTTTTAAGTTAATTAAAAATCTACTTACTATCAATAATCCAGTTATTGAAATGTCATTAAACTATTTTGTATATATCCAATAAAATCATTGGTTTATTCAAATATTTTTACTAATTACAGACACGAAACAATCGAAAAGTTTGGACTGCTTGAATATCTCGGCTACCTGTTTCCTAATATCAAAATATTTTTTTAAAAATTACATTCTTTTCGTTCATGTTAACACGTCAATTCTGTCTAGAATATATGCATAACTTATTTAGGCATGTATATAAAAAGTTTACAATCTATCAGCTTCATACGATACAAAAATGCACATTCCGACAGATTGGTGGCATGGCTGGCTATGTTTTACAAAAGAAACTTGTTGAAAGATTTCATGCTGAGAATTCCATATTGAACTATACATATAATAATGAATAAAACCATTATTATTATTGTTATTAAAGCGAACTCAGATTTAGAATGACGTAGTTAATGAATGAATTTAAAACAAAATTCTAAAAATCAGTATAAATTCGGCAAGACACTTGAAATTCATAAAATTTCCATTAAACATTAATAAAAACAGAAAAATAGAAAGAAAACATTGTGATCACATATTAATTCATGATTTTATTACTTTTACATTACAGAAGGACAAAAATTGATGGCTGTATTAAAATTCCTACTGGCAACTACAAAAAATGATAAGAATGAAGCTAACGAATCTGAATGAAATGGAATTTCATAAGGATTATTGATTTTTTGTCTTTGGAATGATAAACCATAAAGTACAATTGTGTGTGTGTGCATGGTTAATATAGCATTTTTATAGAGGGTTATATTCCTTTTCTCTCTCTCTCTCTCTCTCGATATATATATATATATATATATATATATACCGTATTATTAAGGTAAAACTATCAATCCTTCCTTACCTCTTACAAACAAACAAGAATAAAAAGAGTAAAGTTAACTATTTACCTGCAATGTTTACGATACTCAATTGTACTTAGTGCTTTCGGCTATTTTTCAGCTCATTTAGTTTATGATTGCTGCATATTTATTTAAGTGTAATTTTCATCAGAAGATTAGTTTTAGAGGCTCATTTTTACAAAGTGTTTTTCTCGAAATAAGTCGAACAAATCTACGCTGATGAATTCTTAGAAGAGTTACAGATAATTACAGAATCTTGAAATCCTGAATGAGAATTATACACCGATGTGCAGCATTGAGGAAGTAAATGAATGGAAAATTAGTTCTATTTGTTGGATGAAACAAACGTTTTAAATATTAAAACTGCTATGAATAATCTCAACCGATTACACAGTTAAAGATAAGGACAATTCAATTGTCAAATTTTTTTCACGGTTGAACACAAAAAAAAGAAAGCAGTCGATAAATTTATTTGGACTTCAGAAACTAATTTACCAATGTATATGACTACAGGTATGTACATACTTGACATAATTCTCTTCACATGAAATAATGGATAGCAATATCTAAATCAATGCTTCGTAAAATCCAACAATCTGAGTCTCGTTTTATTCAATTACGATTATTAAGCAGTCCAGTAGTTTTATCTAAACCATGACGAAAGATTAGTCCAGTATCCTCTTGTTCTCGTTCTCCTCTATCCGATAGTGAAGTGTAATCTTCAAAATGTAACAATTCTCATGAACCACCGACTTGTAAAAAAATTTTAATTAACAAGTGAGGATCTCACTATAAAAGTACAAGCAGGTATTTATAATTTAGATGTCTACAAATGATAAATAACTGTAAACAAAGAGCACTACTATCTACATAACTTTTGAACTATAAACGACAAAACGCTAGACAGATGTTTCATTCTAGCATAGGATTTCTAAATATTGCATATCTACGACTCAATTCGGGATAGAATTCAATACCTCAGCGAGTGTGATACCTTTAGATCACTCGTTTTATTGACAGCCAATGGTCTAAATTTACAACTTCAGTCCATTCGCAACATTATAAAGTTATCACTTGAGTAAAACTCAACACTTAAAAATCTATTTAAAAAAACGCTACACGACAGCACTCTACCAGTCATAGCCTTTTACTAAAATTTAAGGAATCGCTGTTTGAAATTAGTAACTAACGAGAGTAATTCGTAGTTGGTAACTTTGAAAAATGAAATAGAAAATGATCACTAACAGTTTACAAAGAATGGGCTCATAGAAAGTAACTTTAAACTGTTTTTTTTCCACTATTCCATTGCCCTTGTTTTATTATCATCTTAGATCCTCAGAACTCACTTGATAAATATCCTAATTTTGGATTTTATTCATGGGCTGATCAGTTGACCTTGAGATTACATTTCCCACCTTGACTGTCATTGGTTGATGTGTTATTTTAGTACGCTATTTTTGTGGCTCTCCCAAGGACGTTTCTATGATGTATAAATAAACTCGATTTGTATGCTTGAGAACATGATATTTTCTGGGTGCTTGTAGAATACACTTTCTACGTTATATCAAGACTTCTTCTTCAGTTAGACTCGGCAACGGATTAGAGTAGCCTATCGTGTCCCTGTCTTGTTCTCGTTTATCGACTAAGATGAACTCGTAACACTTTCATCAAGCATATCAATTGACGAGCATAACAATCGGATAATCCTAACTATATAAAACAACTTCATTTACACACAGCAAACAATACAATTCACACAATAAAAAAAAGTGAAATTTTTAATTATCTAATAAATAAAAACAGTCATTATATAATCAATTTTTATACAGGAACACAACAATGATAAGCATATTAGAAGAATAATCACCATTACTAATAATATCACATCAAATAGTGTGTATAAGCAATTAGAAATGAGACAGAGTTAAATTACACACAAAAAACAAAATGTATCATAAGATGCAAGTGAATTACATTGATTGACTATTATTCAAACTGTTGCTGTTCTCTGGCTTTATTTTCCTTCCTATTATTATATTAACATGTTCAATTTTTTGAAGTGAACAAAAACAATGTTGACATGTTTTATATAAATAAAATAAGAGAAAAAAAAAGAGTCAATGATGAAAAAAAAAGAAAATAGACTACTTCATCAATAATTCGTCATTATTTCAATAGACTAATCCGAAAATAAACACAAATAACACATGAACAACATGGAAGACAATGGATATTCATCAATAATTTTTTTGTGCATTAGAGTATGGAGATTACAACCACTGCAAAGGAGAGAATATGGAATTAAGGAAAAAAAGAATTCATGTTGTTCTTGTAGACAAACACTAAATGTATACACTTGTGGAGACGACGAGGACGACAACAAAAGCAACTGAAAACCTATCATGAATATGATAAAGAAAGAGAATGGTTGTGAAGTGGAAGGAATGAGAGACAATAAATAAACTGTTCAATGTTGTTAGTTCACTTTTTTGTTGAAATCAAAAAAGATAAATTGTGCAATTTATGAAACGTCAGAAAAAAAAACATTCTTATTTTGCATAAATGATATCATTTACACCTGATAGATAGATGAGATCAATTTATAGTCCATATGTGAGAGAAATAATAATATACATGTACAAGATTAGACAAAGAAGTTATAAAAATTATAGTAAACCAAAAAAATGTATGTCTATGAAACTATTGTATACGTTTAAAGAGAAAAGGTTAAAACAATAAGATAAAAATAATACAATGTTCTAGTCTAAAGGGAAGCAAGCATATTAAGATCATTGATATTAACAAAAGTGATATATGTATATATGTATATATATATATAAATATATATCTATCGATAGCCGGTAGATATGATTAGCTTGAAAGAAGAGTATGCAAGTGTAGCATGAAGGGATAAAATACTATGTATGTATGGGACTGAATGTGTATACAGAAAAAAAGGAGAAATAAACCAAGACACAATATACATATGAATGTTTTCGTCAGAAAAAGAAAAAGAAAGATATAGACTGTCATAGAAACACTGAGTACAGAAAGATACTCTATCACGTGTGTAGACAAACACAATACACTCCACACACACACACACACACATACAATCAAAGGACAACACATCAGAATAAGTGGGTGGAAATGCAAAAAAACCAAACACATAAAAGGAAACTATCCTATGTTATCATTCCTTGATAAAAGGTTGTGTGTTTGTCCTCTGAATATATAAGTGTGTATATATATATAGTAGTTTGGATGACATATTGTTTGTTGTCTGTATAAAATGCATACAGACAATGTTCATTAACAGTATGATGGGAATATTTTTAACCGTCTGCTTTTGGTGGGGTGTACCAACCACTTTCTTCGTGAATTTGAACTAGACCTCGATAGGAAAGTTGAGCTCGGCGAAGTGAATATTGATCCTATTAAAAAAAAGTTAATCTAACACTGTAAAATGAAGATAAAAAATGGTTAGTAAAGTTTTAAAATTTTAGTTGGACATGTGCTGGTATTTTTTGTTCTTTCTCTAGATAAAACCTATATGTTGACCACTAGTGTAATCCCGATTACGGTATATCGTTATTGCGCGCGCATACACTACGATAGTCCGAGATATACATCGGTGTAAAGCCGAAATATTAGCACAGGCTGGTTAATCTGATCTTGAATTATGACTACCCTAACTTAATAGTCTGTCTATGCCTTTTGTGAACGATCTTATGTAATGTACACTTACGGTGGCTGGAACACTTCCTATTCTATCAACACTACCAAACAGAATGGTATCAACTGTAAGTCATAATTTTCAGGTAGGAGATGATTGCTAGAAAGGTTAGATAAACAAATTGTTATTTTTAGAAGCCTTCATTAGATTGATATGTTTACTATTTGAATGCAATTCGATCATAAACACTGAGAAAAGATATCTCTGTTGATTTAGTTAATACATTTAGCGGTATGTATGAAAACTCCTTGATTTTCTCAGATTTCCTGATGCTAGGCTCTAAATTAAGGCTCCGTATGATTATCACAATCAGTATCTTAGAAAAAAAAGGTATTTATCAAAATGCTTTTTCTGTGATTGCCTGTCTTATAAATAAGATTGTTTGTTAGAATTACATCCAGCTTCCAGATATTAGGAAATATTTGACACAATCTAACAACTGTTAACATTGAACCAATATCCTTAAAGATATTCAGAGTTGATTAATCAGAATCAACTATTTCTTCTTGTGCAAGATTAATTCCAACATTCTTGAAGTATGAAAGACTTAACACAATTTCAACTGTAAAAGTAAAATATATACAGCAACAACAAAAAATACAACTTACATTTGTTGCGCTGAAATTTATTCGTGCACGACCTTTTACTAAAGTTGCAGCTATTTGCATAATAGATGATTCAATATCATAGGCGCTTGACCAACCTTGTTTAGTAAATAATTCCATGCAAATCGCACCACCAGCTAAAACATAACCATTTTCAATTACTGGATAGAGAATACGTACAAATGGAGGTTCAAAAGGATAGGTTTCCTGTTTAAAATAAAAATTATACAATGACAATGAAGATAAATCTGATATTCTTATAAAGCACAGAAAATCACTGGTCGATTTTTTCACAAAGCATTAAATATGATAAAAGTGATGATTAACCAAACACTGGACAGCTAAAATTAGTCGACTTTAAGTGACTGACTTTTGCCAACTTACGTCACCTATGGCGCATGCGAGATATCCGTCTGCTAAGCAAAAGACGAGTCTATTGTGCAGCAGCAGTTCGCTCCATCCTACTATATGGGTGTGAAACTTTGCCAGTAAGAGTTGAGGATATTCGTAGGCTACTAGTATTCGATCATAGATGTCTTCGAAGCATTTCCTGTATATCCTGAGACCACCGAGTAAGCAATTCTGGGGTTAGGAAAAGGGTACTGGTTAATGATGGCAAGTCAATAAGGTACTGAATCTTCATCAGTTGAGGTGGTTGGGATATGTTGCATATGCCTAGCCAACAACTGCCTCGTCGAGCTACGTTTTGCGATGTAGGAGTAGGTTGGAAGAAAGCTAGGGGAGGCCAAACCAAAACATGGCACAAATCCATGAAGTCACTGACAAGTGGACTGAGCCGTGTTGATAGGTGTAGACTACCTTGGTTGGGGTCCGCGAGATAATAGTAACCGATGGTTAGAGACCTTGAATGACATGCCTCAAAATTGTTTGCAATAGCGCAGATGAATTTATTGCTTGTGTTCTCCCAAATTCTAATCTAAACTCCTCATGACTTTCATCTTTCTCGTCTCAAATCTATTTCACTGGATTACTCCTCTTGAATAATATCTTCGAACCCTAACCTTCTGCTTTACTGCTAATACTCCTACTATCTCCACTACTATCAGATTTGAATTGACCAATCGGTCTCTCTGTGTCAGTGTGGTGTGACAACCTGAACTGATGTACGTAAGTACCAAGTTCTCCGTTGTAGTTGGCTGAATGACTGACAACTCTAAATACAACCAAGATGCCATGATCACGAATTTGTATCGGCTTCGCAGGCTGAGTTAACATTACCATGTTTACCCTCTTAGTAGATGCAAATTTAACATAGCACACTTTTCGGTCAGCACAAAATCTCGTAAAAAATGTTTCGGACAATGTTATATAGTTTACGATATCTTTATCTGAAAAATTCTATGAAAAAGTTATACTCTTGCATTGTCACGCGCAACAATCAAATAGAAAGGGAAAATAGTTTGTTAAACGTTAGGGCTTAACCAAGAGCCACGAAAAGGAGTAATCAGTGAAATTTCAAAGTTACTCCTTATGCTAAACCCATCAACAACTGGAGGATTCTCACTGAGAAAACTTTTAATTGGTAGAAAAAGAATGGACGGAATTGGACGGCCTAATTCCAATAAAACAACTACTTCTATTCGTTTGAATTGATGAATTCACGCCCGGAACCAAGATATATGTGAGAGACTATGTGTCCAACATGATTGGTGGGAATTTAAGGTAATGCTAGAGAGGCAGAGGTCAGTGAAGTATGAAGTACAGAACAGACTAGACATAAAAACCAACTGTATGTCAAAGTCTCGGGAAGTAATTCATTGCCCAACACTATATATGTATTCAATGAAAGCGTATTAAATCATTATACCTGAACACCTGTCATACATTTTACAATTTGAATCGTACAACTTCATCCTGTCAAGTAACTCTTATATACAAACAGGAACCTATTTGTTTTAGTGATAAATTATAGAATGTTCAAGCAACCACGTCATTAAAAACACATAACATAAATAACAACTAACTGTGAATAGAAATTGTAATCCTAAATGATCTTCCAATTTTGGATGATTTGTTAGTTCTTGAAGATCTTTATGCAATCCACTATCTTCATCAACTCTTTTTTTAAAAAAAAAAACAAACAAATATACATATATAACAAATTAAAAAAAAAAATAAACTGAATGCTTTTTGTAAAATTAACGTATAAAAAATGATCACCGAAACTGCTTACATATATCTTCTTAACTATATTTATTTAAAGATAAAGATAAAGATGTGTATTCACAAAATTTTAGTTATGAGACAATATGAGCTACTCTATTTTAAGATACAGAATGAGTGTAATAAAAATTAATTAGACTACTAACAGTGTTATATTATCCAATTGTCAGTCAATCATATCAGTATAAGGCTATGGTATATATTTACGTTAGTAAAATTTTTTATACTAAGTTAGCACGACAAGACAAAATTATGGTAGTATGTCAGTAGTAGAGACATAAAATAAATAGTTCAAAAAGAATAGATGAATTAGAAGAAGTTCAAAAGCGATGAAACCAAGGAAAGTAAAATACAAACTATACAATGACTGAATTTATAAAGATTTGCAATATTTGCTACGTTGATGCTGCAGAAACAGGGGTAATATCTGTGGCTCAGTCAAGCGCAATTGTTTCTGCTACTGAGATACTGCGTGGTCTGTTTGAGATTTTATACAAAAATACTAATCGATAGTTCAGTCAAACATGTTTTCTCGGTTTTAAACATTTTTTAATTAATTAATGCATAAAATATTTTTAGAAATAACTCTGAAGAAAGTATGAGCTAGTGATAGTCGTTAAAATCTACAATTTGTAGAAAGATTCAAAAAAATCATTTAAAATATCCAGGATGACGTCAACGAGACATTTAAGCAGAATTTATTATTAGTACTATCACTGCCTCTTGGGAAAAACTGAAAACAACAAAATCAATCTGATGAATCTGAGATATAACTGGCTAACGAGAGTAGATGGACAGGCCTAGGCACACCGTATAGATGAAACTATATAATATTGTAAATTTATTCCACTATTGATTTTATTCGGAATTCACTATATTGACTGACTGTGCTCTATGTCAATAAACTAATGTTTCGAAATCTATTTTTCATTTGGAGCTTGAACTTTGACCGTTAAGTACCACATGATCTATTGCCTAGTCTATTATCTGGTGATCAAGTCAAACTAGCAGGTCATTGTATTATCTAGTATGGTAGTAAATTTATCAATGTATAATCTAGTGTTTATGCGTAGGATTATGCCAAGCACGAATTATTAACTAACCAGCCTGAAACACGTGTTCCTTCAAGTCCTACCTTGTCAGCCACGACGATTGGAGGACAGTAAGACTAAAAGTAGCTAGCCTGAGAGCGAAGTCAGTAGTAATGTGTTTACTTCAGATAACCAGGATCTGCAGCAACGCTGCTTTTTCATAACGAAAGGAAGGGGTTAGAGGTCGGTCCTCAAAATTTCACATCTCACCTTACCTCATGGATTTCTGTCCCCGGCCATAAGACCTTTTGAAGTGTGGAGTTAAAACACCAAAAACTTCCCATAAAAAGACCGCGTGTGACCGGTTTTAAGTAGTTGTGACCGCAGTTGGCTCTGCAGTCACGCCCATAGGTCGCTAAGACCTAAGCTTACCTAACTTCATTTTCAGGTTCCTCAAAAAGAAATATCCTTGTGCAGTGTGGGTAGCTGAGAAGTGATAGCTGTCCTTATACCTCCAACCAATGTAGATATGTACCAGGTTCCATGTTGTGTTTGACTACAGATGTTAAGAGACGTATAGATTGTAATGTTTACATTGCATTTAATGAACGGATTTTTTATTCTAACCTTCATGATGTCACTCATTAAAGTTTGTAGGGGAAAGAATCAACTACAACTACCTACTACTTGATATAAGGACCCAATTTCATCATCCAACAATTTTCAAATGTATGTAACATATTGCATTGTTATTTATCAAAAAGGCATAGATATCTGCACTTATGAAGCCAGTTGTTCAACAGAGTTATAGTAAATAAATTAAAATGAAAATAAGATAAAAGCATACTTACTTATATAATTTAACTTTCCAATTATAAAGACTGTCATTTTGTAGTTCAACAGTGAAAATACCTAGAAAAAGTAAAGTATTTAAAAAGAAATGAACATAATAATTTGAATTAGTAGGGGAAAAATGGCATAAACTGGTTGGATGTAGTGTTCGTTGAATATAATGGATAGTACAGTTAATTCGATGATGATTACTCTTGAAATGAATTTATCGTTGAATAGACGGGGACGATTATTTTATAGTGTACAACCAAACAAATAGTGCACGCATTTATTATCGACTTAAAACAATGCTTGTCAGTCATTGCCGTAGCTATATTACCGAAATTTAGGTCATTCATGAACGCACAAACGTAGTGTATATTTATGGCTATTTTATCAGTTGAATGCGAGCTGTAAGGATAAATGATGCATTTCAAATTGAAACAAAAACCATTTGCAAAAATTAGATCAAAAAACTATTCAGTTAGCAAATAAAGATATTTTTCTGTGAAAAAAAGGTTAACAAGAATAGCTCACCTTGTTTATAACTGTCTGATCGATAAATCTCTCTTAACTCTTTCATCAAACGGTCAGATGACTGGATTGAACCTTTAGTAACGCCCTGAAATCATGATAATAACAATGATAAACGTCAGTAGAAGATTGCATGATATCGGTAACAGAGAAATACACTAATTAATAGAGTTAGTCTGTTAGCTATGATCAAGCATCTGAGACGAATATGCATTGAACCAAGTTCTCATAACACATCAGCAAGATGAGATGAATTCAGAAAGGTGAATAGCGAAGTAATCAAAATCACTGTTTAAAAAGGCAAAGAAAAGTTATGTACTAGAATTTATATTCTGGAGGAAGATCAAGAGTGAATGCATCTGGTCTGTTTCGACTAATTCTGACACGCGTCACTCAACCCCTACAGCCGCTAGTCGCAGAAATTTCCAACCAGATAGTTTGTACCTACTTTCACATCTCAAACTAACATTTTGGTACTGAATTAGCGAAGAATCTTTGACAAATTCATTTTTATTTGCATACATATGAATATTTTCATATTCATTACCATCTAACCACAAAATTATGGATAAACAGATGTAGGAGATGACAAATAACTACGAATGAGGTTGGATTAAGTAACAATGCATCTGCTCTGGTCTCAGTAAACTATTTTTTTTCTAGCAATAAGCATTCAGTTATATTATATGACAAAGGAACATACTTGTATTTGTGTGGCCTTGAGTTTTTCCAACTGCTCAGCATCTTGAGATGAAATACCATCGTATTCAGGACGATCGTCTCCCGTAATACTAATCAAATAAAAAAATAACAGATAAATTCACAAAAACAAACCATTATACATCTAGACATGTTGGGGAAGGAAAAATGTTTTTAGTTCAGTGGTGAGATACTTTTCTCAGACAGATTAGTGAACTTATTGATTCTGTGAATTCTATGCACACATTAAATTATTGATTAACTCAGCCTAATTCACTTAAATTTATTGCCTTACCAAACAACTACATGTAATTTATTATTATTATTATTATTACTGTGGAGGTTGTTTTAATTAGTGTTTAATGAGCAAATCAGCCTGCTTCTATAGCCTTGTTTTCTTTCTTGTGTCGGCAAATCAGTCTCGTTACATCGTAATAATTAGCAAGTACAAGTTACTTCACAGTTATAACAGACAGCCAAATTAGTAGCATAAATTAGCATTTGATTCACAAATCAGCCTTTTCCAAACAATTACAGTATATATATCGTATATATATATATATATATATATATATATATATATATATATATATAGTTTTTACTGAGCAAAACTCATTAATTATACCGACAATAATTGAAAAAGGAAATACCAATGTTTAAACTGTGATAATAATGAGACTGTTTACAATATAAACTTGGACAAGCAGATGGTATCGATATGCTGAACAAAGTTGACTAAGCAATCGGGAAATCTAAATAAAATAGTTGATGACTGGTGTGGAATAAACATGTTGAATATTTGTGGAAGGTTACTCAGTACGAAGTTATTTAATTTCTTATACATTTATTTATTATGATTACTTTTATTTAGTGCTCAAGTGACGAATGCAAAATTTTTTAAATTAGTAATTCTGTCTAAACATAATGGGATTAACTTGAATGTAAATTATTTCTTTTGAGGGTCTCTATTAAGGAAAGCTTATATACAATCTAGAACTTCTCATTCTAATTAGTGGGTAGGGAAGGGGAGGATGGAAGCAGTTTTGCTTATCTTATTGACGGTGGAGTTGAAAATAATTAGCCTAGAGTACGAACGTAGCATTTTTATGTACTAATCTGTAAGGTATAATTACGTGACGACTACAGATATAACCTGGATGTTCAAAACAAAACTAACGAGCTAGGGCTTGAATCTGTTATCCCACAGTCTAAAATTGCACGTTTAGACCACTGAGTAGTTTTGGTTTAGTAAACGGCGAATAGTGAGTCCATTTCAGCCTGATAATAGTTACACATTTCAAGTTATGCTAAGAGTAACAAGAAGTTCTGAGCTAAAAAGAAATAGCTATACTAAGTTCCATTTCCAAATATAATAAACATGATTTCTCAATTTACTTATATTTGCCAAAGAAATAGTATTAATAGCAGTAGCAATGGAAAAAAAACAAGATCAACTATTAACTGTAAAACTTACGAAACTTCAAATGGATCATTCAATATCACATCTTCATCTTCGAAACCAGTATCTTCTGCATCGCTATTCCCATCACCAGAAGATTCTTGACGAGGTTCAACGGTAGAAATAGTGTCAACTGGAAGCTGTAACTGGAACAGATTAACAAAAAAATACTCAGGAAAGGAAGGTTATCTAAACAATAAGTAAACTTGCAAATATTTTTCTTGAGATTTATCGCTTTTAGAGCTTGTTTTGGTAGATACAGCTTTCAAAGTTAGCCTTAAGGTTATCTTTACTGTAAGCTGATGAAAAATAGAATCAGTCGAGAATACCTAGGTATTTGTAAACCATTCCTAACTGAGCCGAAAACATGATGCTTTCAAATCACTGGATGGATAAGAATAAACAAGTTTTAAAATGTTACAAACACCTCGCATGAAGAGTAGTGAGAAATATCGTTTATAAGAATAGATATTGAATGTAAATCTGAATTTCCTGAAAAATCATACTGAAAATGACATTGAAAATAACGTTAGAAGCAAAGTACATAAAAATTGAAACCCGAAATGAGACAAAACTACAAAATATTAAGGGATGAGCTACAAATATTTGCGATTCTGTTGTGTACCTGATAAAATATTGATCTGAGAGAACAAATGTAAACTCACAGGTTCAGGAATGAAATCTGGACAGAGATTATTTAATTCAGGAGGGCTGGGTAAATTTTTGTACCGACATAATTCAGTTACAAGTATTTTTACTTGACGATCAATCTGCAAGACGATTGAATTATCATAACTAATTCGACTAAAGAAAATAATTTACCGTATAGTTGCTTGGTTCGACAGTTTGCAGTCCACGAAAAATTTGTGTTATAAATGTATCGTCGGAGTCGGAAAACCATATTGGAGATGATTGCGGATATGAACCCTAATGATTTAAAAAAAAACAGAAATCAATTACCACCAAAAAGATAGAAATTAATCCAAAAATTTCGGTTCGTAGTATTTTAAGAAATGTCTTACAGACGAAGCATTATCTTAGTTAAAAACTGCATATCTTCGCTCCCTAATCTTCTCTATTACTGCTAATACTTCTATTATTGCTATCACTCTTGGATTCGAATTGACCGTCGCGTCTCTGTGCTGATGGGGCATGGCAACCTGAACTGATGTACGTACGTACGAAGTTCTGCGTTGTATTTGTCTGTCTGTCAACCCTTCTAGTTTTGTCTTTCTAAACTTTTCTCACTGAATCATACTTCTTGAATAATATCTTCTAATCCTAACCTCTCCGATTACTTCTAATACCCTTACTACCTCCTCTAGTATTGGATTTGAATTGACAATTATATCTCTGTGCTGATGTGGTATGGCAACATGAACTGATGTACTTACGTACGAAGTTCTACGTTGCATCTGACTGACTGTTGGTTTTTGATTCCCAGAAGTCAGTTTTAACGTCTGAACATTCCCACATTCTGCTCGATTAATGGTTCTGTTCAAAAGCACATTTGACTTTAGAGTAGAAGCAGGTTCGCTCGAACGTGACGAGCATATAAAACGACCAATAAGCAATGTACTGTCTCGATAAGCTTGTTAGCTGAAATTAACTTTCACAGAATCCATAGTGCAAAATTAAGGATACTTTAAGGTTTTAATGTCTTCTTTTATTCTACAGGTATTTCTAAGTATATCCATCAACTGCTGGCTCATGTATGATACAATAGGTTTAAAAACGTAAATATGCAAAGCTCTAGAACTTGTCTCCTTACTCGCTCATTTCAAAATCAAGTACCTTCAGAATAAGAGCGCAAGTGAAATGTTTGGTCAGTCATACATAACATAGAACCTGGAATACATATCACCATCAATCAACAGCAACGTAGAACTTCGTAAGTAAGTACATCAGTTCAAGTTGCCGTACCACGTTAACACAGAGACGCGATTTTCAATTCAAATCCCATAGTAGTAGAGGTAGTAGAAGTATTAGCAGTAATCGGAGAGATTAGGGTCCGAGAATCTAGTGAAACAAACTTGAAAAAGATAAAAGTGATGAGGAATTCAGAAGGTTAGAATTTGAGAGAACACAAAGAGTGGATATAGCTGCGCTATTGTAAACGACTTTGAGCCATGTTATTCAGGGTCTCTAACCAACGATTATTAACATCTCGCGGGCCCCAACCAGGTAGTCGACAACTACCGATATGACTCAGCCCACTTTTCAGTGGACTTCTAGGACTTCTGCCATGTTTTGGTCTGGCCGCCCCTAGCTTTCTTCCAACCTATTCCTACATCACAAAACATAGCTCGACGAGGCAATCGGTGGTTAGGCATACGCAGCACATGTCCCAACCACCTCAACTGACGAAGATTCAATAGTTAACCAATTGGTTTGCCATCCCTACCTAAAACACTTTTTCTAACACCAACATCACTTACTCGGTGGTCTCAGGATACACGAGCAATGCTTCGGAGACACCTATGATAGAAAACCAGTAACCCTCGAATATCTTATTCTCTGACTGGTCATATCTTGCAGCCATTAAGTAGGTTGGCGAATGCCAATCGAGTCTTCTGTATCGGTAATAAAATTTCGTGACACATCGTGCCATCAGCACTGATGAGACTCCCAAGATAAGTGGAGTGCTTCACTCCCTATTTCTAGTTCAGGTGCCGATACAAGCCAATCCTGAAGCAACATTTTGCATTTCGATGGGAAAACCGCATCCCGAACATGCTTGCATTGTTGCTTAGGGTGGTCAGAAGACTCTGCATTTTGTCAGCGTCTTCACCAAGTAGGACTATGTCATCGGCATATTCTGTCGATAAGCGAGCGTTCTGGTAAAAGGTCTACTGAAAATTCAGACGAGGATAAAGTTATATCTAGGAGCATGTCTATGACAAAATTAAACAAGAATGGAGAGAGTGGACATCCCTGACGGACACCACTTGAAGTAAAGAATCCCGGTGACAGTTCGCCATAAGCTCTCACTCGACCTGTAGTGTTTGGGCAGAGATTTTGTACAAGGTTTATGTACTTCTTTGGCACACTTTTCAATGACAGACACTGACACATAACCTCATGATTCATGAGTCAAATTCAGGAAAACAACTATTGTAGGACGCCTAAATGTGTTCTGGAATACATATGCGTGAGTTCAAGTTTTTACACCACATCAACACAATTAGATTGAATCATCAAGACAAATCCTAGGGTTTTAAATGTACTAACAGTACTAGTAGCAGAAAATATGAAGTATAAACAATTTTATTCAACAACAGTGAATTCGTAGAAGACGAAATGTACAGAATAATGTCAAATATCAAAGACTAGATCATTACATGAAAAGCAGCTAGTCCATGATAACCTGTGTTGCTCAAAGAGACTACACTTTTACATAATACGAAGTCAAAGTAAGGGCGTCTCACTACAGCAGGAATGGTAAGTTGGTTTAGCCGAAAGACGATTTTGTACAGCAAACAAATTGATGGTAATTAGTAATGAATACCAGCGAGTGGTGAAACATAATTTGCACCATTATGAAATAAGTACGGAATGTCTACTACGGATTAAAAAGTACATGGGTTAAGAATTCATCCCGAAACATGGCGTAGGGATTGCAGCTACTTGTGAAGCAGGGATCAATCAGGAGACTTGAATTTTGCGGTCACTGCTAGGACTATTGAGATCTACATGGACTTGTTTCGGAATTATGCGCGATCTATATTGGAGCAAACCTAGAATACAGTCTTAAACAGCAAGTTTACGTTTGAAACATCAGGCAGACTTATGTGATATGGATTAATGTAAGAACTAGAGGTACAACGGTTCGTTAATACTTTTTAAAAGGCAACGAAAAGTTACAGTCTTTTTCCATTGCCATGCTGAATATTATTTAGGTAGTTTTGCAGAAATCTATCGATGACTTAAGTATTGGTTGTTGTTCGCGTAATCGACAATTGATCACTTAAAGACATTTCCCAGTGATTCCGAGTTATTCTACGGTCGATATTTAAGGATTAATTAATGACAAAAACTGGAGATTTCCAATGTGTATTATCATCAATTTCCGGACACGCGTCTAAAATGGGGGGATGTCTGTAGCGAATAAATATTGATGGCTTTATTTAGTATTACATATCTAGTACCATTAAGAATTCTCATCAATGATTACTCAAGATCATAAAACTTCCAACCTTTAAAATCAAACTGTGTCAAAAATAATTTATCGAGGCTAGAATTACTTATAACTGAAAATAAATAGTAGATCCTTAGAATAAGTGCCGGCAGATACACATCTACGGACTATGATATTTTTGGCAGTTCCGCTTGACAGACGTAATAGTGGAATTCTACTCCATGTTAGTTACGTATAATATGTTTTTTAACAAAAACGTGATCAACAACAGGTAGATCTATTGGCACCAAAAAACTTACCAAAAGGCTACCTGTAATCTCCAAATAACAGTTATCACAAATAAAGGAACACGATATTTCATCCAGAGTACATGATATAACTCGGAATCTTGGGTGGGACTTTGGGAATATTTCCTGCAGAACCTTTTGGTCGTGCTTAAGCTTTTTGATGCACGACATCAGGACCGGTTGACCTTCAATAGATGCCAACGCAAACCGAAGAATCAAAAAACCCTCTGCGCTTCGTATTCGAATACGTGTCCAATATCCAGTTTTATATATCCCAAACGGAACCAAATTTTATCCTTTTACTGTTTAGAATCTTCCGCCGTTCCCTCTTCTTAAAAGATTTTATGTAGACTATTGTGTGCATTTATTTCAGGTCAATAGAAAACTTTCAGCAGTTAATCCACGTGACAGAATGGATCAACGATAGTTGAATTGTTCTAAAAATACACATATGACGACCTGATAAACCTAGGCAATCTATTGTAAATTATAGCCATTTTGACTAAAGGTAGTGAGATATTTGTTATATCATATAAACCTTAGGTTCAAACCCTTATTTAATGCTTTTAAAAGTATTTGGGTTTGTGAATAGCTTTTAGTACCTTGGATTTTTCAGGATTAAAATTATACAGCTTTGTGTTTCTGAAAATTTGCAGCCTCCTTTTACCCTCTTTTTGCTTAAGTTGCATTAGCTAACATTTTCGACAGTTTGTTGCTTTAAATATCACCAGTATTAGTTAAATTTTTAAAGTCACCGTAGCAACATGAGTTGTTTTTCACATTTCACAGTTCACCTCGCTTAAGTTTTGTACACACCATGTTGGTTAAATGGTCGTTAGAGGTCACTGATGTCAATAGCTGTATCTTTTCATGTTGAGGAATAGATTCAGCATAACAGATGTAAAAGATAGTTTTATGAAATGTGTGCCTATCTGTTTCCAGCCTGGTATAAACGTTGCTACGAAGCCGCTAATGTTCTCTTTTCTGCTCCTACCCCGGATTAAAATGAAATAACTCATTGCCAATAGGAGCTAATAGAATAATCCAGGGTCCGAACTGCTGTCGCACACTGTCCTGATAAAGAAATTACCATTCATCAAAAGTGGCACAAAATAATGAGCCTACCGAAAAGAATGTAGACAAACAGGGCGTTTTGTAAGCCACTATCAGCGATGAACTGCCTGAACAGGATGCATGGGTGCAAGCTACTTAGTTAGTAGGACTCAGTTAGCGGGCTAGAAACAGAGCGACAGTTAATTTGAAAAATATCCGTAAATCTAAATTTACAGCCGGTGAGAAAGATCAATCAGTGGAGCAATTCCGTTTCAAAATGCTTTTAGGACCCTGTTAGACAGAACAGGTTATCATCAGAGCCCCATCATTACGTCAAACGAGCTCAGTTTGAAGCCTGATAGCTTACCTGATCCTGATAAGTTAGAGTGATTATTGGTGTGATCCCTCGATGACATCACTCCCAAATCACTCACAACATTGTTTGGTATGTCTCTTTCCCAAATCCAACTCTCTAGGGTTGAAAAGGCTCTGTTCGTTGGCCCTTTATTCAGTTATGGAAAGAAAAGGTTAATGACTAACTACCAAACTGTTAGTCTGACTATCATGGTACCAATGGTATTTAAAAGCATACTTCGGGCTAAGTTAATAAGTATTCTAGTGTCGCATAACTTGCTGACTTCCGAGAAACTGAGATTTCAGGGTGTATATTCATACCTAGCCAATTTTCTTGGTTGATCTTTGAGGGACGATAGGACACCACCAGCATCAACCTACTGTGGAATGGGACAAACCAGATTGCAATTGAGAAAGAAATTCGGAAAACGTTCTGAAGGTTAATAGGACGCGCATGGAGGAAATAACCCAGCTACTTCGCAAGACCAACCGTAAATCGGAATCCTCAAGGCAAAATAAAACTTGGAAGACCAAAGAACACATCACGACTGAAATTGGAGACAGGCGTGAAAAGAATGAATGGTAATTCGGAAGCCTCAGGAAAGAGTTTGTTGGCGAATAATGGTTGGCGACATATGCTCCATTAGAGGCATAAGAAATAAGTAGACTGGTAACTTGGTAAGTAAGTAGCACGTTAAGGGATATGCGACACTGTTGGTAATAACTATCTGAAGGAGAGAGTCTCATGCATTTGGACTGAGTCAATCAGCCGCAACATAAGACTTTGAACCTGCTAACACCAGTTCAACTTGACATACCACATTACCACAGAAATTGAACTACCCATTCAAATCCCACAATTGTGGAGGAAGTTGAAGCACCAGCGTTGATGGAGACTTAGGTTAGAAGATGTTATACAAGGAGTATAATCCAGCGAAATAAATTAGAAAAGAGAACAGGGGTCACAAGGGATTCAGAAGATTAAAATTTGAGAGAACACAGAGATTGAATGCACCTGAGCCATGTGACTCAAAGTCTCTAATCATTGATCAGGTTTGTCTGCTGAGTCTAGACTAAACGTTTGGAGTTCGGTGTTTTGAACTATAAGTAATTAGTATAGTTGTGATCCAAATGCACTGCAAATATAAAGATTCCCCTAAATTCTTTATGCTTTCTCTTTCCAGTTTGTTGACAGTTGCGTAGTCAACATCATATCAGTCGTAACTTGTATACATTGGTTTGAAAATTGTGAGATCACGGCGTTATCTTACCAGTATTCATGTAAACATGAAAAAAAGAGTATTGTTCGTATTGCACTGCACTTAGTTACTCATGGAGACGTCTTGACAGTAAAATTCTTCTGAAGTATATGGTGATGCTGCTGTTCACTTGGAGTTCATTCCTGTCGGTGTAGGCAGTAACTAACTAGGATCGACGGGTGAGGGTCGCGCGAACTTCCTAGATTTATCTGAGTTAGACATTTTCTCCTTTGGATGCTGGCTCAGTAGTCCAGAGGCCAGGCGCCCGCGCTCAGGAAGGAAGGTTCTGGGTTCGAATCTTCCGAGTGGCAGGAGTTGTGGATGTGCACTGCTGATGAACCCTATACCAGGAAGAAATGGGCCTCCAGAACTTTCAGGTTTAAAACGGTGATCTAAAAATTATTGATGTATGATTTCAGGGATGAAGTAGACTTTGTAAATAAACCATTCGACTTGGGTGACACAGTTACATGTAGCCAGTATTCTGAATACAGGTGACGAAGATATAATACATTCTATATTTTATTTCTCTCATTCATTTCAGCAGAAGAACTGTTGGGAAAGTGAGTGAGTGAAATTTGTTAGTCAGGCTACATTAACTGAGTAAACACAAATTGACGTTAGGGTAAAAATAAATCCATCTGGATCCATAAAGCATAACTGTTAAAATAATGGCGATATATACAAGAGTTTAAAAACATTTTCATTTACGGACTATCGATGTAGATAGCTTGTTTTAATGAGTATACTCGGGTTGGACAGGAATAGTGTTACCTGGCTTATGTCGAGCACAAAATGCAAGCCTAACCCCTAACCCGGCCTATTATGTGGTGATAAATATGTTAAATAGCTTCCTTGTCGACTGGATCAAACAAATACTATCAGAAAGGATAGATTTAATTGGTACAAAGCAGAAAGAATATGGAATAATCTGGACTAGTCATCTGTAAACAAGATTTGGTACATCGCCTAGTGCTTTCAAGGTTCAGTCATGTAGCGTGGGAAATGTTCAGCAACATGGATGATTAAGTCAGGGTTCAGTCATATTTCAATGGTCTTACGCGTTCTATATCAATTTAGTAGCTTGTGCCAGAATCTTATTTGAACTAACTAAACGATTGCAAACCCAAATCTCTCTGTCAACTACAAAGTAAGTAAAGCTACAGCGTTCTGTATTATGGGCCGAAAATATTTAGACAACTCAAAAGATGTTAAACTGTAAAGCCTATTATTAGCCTGAGGGGAATTCGTGTTTTAGTGGAGCCTGGATAATAGAGTAGGAGAGGAGATCTGAGAGAGGAAAAAACAATGATGAGACAACGACTAAATGCACTTACAATCAGTGGGGTTAAGAACAACAATCAGAAATGACGAAAGACTCAGGTTAAATTATTTGGAAATCAAGAGAGTAAGGTTTTTCATTCTCTGAAACATTTTTGCAATAAAGAACTATCTATTTCAACTTATTCATGGTCAGAATAAAATACTCTTGATAGCGGCATTTTACTATAAATTTCCCAAGTTTTTTGCTGACATAAAATCCTCAAATATTTAGCATTAAAATCTGCTGGACAATATTGAAGTAGTCGTTGAAGGTTGGTGGCGGCAATACGACCATGAGGTCACGTTAAGGTTTGTGACTATTTATGCGTTCCGCATTAATGTTCGCATTTTTTTCGCAGAATTTGAACCTATTTGAGCTTTGTAATAAATATCATCTAAATAATTGTACTCACATGTGGCAAATAAAACTGAAAGTGTGCTAGGATACTGAGAATATTTGAATATGTATATTATTGGCTGGCCACGTAGATACAAATTGGATAATTAAATTCAATAAAATGTCTGCTCATACATATTTCAGATATACATATATGTCTGTATATTTTCACTGAAACTTCTGTTTTTGTATTATGTCCATGATATCTTACATCATTTAAAGAACTGTGACAATCAAAATATGATTGCTCTCGTATGTCAATTACTTGAAGCGATTGACTGCCCAACTTTTTAGACAATTTATCTGGACGCAAATGTTTGAAATAATATTTTGTTCTTTAGAAATACGTATTTTTAACTATTTTTTAGAATCACTGTTTAATAATCTTACATTTGTTCTTATTCTCGTACAGTGTACGCTGAACGGTTATTGTGGATGAAGTTATCTAATCATGCACTAATCTGCCAGTTTTGAGATCGTCTTCATCTGTTCCTGAAAATTAGTTCGTCTGAAGTGCACTAAAGAACAACCGCAACCTACAAAGCGGTCGTGGATTCCTTCATTTATTGATGTTGTCTCAGAGACAGCTGGCCTTTCAGGTGCATGGATTGGGAACTGCAGCGACCATCAGTCGCTTCTGCATGTCGTACTATGTTTAATTTTGACAGATTTGATTAAGCATGTCCAACTGTCAGATTATTCTCTAACAATCCCTGTTAAAACTTTGACGTCTCTATGATATGTATAAACATTAATTTTTTAGGGCATTCTCATTGCCACTGAGAAACTTGTTTGTATTCCATAGAACGCTGCAGTTGGATGGGACAAAAACTACGAGTTGAACGTCATAACTTAGCTTATTATAACTGACAAACTATTTTCTCGTTTGGATATGCATATGAGCAGTATTAAAGCATTCGTAGTAGTGAAGAGGCATGGTTCTTGTCATTTTTCCTTTGAAATTGAAGGGCGAAATAAATCAGTTATTAATAATGAAATTAGTCCTAAATCAGCTCCTAAAGTAATCATCGTCAGTAGCTAGAGAAACTAAACGTCAAGGCTTTAAAAAAAACTGTTGAATTTGCTGTTACTAGTACCTTTGTTAACAAGTTACGCGGTTTGCTTATTCCATTTACGAAAACGGTTGCATGGATTTTTATGTGAATTCTTCCAAGTTTCATTCTAAGTGGATATCCTCTTAGGTGCAATTTAGTACCAAAATGAGTGATTAATCTCTTAAAGTGAAAGGTCTATGGACCACAGGACACAACAGGACTAAATCCCCTCTAATCTTTCTGTACTGCACAGCTTACAAGTTTAGAGTTTACAGCAACCTTTGTCGCTGCTCTTCTTGGAACTCTTTCCGTACAGGTAATATGTTTCTTAAGGTAAGCGGAGAACGCAGAAATTTTTTCGAATGAGGTCGCAAGTAAACACTGAAGCCAATTTCAAAGGCGAACTACCTGATGTTCTGAAAAGGAACTCCAAGACAGAGTATGCTTTGTTAGTCGCAGAATGCCAGTGGCGATAGATACCTGGGGTATCACACAGAGTAAATCTCAGGTTCTGTAATATGGTGGGGAGTGTTATGTGTGTACCACCTAAGAAGTACTTGATGGACAGCGTATTTATTGAGGATGTGGAATCCTTGTTTACAACTTGTGAGGAACAAATCATTATCGATTTTAGGTGAATTCAGTGTGAATGTAAAGTCAACTTTCAACACAGTTTCGTCACATTACTCGGTGGACTTTCAAAGCCTTTTCACTATGGTTTGTATATATTGACAATATCTCAGTTTACAAATCATAATTTTTGTAGCGGATTCACACCAAATTAACATAAGTGCCATTTTAATTCTGTTGGTTTCATCATCAACAAAACTTCCATTAAGAAACCGAACTTCTTACCCTAGTTAATATAGCATGGAAGTCGAGAATAGAAGTAGTCTCATTCATCCTATTGAAGTTGGAGTTGATAAATAGTAGCTTAGCATACGAATATATCACTATCATTACTGTTTACATTCCGCATTTACTGGTTTTAGTTGGAAAGTGGCTTCTGTTGTCCCAGTCCAGAGTATTCTAAGCAGAAGATACTAAAAAACTATGATTTTAAATTATTTATAAGACAGATAAAATCTATTGTTTTGCTCAACAGAACTAATCCTCGCTGCTAAGTATAAAATATTTTGCGAAATGTATAAAGCTAAACAAATCCATTGTCAGTAATTTTGTTATTAAAACTCCTAGAACAGTTATTTAAATTTCCTTCCCATCTAATATGATATTCATTCATCTTTTCACTCATATCGTGGGGAGAACCTTGTGCAATGACTTTGTAGCTTCTTTTCAGATCTTCTTCAGTGACAATACATACTGAAAATTTGGACATCATTGCTGCTAAGGAATAGAAATCTGTCTTACTAAGATTCTTGTAGATTCTACAGGCATGAATATTCCTTTTCTGTGTTGCGCCAAGTAGGGTATATCTAAGGACTTGCTTTGGTTGGATGATGTGAGCTTTAGCATATTTCAGTGACATTTCCGAGTCATCATTCAGTAGTATAGTCACTTATGTCATCTGAGATGTAAATTGGTTGTCAAATAAACAAGAGGTTTTATAAATTTACTGCTGAATTGTTTTTATGGAAGATAGATTTTTAATTTTATTTGCTGAATGCTGTCTATCAAACGATTGAGTAAAATAAAAATGGTCACTATTTGAAACAGTTAGTTTATATGGTCAACCACAGACTTACAATGGTCAAACACGAATGAAAACATAGCCTTAAGGTATACTGACATGTAAGTAATGCTAAGTACAGCTAATTCCGTTTTGGAATTTCTTGCCGTTTAGTGTCACTGTTACGACTTCTTTGCAAAATACAGATATTCTTCAGTTGATTTTGATATATATATATGGGGGAAATTTCTGATCTGAATCTACAGTTCTACTATCCTTACAGCAATGTTGATAAGATACTAAAACACGAACCCATTGCTGAAATAAAGTTCGAATAAAGAAATTTGATATCAGCAAGATTATCGGAGTTAACTTTTGAAAACTATTAGCTTGTGTGAAATTACCTTAGACAGCTAGATTTTCAATGAGATTCATTTTCATAGATCCTTCTATGGAATGAAGCATAAAATCAAAATGTTCATAATACTTATTTTATATACTATAGATTGTGACCGAATTTCGTCTACTTAAGCTTTTGTGCCCAAAGTTATGCAAATTATTGATCTGATTGGAAAAACATCCAACTATATGTAGTGTTACTATGGCACCACTACATAACCATGTGTCAATTTCTACAACTTAGTATTTTAAATGCTATAAAATGTTCTCTAGACAATAGTAGTTGATCCAAGTGAACATGGACATTCATTCTGTTCAACAGTTTACTTTGTTTCCAGTTTTCAGATTTTCTACAAATTTCTCACATTTAAATAAGCTTTAAATTTACTGGTTTGATATTGTAGGTATAAGGTCTCACAATTTCCGTATGTATGGAAGAGAAAAAACGTTCAAGTGTTTCTGACACCTTTTTACCAAAAAATGTAAAGAATCGTAAACATCGTAACAACCATTCCAAATTTATAACTTCAACTCCACTTAATGAAGGTCAAAATAATCGGAATTCGTCCGTTAAACAGGTGAGACCTTGTATCCAATTAGAAAAGGTGTTTCAAACAAATGTTTTGTTAATGATCGTATATTCTTGTATAATGTCTTATATTGAACTTTTTTCTGAAGTAGGGTTTTTCAAAAGCTGTCCAGTATTCAATTTTTGTTTTTGAGCTGATTTCACGAAGTAGAGACGCGTGCATCGAGACACCGCCTGAGAGCAAGTGATACATCCCAGTTGCCGAAACCGAAGGACGTTATATGGGGTTCTGAACTGCAACATAGTGGCTATCAATCGAACACTTTAACTAATGAGCATTTTTATGAACTTTGTGATTGATACACTTTTGTAGACTTAATTTTCCCCGTCTGACCTTTCAGCGAGTGACCTACCAGGAGATCCACTTGTTGACCCAGGAATATGCCGATGACATAGTTCTGTTTGATGAGGACGCTTACAGAATGCAGTGTCTTCTGACCACCTTAAGCAACAATGCAAGCATGTTTGGGATGAGGTAAATGTGTTGCTTCAGGATTGACTTTCATCGGCACGTGAATTAGTGATAGGGAGTGAAGTAGTTGAACGTGTCGACCGCTTCACTTATCTGGGGAGTCTCATCAGTTCTGACGGATTGCTGTGTGGTGAAATCTCTGCATTAATATAGAAGGTTCGATTGGTTTTAGCCAACTTGCGTCATTTTTGGCGTAGGTGACATATCCGTTTGCCAACTGAAGGACGAGTGTACTGTGCAACAGTTCGCTTCTTCCTACTATTCGAGTGTGAAACATGGCCAGTAAGAGTAGAAGATATTCGTAAGCTACTAGTATTCGATCATAGATGTTTTCGAAGCATTTTTCGTATATCGTGGGACCACCGAGTAAGTGATTTTGGTGTTAGAAAAAGTGTTTTGGGTAGGGATGGCAGATCAATACATGAAGTAGTGAATCTTCACCAATTGAGGAGGTTGGGACATAGGGTACGTATGTCTAGCCACTGCCCACCCGGTATCCTGTGTTGTCTGGTTTTCAAGTAGGCTGGAGGGAAACTATCGGTGGTCAAACCAAAACTTGGTATGAGTCTACGGAGTCATTGAGAATTAGAGTGATTCATGTTGAAACGTATAGACTGCCTGATTAAGGTCTGTATGATTATCGTAACTGATGGTTAGTCTCTGAATGATATCACTCAAAATCGTTCGCAATAACGCAAGTCTTCTCCCGAATTCCAAGCTTCAGAATTCCTCATAATTTTTCTTACTTCACTGGTTTATACTTTCTAGAATCTTATCTTCAATCCCTAAAATTCTCCGTTAACATTAATGCTGTTACTACCTCTACAACTCTAGAATTTGACCGGAAAATTTCATCTCTATGTGTAATGAGGTTAGACAACCTAAACTGATCTACATACGTACCAGGTTCTACTTTATTCTTGACTGACAACTGACTGACTTATTGAAACCTAAAGCTTTCAAGTTGTGGTAAATAGGATTTTATTTATTTGACAGAGTTGAAAGTCTCTGGTGCGTTATGTTTTCCAATTTTAATTGATCTATGCGTTGGCAAGATCATTGTCTGACGTTTATGGTGGTCATCTAATTTGTTTCTGCGCTTTCATACTATTGTTCTGTTATTCTCTACTTGAAGCACGTTACTAGTTAGTAATAATAATAGTATTGTTACTACCTCTACGACTCTGGAATCTGGCCGAACAATTTCATCTCCATGCGCAAATGTTGTCTGGAAATTTGATGATGTACGTACGTACCAAGTTCTACGTTGATACTGACTGACTGACTGAACAACTATCCCACTTTGTTTCAGCTTTTTTAAGATATGTTTCTGATCTAAAAACCTTCTGATCAACGTATAATACTTTACAACAAGACTATTTGAGGCGGAAGTCAAGATACTAGGTCTCCCGGATAGCTCCTTTGGAAGATGACATTGAAATGGTAACTACTCAATAGTTTAATTATATAATCAGGCCAACAATAGTATTAGATGTCGGAAGGATTATTCAGATCATGCAGTAGTTCGAATTAAAGTATGAAGTAGAAAGGTCTACATCTGATCGCTCGGCAGCTTAAAATGTTAACACATAATTAAGTCACTTTTCTTTGCCGTTCCAAGGTGACGTATCCTTTGGAGTAAGTCAAGAGGGAGATAAGTTCAAAAATTTGGACGGTGGGTGGTCCAATGTAAAATACTCTAGTTACAAAAACGATATTGAGTTCAGGTCTGGGAAGGTAAACTGATACATTGAGATCTAGATACATCCATCTGACGGGTCCTTCATAGAACAAAATATGTGCTTTGAACCATATCAGAAATAATATTTAGGTATGCAATGGTAAATAACAAAACCACTGTGCTTTTTCCAGATTTTTGATGCTAATACAATGATAATATTAAGCATGGTAAATTCTCTTGTTACTAAAATACATTACTCATAACTCAAGTCACAGCAATCAAAAATATCAATTTATTTTAGGGATGAAATTATTTGAAGAAAAGAAACTAAAATCAGCTGAAAATTAAAGGTTTGAATAAAATGATGCATTGTTCATTGTTTAGAAAAAAGTAGAGAACTCCCCAGCTATCGGTATTGGTTTATTCACAGAATCTATCTACTAAGCTTACATTTCTGTGTACAAATCAAATCTCTAATCAGTGACTGACTTGAGACGATAAAAAGAGAATTATATTTTAGGATTTTTTTATTTTATTTTCTATCTTTACGGGAACTAATAGTGTGTTTTACTAAAAGGCCCCCTAATCAAAACTAAGTACTCGTTCAATACCTTTAGGTTTTCACCATTGTTTTGATTAAGAGACGTATTATGGAAAGCATAAACGCCTAAAATTTGTTAACTTCTTGGAACTGTCAAGTTGTACAGTAATGTTTTCTCATATGTGTGCTTTTACTTCAACACTTAGGAATCGGGAACCTCGTTTTTTATAAATGAACGCCTAACAAATCTACTAGGTAAAATTTCTCCGTTGAAAAAGAAATGGAGTACTAATTTCCATCAGTCATGTATCATTTTCACAAATTTGGCTACACATATCTGTAAAGTCCTATCAGGTATGTTCGAATACATTATAACAGTCTTTCCAATTTCAATCATGCTTAGTATTACGTCTAAGGATTCTTATCCTAATCTAATTAAAGTCTTCTCAGTGTATTTAACAGTTTTCGATTTTTCCAGTAGGTTCTAACTGTCTAAATATCATGGTTTCAACATGAGACTTAGTTTACATCATTGTTCCATGAAATTCGCGATCGGAATTCGTCTATTTTTGCACTCATTTCTTCTCCATTCATCCCTAAATGAAGGTTATATTTAAGTTTTAGACAAAAATATCGATAGAACTGATGTGACTATTGTGTTAGCATTATTTTGAGCTTCATGAAGTTACACTGGTTACTCGATCCATTAGTCAATAGTTTCTTAAGATGCAGTCACTTTTTGGATTGGTTACCGCTAAACTTTTCTTAATTTAAAGCCAGCATCCTTTGTCTCTGA
Organism: Schistosoma turkestanicum; assembly: GCA_944470395.2. Lineage (NCBI taxonomy): Eukaryota > Metazoa > Platyhelminthes > Trematoda > Strigeidida > Schistosomatidae > Schistosoma > Schistosoma turkestanicum. Next base: position 28,478,042 of record OX103973.1, read on the forward strand.
ATAGGTGGTGACTAGGCTCATGCACACCATTTGCCAGTAATCTCAATCAATGAACCATTATGTTCACGCCAGTCCACCTTCCATTCCTACCCATTAATATACGCGAAACTGCGCTACTACTCGCTGAATGATTTCACTGTATGTTAGTAATGTTTTGCAGACACCAATCATCGAATACTTATATCCTGCATATATGTCATACTTTTATAGCCCGTACTTCACACCTATAAATCAATACATAGGGGCTCAACGCGCAACATATTTACCCTGAAGAATCAGTCTTTAGTAGTCATTGTTTCTAATCACTGTAACTTACACCACTTGCTAGACATGATGAAATTGATGTATTTGTCTAAAAGTTAATGCTTGGTATTTTATAATTGAATCCAAATTTTAATCAAAGCATTGTTATTTAAAGATCTCTGTTAGTCATACTTTGAAACACTTGCCAGTAAAGTATAACTTGTAAACATCAATCAGGACCTCTCAGTTTTCTGTTGATATTCAGTTAATATTCAACTATAAAAGGAAATTTCACCAAATTGACCATGTCTCTAACATTACAGATGCAAGGGCTAGCTATTATTGTCAGTAGGAATAATATGTGACTGACAGTTACTGACTTACATCTCTCTACTATGTTATTTAAAATTTGGTAAACTTTACCAATCAACTGGTTTTCCCAAAAAAATTAGCTCAGTAAAATTACATAGTAAGAGACATACTATCTAATAATTAATGGTTAACAGAATTAAGAAATAAAAAATTTTCAAAGCTGTTTTTCATATGGTCAAATTTTCTTATAGGTACATCATCTCTTGAGAATCATGATGATTTTGTCACGTATGCATTGTGTGATCTATATTTGAACGATAATATAGAGCAAATGACAAAACTTCGTAATGGTCAAATTTTGGAAACTTATTATGATAAACTCAATGAATGTATACAAAATATGGAAGATTGTGGTGTACAGTTAAAGTCAATGGTTAGTGTTTTTGTTTTTTGATTAATTGATTCCTTCTGTTTATCGAAATGATGTACATCACAGTCCCTTAATCTGTGTTCAACTTATCAAATGACTTACAGCGACATGCACTCCCGACTCATTTTTTAGATTTGAACTGTAGATCTCCACACACTGATACTCAATAATTATTCATGTATTCATGCACGCTAAGCGATTAATTGTGTGCTTGAAATTCGATACGAAGGACCAGACTACTTATATTCTCGTTATTCATGAAGTACTAACTAGAGTCAGGCATCCAGTTTCTCAGCAGAATTAAAAATATTTATGTAGTAAAATGTTTTCGAGATGATTCTTGTGTTTCGTATATCACTCATCCTAATAACCATTATTAGATAACTCAACAATGTACGAAATTAAGATTACAATCCAAATCGATGATTGTAGTTCACACCTGGAGTCGGCGTGGTGGATAGTATCTACCATTGTACTAGAATAACGATTAAATTTGAATTTTTCGACATTTTATGCATCTTGTATCCAATTACGAACATTCTGGTTCATGTTTGGCTATATAAAATGCTCGCTGACTAGCTTGGTTGTAACTTTTATTCCTTGATGCGATATGTTATGCTGATGCGAAAACCTTTCGTCGTAACGGTCTCGGAATAAACGGCTAAGGTAGGCCTTTAGAAGTATTACACATTATGTTTATGTATCCGAATGGAGCTTCTTCGAATACCAAAGGGAATATGTGTTAGTGTTACTTAGCTCGCTTAAATCAACATATCTTTTATTTTACAATGTGCCTAGTTCGTAACATCCGATTTCAATCGAAACGAGGTCGTTTATTGTCGTTCTAGATAACGCATCTACTGTTTCCTCTTTTGTTACCTTCAACGTTTCTGGATCCAAACTTCATGGTCTTATGTTCACTGATGGCCCTTTTGTTATTATGTGGTGTTGGACAGTATGTTTTAAATATTCATTAATGTGTGATACCTCTGTTACATCAGTAAACTCTATTAACAGCGATTTATATAGGTCAAATTAGTCTTTTGATACCATCAAATTCGTCGATACACAATCTGTTATTATTACTCTTATCATAATGGTACAGTCGCCTTTCATGAGCTTGCGTCGTAGCGAATCAACTGATAAATCGAAGTTCTATAGGAAATCACTGCCTATTATGGACGTGGACACATCTACTATGGCGAATTCCCAGTGAATTGAAGTACCTCGACCGAAATTCGGAGTCGATTTTCGCTTGTCACACGTTTTTATCTCCGATTTATTTGCTGCTCCAAGTATAAGGGCAGTATTGACGTTTCATCTTTCTTCCCTTACGACGCTAATTTCTGCTCCTCTATCTACTGAGAATTGCGCTCATTGCTCAATCCTGCATGTAAAACATACGAATGTTTCTAGAAGTTACGCCATCTGCTGCTCGTGTTGCCAACAACCGCTAAGATCGTTTCTGTGTTGTGTCATTTTAAACCTACATAATGGTCTACACTTTCTAACTCTGTTGCTATAGGTTTGATAATACCAACATATTGACGTAGCCAAGTCTCTATTGGGGTGTGGTCGGCTTATGTCACATAATCTACTTCGTGAACGTATTTGCAGTCTGTCATCCTGCTCCAACTTCGTCAACATGTAGCATAAAATATTTATCTCTTTCTGTAGCGTGTCGATTCTGTCTTCTACTGCAGTGTTATGCAAATGAGGACTCGTTTGTTTCATTCCCTCGTGTGTTCTACTGGCTATTTTTGCGATATTGTTTATATCTGCGTCTCTATCACCAACCATAAGGATCTACTGTACATTCACGTTTAGTTTAGGTTTCATACTACCGAGTCCCACATATCATCACTATCATCACTTTTTTGCCGAAAACGCGCATCAAAATATTTGAAAGCATGGTATAACAAGAGAAATGATTCATAGAATGACTACTGATTTGCTTATTAATGCATGTTATTTACTTACTTACACTTGTTACCCTTAATGGAACATAGGCTACCGACCAGCATTCTTTAACCAACTCTGTTTCTTAATATCCTTTCGAGTTTTTCATTCTTTTCATGTCTACCTCCAGTTCTCGGCACGGTGTGTCCTTTGGTTTACCTTTTTTCCGTTAGTACGGAGGATCTCAAGTTACGGATTGCCTTGTGATGCAGTTGGGTAGTTTCCGTAATGTTTGTCCTATCCACCTCCAGCAGTTTTTCTTAATTTCTTCGTCTGCTGAGATCTGGTTCGTTCTCTCCCACAGTAGACTGTTGCTGATTCTGTCTGGTCAACAGATCCTCAGTATTTTGTGTAGAAAACTGATAATAAACACCTGTATCGTGTGGATGATGGCTTTTGTGGTACTCTGAATTTCCGTTCCATTCATTAGGACTACGCTGACGTTCGTATTGAAAATTGCGACTTTGGTGTTGACTGACAGGCAGTTGTTTCTAGTTCCAGATGTTGTTCAATTATAGAAAGGCTGATTTTGCCTTGCTAATCCGTGTCTTGACACCGACATCAGATCCGCGTTGTTTATTAATGATGTCACTCAGGTATGTAAAGTTTTCTACATCCTCCAAAGCTTTTCCATCAAGTGTGGTTTGGTTGGTGCATGTTGTGTTGTATCGGAGGATCTTGCTTTTTTCTTTGTGTATGTTGAAACCTGACACAGGTCTGCTGTGCTAATTCAACTGATCCACTTGTTCTACGTAACTCAAGCTGCTGACCAAATAATTACTCAAACGCCGAACTCTTGAACATAACTCCACTTTTGGTAATATGGGTCAAATAGTTCATGTGTCAGATGTAACCAATACCGTCAACGATGAATAAGACTCATCAGGCAACCAGAAGCCAGTGTTTAATATTAATACAATTTTTAATAAACTGCCTTTAAAATGATAATCGCGAAACAATTGTCACATCATTAATTAACCTTTACTTATGAACTGATTTATCATGGTGAACAAAAATTGTCTAGATTTAGGAGTTGGAGTTAATTAGCGTTAGGAGTACGACAGAGTAACAAGATATTTTAAAATTTGATAAATTAAGGATTATCCGTTAACAGTTTTTAAATATCATGTGAAAATCCAAAAAGCAACTGTCTGAACTGTGATAAAGTCTATTTCTATCAATGTTTTAATCGTATTTTAATGATCAGTCATTGATGTTATATCATATATGCGGTAATTTATCAATATCTATTTCGCACTTGATTTTTCGACTGATTAATTGTGATTGAAAAAAATTGTAGATAAATCAATTAAATGCCTTGAGAAAACTAGATCAAGATGAATCAATTTATCAGCAATATGCCACATGCCAATCGTCATTGCACTCATCATTTAAGATAAAAAATAATTCTACATTAGAATATGACAACAATTGCTTTAATTCTCATTCAACTGAATCATTTCCATCAACATTAGTAAGACAACAAACACAACAACGTCAGTTAAATGGGGCTAATTTATATGACGTATTCATCATCGAAGTAAATGGGTTGATCAATCAAATTGAACGTGATTCATGCATTCGAAAATATTTAATGAAAATTATACTGCCCAGTACACTTCATTATTCCCACATGAATACTATTGGTCAAGATAATGATAACGTGATCCTGTTAAAATTTGCATCGATTTGGCGTCATTTTGGGCAATATGTTTTATGGTTTAATGTCGTATCAATGTCGGAACATATTTTGGAAACTATCTCAATGATACAGACATAATGAATTCGTAAAAATGCATGTATGTGTAAATATGTATGTTTACCTATATTTTGTACAAAAAATGAATATTTTATTTTTACTCTGTTGTATTTTCCAGCATTACACCATATTCGGTTAATTTAATAATTATTAGAATATATATTTGGACACAGGTCAACGATCCAGTGACTCGGTAGGTTATTCTAATCCGTTGTCCCAGACACTGCTAACAAAAGCAAGAAGTCTTGATAAGGCGTAGAGAATGTATTCTACAAGCACCCAAAAAATACGAGGTTTCTAAGCACACAAATCAAGCTTATTTATACAATGACAGCAACGCCCTTGGAGAGCCACAAAATAACATACTAAAAAATCCGTCAACCAATGACTGTCAAGGATTTTCCAAGTGGGAAATGTAAGCTGAAAGTCAACTAGGCATCTCTTGGCGCGAAAACATAAAAATTCAAAATTTCAGAGTACAATTACAACATTAGGACCTTTCCAAGGATCTAACGTCCTCAACAGTCTAGCAGTAGAATCAAACACGCGCGTTTCGTCCTCTTCGTGACTCGCCGGACGGATGTTCCTCCATCCCATAGTTGATGTTTACTCCGAAACTAGAACTGCACCGTTTGTTTCAAATGACATCACGTTACAAACTTTGCTGCTGAGCCAAGATAGCTATTCACTTTTAGAACGTCTATGAGACTCCACTGATAGCCACATACTATCTATTCCAGATTAACATGTGTCATAATGGCTGTATCGAGGGAACCTACGTAGGATGCCCGTATTCCGACCAAGACTGATCTAGTCTTAGTTAAAAAAATCAACGGGATAATCCAAACTATTTCAAATCGCTTTAATGTTCAGCTTTTAGATTTCCATGAAAAACCAATAAAACCAAAACTTTAGTTATGTCCAGTTGGCCGAGTAAATCAGTTCAACCTGACGGTGAACTCTTCTGCTTTGAACATAAGAATTAGTCTTGTAACGAACGCGTCGTATATTAAGTAACAGTTCGTCACTGTAAGATAACTGAGTCGGGTCGAAGAGAACGCATTGATAGGAGGGCTGACAAGGAGGAAGCAGTCACGATGCTGACATGCGCCGAAATACTTTCAGCTGGCGTACCCAGAATCAGTTAATGTATGAGTTGAAGATAGATTGTGCCAGTAGTACTGATGACAACTGATAGGTGTTGGTTGACTAGACACAACCGATATGTTGTGCAAGTATCCACTATTGGGTGAGTTTATCAAAGCGTGTATTATTCCGGATAGTGCTGTCTTCAGAACATTTATTTACATGCCTGTTAACGTAATCAACATTATTCCGCAATAGGTATCAACAGTCTCTCATTTGATGTAGACCACTATACCGATTATCTGACGAATGCACTTTACATCCAACAGTGATCGTGTTACTTACACCGGGTATTCTAATAGATTAAAATGTGTTGAGCTCATAGCATACCATATTTATATTGAATGTTATCAAAATAATTGGACTGAGTTGATAGATTCATGTAAATTAATACGTATTATTGGTAGTAGATCGAAATGAGTGATTTTTGATCGATTATTGAGTCAGTGAACATGTTACTGTTTTATTCAGAATTATTAGTTTGACTGCAGGGTAAGTTCTAGTCTCTAGTGGTGAGTGAGTCGAGATTGACTATGATTACCACTAAATACTAATTACAATCCCGTCACAGAGAAGAGAAATAAATCCAGGGTAAAGAATATAAACAACTACAAACTGAGTGTTACGGGAGAAACGAAGACATTTTGCTGATCAAAACCTTCATGTATAAATATCATTAATTTCACTGTTTTTGGGTACATTTGTTTTACTTAACTTGTGAACTTGTTTGAATTATTATTTGCGGACATTTTGGACTCCCGTTTCTCTTTGTTGTTCGTTTGCAGTTTTTTGCTCCAAGAGCTAATAAATTAGAAGGTAATTGTAATTATTATAATTATTGTTGTTAGAACGACATTGGTCGTCTATTTGTAATAAAGTATTTTGGTCGAATTTGTGATTTGGAATAAACTTTGGTATCTACTTTGGAGTTTCGTTCTTGGCTTAAACATTTGGGGACCGTGAATTACAAATAGTTCGACAACCGTGCTTCGTAAGATCAACGAGCAAAAAACTGGACGTAACAAAAGTTCTAATTTAATTTCGTCATATATTGCATTTTTGGTCGTTTGGCTCCAGAGGTTCTTCAATTCAAACTTGGTCGTTGGAAACTTTTGGAAATTTGGGTCCAAAAGTTCTTCTTACTTTTAATTTGGTCGTTGGATACTTTGGACTATTCCATTCGGTTCTTTGGTTATAATTTGGATACTTTTGGACATTTTTGTTATTATTGGCCGAATACGCTTGGATTAATTTCACATTTGCTTGGTAATCGATTTCGAATAAAAACATACAATGGAAACTAGAAGCAAAAAGCTGAAGGAGCAGGACGAAATGGATGGTAAATTTTCTAAAGCTGTTTGTGGTATGTCTGATGTTAATGATGATAAACTTGATGATATTAGTGTTAATAGTAAGTCTTCATCTCAGTTTAGTACTTCTAGATTGAAGCTAGATAAGGCATTAATTAAGAAGAAGAATTTGGAAAAGAGACTTGAGTTAGAAAGGCAGCTTAAACTGTTAGAGCTTCAAGAGGAAGTTGATATGGCTGAATTAGAATGTAAGCTCATAGAAAACGATAACCAACTGTCAGTAGACAAAGCTGAGATAAATTCTAAGGTCGAAAGGTATTTGGATTGTGATATTGCGCGTAATAATGTAATTAACGCCTCAAAATGCGATTGTATTGATGAATTAAAGGACACGTTACGTGCTACGGTTAATAATACAGTTTTGCCTAAAATCGATATGATGTTTTTTGACGGACAACCAAGCCAGTACCACCGTTTTATTAGTCAGTTTACAAGCATTATAGAGAGTAAACTGTCTGACAAGGGCCAGTTGTTGTCATATTTGTCATACTATTGTAAAGGAAAGGCCAGAATGGCTATTGAAGCTTGTATTTCTTTGCCCAGTCACTTGGGTTACGATAGGGCTAAGGAAATTTTGTATGATTTGTTTGGTAAAGAACATCTTGTTGCCCGTAATCTTATTACCGAATTACTTAGCCACAAATCTGTTGAAGGATCCGCCGATAACCTAACTGACTTCGCAATTAAGTTACGTAATGTATGTATAACATTGAAGGATTGGAAATTCCCAAAGGTTTGTTTGGGTATCGTTCCGGTTAGACTATATGGCCCCAAAGGATGTCTGGAAACATACGCTCTTCTAGACAATGGTTCAGATACCTCTATTGAATGCGAAGAGTTGGTTAATCGGTTAGGTCTCAAAGGTAAGGAGACTTCAATAAAGGTGACGACTGTGAATGGAACTTCTACTTGTGAATGTTTGGAAGTGAATTTAGAGGTATTTTCATTAGATGAGCGGGGTTCTATAAAGATCAACAAGGCCTATACGACCAAGAAACTTCCGATCGATTATGCAGAGCCTTTAACCGAACTGCAGCTGAGAAAGTGGAAACATTTAAGGGACATAACTCTACCGAGGCTGCAAAGTAATCTAGTAGGAATATTGATTGGGTGTAATGCTCCAGATGCACATTGGGTCCTTGAACAACGCCTGGGAGACAGGAAGCATCCGTTTGGTGTGCGTACTCATCTCGGTTGGATGATTTTAGGTCCTAAAGAAGCATCGAGGTCTTTACATCAAGTTCAATGGTGTCATTGTTCTACTAATGATATTTTGCGAGATATAGAAAGATTATATAATCATGAATTCGAGGACGCAGATGGGTTTCGTAATGAATATTCTGTCGAAGATAAAAGAGCTCTAGAAATAGTTAATAGCTCCTTTAGACTGGAAGGTGGCCATTTCCAAGTTGGTCTACCCTGGAAGTATGATAAGCCAAGGCTGCCGAATAATTTGGAACTAGCTGAACGTAGACTAGAGTGTTTAAGGAAGAGGTTTATGAAGGATAATAGTCTTCTGGAGAAATATCAACTTGTGATGAGTAAACATTTGAGCAAAGGCTACATCATTGAAGCTAGTAAGGAGGAATTCGACCGTGATGCTGTTTGTTGGTATATTCCTCATCATCCTGTTATCAACCCTAAAAGGCCTGGAAAATTAAGAATTGTTTTTGATTGTGCAGCTGTCTATCAAGGTTGTTCTCTTAACGATCAGCTTTTGAGAGGACCTAATACTGTAAATAGTTTAATTGGTATACTTCTACGATTCAGATTATGCAACGTAGCATTAGCCGCTGACATCGAGGAGATGTTCCTTCAGGTAAAGATCCCGAAACGAGACAGGGGAGCGTTTCGACTATTATGGTGGGAAGACGGTGATATAGGACGAAAGGCTAAAGAATATTGTTTGACAGTTCATCCGTTTGGAGCCGTGTCCTCTCCCTTTTGCGCTAATTTCGCTCTTCGGAAGACGGTAGATATATTCGGAAAGGAATTGAATAAAGATGTCCAGGAAGTTGTAGATAAGAGTTTCTATGTCGACGACTATTTAACATCAATTGATAATGTGCAGGATGCAATCGAGCTTGCAAAAACCCTTGGTTTACTTCTCAGAAAAGGTGGGTTCAGACTTACCAAGTGGACAAGTAACTGTTTACAGGTTCTCGAATCAATTCATTCAGAAGAGAGAGCAGAAGCCCGAAAAGAGATTGACTTTGAGAGACTTCCTACGGAACGCACATTGGGATTATTTTGGAATACTATGGTTGATGCGTTTGAATTTAAGGTTCGCATACCGAAATGCCCTCTCACTAGGCGAGGTATATTGTCGAGTGTAGCTTCATTATACGACCCCTTGGGATTGTTAGCACCATTCACACTTCCTATGAAGCAGTTACTTCAACGTTTGAGTAAATTGGGACTAGGATGGGACGAAGAGATCCCAAGTGAGGAAGGCAAACGCTGGTTAGAGATTTTAGGTGGATTTCAGAGGGTTGAGAACGTTAGTGTTCCACGCTGTGTATTAATCCCACAATCAGATCGCTCGCTCTTGGAACTTCATATTTTCTGTGACGCCTCGGAAACTGGATATGAGGCAGTGGCGTACATCCGTTCTTACATCGATGCTACTATTATTAAGAAGCTTAAACTTCGTTCTTTTTCGGATGCTATGACTAGCAATGGAAATAGTAGTCATCGGAATCTTAGTAGTGACAGCGATAGTAAGGAGACAGAAAGTGTGAGCAGTCCATCTATAGTGACTATTCGACCAACTTCATCGAATGAGCCTTCTATTGTTTTGACGTCATCGGACCCTGTCGCGAATGTTAAGTTGATTGTTGATACACAAGGTTGTGTAACTGTAACTGTTCCTACTTCGGTTGACTGTCAGTCAAGTGATGATGAGCAGGAAGTGTCCGATGGTAACAGCCAGTCTACAGTGTTGCCTGATAACGATGCTATTGACGTGCTTATGTCTTGTGTCTCTGAAACGGAACATGGAGAACAACAAGTGAGTTTATCGGTTTTGGATTATGACACTAATGCTGATCTTTCATGTAGAGAGATGAGTTATACAACAAAGGAAGAGTTTCACTCTACGGATTCTAGTGTAGCCAGAAACGACGCTACTTGTCTGACACAACGGAATCATAATGACGATGATAATAATCTGGATGTCACTGATGTGACAAATGATTTATCGACGTTGACGAATGCTGATCAAACCTCTGTACCAGGAGATGGAGAGTTGAATATTGTTCCTATGTTATGCCACCTAGAGTCTTCTGGAGACGAGGAAACGTCAAAATCGGAGATCCCGCCCTTGCATATTATCTATGGGTCAAGAACTTCTGTTGATAAGTCAGCATCACGGGCTTCATCGTATCTGCTGTTTGGAGCAATGGGTGGTGGATTAACGACTCATCCCCATGAGGTGGAAAGTAAATCTCTAAGAGGATATGACCAGCTTTACGACGTGTTGCACATGTTCGTGTGGGTTAATTGGATAAGGTTTATACTACCGTTAGGTCATGCTACGATAGATAGGGGAATCAAGGACCTGATGGGAATGTACAGGTTCATAGTTTGATAGGTCATATCCATGTTGGAGGGCGGGTAGGCGTACTGCTGTAAGTCCTACTCGTTCTTCCGGTGTGGATTAGGGGATGAGAATGAACCGTAAATTGAAGTGTTAGAAAGGGCTTGTTTTGCTTAGAGGGATATTGTGGGCCGGTGTAGAATTTATATTGAATGTTTGTTGTTGATTGCTTGTGATGCACATACTTGGATTGTTGTTATTTATTTTTGTCGGTGAAAAGAACCAAGGTTCTTTTGGTCGGGAGTGTTACGGGAGAAACGAAGACATTTTGCTGATCAAAACCTTCATGTATAAATATCATTAATTTCACTGTTTTTGGGTACATTTGTTTTACTTAACTTGTGAACTTGTTTGAATTATTATTTGCGGACATTTTGGACTCCCGTTTCTCTTTGTTGTTCGTTTGCAGTTTTTTGCTCCAAGAGCTAATAAATTAGAAGGTAATTGTAATTATTATAATTATTGTTGTTAGAACGACATTGGTCGTCTATTTGTAATAAAGTATTTTGGTCGAATTTGTGATTTGGAATAAACTTTGGTATCTACTTTGGAGTTTCGTTCTTGGCTTAAACATTTGGGGACCGTGAATTACAAATAGTTCGACAACCGTGCTTCGTAAGATCAACGAGCAAAAAACTGGACGTAACACTGAGTTACTCAACACCATCCACTGCTTCCCGGAGTTCATCTGAAACAGACACTTGAGAGCAGCCGCCAGAAAGTATGGCTGAAATTAAACACCTGTTGAGCTCGCAAACGGATACACTTCATAAGAATCCACAGATTGTTAGCAAGTCTGTCCGAAACAGAATATCCAGTGATGTAGATCTGGGTTATTCTCTGGATGATATATTCACAACCTCAGCTGAGTATACTCAGACTGAGCGATCGATTGTAGCAAGCCTAAACACAACCCCATAAGCTTAAATTAAACTCCACAACTTCCACCAATGATAACTCTAAGGACAGTCTAAGTAAACTCAACATCTACCAAACCATTTATGATTCACTACCATACAAATTCTTGATCAGCGTTACCGCAAATCTTGATCTGGAAATTATAAAAAGCTGGAATGGTAATTGACCATACATCCTCAGAAGTGGTAGAAAGACTTTAGTGTATGCAAAATGCCATTGTGTATAGCAAACCTGACAGTGTAAACCTAAATTCTGTTTGAAACACCACTAAAGGGGTGCATTGTTCCACTTTTGGTGTGTAGCAAGGCAGGTTACGTAAAATTCATACTAAATTATGTTATCCGATCGTTCTTCACTTTAGTAGTATGATGGAAGGTAATCACTCCATTAAATGCCACTCACTACCTAAACACGTTCCGCTATTTAGGAAAATTAGATGTATCCGCGACAGAACCACAATACAACGTCGAGTCACCAATCGCCCACCAGCTAAGTAGACCGATTTGCGCACTAGTAACAGTTACAATCACGACTGTTACATTAAATCCACAATACCTTCCCCTACCCATCCCAAAATGAAGAACAGATCTAATGAGACTGCCAGTTTAAAGATGTTCCGTAAATAAAAGAGCTGCAAGTTGTGCCATGTTCAAAAGCTTCCTATATCCAATATCTTTTTCACGAGCTAGTGTAAACCAATTTGATTTCTTCGCGCTCGATTCTTGTTCTTTCGGTATGGTTCCAGGTGTTCGGTAATGTCCAATGGATGGAGGTCTAGCCACTCGACTGTCTGATTCTAGTCAGTTGGTAGTTGGTTGTGAGTTTGTATGTCTCGGGATTTGAATGAAACGTTTGTTTCAGGGCAGTAGGGTTTCTGGATACTAGCAGCCGTCACTTTACCAAACCGGAGATCAGTTAGTTGCAATGTGGAGAGTAATAAGGGTAAATTAAAATGATAATATGAGTAAAATTTCAGAACTGAGTAATATATAGATGAATTTAGTTTATTAATTGGTAGTGAAGATTGTGAGAGAGGACCGAAGTGTAAGCAAGGGAGAGGAATAGGCGAGATAGATTAATTAAGTGATCTGAGGAGATGGCAATGGTAACAACTAGCAGGTCTCAAGATATGCATCAGGCACAGCTTGTCCAAGAGGGAGATGATAGTCCGCATGTGAGTACGTGATTATGAAGTCTCTTCTTAAAGCAGTCCACTGAGGGGGCTGTAATTACCTCGGCTGGGAGAGCATTCCAAGTTGCGACGACTCGCAATGAGAAAAAGTGTGCACGAATCTGAGTGTTTGCTCTTTGATGTGCAATCTTTTGAGGATTGCCTCGAGGGGAGTGGTGGTGATGCATCGGTAAGATGCTCACATTGGGATGCTTTGGCGTGTTTAATATGGTGTACGCCATAATCAGGTCACCTCTGATTCTCCTGTAGCTCAGTGGGAATAATCCCAAGAGCTGGAGTCTATCGTCGTAGGGTTTATTTTTCAACCCTATCACCCATTTGGTTGCTCGTCTCTGCATTCGATCCAAGAGATTTATGTCTATAACAGCTCTTCACTTAGTATGACAACAATAAAACTCGCAGATATGAGGTGCTAGACCAAAGTATACTGAAATTTCAACACGAAATAAACATCAGTATAATCCTGTGAAACCGAAATCTTAAAGTTCACAAAGAACACCAATCATAAGAGTGATCACCAAGGCAGCGAGATACGATAGTTACGAAACTCACCTGCTCAAATTAACGATAAGCTTAACAGTTAGCACACTTGAAGCACTTATGGGCCTAAGATAATGATGTAAAACTTGATAAACTGACTAAATTTGAATACATCCTAGAGTTTGTAGCCGGTGGAAGTTGCGAAAAGACTGATTTCTACCTACAATGCGATTGCATATCATCCCCTGACCGAATTCCTCGACTAAGCTAAGGGATACTTGTCTTCAGGCTTGCGATATGGCAAACTTCAGCTGTCAAGTCATCCACCTCAGAAAAAATTTGATGAATCGACATGCCTCCTTTTGTTCAAATTTGGCTGCTGTAAAGACGCCAAACAATCTGTCAATTTCAGCAAAAGTATCAGCTCATCAACCATGTAGGACGACAGAAGTTTCTCCAGATCTAATGTCTTGTCAACGTCGTACAAAAAGACGAGAGGCGACAAGATCGTATGACTGTGTCACAGCAGACATTCTGCTGAGTACAACTCCCAACGTCATAAAGATAACTAAGCGCATAAATCACCCTGCAAATCTTGATGAGTCTATGGACCTTAATCTTCTGGTAAAGTAGGAATCCATACTCTCATCGAGAAATCTAACGACATAGGTATTTCTCTACCAGAGTGTGAAATGGTGGAGAAAATTTGTATCTCAGGTGGATGATTGTGGAGTTGTTCTCTGAGCTGGACGTTACGGTTGTGGAGCTCTCTCTCTCTCACGTTCGTTTCGTTTGTATCCCCCTTTCGATCTGTTTCGTGATCCTGAGTTGCCTATAATTTTTCTGATTATTGGTAAATTGGGTCAATGTCGATGTGTTTGTTGATTGCTGATTGACCTGAGAGATAAGCTTCTTAAACGTCAAACGTGGAGAAATTCTAATACTTCGTTTCGATCTGAAGTTTGTGCCATTCATGTTGTTTAGATGAACAACCAAGAAATCCAGCTCAGAGTACAAAACACCACCACAATCCAGACTGTCCCAAGGTTAAATTACCTGAATACGTGCCACAAGACAATACAATTTCAATTAAAATTAACCGATTAAATACTAGACTCTTCAAATATGCTACACGAGAGGACGCGAAAGAACTTGAACTTATCTGGAGAAACACCAAAACACTGTACAACCTAAGCTAGAAGTAGTGAACAGACTAACTCTTGGGTCTCAAATAAAAAAATGCCTAGGAACGAAACCAGGTTACTGTCATTTCTGTCGATTACAATGAACAGTTTCACCCCTCTAATGTCATATGATGAATCCCTAGCCTCTCCATGTTTTAAGTTTGATGATAATAAGAAGTCTGACAAACATCATGGACACAAATAATAATTATCCAAGTGCTAGATATAATGCACAACCACCAAACCCTAAAAATATTAGTGAATGTGAAGTAGAAGATTTTTCAGTCCACACTCTATACCTAATATTCAGGCTTTTAATTGCAAAAACCCTACTATTGAATACTCGACAGATTCCACCTTGCCAGGCTACCTGGTAGAAACGACCCCCAAATCTAGAAAAGGCCATAACAACTGACACTTGAACACGGTAAACCCTCCCCCAAAAAACCATTACAAATAAATATAACCATAGTTATAAGTTGTGTCACCAAAACTATACTAAAAAAGTGGTTAATTGTACTGCCAGCCTACTCAAAAGTTTTTGGGATACAGCTACTTGTGTTATCTATGGAACAACATCATTTCACACCACAAGCAGATCATAAAGTCACTACCCTACGTAATCTCAAACAGGCAACCTTCTCAGCCTTTCCTCCGGGCTGACAAACCTAGAAGCTTCAGTAACTTGTTTACTGTGTCCCATCCTAACCCCTTATACCACACTCATGTGTGTGTTAGTAACTGCTTTACTCAAGATACTCCTAACTCACATCCGTAACTGATCTTGGAGTGCAGTATTCGCACAGCCTTAACTTCTCCAAACATATCTCCAATAAAGTTTCTCGAATGAGAAGAATGCTTGGTTTCATCTTTCGTAACTTCCTTCATAGAGAATCCAGAACAATTCTCTATAAAACATGCGTAAGACCTATTGCTGAATACTGCTCTTTCTTATTTTCTAACCTACGCCTGTCTGATATGTTGAAGCTTGAAGGAATACAAAGGAAATTTACTCGTAAAGTCCTAAATCATAGCTCACCCATTGACTATCCAACCCGATGTATTGAACTTGGGCTCGATCCATTATGGAAAAGAAGGCTTAAGTCCAATCTGATCCTTTACTTTAAACTCCTGCACAAGCTCACATATTCCTCCTGCAGTTTAGTCCTTATCCATGGCCCTTGTACACATAACCTTCGAGATAAAGTATCTATGGTCAAACTTGAGAAGTGTAGATCCAAAACTCGAGAAAACTTCTTCCTCTCTAAGTATGCACTTATATGGAATAGGCTTCCCTCTAAAATACGCATGGCAAGTGGGTTACATGAGTTTGTTCAACTTCTTAATGATGCTCTCAGTTGCACTGACTCTTCTGCGCTCGTGAACTCACTCGCACCCTGCTTTCATATTAATAGCTCTGCATACACCTTAAACACAATGAACTCAGTGCTGCGTCTTATTTAGTTATTTTTACACTCCCAAGTAGCACTAATTTTTCTAGTTGAATATAAATCTCTTTAGTTTTTATTTGAAATAGACAGGTTACTCTATTCACTGGGTCGATCGACATTGTGTCAACTATAAACTGGTTGATTAGAATGCACTCTACTCTCCTGGGCGCAACCTTATCACATTGCCTATTATCAATTATACTGTTCTCACTTACACGCTATTGAATTACCTTGGCCCCTTAGTGTTATCTATTGCTCCGCTTTTAACCGCGATACTCTTTATATCTCCTGCTTAGCTAGTTAAGTACATCTTCCCCACTACATTCTAAATGCTTATATCTTGTTTGAAAATTCTTACTATTTCTCCATAACTGTTAACTGTATAGCATTGATGCCTAACCAATAGTTCATAAGTTGTAACAGCCAGACGAGTTTGTGAAAGGATCTTGCAGAAATAGTGTTTCTCAACAGGATGCGAGACATAGAACACCAAGTAGAACTCAATAGCTTCTTTTAAACATTTAACATGAGCCTAACAACACAAAAGGAGGGAGGGTGGAGTTACTGACCAGCAAACATTGATGGTGTGGGCGATAACTTCAAACCACCCATGTTTGTGGGGCAGAACATTTTGTTTGCTTTCCGATCTTTAGATTGATGAGACGACTAATCAGTAACACTGAGGTTGCTCTTATACGCTTGCTACTTCTGTGGTTCATGTTTCCAAAACTATGCTGAGGTCGCTATTCTGTCGAGACACCTGCAACATTCTTACTCAGGCGCTAACAGTATGACTTAGAGGTTGGCATTCAATAATAAAGAAAAAAAAGTTAGACAGTGCGAGATTTTATTCATCAAATTTTCATTTTTATTTTTACAAACTCTACTCTTTCAACTAGAATTTCGATTTCAACGTACATAAATTCAGCTTCTTACTTCGACTTCTCTTCTGTCCACCTGACACTGCACAACTCACCCTTCTTTTTGCTGTACTCCTTTATCTGTGTGTTATATTCTTATATTCCCATAATTTACTTTAATTTAAGTGGTCAGTATGAATTTTATCTTGACTTACTACTGTATTGACTACTTCAACATGACAGGTTAAGTAGTGCTTTGGTTATATATATACACATTCCACACTGCTGCCTTTTTCTCTCTCTCTTTTCCTTTTTAGAACCCCATTCACGGTGGGAAATCCTTGGCTACTCTAGGGAACATGCACCCTAGGTACATGACTGTCTGGATTGTAACGTCAGCCTTTGGTTAGTTTGCGTCTTAACCGAAGGTACCTTGTGTGCTGGGGGGGATGTGAGGAGCGGTGTATGAGATTATCTGGAAGAAGAAAGAACAAGAGAAAAAGATGAGCCGACGACTCAGTAAGCACATAGAATGCACTTACATACAATATACGAATAAAGCCAGCGTGAGATTACGACAAACTGATAAACGAAACTAAGAGATAATAGGGTTCGGTCTCGAATGCGTTACAGGATCACAGCTCGTATCAAGCGCGTTCCACATGACCTTACGCAACAAATTCACTATTGATCTCGGCAAATCGCCAAAAGAACCTATTGTGTACCTTCCTTATTTGTACTCTACTATTGAAAATGAGGCTGTATAATACTGTTTCTGTCAGTGACATGGTGTAAATATGCAATCAGAAACTGACTCATACTTATTTTAACTGCTATAACTTTACTGTAATTGTGAAAGCATTTGTGACAATTTCATCTAGCCTGTAAACTGGCGTGACTCTTGTAACGTAGTTATTTGAGAATAAATTATTATTATTATTATTATTTTAGATTAGCAGAACATTTTTTTATGATAAATCTTCTCAGCGCTCGTTCGATCTCTAGTGAAAAGACGGATTTATCAATGTTTGGGACTATTTCCCAACCGTCACTTATGATAACGACTGAGGCATGGAACACCAATAGTATTTCTGATCTAACTATACCTCTTGAAAACTATGATCTATTTCGAAGGGGTAGGTTACAAGGTCGAGCTGGAGGATGCCTCATATGTGCCCACTAAAGCCCAAACTTGCCGGGACTAAATAAACTACTAGGTGCTGTGTTGATCATCCTGAAACCATCAAACGCAGTTGACTTACTGTTCTCCTGTGTTTAGCGTCAGCCTAATGCACCAAGAGAGGGTCTAGCATTACTTTCAGAAATATTCCCATTTGACTCATCCCTGCCGTTTACAGACAAGGCTATTTCAGGGGAATTCAACATGCCTGATATCTCTTGGTTTCCAATCAAAGCACCTAAACGATTTGAATCATTTGTTGAATGCTTAGAGCTTGAAGCCCTTCTTGGAAATCGCCAGTGTAGACTTCAGTATACTGAACATTTATAGGCCGATGAGTGCACTGAAACACTCCTACATTGAAGGACCAGATAGTACAAATGGTTAAGTACAACGTTTGTCTTTCATCACCAAGACCAATAGCCAGTGGAATTATCCAGGGAAGTGTATTTGGTCTACTCTTGCTACTTATGTACATAAACGATATGTGATGCCATAAGATTTGGAAGCGCATGCTTAAGTGCTGATGATATGAAAATAGCATACAACTAAAAGCCTGAAGATTTGAGCGAAAATGTAGCCAGGATTCAGAGTGACCTTGACAATTTATCTACCTGGAGCGAAACATGGAAGCTACATTTCAGCCACAACAAATGTGGCATCATACATATTAGTAAGCACCACCATGAAGTACCAATCTACTTACAAAAGTTTGGGATTCAGACATTCATATCAGCGCATGATCAGAATATTCATTACCCCAGACGCTTAAAATCTGAATAACATGCTTCTGCTCTAGCCTCGAAACCTAGACCGCTAATATGGTTTATACATAAGAAATTCTTGATAAACGAGGCTAAGAAGCTTCACGCAACGACTGCTGGGATGGAACCACAGAAAGATGCAAACATCTTCCCCTAGAACCTATATGTCACCGTAGGTTGAAGGACAACAATTCTTGGAACTTACATCAAATCCCGAGGCATTCTTATGCTTCATTAAATATTTAGATTAACCGTAGAAACTAATAATAGACCATCAATATGTTGCACCCGCATTAAAGCCCATATAGGTATCACAAAATGAAACTCCCGAAATAAGTGAAGTGGTCAGCATGCTCAAATGCTTCGCTCCCTATCACAAGTTCAGAGGCGGATTCAAGCCGATTCTGAAGCAACATTTTGAATTTCGTTGGGGTAAATCGCATCACGAACATGCTTGCATTGACATTTAGGGTTGTCAGAAGACTTCATTTCATCAGCGACTTCACCAAATAAAACTATGTCATCGACAAGTCGACAAGTGAATCTCCCAGTAAAAGTTCAACTCCTGAAAAGTCAGATGATGAAAGTGTCGTTTGTAAAAGCACCTCGATGACAAAGTTAAACAACAATGGATAAAGTAGACAACCGTGACGATCAATATTTGAAGTAATGGATTCCGATGACAGTTCGCCGTAGCTGTAACTCGACCAGTAGTGTTCGAGTGAAGAGCCTGTGTAAAATTGATGTACTTCTTCGGTACTCCTTTCGATGACAGACACTGCAATAGAACCTCGCAATCAACAGAGTCCAATGCCGTTTTAAGGTTTAAGAAGACGACTACGTCCTTCTGTAGTGTGCCGGCTTAATGCGTGTTCTTACGTTTCGTAATAAGCTCGTTCAGACTACCTTATCCAAATGACGTCTGACGGTTAATAAATCAGAAGATGAATTCCAAGTATCGTATACGTTTATTGAAGCACACCACAATTAATAACAGCAGACCACAGACAGACCGGGCAGACAGACTAGCGAGCGAATATGCGAATGTGCGAATGAATTAATGAGATTAAAATGTTCGTATATATACAAAGGAAAATGTCTGAGTCATCGTGGTATTTAAGAGATTAATATTAAAGCGAATAGGATGCATATGTGCGTAGGCGTTAAGCAATGCTCAGTCATACTAGCTCATACAAACCAGATAATAAAAAATACCAATGGTACATACAAGTTGTTGCAATACAAATGGCTTGGTTAAATAAATTAATCGAAAGGGCTTAACCAAGTTAGATGTGAGAGAAGTGAAATATATGTGGAGGCACTACAATAGCCCCCTTCCAGCAAACAAGGTTACGAAAATGTCTTTGTTTGCGAGAAAAAAAATCAAAATTGTCGGAAAACATCAAAAGTTTCGGAAGTTAAAGTTACTCTATTCGCATACGTTCGTGAGGTCGCAAAGGAATAGAAGATCAAACAAAAGTATAGCAATGTTTTTAGGTTACATCTCAATTTCGAAATACACTAAATGTATCGAAGGCAATAATAGACAAATTAAAATTTTCGACGTACAGATGCGAAGCAAAAAAAATGTGTTCGAAATGGTGAGAAGAATTATCAGTTCAAAATTGTAGCTATGTATCTTTGCGGCCACCTGACTCTTCGTCCATATCTGGTCGTTGGTGGGCTTCCTTCTGTTTTCTGTGTTGCCGCTTCAGAGGGTTTAAGCTCGCATTTCGGTGATTCAATGGCTTTCGATGGGTTTGCGTTTATTGGCTGTTCTTCGCCTTCAATGAAAGCTGGTTTGACTCTGTCGATGCTAACTACATCCGTTTTTCCAGCTTTATCTACGGTGATAGTTTTATCGTTTCTGTCGATAACTTTAAAAGGACCATCGTAGGTTGGTTGTAAGGGACGTCGCACAAAATCTCTCCTGATAAATACATAGGAGGTATCGCTTAGTTGCTTCGGAATATATACTCGATGTTGATTCTCCTGCGGAAGCGTTATTCTTAGATCGCTCATGTGTTCTTTTAGACGACGTACGTAGTTAGTTATATCAGTTGGAACAATCTTACCTGAGATGAACAACTCTCCTGGTAGACGTAAGGTAGTTCTGTAAACTAACTCTGCAGGGCAACATCCTATGTCTCTTTTAACCGTCGATCTTAAACTCCACATGACTAATGGAAGTTTGTTGGCCCAGTCATTGTTGTTAATAACAGCTGTAAGAGATGCTTTTAGTTGTCGATGTAATCTCTCTACCATACCATTTGCCATCGGGTGGTAGGAGGTTGTGCGTATACGTTTAATCCCAAGGAGCTCTGTGAGTTGTTGAAAGAGGCGACTTTCAAATTGGGATCCTCTATCGGTTGTGATATGAGCAGGGACTCCATAGTATGAGATCCAATGTTCGACTAAGGTTTTAGCTATGGTCTCTGCTGAAATATCTTTTATGGGCACCGCTACAGGCCATCGCGTGAATCTGTCTATGCAGGTAAAAATATAACTGAAGCCATTCGAAATCGGCAGTGGTCCCACAATATCGATATGTATGTGCTCGAATCGGCTGTCTGGGTGACGGAATGGACCTACTGCGGAACTTGTGTGACGATGAACTTTAACTTTCTGGCATTTAATACATGCCTGTGTCCAGTTGCGAACATCTCGATTCATATTTGGCCATACGAAACGGTCGCTGATCAGATTGATCGTTGCCTTAATTCCAGGATGTGATATATTATGCATAGTTTCGAAAACTTTTCGTCTATATGGCTTCGGAATAAACGGTCGTGGTCTGCCTGCAGAAATATCACACATTATGTTTACTTTGCCGAATGGAGTTTCTCGGAGTACTAAAGAAGTTGTATTAGATGATCTTAGTCTATTTAGCTCTACATCCATATTTTGTAACGCTGCTAGTTTATGATAATCAATGTCGGTTTGGATGAGAGCGTTAATCATCGTTCTTGATAATGCATCTGCTACTTCGTTAGCATGGCCTTTAATATATTGTATGTCAGAAGTAAATTGGGAAATAAACTCCAATTGTCGAATTTCCCTCGGCGAATAGTTGTCGTGCTTGGCGTTTAATGCTTTCGTGAGGGGTTTATGATCTGTGTACACTGTGAAAATGGTACCCTCAAGTATATGTCGAAAGTGTTTTATTGTCAAATAAATTGCAAACAGTTCTCTTCCGAACGTGCTGTATCTCGTTTGCGTGGGACTTAATCTTTTAGAAAAGAATGAAATCGGTTCCCATGTGTCGTTTACGAACTGCTGTAACACGGCTCCAACAGCGATGTTCGACGCGTCAGTCATGACGGCTAATGGAGCTTCGTTTTTTCGTCGTACCAATATTGTCTTTTCATTTAGCACGCGTTTAGCGTTCTCGAATGCCTCTATGGCGTCGGGTGACAAGTGAAATGTTCTGGCACGTCCACGCAAAGCGTCTGTTAACGGTTGCAATATTGCCGCGCAGTTCGGAATGAATCGTCTATAGTAGTTAATTAGTCCGAGAAATCGTCGTAATTTCTTCTTTGTTTCGGGCAACGGATAGTCACGAATAGCTGCAACTTCTGATGGGACTGGTGTGATACCTTGAGAATTTATTGTGTCCTAGAAATTGCAGTGATTTCTTACCAAATTCACATTTCTTAACGTTGATGG
The DNA here is from genome assembly GCA_944470395.2 of Schistosoma turkestanicum. Classification (NCBI taxonomy): domain Eukaryota; kingdom Metazoa; phylum Platyhelminthes; class Trematoda; order Strigeidida; family Schistosomatidae; genus Schistosoma; species Schistosoma turkestanicum. Next base: position 28,500,554 of record OX103973.1, read on the forward strand.
CAATACCGTGTTCTTGAAGTTTATTGAACAACTGTCTTAGTTGTTGTAGATGTTGTTCCGGTGTAGCACTAGCTACAAGTATATCGTCGATGTACACATATACGCCTGACAAACCTCTAACAACCTGGTCGATGAATCTCTGGAAGGTTTGAGCGGCATTAGTTAATCCGAACGGCATTCGCAAAAATTCGAATAATCCAAATGGAGTGATTACAGCCGTTTTTGGTATATCCTCATGCGCCACGGGAATATGGTAATAAGCCCTAACGAGGTAAATTTTCGAAAAGATAGTGGCGCCTTCCATATTGTTAGTCATGTCGTGGATATGTGGCACTGGATATCTATCTGCCACAGTTTGTTTATTGAGTGCTCGGTAATCTCCACATGGTCTGTACTCTCCGTTCTTTTTTAGTACCATGTGTAACGGAGATGCCCATGGGCTACTAGATGGCCGTATTATGCCAAGTTTCATCATTTTGTCAAATTCTTGTTTCGCAACGTTTAACCTTTTCGGGTCCAGGCGTCGTGGTCTCGCGTTACAAGGTGCACCTTTCGTTGCAATATAATGTTGCACCGTATGTTTGAGATCGGTATTATCGTAAGACACTTTTGTCAGGTCAGCGTATTCGTTTAGTAGCGATTTATATGGATCGTTTTTGTCTCCTGACACTACTAAATTCATAGATTCGTGATCAGTGATTATTCCTCTTATCACTACCGTACGGTTTGTGTTCAAGAGCTGGTTTCGTCGCGAATCTACTAATACGTCGAAATTCTTCAGGAAATCAATACCGATTATAGGTACGGATACGTCTGCTATCACAAATTCCCATCGAAGTGAAATGTTTCGACCGAAATCTAAAGTTATTTTCCGCTTTCCGTATGTTTTTATGTCGGATTTGTTTGCTGCTTTTAAAGTAAGCACCGTATTAACATTTCGTCGTTCATTACTAACGGGCGGCACAACACTTATTTCTGCTCCTGTATCGACTAAGAATTGAGCACCAGTTGTCTTGTCCTGGACGTAAAATAGACGACTGTTTTTAGGAGCTACGTCAGTTGTTGCAGCAGTTACTGATGATCGACGGGATCGTTTCCCTATTGTATTAGCTTTAAATGTGCATGGCAGTCTACATTTCCGAGCTCTTCTGCCGTACGTCTGGTGATACCAACATATCGTGGGAGCAGATGGTTCCCTAGAGCGTGATCGGTTTCTGTCACTCGAAATAATTCGTGACCATCTTTGTGGTCTGTCGTTTCGCGTCAGGTTCGTCAGCTTTTGGCGTAAAATACGAATCATTTTTTTTTAACTCTTCGATTTCACCATTTATTGGTGTGTGGTGTACCTGTGGATTCGGTGTTTCCGTTCTTTCGTAAATTCTGTCTGCAACACTAAACGGAGGAATAGCAATATTAAGGGACCTCACGGACGCCACTTGTGGCAGACTTGTTTCGTTAACTGAAGACATGTTAATGTACAATTTATAGTACGCGAATAAACTAAAAAAATAAGGGGATGAAATTAGATGGACGATAATAATGTTAACAACAATTAATAAAAGTTATAACACGGAACAGACTTACTAAAGTGCAGCAGTAAAACAGTTTTATGTATAATGACGTAATTCGTAATTGTTAATATTGTCAAAATATGTCAAATAATGTTTATGAAATAATTGTCATGCAATAACGATATGATAATGATAATAATCCAAAATGTTAATTTAATCCACAATAGTAATTCGTATCGAAATAGTTATTGTCAGTGATATTGCGGACGCGTTCGATTTGTGGTCGTAGTTTTTGGTCTGTCGTCGATATCAGCAAATTATTCCTGGGAGCGTCGAGGTTACCAATTTTTGTTGGAAGCGTCGATTTTTTGTCAGTATCCGGAAATATCCTGAGAACGTCGGGATTACCAGTTTGTAGTGTGCCGGCTTAATGCGTGTTCTTACGTTTCGTAATAAGCTCGTTCAGACTACCTTATCCAAATGACGTCTGACGGTTAATAAATCAGAAGATGAATTCCAAGTATCGTATACGTTTATTGAAGCACACCACAATTAATAACAGCAGACCACAGACAGACCGGGCAGACAGACTAGCGAGCGAATATGCGAATGTGCGAATGAATTAATGAGATTAAAATGTTCGTATATATACAAAGGAAAATGTCTGAGTCATCGTGGTATTTAAGAGATTAATATTAAAGCGAATAGGATGCATATGTGCGTAGGCGTTAAGCAATGCTCAGTCATACTAGCTCATACAAACCAGATAATAAAAAATACCAATGGTACATACAAGTTGTTGCAATACAAATGGCTTGGTTAAATAAATTAATCGAAAGGGCTTAACCAAGTTAGATGTGAGAGAAGTGAAATATATGTGGAGGCACTACACTTCTTCCAGTAAGTCGCAAACAAATACGCGCCGACACTAGAGCATGGTCTGAGTCTAAACAAGTGCTCCAGGATAAGCGGTAGTCCTCAACGGATCCTCTCTACTGGTGGCTGGAAGCAATGTGGTCAAGTTGTGTCCATCATTGGGTCGGCTTTGGGGGTCGTCAAATCAAGAGATGTTTTTTTTATTATTCTTAAAGTTAGTGTTGGCTAATAATAAGCGATTGTCTGAGCATAGCTGCATCAGACGGTTGCCATTATCTGTTCATTTAGCCGTATAAACACATAAGATTGACCCATGTGTCTTTTCTTTTCAGTCAGTCTACCTACTTGAGCACTAAAGTCACCAGCAGTTATCATCATATCAGAGAGCTAAAGTTAGAAAGGTTTCTATAAAATTCATCTAATATCTCGTTCGAGCTGCAGTCAATGGGAGCGTAGGCGGATACGACAAACAGGCAACTGGGTATTTCCCTATCTTCACAAGATCTTACTGTCCCGTTCAGTCGGGCAGCGTGTAAGCAAATGTCTACTGGGATCCACTCTAAGAGATCTAGTTCTACCCTCGGACTCAATGCTATACCTAAAACAGTGAGGCCACGGGAAGCGGCAGCAAGTCTTTCAGATACACGAAGCGTAAACCAAGCTGATTCTCTATCCGCACAAGGTGAAATCAAATTGATGAATTTACTCTATGCGCATTACGGAGATTCGAACACCGAAATCTCCAATATTTAGTTCAGAACGGGCTTTCAGGAGACCAGGAATCACTTTTCTTAAGCGGCGCAAGGTGACAGGGGAGCGAAGGAGATAAGAGAATTACTAGATGTAGAAATGAATTGATTGTGATTGATTTGGTCATGTGTGGTTTTACTTGTATGAGCGCGGTTGTCACTTCCCGGCTGCTTACATAATGGAATGGCTTTGCTCTTCAGAAGAGGCATCGGTGTATTGATCTCCGATGGAACTCGGCTTTCTCATGAGACGTCATAACACTTCGAAGACGTTCTAACTCCCAGGACAAGAGTTTATATGGTTTGAATTATTTTTTCTAGTTGGCATTTTTGCTAGGTAGATTTCTACAGGATGCGGTAACCAACAAACATCCCAACCCCCCTTCTTTATCCGGGCATCAGACTTACAGTAGCCCATGAGTGGCTATAGGCGGAGTTATTCTTAAGCCCTGAGCTTTAGGTATATGATTTAACCCCTTGAGAACTGCAGTTCAGAAGTTCATTCATTCGGTTATTTACTGAAGTCATATACACATCTGTCAATAAACATGTTTCACAAAAAACTCTTTTAATTAACAACTTCATCAGCTATGCTCATTATTAGACTACTAACATTTAATTTCTGTCGTTAACTAAGTCCGGTTTCCAAAGGCTGGACAAAGAAGCTAGATACATTGGCTGATACAGTGAGGAAAAACTTGAAATCAGGAAAGGATACAGAGTCAAATAACTGACACCACCATCCTCCGAGAGGCGCAATTATCATCAATACACCATAGCAAGTTGACATACGTAATTTCACTTAACTAATATCATTTACATATGGACTGTTTGAATGACATCTTTGTGCATAACAGTGTTACAGAATTTTATTAAATTATAAAGATAACCTTATGATGTGGCAGTCTATATTGAATTGTTGGTCCTGTCTAAGAAAAAAGCCTGGTGGGGACACTCGTAATGAAAGTATTCTTTTCAGCTAGTAGAGCTCTTTGTAATTTACAGCTTGTCTTCAGCTCCAATGAGTGAAGATATGAGAAGTCTTAGGTGTAATAGTGGGTGGTCGATTGAAAGAAAACGTGAGTTTTAATGCAGGAGCATGTAGAGATCTACGAGTGTTAATGTACTCTAGATTTCGCTCCTGACCTTGATGCATCTAACCTAGACAATCAGGCGCCTATCCTTTGGTCGATAGGGTTTTGTGCGACGTGATGTGAAATGAGGTGGATTCCATTTGAAGAGAATATTAAATGGGCTGTGGGTAAGATATTACATTCAGAAATTCCCTCGATCTTCAGTTGTCAACCCGTTCCGGAGTGATACTTGCGATAAACTTGACATTTCCATTGGCGATGATGTATTTGTTTTGAGACAATGTGAAGGTAAAATTCGCATAATAAGTCTATCATTGCCTTAAGAGTGGTTTTATGGATTCAAAATGAACGTTTGCTCTACGTTCGGCGTGTTTCCCAAGGCATGTGTTACATTTAAACGAGAGGAATTATCTGATGGAGTTAGTGCGGAATTACAGATGATGGTAGAAAAACTAATATCCATGTTTGTGGTAAGTTGTCATGATGTTCTATTTGCTGCAGTCTGGAAAGTATGGCAGGATGAGTAGACATTATACAGCTCTTTGTGAAGTTGTTAGTTTGAAGTATGCGCTTTCGGGGAGGATTACAAAGGTAGTTTTTCCAGTGAATAATAAATTTTGCAGTTCGATATTATTGCTAGCCTGAAAAAGCTTCATACCCATATGTCGGTGGTTCAGAGGTAAATTCGTATTACTTATTTAACATCGTGTAGTAAACTATTTTTGCCATTTATTATTCGGGATGAGAATTTTAAGTACGTCAATCCATTTTCCATATCTCCTATCGACTTACACTGGAAGCACAAAAAGCTTATAAAAGAACTTGAAGATTCAGAAGTTAGTTTTGCTCATTTATGAAAAATTATCCAACTTTTCTGTTTATGTGTTTACAAAATATACGACTTATTTTTGAGTGTAGTAACTGTAGTATCATTAACCTAAGGGATATTACTTCTTAGATTTTAGTGGTTGCTACATTCAGCTGTTAATCATTAAGTTGAAGTAACAACTGTGGTTATTCATCAAAATGGTTTCCTATTCGCAGTCAGTGGTTACTTGTTCATGATCATTTCATTTACTGTTCGGATTTTACACTTTATCTATACTCATCCTCTAACTTTTAAATTGATTTCTGTGTCGAATATTTGGGGTAAGAATAATTGACTACGAATAACTGTTAAGCTAAAGAAAGAAATAAAAAAGGTGAAAATATCTAGCAAACAGAAACACAAGTTTTATTCCAAGTTAAATTTACTGACAAATTTTAAAACTCAAAATGAACCTGCACTGTTTAAGCTTTAGTTTGCAACCACTTATACTATTAGCATATAGTTCTAAATTACTTCATTACATTATTCACTTATATTTGTACGCGGATGCTTTAGAACGTTAAAAAAAGAAATGTACTCCCTAAACGAAGTAATTAGTTGATAGTTGATCAAACTGTTAGTCCATCCAGCCGGTTTAGGTAACTGTGAAGTCCAACTGAAGTTCGGACTTATGTGTGGCACTGTAAATTACTTGGTAAAGTTTTAGGATTTTAAACTTTGGGAATTTCACTTCAGAAGCTTTCTTTCGGAAATATTTTTTCTTGACAAGCAGAAATAGTTGTGTTCATTATAGCAAATACAAAAAATAGACTGAAAGTAAAGTTATTTATTTAAAGGTTTTGTGGTACTTTGAAGAATCACTTTTAAGAACATGGGTAACCATTTCAATAAAAGGGTTTTGTCAGTGTATACAAGATAGTAGATTTTAACATCTTAAAATTGTGATTTTGTGATCTATCGATACGATTTATTAGTCTGTGGTGTTTTTATAGTGTAAGCTACTTATAAAAACCTCGTCCAACTCATCGTGTTACGCTATATTCCTAACTCAGAATTAGTAGTCGACAAGGTATTTTTCCATTTTTGTGATACTGTTGTAAACTATCATGATGATTCACATTACCGATTTAATCATTTTAAACGAGATTATTTCTATCACGTCTGTCCTCTAACTATAGTGGGTTCAATCTTCATGCTAGTCTTAGTAATAGAGGCTCCAGAAAGATTGAATTACATCCACGTCTTTTAAAAGTATATATAAATTATTAAATGATTAATAACTACTGCGATTTATCAAACTGAGTAATATTTACTGGACTCATAATCACGGTGAATAAATCAATGGAAAGAGATATGCATCAAAAATCATAACTATCTTGATCCTGGACAGTAGATACAAGTAAATACATTGAGTCAATCTAGATAATTCTCTCAGAATTATTGGTGCTTTGAGAGTTAACTGAACTAAAATCACCTCAAATCCTTATTCGAGTTATAAGATTGATCATCTTCTACATACTGTATTTGGGGATATTGGGTCCAAAAATTGGCTATTCAAGCTCATCATTTCTCTTACGTTACATTATTATTGTGCACAAGACCACTTGGTCAAAGAGTTATGCTCGTACTTTTGCAAAGTTCCGTTTCACAGCTTATTACTTTAAGAATCATATAATTTCAATAAATATTCTTATTTATTTAGATTTCTGCTCAATGTCCTGCATATCATCCTTTCAATCTGCGTATTCGTTTTAAAAATTTACCCAAAGGTTTTCTGACAATGTATTTAGTGAGTCAAGTTTTACAAAGCTCTCAAAATGTAGTCAGTTCACCAGCTAATTTAATTCCGAATGTTGATATGAATTTTGCTACCAATGCGAGTTCTAACTGCGCGAATTTCACCTCATACGATTGTGGTCAAGATTCGTATGCAAGCCATGTTAGTACAAAAAATCCTTCCGCTACTGAATTGCAGCCCACATCATTGCTAATGCGTCTAACTGAAGATGTTATACTGGATGGTAGTGCCAAAGATAATTATGAAGTTATTTTTACTGTAAGTATGCAAATATGTTATTTGTATATTTTTTAATAATTTCCTTGGATTATAATAATCAAACGTTTCTGATGAATTGAAGTACCAAAGTCTGTACGAAGACATATGTTACTGAACAGCCGTTTGCATGATTATTGTAACCAATGGCTAAACCCTTTGGAAATCTTGGTTCATAATCGGTCATATCGATACAATTGCATATATTCATTGCTTACTCATAAATCTTGAGTTTTGAAATTATTGTATACTGTTTACTTCGCGGATTTATTTTTGTTTACCATATTTTGTTAGGTGCATCATAGTATTTTGTTTAAAGTACGGCAACTCTGGTTAATACGCGTATTTGTCAGGTCATAAGCTGTAAATGCACATTCTATGACTAATTTTTGTAGTTCATATGCACTAACTAGTGTGATTTCTAAACAATTTGTAAGGGGTTTATAACTGTTGTACGAAGTTCTGATCAGTAAATTACAATTTAAAGTGTATTTCGTCTGTCAGATTTTTTTCTGTGAGTCTTCCACACACCACGTATCTGTCATGTTTGGCTGGATTTAATCACATTTTAATTTACATTATTGTTTAAGTCAGCTTTAATGTCTGTTATCATGACCCCATACATACATGTTTGTCAAGCTATTTTTATTCTCAGTGCAGTCATCATTATCTCTGCATTTAACTGAAGTGTAATACACTATCGAATGTACAGTTAAGTATTAACATTGTTTTGTTCATCAGATCAAAACTTGTCCATAGAGTTAGTTTAATTGGAGGTGTTGGATTAATAGTCTGTATCCTCAATTATGTGTCTTTTCGTGGGATGTTATAGTTCTCTTCTATCTGTTTTGGTTTGAGCAGTAGGGAGAAATTTATTATCGCTGAGAAAAGAAATACTATGTTAAAATCTAATACATTGGAGTCTATTTATTTAGTTGTTTTGTATTTTCATACGACTTATTTGTACTCACTCTTTTTATACCTTTCACTTCACAGAATCTCGACCCATTTAAATACAAAGAAAAACGTATACTACTATTAGTGTCACTGACTCGTATTGGACCGATGCATTTAAAACGTACGAAATCAGGTGGGAAATCAGTGACACTAAGTGGTAATGAAAGTAAATACCAACAACCGAATTCCATGTTGAAACGTCCAATCGGTGTTGCTTGTCTGGATATAACTTCTTCCATTGTGCCTTATTTTAATCGTTCCCCTCAACTATTTGATTGGGGATCTGGCAAAACAACAAAAGATGACAATTCTATATTGGATCACAAACGTATCGTGAATTTCAAATTGTATGTGAACGTAACTGATAAAAATCGTCATTTCGTATGTTTGTTTGTGGTTTTTCTACCCGAATTATTTGTCACCATGTGTTGTGTATGCCTAACCAGCGTATACATCGACGGGCAATGTTTGCTGATGTGGAACTAAGTTAGAAGTAAGCTAGGAGGGTTAAACGAGGATGTGGCATCAATCCATAAAGTCATTAACTGTTGGTTTGAGTCATATTGGTAGGTGCAGACCACCTGGTTGGATACGTTCACTGATATGGCTTACAATGTCACAATGGCTCTGGTCCATTTACTACTCATCCTAGTTTAGATCTTAAGCCCCATTTTCGCCTTATACATACGTTTTTATTGTCTTTCCAAACAACGCTTCCAATTTTTAGTCTTATTGTCATTATTATTATTTTTATTCCGCTCCCCATAGTCTTGTTCTGTTACTGTAGTTTGGCATGGCACTTAGGTCAACACATGTGTTCCAGACCCTATGTTAGTCATGGCTGGATGATTTTTCAGTGACTAAAAAAGATAAAGGAGCCATACACAATCATATAATCATTTGTCCAAACTTGCGGGTTTTTACTACTAAGCTTGACTTTTTTTGAGTTTGACTTATGGAGAGTCCTTTAGACCTACCATTTCAAGAATGCAACATGACAGTTGTTCAGTGTTACTTAAATGCTTTGGAAGATTTATTATTGTCTTACCGTGAAATATCACCAATTTTAATTGAATAAAATGAAATACGGTCACTTAAAAAAGTTGACTGTTGTCTATAAGACTAATATCTTAATCAATTTTCTAAGATGATTTCATTTATGAAACTTTTGGTATTCCCTATTAAATTGTTTTGTACATGAAAAGACAACCATGTAGTGAACAACTGAAGTTAGGCAGGAAACCTGGGAGTACAGAACAACTGTTGCTTTATGGAGATTTGAACATCCACAACGTAGGCAGCCAGGGAGTGATAAACATCATCATATCTCTGAAAACGTACGAGATCATCTTGTTCAGGATCAAACCTCTTGACCTCTTCCTAACCCACTTATTCCCACAACTAACCATCCTCGTATATTTGTATCATATCACGCTGTTAACGATTTGAGTTCACGAAATTTTATTGCTTGGTCTCATGAAACCACAGTCTAAACTACATGTTGGAGCTTTTAATATTCGTACCTTGTGCTAGATAAGACAATAGCCTTCCTTAGCTAGGACTCTAGAATCTCGCGCGATTGTTTTATGTTACCTTTCTGAAACGTGCATACAGAACTCAAGTACAGTCATTTACTTGACCTCACTTTGTCAGTACAAAGGACTGATGCAATTCACCCTTCGTGTATCTAGAAACCTCATTGCTACTTGTGTAATCTCGCTTCATCATTTTATAGACAGACAGACAAACAGGTACAACACAGAACTTTGTACGTAAGTACAGCAGTTCAAGTTGCCATACCACATTAGCACAGGTATATAATTGTCGATTCAAATCCCATAGTGGTAGAGGTAGTAAAAGTACTAGAAGTAATCGGAGAGATTAGGGTTCGAAGATTTTATTCAAGAAGTATAATTCAGTGAGGTAAGTTTAGAAAGAGAAAGATAGAGGTGATGAATTTAGAAGGTTAGAATTTCATAGAACACAAAGAGTGAATGCACCTGCGCCATTGCAAACGGTTTTGAGCCATGTCACTCAGGGTCTCTAACCATCGATTACTAACATCTCGCGGACTCCAACCAAGTAGTTTACACCTACCAACATGACTCAGTCTACTTGTCAGTGACTTCATGGATTTGTGCCATGTTTTGGTCTGGCCGCCCCTAGCTTTCGTCCAACCTATTCCTATATCGTAAAACATAGCTCGATGAGGTAGTCGGTGGTCGTGCTCAGTTGTTGCTCAGTATCTCAAACATTTGATATCATATTTCCTCACATTTGTCAACTAGTTGGAAAATCAGCCAACATATACATATAACACAATAGTCTGTACGTAACCACTGAGTTACACCAATTTTTTTAGATTTCCAGATTTTCACGTAGTACACCAGTAGTAGTGATATTGACAATTTAGTGAATACCAATGACAAATGACAGTTAATGAATAGTTACTTAATCATCTTTTTTTCATTTAAAACTGATTTAAAACAAACTATTCTAGAACTGGTGAACAATTTTTATCAGAAGCATTATTACGTGCAATCAACGATACACAAGTTCTATCTTGGGGTAATAATCAAAATTCAGGTTATCCTGATATGGATTTAACAACTATTTTGAGCATTCCAAGTATTTCATTGGATTCATCGGAAGTACCAAAATTGGAAATCAATGAAATCACAGTATTAAACTCTTTAGAAGGTCAGGTAAGTCGATTGTTCTTCTTTCTTTTTTTCTTCTTTACACGATGAGTTCATTAGTGATAAATATTGAATGATTATGTGGAAATTAAAATTATAAATAAACTTCCATTATTTAAATTAAAATAAATCTCAATTCATTTTATTTCATAAATCTCAGTATATGTTACTATTAAATCATTTCTACCAGTACACTATGATGATAAAAATTTATCTAGGCGATTGTTGTTCATACACAACTCATAAATGTTATGACAGTGTGATACATTTTAATTGTCAGCTGAATAAATCCTTTACAGTTGAAAGTTCACATTATTATCGAATTCCGTTTATAACTGAAAAAGTACTGGTTGTGAATATAAACATTAGACTTAAAAGCTTGTTGATTGTTATTCAGCTGATTGATATAGCTCCGGTCTGTCATCTTACCAAGTTACTTCACAGTTCTTAGTATCACAGACACTTAGTCAGTCAGCTACAATGTAGAACTTCGTTGTTTCACACCCATACAGTCGAATAGAGCGAACTGCTGCTCAGTAGACTCTTCCTTTGGTTAACAAACGGATATCTCACCTATACCACAAGTGACACAAGTTGGCAAAAGCCAATCGAGCCTTCTATATCCGTGCTGATATTTCGTCAGTCACCAGGCCACCAGCACTAATGAGACTCCCCAAATAATTGAAGCGGTCAACACGCTCAACTGCTTCACTCTCTATCACTAGTTCAGGTGCCGATGTAAGTCAATCCGAAAGCAATATTTTACATTTCTACGGAGAGAATCGCTTCCCGAACATGCTGGCATTGATACTTAAGGTTGTCAGAAGACTTCATTTCATCAGCGATTTCACCAAATAAAACTATTTCATCGACAAGTGTATCTCCCAGTAAAAGTCCAACTTCTGAAAAGTCAGATGATGAAAGTGTCGTTTCCAAAAGCACGTCGATGACGAAGTTAAACAATAATGGATAAAGTAGACAACCGTGACGATCACTATTTGAAGTAATGGATTCCGATGACAGTTCGCCGTAGCTGTAACTCGACCAGTAGTGTTCGAGTGAAGAGCCTGTGTAAAATTGATGTAGTTCTTTGGTACTCCTTTCAATGACAGACACTTCAATAGAACCTCACGTTCGGTAGAGTCAAATGCCGCTTTAAGGTATAGGAAGACAACTATTGTGGGACGCCGAAATGTGTGTCTGTGTTCTAGGACCTGTCTATGTCTGAATATCTGGTCTGTGCAGCCACATTCAAATCTGAAACCAGCCTGTTTTTCTCGAGTTTGCTCTTTTTAAGCTCTTGTTAGGCGTTGAACTATTGTTGAGGCTAATATTTTAGACATTATATCCAAAACGCTGCTAAACCGCCTTTATTTAGACCGTGTCAAATCAGAGATGGTTTACGAGGTTTTAACTGATATGTTTCAAAAGGCTAGGAGAGATCAGTAGTGCAAGGAAGCCCATACAGTATGTGATGAATGTTAGAAGGAAACCATTTATCTGATTTAATCAATAACAAAGAAACATTGTACAATATTTAATCATCCAGTTAAGTGCTCAAGTGTATACAAAGTAAGGATATATGTAATAGTGATGAACACAAAAGTTTATACTGATCAATACCAGTGACGTACTCAATAATATCAAAACGTTTACAGTTCTTTTATTTTATACTTGAGGATTCCCCTATTAAAACACTAAAATCTGTCGGTAAAAAGATAGCGACCAAAGTTTAAGTGTCTTGAAATGCTGCTAACATATTTAAGCAACGTACATATCACTCTTGGATTTGAACTGACAGCTGCGTCTCTGTGCTGATGGGACATGGCAACCTGAACTGATGTACTTACGTACGAAGTTCTGTGTTGTATCTGTCTGTCTGACATACAGTGAATAAGTTCCAAATAGGGACCGAGTTTCTAACATTCGAACTTTAAAGCGTGCATTTTACGTCCATGTCACTATGTTGGCATGTCTACAACAAGTGCTGATTATCAGTAATTTCAATTCAATACACTAGATTATACATTTAGTTAGGATTAAATATCCACTGATTTCTAATAAAATGAAGGATCTGTGAGGCTTAATGATTAAGTGTTGAATAAATCATGAATACAAAGGATTTATATAGTTTTAAGCTAGTGTCTACTATTGATAAAACTAAGTAACCAAATACAAATTTGTGTGCACTCGTCTTTAAATCATTCAGTTATCTATGAAAGCTAATGATAGCATGCAATATGTAGGTGTGCAAACTGAAGTAGGTAGGTATAGTGAGAGGAAGTTAATTGTTTTGAACTTAGAGTTACGTCTCTGTGCTGATGTGGTATGACAACCTGAACTCCATGTACTTACGTACGAAGTTTTGCGTTGTATCTGTCTGTCTCTGTTTTCCAACCTACAACCAACTGACGACTCACTACTTCACTTTTTCAGTTCGGTAAGTAACTTTTAAAATTTTCTGTTTCTTATCTAAGCAAATGATTTCGTCAATTTTCAAGGTATAAAAACAATTGAGCTAACAGTAAAAGTATATATTGTTCATAGGATTCATGTTCACTTTACTTACCTCACTGTTTTATCATTATCTGCCTTAGTAATTTCAAATTTTTATAGATAAGTTTTTTCTTGAGTTTTTGTTATCGGTTGTGTTCTGTTTAGATTTTCACATAAATTGATTGATTCACTTGTAATGATTATTGCATAATTAATGTATTTAATAAAAAAATTCATATAAATAATATATATGTGTTTCAATTCATCTATCAAATATAGCTTATTGTATTGGATTTTGAGTTATACAATTAATATGGAAGTTAATGATAGTGCTCGACTGACTGCGTAATTCATTATTTGTATATAATTTTAAACTAGTCTCGATGTTCTAAGTAATATAGAAATTGCTCAGTATGGTTTGATATTTGCATGGTCATTTTATTTTGGGTGAGAAAAATCGATTCATGGAAATCTAATCGTTTCGAGATCAGATGGTTTATGTATCCTTCTGTGTATAGTAGTATGGTTGACGTCTACAAACTGGACTAAAACATAAGTATCCATACATGACCAGTGAAGTGTATCATTCTCCATGTCGTCTATGCAACAAATTAAAATCCTTAATGACTAACGAACAGTAGTAACATTGATTTTTACTGATTATGCTAGTTATTGAGTTATAGTAATTAAATAAGTCGAAATCCAAACAGTTTACTGTATTTTTGAAATTTTCCTATCTCCATATCGATCTAAGAGTAGAGTATTTCTGACACTCAGACAAAGAATATGCCTAACCATTGATTTGATAAATGAATTAAATTGACCCAATCGAATCATGTAGCTAAATCTTGTGTTAGTATTTATAGCAAGGTCTCATTTTTTCCTATTTTCTAGTCGACTAAAATTATAAAGTAATGACCATATCTGATATCATGTTATTTGTTTTTGCTAGATAATAACTCAAATATATTTTAATAGAGTTTCATTGTTTGTGCTAGGTGGTTTAGTCCTGAAGCTTTAATTGTCCTCTTGTACACAACATCATCAGCACAAACTTCAGATGGAAGTGAGCTATTCAAATGTTTTTATACGTGACTAATGTTGATCTCGACCGGTTGTTGTTATTGTTATTGACCGTTGTCCTGTCCTGTCATTGGTTGTTATCCATTTTGATCTGCTTTTTCACCTTGTAGTCGGACATCCAACCTAAGCCGTAAATCTCGACTACCTCACAACCCAAACATATAACTAGACAAAAATTTTTTGCTTATTTTTGATTCATACATTACTTGTGTACTTAATCTTTTCGAATGTAACAATGTATTTTCTAATCATTTTTCAATTTTTCTCCTTTGAAAACAAACAAATGAATCAAACAATATAACATACTGAATACAATTGGAATTGATTGCATCCAGCCATTCAATCGTGATGCATTGTATGTACGTCGTTATGCATCACCTTATTTTAATAATCATACAATTATTAATAATAATGGTGTAAATCAACCACGACATGAACTTTATGTCACTTTAATTTCGGGAAATTTCTCTAAAGGTAACAAAACCAGAGAGCATAATATTGAAGTTGAAGTCAGTGTGATAGATAGTGATGGAAATTGGGTAAGTGTGAAATTAATTAATAATGTTTGTTTTTATTTTTTATTATTATTATTATTATTATTATTATTAATTCATTAATCAAGCACCGAATCGTTTATGTAGTAACTGATGGTACCTACTATCCAGTTGATAAGACCAGAGTAGGTGGAGTAGAGTTCAAACATAGCTAAGTCGTTGAAGTTGATGAATGCCTTAACAACAACCTCAGTAAATGCTTTACTTTGTCCAGTTTTTATATGTAAATGTTATAGTCATACATTGTACAAAAATATATAGTTCTATGCAATATATATATGTATACGGCGAGAGAGAGAGAGTTTCTAGCGTCATTATTTTCTCTGGACTAGATGTTTGAATTATACACCTTATGTTTTCGTTCTAAGTATTATCAACTAAACTAAAAACAAAAGCCTCACATTGAAACGACCTTGCTCATAGAATCTCATCTGTTATTGCATCATTAAGGTGTCAGTTATACATTTTCATTGTTTTCCATAGTTTTTGTGCAAATTCATTTCTAATGAATTTTATTTGCTTCTTAACAAATTTGTCATCTATTTTCGATTGGATCAATAAACATTTTTATGACCAAATTCTAGATTCCTGTGTCAATATAATAATCGATTTATATTTTGTAAAATTGTCTGATTTGAAAATATGATACACTGTGACACGTTTGTTTTTTCAAATCTCGCACTCATTCAATAGAACTGAGGACATAGCTTGAACATAGTTTATGTTTCTTTATTTCAATCATTTCTATTAGGATAATTCACAAATATCAGGGGGAGGTTACAGTGTACAAACATTAACTTCAAATGTATCCAGTTGATAAATCCTCAATGACAACTTTTTCATATTGATGATGATGATTACTAAATTGATAAATTCTGTTGAAAACACTTCTGCTGCATGAAGGCTGAGTGTTATATTACCATGTACTAGATGCTCTGAATATGCAACATAAAGCTAAGAGTACAATAAACTTACAGAATAAACAAATATAACAGTAATCGTTTATTCTTATCTATTTATTTACACAATTGTTGGCAAAAAGGGGCATCTAAATATTTGTTGGTCTCAAAAATCAATGAATTCATGTCTTGGTTCGGATAATGTCTAGGTGCCCAAACCAAAAGAGGTGGTTTTCTTAAGAAGCCACTTCCCAAGCCTTTGACCTACAAGTCTTATCAACAAGGCAGTAGAGCAACGTCAGGAGATGCAGTCCTATGGTAGCCACTGACCAACAATAAGTTCATACACCATTTGTTTCGCCAGGATCTTCTGGCCTGTATGCGTCATTAGTTTGGGATCGGGGTTTTCCAACTCCCTTAGGTAGATCCTCCGTACTCATCGCTTATTTAACATATAGTATGTAGTTTGCATCAAAATGTCTTCTTATGTGTATTTGCAAAATTCTTACTAACAATTCTGCTACTATGACACTTTTACTTCCGTTTTATGTGATTTATAAATTCCATTGTAAAATATCACTCGCTTCATCAAAGAATAGACGAAACGGAAAGCCATATACATTACGGTTGTATTTCTGTATGCATTTTTTCGATAGTAAACATCGTGAAAAGTTTTAAATTTTTGTTAAAAACATTTAGGTACACTATGAATTCTAAATAAATACATAAATAATTAAAATCAGTTCACAATATTTTCATGGTTGGAAAACAAGTTCCCAAAATGTGTGACTCGGTCACTAGAAACGTGAGATTCGAGGAGCTACCACCATTTTTTTAGTTGATTCCTGATTGAATTATTTTAAGGTGTTCCTAAAGTTCTGCCTAGAAGCTGTGATTGATGATGCTCAGACATGTTGGCATTAAGACAGTTGTTGTTCACTGTGAAACCTGAATGTTCGGAGTTAGACCCTTGATGGAGCCGTGAGTATGCACTATTGAGGAGTCTCATACCAGGATAAAACAACTATTTAAAGTACCCTGGTCTTTTGCTAGTTTCTCAAGTGAGACCAACTTATGACAAATAAAAGCTTCTGATTAATTTTTATTCACCTTTCATTTTTTATTATAATGTTATGTAGATAGAGAATTATGTTTCACATTTTTATTGTTTAGTTAAATCTGAATAACTCACCTGAACGTTTATCACCTGTACACAAATCAGTTGTATACTATCACAAAAATCAACCATATTGGAGTGAATTATTTACAATCAATTTACCATATTCACCAACTGAATCCTCTTGTATTACGACAGCAACAGTCGATAATGTGAATAATGAGCTTGGTGGAGCTGATGATGATGATACTGAAAGATCTAAACATGATTCACAACATCAACAACAGTTCCTTGGTATGAACCCAACTTATCCTGGAATGTTAGCTGGTGTACACCTGAGACTTTTATGTCGTCATCGATCAACTGGACCAGGTGGTAAGCAGAGTAGAATATTATTAATATCAGAATACTTAGTTATAATGCTTAACTACTAGGCACTTGACCAAACATGTTGGTAATTGGATTATTTACCTTATAGTAATAGCATGCATTTGCTTACCTTGTGACTTAATTCGAGGGGTAACACTCGAAGTTCTAGTAAGAGTCTGTGATTGGTAGGTTTTAATCATATAAGGTGTGTGGCAGTTACCTACTAATGGGATTTGAGCAGTATCGAAAATTGGTTCAAGTTAGACATGCAAACCACTGGATACTGGCTTCTTGGTCTGAGGGTTAATCTCTCTCTTTGAAACATGAGTGTTGTGGGTGTACACCGCCGTGGAGTCTCATACTAGGGCTAGCCATCTGAATAATACTTCCTAGCTTTCTAAGATTGTGTAACTAGAATCAGTTCATGATTCAAACTATGGTATTCTAGGAAATTGTTATCATAAATTTTGTAGACTGTTGAATTAGAAATCAATAAGTGTGTAATGTAGGATTCTCAGTTAGCTAGTCATGAAACCTTAAGACACGTATTAATCGATAAGAATTATCATCTTTCCAATCAACATAACATAGAAGATTAATAAGTTAAAAAGTAAAAGAATGAAAATAATGATAATGATATATTACGAAGTTTCAATCTAAGTTTCGTGCTACTTAACATACACTATCAAGACTTACCTGTAATGTAGAAGAAGCTAGTGCTTACTACCTGATAGATTCCAACCTGCTAAGTTGCAGTAATAATAAATACCATAAAATTAAACAGTATAGTTTAGAGAATCGATTCATATTCGTAATGCGATAACAATTCCAATTGAACTTCAGAAAGACATGGAGAAGGTCTACAACTGTGTCACAATAACCAAGTTTTATATATCTCCCCTGATGACTCCAGCTACAAATGATGATTATTCCACTGATGATAAAGCAGAAAGTTCACTGTGTCTTGGCACAATTGCCTTTTCACTAATTACTTCGTCAATCGATGTCATATGTCGTGTCATACATAGTCTAGATGAACTTTCTCTTTATTTTTCTGGTCTAATATAGTGCATTTGGATAAATGATTGTTGAATTTGTGTAACACACATACTGAAGTCATTAAAGTAGACGAAATTTAGTCTCATAAATCAAATCATCACTTGTACCTAGTAACCTAAGTCTAATCTCTTTGTATTACTTATTCATCGGTTTAAAAGTACGCTTGCAATAATTCTAAGATATCTTTCTATTAAAAGCCACTGGTAACATACAGATAGCCGAGAGTCTTCAATGATCATGTTTAGTGACTTGTTTTTACTGTATTTATCCCTTTCTCTCTTTTTTTTTAAACTGCTTCAAAGTATGAAATTTATAAATTCATTTCATTACATTTTAGTCTGAATTCTTATTTGTCGTTCACAAACACATTAATAAATAATCATTACAGTTTCATGTTGATAATTTAAACTTTTGTCAAATATTGTTTATATGCATATGTTACTAGCTGTTCAGTAGTTACCTTAATTTGTTTACTATTTAATAGTATTATTATTATTATTATTACGAATGGTAATAGTTGTAACAGTGTTTGTCAAATGACTTAAACTAAATATATGTATTTTTTTTTCCTTTATATAATTTACATTCTAATGTAAGTACGATAATGATTTTCATGTAACATGATTTCTATCATTCATACAAGGAGTTGCA
Source organism: Schistosoma turkestanicum (assembly GCA_944470395.2). Lineage (NCBI taxonomy): Eukaryota > Metazoa > Platyhelminthes > Trematoda > Strigeidida > Schistosomatidae > Schistosoma > Schistosoma turkestanicum. Next base: position 28,519,550 of record OX103973.1, read on the forward strand.
ATTAAAAATCAATGTCTTAGTTGGTTGATAAACATGCCAGGAAATTTATCCTTCGTGTTTCGATTTATGCTGCCACATGGTCTGAATAAGATTATTGGTTAAATAATTTGGTCATTGGACAACCAATTAGCATAAATCATTCCATTTCTTTTTCACTGTAATTTTCAGGTTGAATGAAAATGTCTATAACGAGTAGTATATTTCTACTGATAAATAACAATTCTTTCTTACAATTAATTGTTCATTGAGTAACGACTGATGCCATATTTACCATGTCCATTTTTCTAAAATTACGTTGTGTATTTTCGGAGTTTTTCATAATCGATATAACTATTATTCTTACCACTTGATCGGCAGAATACCTTCATCACATAGAGGACTAAAAACATATGAGATTAGTGAGTGATAAACCACTTGTGAATACCTCCTTTACAGCAGGTTAGTTGTCGCCCAAGCCGCTGATTATTAGCGTCTCACACTGTGAAGGTAGGTGACACAGCGTCTAATTCACCAGGTAGGAGCTGGCACCGGCTCCTTCTACGTTCTAGGTACGCCGTGGTGGCGTATCAATTAAGGTGAAACTTGAACCGTCAACTATCTGCTGACTAGTTCCAACCACCTAAAACCCTCTACATTCAATCTTAACGACCAACTATCTCTATTCTGCTTTGAATTTTATTGACAAAGTGGATGAACTCATTTTAGGTGATATTTCATTTTTATACCTATGACAAATAAAGAATCAATTGGGATGCCTAAAATCCACCTTTCAGTATGGTTTGTCAGTTAGATATTAAAAAGAATTTTTTCTAAACAGATAACATTTCATTGAAATTTACCATGGACAAGTTGTTTTTATTAAAGTAATATTAATGATTAACTAGCCTTTATCATTGAATAGAAAATGTTTAAATCGTCTATAGAATAAATAACGGAAATAAAATTTATAAACAGATAATAGTCATCTGTGTGTATGTATTGTTTTAAAATAAATAATTTTTGTTGATTAGATTATGAATGGGTAAATATTTTATAATACTTTGAACAATCTAAAGATAACATGTTAGTATTAGTAGTTCAGCATTCATTTTTTTTGGAAAGTTGGAGTTTTAAAATTTCAATTAACTAAGAAAGCAGTTGTTCACTGTTGTCCTCTAATTTGTAATAGTTCTTCCTTTAACTTATTTCAATGGATCATGAAAATTCTCCTTTGATTAGCCATAATTTGATAAATGTGTGAATATTTGTAACCATGAATCGATCAATGTTAGACCACCATTAGAAACCTGGAAGCACTGGACGGCCGTTTCGTCCTGGTATGGGACTCATCAGCAGTGCGCATCCACGACTCCTGCTCCTCGCAGGATTCGAACCCAGGATGAAAATAAAAGTTAACTTTGAAAAGAATATTACTTACTTACTTACTTTCGCCTGTTACCCCCAATGGAGCATAGGCCGCCCACCAGTTTTCTCCAACCAACTCTGTCCTGGGCTTCCCTCTCCAGTTCTGTCCAATGTTTGTTCATTCCTCTCATATCTTTCTCTATTTCTCGGCGTAGTGTGTTCCTTGGCCTTCCTCTTTTCCTTTTGCCTTGAGGGTTCCATGTGAGGGCTTGTCTAGTGACGCAGTTGGGTGCTTTTCGTAGTGTATGTCCTATCCATTTCCACCGCTTCTTCCTGATTTCCTCCTCCATTGGAATCTGACTTGTTCTCTCCCACAGTTCGTTGTTGCTGATGGTGTCTGGCCAACGAATACGAAGTATTTTGCGTAGACAACTGTTAATAAACACTTGTATCTTCTGGATGATGGCTTTGGTAGTTCTCCATGTTTCCGCTCCATACAGTAGAACTGTCTTCACATTTGTATTGAAGATCCTGATTTTGGTTTTGTTTGAAAGTTGTTTGGAGTTCCAGATATTTTTCAACTGTAGAAATGCAGCCCTCGCTTTGCCAATCCGCACCCTCACATCTGCGTCCGATCCACCTTTCTCGTCGATGATGCTGCCAAGATATGTGAAGGTGTTAACGTCCTCCAAGGTATCTCCATCAAGAGTGATTCGGTTGGTGCATGTTGTGTTGCATCGGAGAATTTTGCTTTTTCCTTTATGTATGTTGAGACCTACTGCTGCAGAGGCTGCTGCTACACTGGTCGTCTTCTCTTGCATTTGTTGTTGAGTGTGCGATAGAAGAGCCAGGTCATCTGCGAAGTCCAGATCGTCCAGCTGCGTCCTAACTGTCCAGTTGATACCGTGCTTCCCTCCAGATGTTGACGTCTTCATAATCCAGTCGATGACCAGGAGAAAGAGAAAGGGTGAGAGTAAGCAACCTTGCCTGACACCGGTCTTCACCTCAAAAGAGTCTGTCAGCTGACCTCCGTGCACGATTTTGCAGTTGAATCCATCATAAGAATTCCGTATGATGTTGACTATTTTCTCAGGCACACCGTAGTGTCGAAGAAGCCTCCACAGTGTTTTCCTATCCACGCTATCGAATGCTTTCTCGTAGTCGATGAAGTTGATGTAGAGTGGTGAGTTCCATTCAATTGATTGTTCCACAATGATCCGTAATGTAGCAATTTGGTCAGTACATGATCGATCCTTACGAAATCCAGCCTGTTGATCTCGAAGTTGGGCGTCTACGAAGTCCTTCATTCTGTTTAACAATACTCTGTTGAAGACTTTGCCTGGTATTGAAAGAAGAGTGATGCCTCTGTAGTTTTCACACTTGCTGAGATCGCCTTTCTTTGGTATTTTGATGAGGTATCCTTCTTTCCAATCTGATGGTACTTGTTCCTCATCCCAAATCTTCTTGAAGAGAATGTGAAATATTTTCGCAGTTGCTTCCACATCTGCTTTCATTGCCTCTGCTGGAATGTTGTCTGGTCCTGCTGCTTTGCCGCTCTTGATTTGTCTGATGGCTATACTGATCTCCTCAATCGTAGGTGCGCCAATATTAATTGGGAGGTCCGTGGATGCTGCTTCGATGTTGGGTGGGTTCAGTGGAGCTGGTCGATTCAATAGTTCCTTAAAGTGCTCCACCCACCTATTTCGCTGTTCGTCAGTGTTGCTGATTATTTTCCCTTCCTTGCTTTTCACTGGTCGTTCTGGTTTACGATAGTTTCCAGAGAGCTTCTTTGTAGTTTCGTACAATTGTCTCAAGTTTCCTTCTCTTGCAGCCTTTTCCGCCGTCATTGCTAGATAATCCACATATTTTCGTTTGTCAGCTCTGATGCTCTTCTTCACTTCCCTGTTTGCTTCTGTATACTCGGCTTGCGCCTTAACTTTCTCTGCTCTTGTTCGGCAGACATTGATAGCTGCCTTCTTGTTCCTCCTTTCTTGAATTTTTTCAAGAGTACCAACAGAGATCCATTCCTTGTGATGGTGCTTCTTGCGACCAAGGACCTCCTGACATGTTGAAGTGATTGTCTCCTTGATCCCTTTCCAATTGTTCTCCAATGTTGCTTCCTGTCCATTGAGTAGATCCTGAAAGGCCTGGAACCTATTGGTGAGGGCTATCTTGAATTCGTTGAGTTTTACGGTATCCCGAAGAAAGGCCGTATTAAACTTCTGTGATGTTGTCTGCCCCGTTGTCCAGTGCTTCTTTAGCTTCAATCTCATTTTGGCGATCAGCAAGTGGTGATCTGAAGCTACATCAGCTCCTCTCTTGGTTCTCACATCCTCCATGGTCCTTCTGAACTTTTTGTTGATACAGATATGGTCAATTTGGTTTTGAGTAGTGTGGTCCGGTGAAATCCATGTGGCTTTGTGAATGCGTTTGTGCGGGAATATTGTGCCACCGATGACCAGTTTGTTGAAGGCACATAGGTTTGCAAATCTCTCACCGTTTTCGTTCCTTTCTCCCAGTCCATGTCGTCCCATGATGTCTTCATATCCAGTGTTGTCCATTCCAACCTTGGCATTCAGGTCTCCCATTAGAATCGTCAAATCCTTTGGTGAACATTTATCGACGACTGACTGCAGCCTTTCGTAGAATTGATCTTTAACGTCGTCATTGTAGTCATTGGTAGGTGCATAACATTGGATGACGTTCATTGTAATGTCCTGTTTCTTTGTTTTGAAGGATGCTTTAATGATCCTTGGTCCATGAGATTCCCATCCTATCAGTGCCTTTTGTGCATGTTTGGACAGCATCAGTGCAACTCCTTGTGTATGTGAAGCGTTTTCCTCTTCATGACCAGAGTATAACAGCAGTTCCCCTGAAGCAAGTCTCAGTTGTCCTACTTGTGTCCAATGTGTTTCACTGATGCCGAGCACCTCGAGGTTGTATCTTTTCATTTCTGCCGCAACTTGAAATAGTCTTCCAGTCTCCCACAATGTACGAACGTTCCATGTACCTAAAAAAATGGTTGCTCTGGTTGTCAGAAGAGGCATCGGCCCCGTGACTTCCGAGGGGACTCGGCTTTCATCACGAGACGTCATAATTCTTCTTCCAACTCCCAGGGCAGAGTTAAAATGGTTTGAATTATTTTTTCTGGTTAGCGTTTTTTTGGCAAGTTAGATTTCAACGGAATGGGGCCGCCAACCCCATGTCCAACCCTCCTCCTTTATCCGGGCTTGGGACCGGCAGTAGCCCCTAAGGTTCTACTGGCGGAGTTTTGAAAAGAATATAGACGTCTACAAATGATAATGAAATGGCATGTGAAGAATAGTTTTAAGTCAAACAGAAATAATGCTAAATTATTACTGTGTATTACTGTTACACTTGTCCATCAATTAGTCTTAGCATAGTATAGAAATAGAAGAGATATTTGATTGCAGTTTTTTTAAATCTACTATCTTTAATGTATATTTCTTTTGTCTATGTTACACACATATGAACTGTTTTGAAGGTGTGTGTGTGTGTGTGTATGTCACCATTATAACCTGATATTAACTTGTCCTTGTATAAATAAATCATCTTAGATTCTGAAGGAAAAATTCTAGGAGTTGCATATTTACGACTCCAACCAAATAAATCTGTACCAGTCCTTCTACCTGATGGAGATTATCATCTGTATATACATAAGGTATGTGTAAAGTTGTTTTTTTTTTAATGAGATGGTTATTTTCTTTCATTTTTGATATAAATTTATTTTCATCAATGCAATGAATGTTGAGTTGTGACAAGTTGTATTCATCGTTATGATGTGATCGGTTTTCATTAATTTGCTATTTTGATACTAAGCTTAAATATCATTATTTGTGGGACTAGCCCGAAAATTCCATTTTACGACTGAGAGTGGAGAGAGTTCGCTTTCCTCTTTGAATCACTCTCATATGAACACTCATTTATAGTCACTACTAGTGAAGTCCTACCCACTGCATTTTCGCTGCCATGTTGTTTATGAAATTGAGAGGGTAAAAAGCGAGTGTCCTGTGCTTTAACTGAGTTGATTGGTATAGAGAATCCACTCAGTGGAGTCGGAATAGCCTAGTTCAAAACCAATAGTGCAGATGAGCTCCAGGATCTTGATGGAACGAGTCAGTCAGTCAGATGCAACGTAGAACTTCGTACGTAAGTACATCAGTTCATATCGCCATACCACATCAACACAGAGATATAATTGTCAATTCAAATCCAATAGTAGAAGAGGTAGTAAAGGTATTGGAAGTAATCGGGGAGGTTAGGATTAGAAGATATTATTCATGAAGTATGATTAAATGAGATAAGTTTAGAAAGTAAAAACTAGAGGTGTTGAAGAATCCAGAAGATTAGGATTTGAGAGAACACAAAGAATAAATGCACTGGCGCCATTGCGAACGATTTTGAGCCATGTCCTTCAAGGTCTCTAGCCATCGATTATTATCATCTCGCGGACCCCAACCAGGTAGTCGACAGTTACCGACATGGCTAAGTCCACTAGTCAATGACTTCATGGATTTCTGCCATGTTTTGGTCTGGCCGCCCTTAGCTTTCTTCCAACCTACTCCTACACTACAAAACAGCTCGACGAGGCAGCCGGTGGTTAGGCATACGCAACACGTGTCCCAACCACCTCAACTGATGAAGTTTCACCACTTCATCGATTGGTCTGCCATTCTTACCTAGCACCCGATTCCTAATAACAGCGTTGCTCACTCGGTTGTCCCACGATATACGAGCAATGCTTCGAAGACATCTATGATCGAAAACCAATAACCGACGAGTATCTTCTACTCTCATTGGCCATGTTTCACAGCCATAAAGTAAGACGGAGCGAACCACTGCGCAGTACACTCGTCCTTTAGTCAGCAGACGGATATCTCGCCTACGCCATAAGTGACGCAGGTTGGCGAAAGCCAATCGAGCCTTCTGTATCCGAGCCGAGATTTCGTCAGTCACCAGGCCATCAGCACTGATGAGACTCCCGAGATAAGTGAAGCGGTCTACACGTTCGACTACTTCACTCCCTATCACTAGTTCAGGTGCCGTTGCAACCCAATCTTGAAGCAACAATTTGCATTTCGAGGGGGAAAACCGCATCCCGAACATGCTTGCATTGTTGCTTAGGGTAGTCAGAAGACTCTGCATTTTGTCAGCGTCTTCACCAAGTAGGACTATGTCATCTGCATATTCTAAGTCAATAAGCGAGCCACCTGGTAAAAGGTCTACTCCAGAAAATTCAGATGAGGATAAGGTTATTTCTAGGAGCATGTCTATAATAAAATTAAACAAGAATGGAGAGGGTGGACGTCCCTGACGGACACCACTTGATGTAGAGAATTCCGTTGACAGTTCGCCATAAGCTCTCACTCGACCAGTGGTGTTTGAGTAGAGAGCTTGTATGAGGTTAATGTACTTATTTGGTACACCTTTCAATGACAGACACTGCCACAGAACCTCACGATCCACAGAGTCAAATGCCGCCTTTAGGTCCAGGAAGACAACTATTGTAGGACGCCTAAATGTGTGTCTGTGTTCCAGGACCTGTCGTAGTGTGAAAATGTGGTCTATACAGCCACGTCCAGGTCGAAAACCAGCCTGGTTTTCTCGAGTCTGCTCTTCACGAGCTTTCGTTAAGCGTCGAAGTATTACTGAGGCCAATATTTTAGATACTATATTAGTTAGACTTATTCCCCTGTGATTGTCACAAGAAGACTTTTGTCCTTTCTTATAGATTGGGACAATCAGTGATTGAGACCAGTCGGATGGGATTACGTCCAGTTCCCAGATTCTACCTAAGATCTCAGTCAACCTAGCTGCTAAAACTGGACCACCATCCTTAAATATCTCAGGGGTCAGTCTATCAGGACCTGCAGCTCGTCCTCGCTTCAGATTTCGTAAAGCTTTTTCAACTTCATTAAGACTAGGGGGACTTACGTCGATTTGCCATTCAGGATGACTGGAGATCGTGGGTAACCGAAGAGTGGCTCGAGGCCAGTTGAACTGATCCCTAAAGTGTTCTGCCCATTGATCCAGTCTCCTGGATTGAGAATAAATAATAGTCCCGTTATTTTCTGAGATAGTCTCGCTTACACTAGGATTCCTAATACCAGTTTCCTTGATAAGTCGGAAAAGTTGTCTACTGTTGCCGATCGCCGCTGCCTTTTCCATCGCTTTTGCTTTCGCCACCCACCACTGTTCGCGATCGTTACGTAGGCTTTTTATAAGTCTGCGCCTAAGTTGACTTCGTTCTTCATCATGTTCAGAGCCAGGTGGGATGAGTTTTCGGGCATCCATCAGATCGGTGGATGCTACTGAGATCCACGGTTTCATTCTAGACTTATGGTCAACCTTACTAGCAGATATCACTGCTGTTTCCACAGCCTTTTTGATATCATTCCATCCTGCTTCCGGATGGGAATCGCTTAATTGGTCGCCTAACTCTCTTTCTAGTTTTTCCTGAAATATATTTTTCGCCTTATTATCATTTAGTAAAACCCTAAGAGGCTTTCTTACGGTGTCTTTCCTACGCCCAGTAAGCTTCAAACAAATACGCACTCGCACTAGGGCATGATCTGAATCTAGACATGTGCTCCAGAACGAGCGACAGTCCTCTATCGAACCCCTCCATCGGTGGCTGATGGCAATGTGATCTAGTTGAGTCCAACGTTGAGACGACTTTGGAGGTCGCCAGGTCAACAGATGCTTTTCCTTATGCCTAAAGTTAGTGTTTGCTAAGAATAGGCGGTTGTCTGAGCATATTTGCAACAGACGGTCACCATTGTCTGTTCTCTGAGCCGGGACACCATAACATCCACCTAGGTGTCTCTCCTGCTCACTTAGTCTACCTACTTGAGCATTAAAGTCACCAGCCATTATTACTATATCAGAGCGCCTAGCTTTTTGGAGGAGGTCCGAAAGCTTTCTGTAAAACTCATCCTTAACCTCGTCTGAACTGCATTCAGTGGGGGCATAGGCAGATACGACGAAGAGGCAACGGCGATTGTCCCTATCTTTCCGAGTCCTTACTGTCCCGTTTAGTCGGACAGCGCACAATCGACTATCTACAGGGATCCAGTCAAGGAGAGATAATTCTGCCCTACGACTCAATGCTATGCCTACGCCAGCAAGACCCCTGCAAGCAGCATCAGGGCTACCGGATACACGAAGAGTAAATCGAGCTGCTTCTTTATTTTGACATGGTGTGGTCAAGTGTATGACGTGACTCGGATCCTGTATGCGCGTTTCCGAGACGCAGCATACATCGATGGAACGAGATTCTAAAGTCCTAGCTAAGGAAGCCTGTTGCCCTATTTGACACAATGTCCGTACATTAAATGCTCCAACATGTAGTCTAGAGCGAGGTTTAAGGAGACCAGGAACGACGTTTCGCGAACTCGTATCGTCTGCATTAGCTGTACACTGTGATGAATGAATGTGAGAAGAGTTAGTCGTGGAGATAAGAGAGGTACTAGGGGGTGTAGGAAGGATTTGATTTTGACCAATTCGGTCTCTGGTGCTGTTATGGGTATGAGGGCGGTTGTCACTTCCCGGCTGCCCACACCGTGGAAGGTTGTTTCTTGAGGAACCTGAAAAGGAAGATAGATTAGTGTTGGTGCGTGACCGCAGAGCCCAAGGGACAACTGCTTGAGGCCAGTCACGCATGGCCTTTTTATCAAATGTTTTTTGAGGATTAGCTCCGTTCTTAAAGGCCCTTAGTGGGCACCCTTACCCAAGGAGACGGAAATCCGTGAGTTAGGGGAGGTGTGACATTTTTAGGGTCGACCTTTTCTAACCCTTCCTTCCTTGTGAGAAGGCAGCATCGCTGCAGATGCTGGTTGTCCGAGGGAAACACCTTACTGCTGTCACACCCCTCTGCAGTCAGCAGTACGACTTCGCCCTCAGACCTTAGGTAGCTGCTTTTAGTCTCATCGTTCTCCAATCGACCTGCCTGGCATGGTAGAACCTTGAGGAACATATGTTCCAGCCAGTATAGCTCGGTTGGGTCATCACGATAGGCAAGCCCGACCACCACGTCAAGGTAGCAGCTACGGTCGGGTGATGGAACGAGTGGTCTATGAAATGATTGTTGGTCATTGTCTATCATGAGACTGCAACTCCTGATGTTACTCCCCTGTTTTGTGGATTAAACTCTTTGGTCCCGGGCTCGGGGAATAGCCCTCTGAGAAGATTTCCTGCTTCGTTTCGGGTGCCCAGCTCACTAACAAATTCAATAATTTGGGTGGCGCATAAATATTTATATGCCTATTTGTTTCCCTAATAATAATGATGATAATAAGACAGTTGAGTGTGGTAAGAAAGACCTTATGATCATTAATTTCTGATAAATATTGAACTGGATGCTGTATAAGGTGTCTAAAACCTATTGTCTGCATAGATCAATGATTGGTTAACTTTCTCCCTTGTTTCTTAATGCATTGGTAATTATATCGTTTTCAATTTTATTTGATTTTTATATTGATTGACTATTTTCTCCAAGTGTACTAATCATTTGTCATGATTTGTTTTTCATTATAAAACTATTACACATTAGTAGATTATATGTTTATTGTACCAACAATTTGTCATGTAATTGAGATATGAATGTAGCTGAATATGCAAATTTTTGAAAATAGTGCATTATTGACAACCGATTAAATTTTGTTTTTTGTCATGGTTATGATTTAATTATGATTAGTCATTTATTATCCATCATTATGACTGTATATTTTCAAATTTCCTGATTATAAACACCTGGAGATTATTTTGGTTGTTTCTTTTTTTTTGCCTAACAAGTAAATGATACTTTGGAAGTCGTAAACGTCGACCTCCTAGAACTAATTATATCTGTAGTGAACGAGAGCACAGGTGGGGCAACCGGATTGTATTTATCGAAAATTACATAGTTACTCAGTAAAATCGGAAAACCATATCGTAAATCGTTAATTTGCAAAATATCAGTTCATCATATCGAAATGGACTGTTCCTGTTGCAAAACATCAATCCATTGTCACTATTCATGCGTTTCATACAAATTCCATTGTGTTCTAACTCTTCCTTTCTTGATCTTCCCACCATCTTCTGCTGCCAGACATTACGTTGACACTCACGTCATATACTACTTATAAGTAGCTCGCACCACATATCTATCTCTCGCACTCCATGGAACTTAGAAAGTATTTCATTTTTAGTTGACACGATATGTTCACATGATTTGTCTAAGTTTACAAAAAATGCTGACGGGCTATGGTCTAAATAGGCGTTTTATGGAGATTATTGCGTTTGATGGCTTACATTACTGACTAATCTTGGTTGGACAACCATTGGAAAGCAGGAATAAGTGGATAGTCGCTTTATTCTAGAAAGGAACTCCTTAAATACCAGATCTGAATGATTTATCCCCAAATTTTATTAGAACATGGTTGTTCAATGTTACAAATTGACCATTCAGACCATTAGATCTTTGCTAAGTTAGTGGTATAAAAGCTTAACGCTCACTACGTGGTCTGAAAGTCCTGAGTTCGATTTGCTGTGGGGTCATCCATAGACATCGCTGAGTCGCATATCCACACGTTCAATTTAATCACAAATCATCCAAACAGTAGTTTGCTGTCTTGACATAGTAGTCACAACTGCATATCGTAATGATTTAATTGAGCTTTATTAGTCGAAACAATCGCTCCGTCAGTTCTTATCATGCAAGCCAGGTTAGTTAAAGAATGTTAAAAATAAAAGTAGCAACTGGGTGTCTGAGGTGAAGTTGTACTACCGACTGTTTTTTGAAATTTGATTGTGACCGAGTTGGTCTCATATGCTTTTATGGGTATGAGGACGGTTGTTACTTCCCGGTTACCCACATTGTGGAAGGGCTCTGGTTGTCAGAAGGGGCATTGGCCTCGTGACTTCCGAAGGAACTCGGCTTTCACCATGAGACGTCATAACTCTTCTAAATGATGACCTAACTCCGAGAGCAGAGTTCAAATGGTTTGAATTATTTTTTCTTGTCAGCGTTTTTTTAGCGACAACCTCAATCGCAACCCTCCTCCTTTATCCGGGCTTGGGACCGGCAGTAGCCCTGGAGGATCTACAGGCAACCTGAACTGATGTACGGACGCACGAAGTTCTACGTTGTTGACTGACTGTACTACCGACTGTACAGGCTTACGATGACGGTAAGGTGTTTTCCGTAGAAAATCGGACAATCTTATTCCTCATTACTTTCATCATATAATATAAGTTGTTCTTTTTTCTTTTTCTTTCACGTTTACAGATGGATATGAATCAAATAAATGCATGTCGTTATTTATGTCAACCATCTTTTTGTGAAGATGATGGACCAATTGCTTATGGTTTAAATATTGGTTCCGGTTCTATTGGACATAATACAATAAATTCAAATTCAAGTGGATTAAATAATATTCTATCTCTGCCCAACTTTTCAACATCGTCATCATCATCATCATCGTCGTCGTCATCACGTAACCGTTTGGATACATTACACATACAAACTCTTGTTTGTAGTAGTTATCATACTACTGATGGTGAGTCAATGATTTCTTTTGTTATGATTATGAGTAGTATTGAAAGACTATTAGTGATTAGTAGGATTTATTGTATAGCAAAAGTGATTAATAATAATAAAATTCATGATATATTTGTAATATTCCAGTCGGTCGAAAACTGAATTTTCTAACATTTTTTCAGAGAATAAATAAATATATTAATTAATTAAAACAATCCAAGTTTAAATAGTACAAAACCACAAGACAAAAAATATTAATGACGATAAGTTTAAAGTAGGTCAGTTCAAGTCAATGTCATGTCACTCTGGTCATGTTGATCTATTTGAGCTATATTTTGTGTTCACGTGTGTTTCAATATGTGCGAAAAATGTGACATTTGTAATATGAAAGGATTGAGTTGAATTTATATGTATGATAATAGTGTGAGTTGTGAATAGAATTAGACATCGTAACTCGGATAGATAGTCCATTTTGAACGAATGGTAAGTTCTTTTCTATTGAGGGCTGTAGGAATCGACAATATTCGGAAAGCTTCTTCTACTTTCTCTTATTTGTACTTAGGAAGCCCTTTTCTGTATTATATTGATGGTATACACAACTATTATCGTTCTAAGTTGAAGTTTTTCAAGTTCTACAGTATTCTTAGGTGGCTTTTTGTGTAGCAGAGATGATTTTTGTCTTCAGTCAAGATTTTACGAGATGACTTGCTAATGCAGAAGGTATCACAGTCGACATACCCTTATCCGTAGATGCGATTTTGTGTTGACATAAAAAGGATCTTATCCTTTATACGAACTAAAGCATTTCAAAGGGTGTTAGTGAATTTGCAGTATGTGCTTTATATGTCATCTTAAGATTCCTTCGAGTTCTTATGTTGCAACATCGCAGTATGATAAAACTACGATATTAATCTACGATATTTCATTCAAACCGTTACTTAATAATGAATCAGTCTTTTCAGTACAGTTTTAATAGTATTCAAAGAAAAAATTATTGAATTGTAAGATGTTAGTTATGGGCTTCTGTTCTTTTTGCTCTTCATATGCAATGATCTTGATTGCTCTTCTATATAGATTGAAGACCAAAGCGATTTTCTCATTGAATGGATGTGCTGAATGGAGGTTAATACAACGATGAGCGTGTGTTAGGTTCAAAGTTCCACTTAGACTTTTCTCAATTACGTAATTCAAAAAATGGTTCAAGTTTTTGTGAAATGTGGAGGTATTGTGGAGATTGTTAATTGTATCATCAAAGACAGATTTTCGCTAGACAGCCATTACAAACCAGAGAGTTGGGGATACCTCAGCATTGCACTTCGAAGACCTTACCTGTGATTGAACAGAAAAACATGAGGTCTCACGGGGACCGCTTGACTGTTGAACCGCTAAGTCAGGATTCGGTAGTTTGCACTTCTAATTTTGGGCAATTCTCTACATAGCGCAACCATTTTTCATTGTTGCTGGCTATACTTATCTGATGCTCGACATAGCCGAAGTTCACAGGTCCTGACCTGTAACTTGAACTTAAGGAGTTACCTCTGAAAGTTTGGTCACTAGTAGTCATATGATGATTTTTGTTATTTGGTGTAATGGAGATTGTTAATTCTGTACATGAACTAACCTTGGAGTAAAGCGTTCTTCTGGTTCTTCACTCCTGTTCTCTTGTATTCAGGTGGCGGTATAGATTTAGTTGGGGTTATTAGAAACGAAGAGGGTTTAAGATCTTGCGTTTATTTATAAAATTCATTAGAAAGTTAGTCATCAATAAGCACATGGTAATTTCTGTTGTATGATGTTGTGGAAATTGTTAAGTTTGAAGTTTTACACCATAATCACATTCTTTTTTGCTTTTCTCTTCATTATATTAGAAAATTTAACCAAAGTTATATTGTGGCCCAATTATCAAGACGATATTATAATGTGTATACATCAGGGTATTTATTTGTCACGAAAAGATAATGAATTAAGAAAGGTAGGTTTTTTTGAAAAAACCTCTGAACAATAATTTAATTTGTTTCTTTTTGTCAAGTATTCTTCTTTTTTTCTTAACATGTCAACTAGATCGCATATGTTGTGTTGTATGTAAATAAACACAGAGAAAGAGTAATTATCTAAAATTTAGGTGATGTACAATGTGATTCATTATTTTTACGGAGAGAAGATTAATTATTACTATTTTTGTTTATTGATTGATTCACTTTACATATATGGTCATAATTGACTTCGGGTTCTATAAACAACCTAGGAATGTGACTCAAATTAGAGATGACTCACGAGTTTAACCAATTGAATTATGAAAGAGGATGAATACTATTTAGTGTCGAAATTCACTGAAATTAATCAAGAGTACTAACGTGTTATTGCCTATGGTTCCCAGTCTTTGTAGTTCTGTTTATTTATTTGTTGATTGAAGTTTTCTCACAGTTTCCTGTTGAAACTGTGTGTGGCTATTTAGTACTTGTAACATGACGTATATGTGATCTTGACTGCCGATAATACAAATTCATGATGCAATGTTTCTTGTCTTTCTCCTCCAACTACCCCACGTAACATGAAAAATGGTGTGGTCAGAGTGTTTTTTTAAGACTAAAAGACACATGGAACAAAACAACTGATAAGTTTCTTGTTTTGTACATGGAAGTTTTAAGGATAAGCTATACTTATTCTGCCAGTAAACTATGTCTTCAAATAAATGGCTTCTTCCATATGGTCTAACGTCTTTGTTCATTACACTTAAAATGGTTGTCACTTTACAACCTAATCAGTAGAGTTTAATTAGCACTAACAACTACACAAAATAATATTGGTAAATACTCAATAGTTATCATATCCCTCTACACCTAATAACCATCTTATCTCCTCGACCAATCCTTTCTTCGATTGTTATTCACCTCGCGCTGCTGAAGCAAACGTTGTGAGCTCACGAAACATTATTCCGGAATAGGTGTCTTCGAAGCATTACTCGTGTCTTATGGGACAACTGAGTAAGCAGTGCTGTTGTTAGGAAAAGGGTATTAGGTAAGGTTGGCAGATCAATAGATGAAGCATTGAGACTTCATCATTTGAGGTGATTAGGACATGTGCTGCGAATGCCCAACCACCGACTGCCTCGACGAGCGATGTTTTGTGGTGTCGGATTAGGTTGGAAGAAAGCTAGGGGCGGCCAAACCAAAACATGGCAGAAATCCATGAAGTCATTAGATTCTACTTCTTGAATAATATCTTCTAACCCTAATCTCTCTGATTACTGCTAATACCTTCACTGCAACTACTACTATTGGATTTGAATTGACAATTGCGTCTCTGTACTAATGTGGTATAACAACTTGAACTGATGTACTTACGTACGAAGTTCTACGTTGCTGTTGATTTACTCAATAGTTGCTTAAGCGGATCAACCTTAATCTGAATAACTAACTGGAAATAACTTTGACTGTACGATTTGGTGACGCGTCATTGTCTCTTTGTCTTTCTGATTCGCCTTGTCGACTTGGATAAGTGAGCACGAAACTGTAAGTCTATAGCTTCCTGCCGATTTTATCTAACCATCTATCTGAAGCCATTTAGATCAGTGAGCATATTACAACTCGATCGACATAATTGGATTAACATACATTTAACGGACAAAGTATACTGCTTAAACAATATTATGTCAAGTTATGATGCATGCTGATTTGTCGGTCTGTGCATCAACAACAGGTTATCGTTATTTTCCATTGACTGGTATGTTTATTAAATATGTTATGATAATTTATAACATTTAAAAATATACTGTGAAAAATCCGATGAACTACTTTTGAATAATTATACATAAGTAATTATTCTTCAACATAATTCCAATCAATCAAACTGTTTATAATCAATAAATTTTAAATTACTTTTCATACAGGTAAGATATTCTATTTTTGAATTATTTTTGTGAAAAAAAAAGAATTTGTCTTGTTAATGGGCAAAATTAAAACAATTATTTTTACTTAAACTAATTATTGTCATACAATATCTGTAATCATTGACTTCGTGTTAATCAAATGAAAAGAAATTATTTTGTATATCAAATTTCTATTTGTAGACTATCTACAATGAGAGTAAATTTATCTTATACAGTGTTAAACATCAGTTGTATCTAAGTTGAAATATTTTACAGTTCCACTATAGTTATTTAACTGACTGAATAAACGTAGGAACTTATGGCTTAGTTAGTGTATTACACTTTTGACTATTATAAAGTGCTGTATCTTCAAACTGACTGAACATGCATCCTTAGAGAGAGAGAGAGAGAAAGAGACGATGCATCAAATTACTGAATTACTCTTTCCTGAAATATTGTTTAATCAATTGTGATATATTTTTATTGAAACTTCATTATCACTTGACTGAAGCATATTTAAAATAGGGCTTCAATTAATTGGTATTTATGTGGTAGCTTATATGTCCTCCTCTATTAATTGGTAGAATTTATTTACTGTATATAAATTATAATAAGTTAGTCTATTTTTTCCAGTGTATAAAGTGGCTTATTGTTGTTATTTTGGCTTCTTCATTCTTTGTTCATTGTAGTTCAATCGTTCACTAATTGACAGTATGTTACAACTTCTTATGACTACCATGGATGAAACACAACAACATATTATCAATTTAAACTTAGGTTATAGTCTTCTAATGGGATTGGCTCGTTGTTATAAAGATTTATCAATTGATTCAGTACGACAACAAATAATACATAGATATTTAAATGAACCTGGATTTATATATGATAAAATATATCTACCTTATTTACAATTATTAAATGCTATGCTATGTGAAATTATCTGTCCACCATTATATCAAAATCATCAACATCATCATTCGGCCATTTCTATGCCTCCACATTCATTGTCATCAGCATCAGTATCCACTGGTATCGATCAAGCATCTAATCGATACAAAATGGAAAATCAATTCAACGATAGTGGTAATAATCGAACCATTAGCATAACATCTACTACAGCTGGACAATTTTTTGATTCAAAAGCTATACAACTTATCTTTTCAACAATTCATTGGGCATTTTTAATTATTGTTCGTTCACGGGTAAATCATTGTTAATTCTATGTTTATATTATACAATTTTAAATGATGATTAATGCGTATTTGAGCATTCTTTAACCTGTATTAGTATTATTTTTTTGTTTATTCTTGGATGGTATAGTATTTCAACTCGTTTTTTAAACTTTAACAGGGTTTTTTAAAATAACCAAAAGTTTTTTTTAAAATTTTCACAGTTTTTTAAAATTTTTTTGAAAAAATAAAATAAGAACTACTTTTAATTAAAATCTTCTTTAGCAATCGCTTTTAAACAATTGCGACGTACGTGTCTTGAATAACCTTGTAAATCATCCCTGGTTAATTGATTTACAGAATTTAGTATTAGATTTATAAAAGATTCGTTGGATCCGCTCGCCAGAGATCTTACAATGGATTTAATTTTCGAAAACGCGAATTCGATTGGGTTAAGCATGTAACTATAGGGAGACAAAAACATAACGTTTACTCCCTTTTCATCAAAAAGGTTTTGTGATAATTGAGTGATGAATCCTCGCATTATCAAGTATAAAAATACAATTCTTAAAAATTGATTTTTGATTGCATTATTCAATTAGTTGATCAAAAAACTGAATGAACTTATCTGAATTCACCGAATCAACAAATGTTTTAGCAAAGAGAACTTCATTTTCTGTTATAGCCGATATTAAACTTATATTGGTTCCACACGTTGATGGAACTAGGACACTTGCCGGTTTTCCTCTTGTAGATCTTCCCAAGGTTCTTCTTAAGTACAAATTAAAAGAAGATTCATCTATAAAAACTTTTATAAATGTATCTTCAATGTTCATAAAATTTTGAGCATAAATTTGGCGTTTGTTTTTACTGGATTCCGAATTTATATTGACCGATGTATAAGAAATCTTTTTCAAAGTAATCTGAAGTCTATAAATTATCCGTCTTATATAGATTCAAGAGAAAGGCCTATAGAAAAAATGTTTTCTATTTTTTCTCGAATTTCTACCATCGTTATTAACGGGTTTAATTCTATCAATTCTTCAACAAAATTGATAATATCACCGCATATCTTCTTATTTGATGGTTTTCCTGTTTTTTCTTCTCAACTCGCGATTCCTTTTTATACAACCTTATAATATTTGTAGCGGCCTGATAGTTTACATCTGTAAGAACTGCCGCATCCTTGACGCTGTATCCATCTTCAATAACTTTTTTTATAAGGCTTTTTCTTTTTTCATTCGAAATCAAGTTGTTTTTTCTATTTATTTCTGACATTATAAGGATTACAAAAAATTTTAAAAAACGCTGTGAAAATTTTAAAAAAGTTTTTTGGTTATTTAAAAAAAACCCTGTTAAAAGTTTAAAAAACGAGTTGAAATACTATACATAGAATCAAACCATGAAGTTTCAAGTTTCGCAAAGATCACAATGCGTTTAGATCATTAAACCTAACTTGTTTTATAATCCAACTTTGATCATTTATGATCATGTGCATCGCTTATTGAGAGTTACTGTAACACTTCGAAATTCGATCGACTATACAGGTCGCTAAAACTTTTAAACCATTAATGAACTCAGTACTATTATTATCTTTTTAATATTTAGTACAACAGTTTCATAAAATCAGCTTTATAAACAGGATTGTTTGTTAATTCTCTTGAAAACGATTGTTTCTTTACGTTTATTTGTTTGTACCTGATAAGCTCAGGCGTTCAACCTTAAATTTACATAAATGTATGATTCATCAGATCATTCGAAACGTTTGACGTAACTGTGTCACATCACATGTCCTCATTGTTCTGTTAGCAAAAATCGTTAGATTTTGCAAGAAGCTTTCGTTCTTTCAACGTATTTAACTTGTGTATAATCAAGAAATTATTTACAGTTGACTGATCACTGACTTAGAAGTGACCAATGTGATCTTTATCAGTCAAGTCCTTATGTTGATAGGTTGTAATGCGCCGACTAGTGACTCGATACTAACACCTAGCACCTTAACAAAGTGCACGCAATGTTGAACTACTTAGACTTGTGAGCACATTGCAACTTGATCAATAAAATTCAATCTGGACTGAAAAGTCCCTGAAATGCCTGGTGTTACTCACTGCCCAATTATCAGTCAAATGTAAATAGATCTTATTCCTAACGGTGTTTAGACGAGGCATAAGCAGCTTAGGGGTTGACTACCTTACCTCCCCCTTAGCAATCATTCATATATGCATGTACATAGTGCTTGAATTTCATTGTCATAACATCTCGTTTCTCAATTGAGGGAGGAAATATACTAAATACCGTTTTGATTTTGTTTGAATTTTTCGGTAATTAGGTCTACGTTATGAGTTTATGACACGTTATCCTCCTGAATGGTGTGTATATAAATCAATATCATAAATACAGACAGTAGGAATATGTAATTGGCAATCCAACATCTTTCGTATTGATTACTAATGAGTTTCACCTTCACAATTTATCACACAAACTATGCTCAATTTAGTTGATTTGGAACTCTAATCAAGCAATGTATAGGATAACTTTTGTTTACTGTCGTTCATTTCTCAAAATGATATTGACTCAGTTTTCAATATGACCTTTGGTTTCAATATAATAATATCATTATACATCATATTTCATGTTAGATAATCACAACTGGTGACTGGAAAGCTTTCAGGTCTAGGTGTTAATAACACCCCAGTCAGATATGCTACTGTTTTGTTCAATCTCCTATTTCTTTTAGCTTTTAGATACCATGCAGTTGAATGATAAATATCAAAAAGAAGCTGAATCAATGTTTACACGTCAAGTGGATTCGTTCCTGTCTGGAGTAATTGATGTGACTTGTCGTACTGATGATGTGCTACTGCGAGTGAGTAAATTTCTATACATAATAAACTTAAAATATTTCCAAGGATTTTCCTAGTTAATTCTACATGTATTTCATAAATTTTAAACAATTATAAACTATATTATTTATAATAACAGTGTAAGTTCGATAACCTAATTCAGTTGAATGGAGCAATTCTGTACACTGGGACCATTTACAAAGTAATCCTATCTTTTATCCCATAACAAAATGTGCGTAACGTTCTCTACTACTGATGAGTAGGTTAATTGTTTTTATGTATAAAGTCTAGGTTAGATTTACTCCCAAGGGCATCGTAAGTCTAGGGTGTTTCCCATTATACTGTTACTCCTTGTTCGACAGATCCTACTGAAAAGACTGCTTATAAGTAGTACATAGCGGATGTCATTTAGAGTTTGCTAGTCGACAGCCGAAGGGAGAGATTTTTGAGTTCAAAAGTATGGAGTATTCGAGTGTACATATTGCCTGAATATTCTGTTATTTCGTTAAATATACATTCTTTCCTGTCCAATACCTTATTCTTAAATCTCTATTACTCTAGTATGTGCTTTGGAAATTTTCTTTTACCGTTCTAAGGGGCTGAGGAGTTTTGAATCCATTTACATATCATGTACCAGGTTGTAAGATTTCGCTGTCAAGTTTGAAATAGTCACAGTAGTGGCTTTATTTAATATAACATTCTTCTTTAGTACAATCCTTTGTTATCAACACGCTCACTATATTCTCTTTATCTGTGTATATGGTGTAAAATAGATTCATACAATTGAGAGCTTTTACACTATTGAGATAATATTTATATTGAAGTGTAAATATAGATATTTAGTTAATATTACCTTATCGGCTTTACTGTTACACAGCACATGTACTACATAGGTTGTTTCATGATATTTCTGCATTATCTGCGGTTGATCAGTTCTCTATCTATTTTGGTCTATCTAATCAATGAACATTTTGGAGTACTAAAGTACATTACATTGATTGATAAGTAGGCAGAGTTACATATGTTACATTTGTTTAGTCTTTATTGTTGATTTAATACTATCCAAGTTTTAATGTGGTCGCTAGTTCTGAGTAACTCAACATTACATGTGATATGTTTTGATATTAAACTATGAAATATATTTAGGAATAAACTGTAAATCTATGCTTCATGCTATTAGACAAGCTTGAGTGAATTGATACTCCTTGTTGAATTCGAACATTCACTACTCTTAACTTCACAGTCTGAATTATCACCACTGAATTGCTGGAACAGCTGAATTCAATCAAGGTTACTGGGTTGCCTTGATAATGAGCGACAAGTAGCACGAATTGTTAGTTCACAGTTTCCTACTGACTACATTCAACCATCTTATTGAAGTACATTGAATGCTTAAGCTACTAGTTTTCAGATGCTGACATAATAATTTGTAAATTACCGCTTTAACATATATATCTACTTAAAATTTGCTCAATTCCTCCTTACTTTATTCTTCATTGTATATATTTATTAATTATTTTTTTTATTCAAATCCAGCTTATTATATTTAAACATGTGCCAGAAATTATTAAAAATCTAATAAAAGTTTATCCTAAATTAAAATTATCTCAATTCATTGTACGGCTGATAACACGTACATTGGATAGTTGTGAATTGTCAAGTCATAAAATACTCACTGAAACTATTCATTCAACTTTGTTTACTGATCCACGATGTCGTCGTCTACTAGTGCCAGCAATTCATACTAGTTTAACACATGTTTTTACAGCGAAATTGGATAAGGTAACTTTTTTTTTGTTTCAATGAATCTATGTGAATGTATGCTCTTTGCATACATTTTAATTAGTATTTTTTTTATTACTGTTATTGCTTTGTCTAATGTGTAAAATCACTTGTTCAGTTGATATATGTAATTCATTCGAGCAGTGATGGCATTTAGAGAAGTTCAAAGTAAGGTGATCGGCAGCTTTTTCACTATTAAACCAGTATGTTTTATGCAGCCATTTTGTCGTTCATATAGGGCATAACTACTACAATGAAGTGTATTTACATCAAATACCCATTTCATGTTATGTCTTTTAATTTAATTGTGCTTTTTATTCGATATGTTAAGTCATGTTATAGGTTAATAAAAGCAGACGATTAAAAGGATAGCTTTAGAAGTTTAGAATAAAATCTATTAGTGAATATTATACCCCAATATACAATATTTACACACTGAATAAATGGGAAAATGATCGAAATAGTTAGATATGTCACTAGAAATTTGTCCATTTTCAAGACAGTCTTCATTATGGACCACCGATTTCATCTAGTAAAACACAAACAATTTCAAAGTATTGAGCAGTTATTTTGTCTTGTTCCCAAATGACTTATCAGGAGTGCATATTTGAACCAATGCATTTTAAGTTTCGTGGTGAGTGCCGTGGAGTTAGATCACTGACTAATGGAAATTTATTTGTTAACACTTTTCAACAATTATTACTGTCCTCAGTAATGACTAATTATTGATAAATGTTTTAAATAAGACCAAAAGATAGATAGCTTCTCATTACAACTTCCGGAAATATCTACCTTGAAGTTAGTCAGCTTTTCAATATACGAAATGTTGTTCCATCTTAGATAAAGATATATCAACTGGAACTCAGTGTTTGAAGTACTTTTATTCAAGGCAATGGTATCAAATTCAAGCATCGATTCACTATAAAAATATGGTTTATAAATGATTACAAAATTTTAATGATATCGTAAACTGTTCAATGCAAAGATATAACATTTTCTTTATTGACCTCAAGTAAGCTAAATTAGTCACGTGAACATGTTCATACAGGTTTTCAACTTATTTTATGTAGTACACATATCAATCATATCATAATCACCGTAGAAGCTGGTACATATAATACATCAGTCCAAGTTTCCACAGCATACTAGCAATAAATTCTAGGGTGATAGCAACACTCTTTCAGTGGTAGTCAGAGATATTTCTCGTAGACAACATGATTCATTAAGATTGAATTCAAGGAATAATAAAGTGTAAGACTAAAAAGAAGCACTTTCATGTCTTTCTTTATTATCGCTGGTGATATGAATTATTAGAACAACACATATAAGCGAACAATAGTGTTGTTTTCGATTAGATCGTCATCAGGCTTTACTCTAATATACATGAATATTCATATGAAAATGTTAAACCGATCAAGGCAATTTGAGTCATAGTCACAATGAAATGATGACGATCTAATCGAAAACAACACTATTGTTCGCTTATATGTGTTGTTCTAATTTTCACAATTGGAGTCTTTGATATGAATTATGTCAGATGAAATCTTTGCAATAGATTTTTTTCTAAAATGTATCTGTACTTAACAGTCTCATTTGTGATATGCGTATATTTGTTACAAGATAAGTAGACTATGGTACAGTGCTTTGTTCATATATTTTTCAAAACATGTAAGTGATATAATAATTGTATTCATTTAAACATTCTTAAACATTTGTACTTTTAAAAATTGATTGAATCATTCAATCATGTTATAAATCTATTCTATCCATTCAACATGACTATAATTACTCTTGAATTAATTATTTTGTTTCAAATATATAGTCGGTTATTTGAAATGAAAAAAAAATTCAACTTCATAATTGTGTTCGATCCAAAACCTTAATTTAGTCTATAAGAGATTTGAAAATTCCGATTTAATAATTTACTGGTTTTTGTTGATGAACCAATTTTTTTCCCCTCTGAAGCAATAATAAATGAAATTCTAAATGAATGTTACTTTCATTAGATAAATCACTAACGTGATATTGTCCAGTTATCGATTTATTTCCAGATAAAATGCTTCAAGTTCGAAATTTGTCTAGTTATTGAAATTTGTTAAAGAGGGTGTTTACTAAACGATACTTGAAAAAAATTATCTTCATACATGTATGTAAGCAAATGAATAACTATAAATTCTCATTTAACATCTTTATTCCCATTTATTTTAATTATTATTCTCAATGTATACTACTAGGTACTCAGTTCAAAAATTCACGAGAATACAGCTATCATGGATGTATGGTGTGATGTATTATTATCATTTGTGGATAGTTTCACAAAAGCCACTATGCTATTATCGACTACAACAACATCAACAACTATTCAATGCCAAAATGATAATAGCATGAATACTATTGATAATCATGAACAAACTAATGAATTGAATGAGAATGCAGAAGATGATTTCACAACTAATATTTCACCAACAAATAAATTATCATTTATCATTGATAATAATTCTAATCAAAATTATTCAAATTATGATTATCAATCAGATGAAATATTTTATTTATTAATAAAACGTGATTTTCTTCGTTGGACTATGCAACAATTATCACGTATTCTAGTGTTTATACATCAACGTTATTCTACTTTATGTTGTAATGATAATGATAGATCTGATTCTATGTCAACTACTGGTAGCAGTAATAATGATGGGCATAGTTATAATGGTTTCAGTGATGTTTCTGGCATTGGATCCACGGGCAATAACAAAACATTACCATCATTTAGTAAAGTCTCGTCTAGAAAACACCTTACACCTCCTTCCTATTATCGGTTACAACCAATTATGGTAAATAATATTGTTCATTTTGAATATAGTGTTTATTAATTTGATTGTCATAATTGTATCAACTTACTTAATCCTAATATCCATAATGAAACATAGGCCTCCGACCAGCGAATTATTTGTTCTGGTTAGCGTCTTTTAGGGAGTTTGATTTCTGTAGGATGGGATCGCTAACTCCACACCCAACCCTCCTCTTTCATCCGGGCTTGCGACCGGCGGTAGCCCCAAAAGAGCTCCAGGTGGCATTAATTATATTAAGTGTTATATTATTTTCTGTTTGTGAAACCATGACATTTTTTGTATTGAATCATACTTCTTGAATAGTATCTTCTAATCCTAACCTCTCCGATTACTTCTAATTCCCTCACTACCTCTTCTACTATTGGATTTGAATTGACGATTACTTCTCTGTGCTGATGTGGTATGGCAACATGAACTGATGTACTCATGTACAAAGTTCTACGTTGCATCTGACTCTGACTTGTATTGAATGTTAGTCAATTCAAGGATTTCGTATGATTTTGGTGATACTGTTCGTTAATTTATTATCTATAAAGTTGAAATTCGTTTCACATTATTTCAGTTACTATTTACCTACACTTATTAATCAGTGAATTTTTATGTAGTTGAGTGGACATTACGTTTTATGTGTAGGACGTGTCTATTGTGCTTTAGAGATATCAGTTAATAAGAGATCATTCGAAATTAAGGGATATTGAATACATATGTTTGTCTGTAAAATAGAATTCTGATCATTGGTTATTGAATTCAAGCCCAAATCAGAATATGCTTCTTAGTTTATTTTTAAGAAATCTACTAAGTTAGTAGATACTTTAAATGTTTGTGCTTTACTACTGAACTTTTTATGATTTTAGTTATTTAGAACGTTTCTTATTTTCTCATTCTTTATTCATGTGTGACAGATCAAGCGAAGTACCTTATGAATAGAAGGCCATATAACAGAACTTGATAATTTCCTTATAGTTTTGCTATTTCGGGGGTGATTCGCATTCATAATCCGTTCGAACAAGGCCGTTTGGTCTGTAAGAAAAAAAACTATAGTGAAAATAAATTCTTTATTTATTAATGGAGACGTGGAGTTTTGTCCACCTGAGCTACAAATTTTCTCCATGATCTATTAATAGAGTCTTTGCAATATATTGCATACTGGTATGATCTTGGGTCTCCTATGTTCGAACCAACAATACTAATGCCCCCAATATATGACCTGACATGTTAATGTTTTACATCATGAGTGATGGCAGTTACTCAACAACTGAGAGACCACTGATTAGTGACCACTGCCGTATATCTGGTTCTTCTTAGTGCTAATCAAATTTCGTTGACCACTACCAAGTAGTAGATCAATTGTAAGTGCATCTCGATCCTAAAAGAGGGTAGTTGCGGCACGTATATCTCAGAAGTAACATCTCTGACTGTGAAACTGAGTAAAACGGGACTGAATCCCTCAGGGTCCATCACCCCTAAGATCACAGCACAAATTTTTGACGAGTGTCAATTAGTAGGAAACCTAGGTTCTAGGTTTCCTGTTCACTACTTCCAACCACCACCTCAAATATCAGTTAAATCTAAGTGGTAGATTTGAATCCCCTCTTTACTTTACTGTAAGTTTTTAAATTGTGAAGAACGTTTGAATCGAAACCAAGTACACTAATTTCTACTTAGATTCTTGCTTAGATTGATTGCCTGTTGTGTATGTAGTATAGCTTTAAGCTTTAAATACAAAAATCTGTACCTGGTTAATTATTTAATTAAAACGCTACTTTTAACTATAAGTAATATATATTCCTTTTTATTTTAATTCATAAATTTCTTTTCTCAAGGGATGTCTATCTACTGTATTATTCTCTTTATTACGAATGCTGACAAAATCTAGTTGGATAAAATTTTTTCAATCTATTTATTATTCCAGTGAAGAATCTTGCCAATGTAATTATTGTCATAATTTACAATTAGTCAATATTTATGATTTTCTACATGAATTATTCACATTATTCACTTTAATGCATTTATATCCTGCATATCCAGCACCAATGTTTCAGTCAAGATCTGATAGATTATGGACAGTTGGTCGTTATTCATGGGATGATGATTATAATAAAAGGCAATCAGAACATAATGATGCCAAGACAATATCACATGGGAATTCATCAATCAACACTAATAATAATAATCATAATAATAATGATAATTGTAATACTACTAATAATGTAGAATTATTCTCTCAATCATGGATTGAAATGTTAACATTAATATCCAATGCTGAATTAGACATTATTGAAGTACTTATTGAACTTGTCATGAAACCATATTTTGTTAATTCCAATTTAGATAATAAAGTAAGTTGTTTTCGCTGTGAGTATTAATGAATTGGTTGACATTGTCTGCAATTGTTGTTGTTATGGAAAAGAGGGAATGTGGTGGTGGTGGTGGTGGGGCTATCAATGAAATTCAGGATGTGTATTTCGTCCGACTTGTTGTTTTCAATGGATCAGCTGATCATAATAATAGTTTGATTGTTATTCTGTGTAAATTATTCTCTGTAAACTATTGTGATGATAGAAGAATTTGTTTACTGTTGTTGTTGTTGCTATTGTTGTTTTTTCCTGTCGAACAGGTTACATCAATCTAGATATTATGTCATGCAGGTTATATTTACAAGATGTTAATATAAATTATTGGCATATATCATTGAATTGTGTATCTATGAATTACACCGATACAATGATTGCTTGTTAAGCATGTCACTTTATTAATGAATTATATACCGATCGTGTGCAGTTTTTCAGTAGTATATTTTAATCACGAATTTTCTTTTTCTTTTCGAAGTTTGGCTTTTCGTTTATTTTTTTCTTCTTTGTATACTTGCTGAAAAATGTAGTAATATGTCTTTTTCACATCATTGGTGAAATGTTGAAAATGATGGTACTTGACCTGTCACCATGAGAAGTCACTTACTTGACTTGACTTGTAGACCGCTTCACTTATCTTGGGAGTCTCATTAGTGCCGATGGCCTGGTGACTGACGAAATCTCAGCTCGGATACAGAAGGCTCGATTGGCTTTTGCCAACCTGCGTCACTTATGGCGTAGGCGAGATATCCGTTTGCTGACTAAAGGACGAGTGTGCTGCGCAGTGGTTCGCTCCGTCTTACTTTATGGCTGTGAATCATGGCCAGTGAGAGTAGAAGATATTCGTAGGTTACTGGTTTTCGATCATAGGTGTCTTCGAAGCATTGCTCGTATATTGTGGGACACCCGAGTGAGCAACGCTGTTATTAGGAAACTGGTGCTAGGTAAGAATGGCAGATCAATTGATGAAGTATTGAAACTTCACCAGTTGAGGTGGTTGGGACATGTGTTGCGTATGCCGAACCACCGACTGCCTCGTCGAGCCTTGTTTTGTAGTGTAGGAGTAGGTTGGAAGAAAGTTAGGGGCGGCCAGACCAAAACATGGCAGAATCCATGAAGTCATTGACAAGTGGACTGAGCCATGTCAGTAACTATCGAGTACCTGGTTGGGGTCCGCGAGATGATAATAATCGATGGTTAGAGACCTTAAATGACATGGCTCAAAATCGTTCGCAATGGGCCAGTGCATTTATTCTCTGTGTTCTCTCAAATCCTAATCTTCTGGATTCTTCAACCCCTCTAGTTTCGACTATCTAAACTTTTCTCATTTAATCATACTTCTTGAATAATATCTTCTAATCCTAACCTCTCCGATTACTTCTAATTGCCTTACTACCTCTACTACTATTGGATTTGAATTGACGATTACTTCTCTGTGCTGATGTGGTATGGCAACATGAACTGATGTACTTATATCATTCTGTGTAGTTTGTTAAACAATCTTAGATTACATCGAACTATCCGGTAAAGTTATTCCGAAAAGAGACCTTGAACGACATGTCTCACAATCGTTTTACAATAGCGTAGGTGCATCCACTCATTGTGTTCTATGAAATCTTAATCTTAATCACCACCTCTATCTTTTTCTTTCCAAAGTTATCTCTCTGAATTACACTTCTTGAATAATATCTTGGA
Source organism: Schistosoma turkestanicum (assembly GCA_944470395.2). Classification (NCBI taxonomy): domain Eukaryota; kingdom Metazoa; phylum Platyhelminthes; class Trematoda; order Strigeidida; family Schistosomatidae; genus Schistosoma; species Schistosoma turkestanicum. Next base: position 28,547,994 of record OX103973.1, read on the forward strand.
ACCATAATCTTCTTCATTACTGCTAGTACTCTACTATCTCTACCACTATTGGATTTAAACTGACAATTGCATCTCTGTGCTAATGTGTTATAGCAATCTGAACTGATGTACTTACGTATGAAGTTTTAAGTTGTAACTGACTGATTGACTGAAAAGATAGCACTATGAATCAACAACCAAATTGCCTAAAATATTGTTTTATTATGTAGCCACTGATTATACTCTAAGTGATAAATGTATGCGTACACTTGTATCTTCATTTAATTCTTCTATCATGTGCTTGACGTTCATGGTGTTTTTATTCTCTTAAATTTTTTAAATAGTTTTTACTAATTTCTGCTCAATCATCGTCATTATCATCATCATCATCAACAACAGCAACTACAGCAGTATGTTATACAGAACCTTGTTTAACTAGCGACTTAATTGAATTAATTGCACAATGTTTAACCGGATTTGCAGTGGAACAAGCTCATTTATGTGTTGAGGCTTTACCACCAGTGACTAGAACTCGCATTGATCAAAGTTTAACTAATCAGTCGATTGATATGAGACAAAGAGCTTGTGATTTACTATTATCGTTATGGCATTCTATTGGTAAATGAGATAAACCTTTTATACAAAATTATATATATATATATATATATATATATATATATATATATATATATATATATAACATAAATTTGTTTTTTTTCCCATTATTGTGTATATTTTTTGTCAGGCATAAACTTTATACACAGGTGGAATATTCAGATTTCTTCTCATGTCCTGTCCACCTTGATATTCACTGATTACTGTTGACCATTAACCTGTGATTGTCTGCATGTTTATTTTGATTATCTCTGCCTTTTTATCTGATTCTCAATTCTATATTAATTAATTATTTTTCTGATTGATTAATAAATTGGATTATTTTCGATGTGTTTGTTGATTGATCATTGACTTGTTTGTCAAGCTTCCAAAACTTCTCTCTGGTATTCTTAGTCGATTAAGAAATCCGTGTATGTTTGTTTTACCTGATTTGGTTTCTACAACGGATTTATGACAAATAAAACAATAATATTCGACCAAAAGGTTCGCCTAGAGTTATTAGCATTAACAGTACTGATGAGCAGTAGTTTTCATGTTCTAAATGGCTTGTTTAGTGTCTAGTGCTCATAAAAACAATGTAAAATTAGCGTCTTACAGAGTATATTTATGTTTATAATTGAATCATTTGAACTTGGCAGTAGTCCTTTACTTTTCTCAGAGATTAAGTTATGGATACCTTGCGATTGCGAAACTGTAAATGACCTACAAAATCGATTATAGTCCCTTTGAACTAAGACGTTACATAATTAACTGTAGTAATTATGGGGCCAAATTTTGCCTTGATTCCCTGACCCACAAGGAGATGATTGCATGTATGAGCAAAGAACCCACAGTCTTTGACTGAGCCTGTTACATTCTGTGATGATTCTGCGCAGTTTTATCAGTGATAATAAAATCATAACCTATCATAATCAGGATGCGAGATAAGGGTTATATGTGTGTATAGGGACTTGTTTAAGGATGTGTTTCTGGTGAATGAATAAATCTTCACTGCATCAGTCTTTTTTGTTCTTACTTCACATCATAGAAATTGCAACGGTTCCTTAGTTGTCAAGCGAAATCAGTAAGAACACAAGCACAACAGAGTTGATCAATACAAAGCAATGACAACAGGCGGAAAATGTGTTTATAACTTAGAATAACATCATTGATTCTTACAATTATCATTATCATTGTTGCTTCTGAAAGAATTTTTCTTTTGTAACCATTTTTCCATTGTAGACGATCGATCAAAAGTGAATTATATTCACATATTTCTACCAAATGTTATCAATATGGCCACACTGCCGCTTCCTCGTAAGTTGTTCTTTTTTGTTATATTCTGAATAATTGAATTATGTAGAATGATAGGTTTGGTAAGGAGAAATATTCAATCATACCTTCTCTATAAACATATCCACATATGCATTGCTTATCTAAATCTCACAGTATAAGGTAAATATTTGTGGTGAATAAGAAATAGTTGAGTAAAAGATAGGATCTTGCTGAATAATAGTTAGTTGTCAAGTAATAGTGGAGATTTTCATCAGTTCCTCTTTAAAGTTATCTATTTTTTCTTAGTCAAAGGAATAAATAGCCATGACAGGATCTTCGGCAGCTTGTTTGTTTGTTGAAATATAAATTACCAATGCTAAAATATTAGCTCAATTTTAGTTATTGACAGATTAATTCATTCTTGATCAACCGACCTTAAGAAACCAAATCACAATCGTACACATGTACTACTGACCCTGGCTAGGATAAATTACTTCCTGCAGTATTCTATTGCGAAATTGTTACTGGTGGAATCAGTTACTCTTTAACTATGTTTATTACGAATTACATAAGTAGATTGTGAGTTGAGTTTTTCAAAAGAACAGTCAGTAAAGCTGGTCTGCGGCCTATACTTCATTAGAGGTAAGTAATAAGTCGTACACTTGCGATTATAACAGTATTATCTAATAAAGTAGACGTAGGTGTTTTTTTTTATTTTAATGAGTTTAAAACTTATAGACTTTCTTTAATCATAACAATTTATTCGTATTTTTTTAATTGTACGCTGTAATGTTGTGGTATTTTATAGGAATACGCGAGAATTGTGTTCATTGTATATTGAATGCATTGACTATTCATGCACCTACTGTGGAACATGTTTTTGTTAGTGAAATAGATCGTGTTGTTCAATGGGCTGGTACAGATTTTGCTGCAGATATTCGTGATCTCTTAGAAAATGATTTTTCTAAAAAGCGTAATCCATCATCACAACCGCCTCGTCGTTCACATGGCACGGAAGATTTCGATCATAGACAACAGCGAGTAATTAGTGATTTTAGCAAACAAATTGATTGCTTACTTCATTATGGTAAATTTATTAATCATCCATCACAGATGAATGAAATGTTGGCATTTTGCAATCTAAGGGTAAGCGATTTCGTCTTTTGTTTTTTGTTTTTGTTTTCAGTCAATAATGTTGATTATGCTGTTAAAGTATTATTTTATATTGTCAAAGATACTACTCACAAGTAGTAACATTTCTATTTGTGTAAAATCTATTCTGACAGGCTAAGCTCGTAGGATCATAGCTGTCATTCCGCTTTTCCTAGTTGTTAAAAGCTAATTGCTTTGTCAGTTTAATTAGTCAACAATAAGTCAATGGCTGGTGGTTTAATGGTATTCCCTGAGGTGTTTTTTTCCATGTATTGTTGCAAGTTTCTCCATATATTTTTGTTATTTGTTTGCTACCATTGATTATTGTTGTTCGTTACTCTCTGAACTGTGACCTCTGACCTCATACATCTTTATTATTGATGTTGTTCAATCAATAGCCTGATATTGTTTTCTATCATATGCTTGTTTGTTTACATATAAATTATTTTGTATGACTTGTAGAAATTCTACGAATCTATCAACCGTAAAGATATGATCTTGCGTTACTTATATCGATTGGATCGATTGCATGCAGCTTATTCTAATAAAACAGAACGTGGTTATACTTTGGAACTTATTAGCGAAAATTATTCGGTAAAAATTCACTTTTGAATTTCATTGATAAAATTACAATTTCTCATTATAATTTTCCAATTTCCATTTTTTTTTAAAACGTATAATAAATGTATGGTACTGTGTCAGATTAAATATGTTATGAATGATTCATATGGATTGACAAGTGTATTTTTCAGTGTTGAATTACTATGAAATGAATTGCAAACTATTGTTTTTTTTTATGAAGTTGTGGTATTTCAATTGCTAAGACATTTGGTTTTCATCCGCTAAGTCATAAGTTCACACATTTATTTATCTGTATCCGCTTGAGTACCTGTATAGTTTCACCAGTTGTATAATTGAGAGTTTACTCGAAGCTATGTACACCCATTTCTATCCCATAAGTGGGAGATTTTTGTGTGAGTAGTTTCTGATTGATTGTAATTACATTCATCAATTGTTTATGAGAAAAATCTAGATCCTTCATCGTGTGAATGATTTTGATTCAACACATTAGTAACTTGTGATAAAAAGATTGTTATTCAATACAAAAGGTTAGTACTTTATGCACATATTTGTGTTTATTCACATTGTACCACAAGGGAATGTTGAAGTTTTCTGACGAGTATGTATGTTAACAGCTATAAATATTCATAAGAAATTAGCAGCATTAAACAAAGGTGTGTGAATATGAACAGCTGGATTTGATGAAACCAAATGAACTGATACGATAGTACCGATCTGTTTGAACTGGGACAAACGAACAGTTAACCGTTGATGATTGTGGTTCATACTCAGTAGTCATAGTGGTGAATCTCTGGACTTCCTATAATAATTCAATTCAGCAATCAATAATTCGATGAATTAATAATACATCTTTGTGAGATCTCCATTAAATTGTTTCAAGTCTATTTCAATACCAACCAGCATCTTGTTTATTGATTGGCATTGGTTTAACATGCCAAAGCCTTGTCAGTTGACGGCTATTCAGAGTCGCAGAAGCTGATTTTTCTTCACTACCCAGTACTTACTTAAATACTTACACCTGTTAACCCTCATGAACCAAAGGTCGCCGTTCAGCATTCTGCAAACAAATTTGTTCTCCACTCTCCTTACGAATTGTTTCCAGTTGCTATTCATTATCTTCATGTCTGCCTCTGATTCTCTGCACAGTATATTCCTTGGTCTACCTCGTTTCCTTTGGATTTAAGGATTCTAGGTTAGAGCCTGCCTCGTAATGCAGTTTGATGATTTTTGTTCACTGTGTCCCTTAGTTAACCGCGAGGAGAAAGAGAAAGGATCAGGGAAAACAGCCCTGTCTGACACCAGTCTTTAGTAGGAATGCACCCACGAACTTCCCTCGATGTACAACTTTACAGCGCAGTCCGTCATAAGAATTCCGTACGATGTTGGCTATCTTCTCAGGTACACCATAGAGTCAAAGAAGGCTTCATAATGTTCTGTCCATGCTATCAAATACTTTCTCGGAGTTAACGGAGTTGATGTTTATTGATCAGTTCCTTTCAACTGATTGTTTCACAGTGATCCGTAGTGTCGCGTGCGATTTGGTTGGTACGCGACTGATCCTCACGAAATCCAGCTTGTTTATCTCGAAGTTGGGCGTTTACTGAATCCTTCATTCGATTTAAAAACACTCTGTCGAAGACTTTTTCTGGTATTGGCAGTAAAGCGACGTCTCTGTAGTTCTCATTCTTGCTGATATCTTCCTTTTTTGTATGTTGATGAGATATCCTTCTTTCCATTCTGTTGTTGCTTGTTCTTCTTCCCAAATCTTGCTGGATAGCATGTGAAGAACTTTTTCAGTTACTACTGCTTGCTTTCAGTGCCCCGGCTGGTGTGTTTTCTTGTCGCGCTACTTTATTTCTTTTGATTTGTTGAATGACCATGCCGATTTATTCGGTTATCGGTGAAATAACTTCAATCGGGAAGTTTTTGTGTGCTGCTTCGATGTTGATTGGGTTCAGTTGGAATCATTACATAGTACCTTATGCCTGATATTGTCATTACTGAGTTGGTTTTGCCACGCTACATAACCACTTCTTAGACTTTGTCTTTTGTCAAAAATAATTGTATACCTGTGTGCATGCATTCAAACTCATACATTCTTAGCCCTTAATAATCATTTTCCCTGTATTTTAGTTGATTTGACTTTTTTTAAAAGTTTTCATATTAGCTGTAAAATAGTTTTCAATACTTATTTTATTAATTCAACTTTTTTTGTAATAACAGGTAAAACCTAAGTAAAGGTGACAATCTGTACAATATTACGCGCATGTTTCATAATTGACTGACTCTTTTTCTTCCTTTGTCTTTCTTTAAAAAACACTAATCAACAATAGTGGGATGAAACTAGTGTGGATGTGAGTGATGTATCTCCGCATTATGTGCAATATGGAAAAAGTTCATCACGAGAATTGCGTGAACGTTTATTACTCGATAGTTTTGAGTATTTAAAACAAGGTACTGATTGGGAGCATGCAATTGATATATCAAATAAATTAATACATTTATATCGTGATATTATGCCAAATTATGAACGTTTAAGTGAAATATTGGTAAGTTTTACTCAATATATTATTGTCATTTTTTTATTGTGCAGAATAGAATTACAGTTGTAGAGTTTAATTACGATCATATTGTATTATATTTATCAGTTTACATTTATTTATGAAGGAAGTAAGTGATAATGAAGACTAATCCTGTCTGATTTCTATTTCGGATGATTAAATTGTTATGCTCGTCAGTTGATACGCTTGAAACAATTACGAGTTCATCTTAGTCGGTAAACGATAACGAAGAAAAATGATCCAGTAACACGGTAGGCTACTCTAATCCGAGCGTCCCAAGGCCCTCACTAAGTAAAGGAAGAAGTTTTGACACAATGTAGAAAGTGTATTCTACAAGCACTCAAAAATGAGGTTTTCAAGCATACAAATCGAGTTTATTTATACATCATAGAAGCGTCCTTGAGAGAGCCACAAAATAGCGTACTAAAATAATGCATCAACCAATGAAAATCAAGGATTGTCGGGGTGGGAAATGTAATCTCAAGGTAAGCTAAGCTCATGTGAAAAAGCATAAAATCCAAAATTAGGACCTTTATCAAGTGAATTCTGGGGATCTAACGTCCCAAACAGAAATATGTATTCGCATGACTTCACTGTCGGTTAGCATCAAGTAATTCGAGTAAACGATCACAGTTCTTTATCCTAAAGGCAATAATTCGGAACTACTCATGACCTTAAATATTAGTCATTAAAATCTCTTTATTATGAAATTGTCAGGTGTTCATTGTTCTTGAATTTTCACACCCTCTAGTGAATCAATACAATTTTCAGTTTTTATTTACTTGACGTTTGATTTAATTGGTTATTTTTGATTATCGCCTAAAATCTTTTCACAGTCAAATGTTTAATCAGATTATTCACATCGCAATTATACCACTTTTTTTAAAAAATCCACTCTGTTTTCTCTGACAGATTTTAAAAGTTATTTGCCTCCATAACATATTCTCTTTCTATCTCTCACTATGCAACTTTTTTCACCTACCAAAACATCTTACTGGAAGCATATTTAAAAAACTCATCAAATATAAATATTTGAGTAAACTACTGGTTCCAATAGTTTTACTGTTTAGTATTCATGATTACTGTATTACACTGGCTAATATATGATAGAGGGAAATAAATGCATTAGACAATATCATATCTTTTAAATTATGAACTAATCTATGTTAGATCACCGTTGGAGACCTGAAATACCGTCTCGTTCTTGTTTGACACTCATCAGGAATAAGCAACCCTGCGAGCAAGAATCGAACTCGAGACCTTCGATCTCTCGTGCAGATTCTTAATCTCTTGACCACTGAACCGGTACTCAGCGATGTTAATGTCTAACTTAAATAAATCAACGATATTGCGTAACTGTCATCTAATGTCTTCGGTGCCCAACTGCCTCACACCCGACACACTGAACTCCATTGGTCAATGCTACTCACTAGAATTCTGAGAATTTCTTCACGAAGCTAGTCACTAGTGACCAAAATTATCAAATTCTCAGAATAGGCTTGTGATTTCAATGAAACTCAACAATCTACACAACCATATACACATTTTATTATATCTTTAGAATAGTAAACTTATGGATTAATTTTATCTTAACTATCATCAGTATATTTGAAATATCATCTAGGAAACTTTATAGTAAGGCAATATCAAGTTCTATTTGAAAATAAAACACATCAAATCTCTCTTAAACATGGTTTTCAATGAACGTTGTCTTTTCTTTGTACTTGTTGCTACATGTACATGTATATTCATAAATACATTTGTTGGTAACCACAGAAAGGTATCAAATAATTTTCAGTTGATTTAAAGAATATTTATTGTCATGTTATGAAGATATTTACGATGAATGGATGAAGAATCAGTACACATATTAGAGTACTGATAAACGTTTACAAAGTCTTCAAGGAACTAATATTATGGAAGAAAATCTGTTTTTCGTTCATGCTGCAGTCATAAGGGATAAAATTCCAGGTAGAATAGATGAAAGGATCAAGGTGGGAGCATAAAACGTAGTCTCCTTGCACCTCAACTGTTTTCAGCATATAGTACCAAAATCTCCTGAAATTAATCATTAAGGGATTCAATACTCTTGAGGTCCTGTCCAAATACATTGATCATTATACTTGTAATTGTGACAATAAGTAAATAGAAAGGATTTTTTTAAAATGGCATTTACAAAGTATTCTTTACATTATTCCTTGGGAGTCATGTTTGAAAGAAAGTGACATTTTCACAAGTTAGATGAATAATGGACACAATATAAACGTCAAAGTTGTTTTAAATAATTGACAGATATTAACTATCTATTTGAAGAAAACAAATCAAACAGTAAATAGTCGAGCAAATATTTGCTGCCAAATATGCTTATATATTCCAAAAATTAATAGATAAATTGAACTTAATTAATTTATTACAATAAAAAGCACTGACCAGTGTTAATCACTAGTGAATCATCATGTGATTGAAATGTTTACAGTAAGTAATCTTTGTTCATTGATGTCGACTACCACTCAACAGTTTTTAAAATCTGTTTAATGAACAGAAGAAAAAAAGAACGACAGTGTTTAGTTCGCACAAACACAGAGAATAAAAAATCAAATGAATTTCTCGGAATGCCGGTGCATTCAGCTGACGAGTCTTGAATAGAACAAGACGCGCGTTCAGAATTCCATTACTTGCCACATTCCATCTATCATATATAATAATTGATCAAAACGATTCTTTTTTTCCATGCAATCACTAATTTTTTCATTGCACTATCATGTTTATTGTGTGTATTTGAATATACGTCTATTAGTAGTATATTGGCTATCGTTTTAATTTTTTTTTATCTCAGTAGACAAACTGAGCACATATTTTATTGACATTTAAACCTATTACTATTTTATTAATATTTATGGTCACATAACCAGAACTTTTCCTGAAGAGATTATTAAAATAAAATTATAGTAAAGTTTCAAACTCTTATTTTGTTTTATTCTTCTATATCTCCGACTTTGGTCTGTTGGAATAATAAGACAATAATTCATGATAACACTGAGATCTATGGATTAATTGAAGGCTTAGGAATAGAGAAATAAAAATCATAACAGTTTAAGTAGTATCTATTGACTCTACAATAAAATTATAAATAATCATTCTTCATTAAATAGTCTGTAAAGGTTGTACACTCTCATGAAATGATAAACATTTCTTTATTATGTTTAATTTGGCTTTCTTTTTTCCCTTAGAAAGAACAAGCTGATTTGTATAGAAATATTGTTACAAATGAACATTCACGTTTACCATTTCGTTATTATCTAATTGAATTTTATGAACCAACAACATCCACAGTAATGATGATACCAAATCGTAAATTAATTTATCGTACAACATCTGATTTAGGTGATGTATTAAATATGTTAACTGAACAATTTCCTGATGCAAAAATATTAAATCAACCATTAACAAATACAAATCAATCAACATTGAATACATTTTGTATATTTGCTAGTGGGAATTTAGAACCGGAACCAGAAATACCGGAACATTTAAATTCACGTATTGTTGATAATAAAATTAAAAAGTAATTCTATTCTATTTTATTTTTTTAAGCTGATAAACATTAATTTCATTTAGTTTGCACACAATAATGTCAGTTTTCAATGATTGGAAGTAGTTGATAACAAACTATTAATCTAATTGTTGCGTGCGCTAACTGCTGTTCATCAGTGAGGTGTAGGTGTAGTCATGTGGATCGCCTTGATGTTGCCACTAAGTCACTAGTATTTTTAGCTATGTAATTCTCGTTGGGTTATTTACTTGAAATTGCTTACAATATCTGATATATATATATATATTGGTCCACCAGGGTATCAGGTACCTGTGTGGTTGCACCACAGGATTGAGCCGAACTGTTCATGTAGTAATGGTAAAACGTGCCCAGTCTCTATGGTTCTCCTGAAAACCAATGTAAAATTTCCCTAGACAATACAGGGTAAATTTATATAATTGAATAATAATAATAATAATAATAATAATAATAATATATTTATACCGTAGAGAGTGAGATCTGCGCCTAAACAACATAATTTTCATTTTAAAACATTCCATCCCTCAAAGTATTCTAATTCGAACTGTATACGACCTCTTTGTGGTAATATGATTGCTTACAGGTGGTTTGTCTTAGATAGAAGAGTGGTAAGTCGTCATTAGTTTGTTTCAAACAGTTTCTGGTGTTTTTTATTGTTAAGTTTTTTTGAGTCCAAATTATTATTCCGTTTTTCTTATTGTGTGATTTGATTTTCTTTTATGTTTAGTTACTATTCTAAAAATCGTGTGAAATACTTTTTGAGGCATAGACCATTGCAACCAACTGAGGTTAGTTTTAAACATCCAGTTTTTTTTTTGAAACCTTATGTTAGTTTTTTACTCATTCCAGTTATTGTCAATTGGATGCTTTTAATTTACAGTGAATTACTTTGAAGGGGTTTTTTAGATGGTGGAGAAAATTTGTAGCTTAGATGAATGATTTTTGTTTGATGTCATTCTCTGCATTAGGCGGTCTAATCGTTTCCATTGTTCTTCCGAACGACGTCAGTGTCAAGTTGGTTTACCGCTGGAAGTCAGGCAGTAATTAATATTCATTTCAGCTCAGAACTCAGCTTTACACACATTTAACTTTACCAAGGATCAAATCCAGGATGTTCAGGTCCCACTGCAAATTTCTATGTTGTAGTCAAAAAACCCAATTCCAATCTTAATTCATTTCCCATAGAATATGCCTGAAAACCCACTACTATTAGTGATAGTTATTTGGGGCTGACTGGTTTTCACTCATGCATCAAATAAGATCTATCCACAATGGATGATACCTACAAATTTACAGAAAATGTGCATAGCACTCGTGTGTACGTACGAAGTTCTATGTTGCTGTTGAATGACTGACTGATAGCACTTATGTAATCATTTTGTTTATTCTTATCACGTTAATGTTACATAGGTGTCATTGATTGAATGGTAGACAGTTGTATGATTACATAGGCCATTGAACTCAGTATTCACTAAGAAATCTAAAAGAAAGTCTTTTTTCTGATCCTTAACGTAGTCATGAATATGCTCTATCACGAAACCTTAAAAACTAGTATGATGAAGCTGTTCAACACTGTTTATTTTTCAATGATTTTCTTCTTAAATATATCAGTAAAAGATGTTTTATACAATGATTAATAATGACATACAATAAATCATTTTCTTCATTAGATTTAATAATTATGATAAATTGTACAGAATAATGAAGTGTAGTATCTAATTCGGTTGAAATGAGATTTGTTTTTAGTACACACTTGAAAGTGAGTTTCATTTAGAACAACTAACTTGTTGTGAAGAATCACTGATCGACAAAACATTCTGGACAATCATTCCACTGTAATGCATTTCGTTTATAGTTAGCAATAGAATTTAAGATGTGTGTAATTTATTCTATTCACCACTTTATGAAGTATATCTGCTTTGCATTGGTTTTCGTATTCAAACTTCTACTAATTCCTTCATAACTATTGAACAAATTACTGTTGCATTAGTTCAGTGAATAAATACTGAAAGGGATGAGCGTTTGAAGCGAAAGGTTCTGAGTGTTCATTTTTTACCATAACTACTGAATATTATACATCTGTTCTTTTTCTTTTTCCAAACTCTAATCTTCTGAATTCCTCCTGGCCTTAGATTCTCTTTTTAAATCTGTTTCACTGGATTATACTTCTCGGATCATATTCTTTAATCGCTAATGTTTTCGAATACTACTAATACTGCTACTACCTCTACCACTGTGGGATTTGACTTGACAATTTCATCTCTCTGTGCTAATGTGATATTGCAACTGGAACTGATATACGTACGTACCAAGTTCTGCGTTGTTGCCAGCTGACTGAGATTATCTGATTAAATGGTTATAAACTTTGGGGGGGGGGCATTGCTCAGAATCTTTCGGGTATGGCACAGTTTAACTCGTTTATTTTTATTGTTTCAATTTCTATGTTTCTTTATTCCAGAAAAAAGATGGTCGTCTTGTCACTAATACAGAAGAAACTCGTTATTGTATTGCAGAACCAATGCCAAATATCATTCCTATTATGCCAGTGGATAGAGTGGAAATTGTAAGTTAATTACATGTCTTTCCAGTGATATCAATTGTAGAATTATTGTTAACTGGCTAACACAAAATAGTTGTCTAATTCTTACTATTTGAGAATTCCTTTATAATGTGAATGTATGATCATGTTTGGGGTCTCAGCAATCATAATTCTCTTTTGAAATACTATGGTTTTACTCAGTAAACTAAACTCTTGAAGGAGCTCATAACTAGAGAAGATATTGTCACAAATCTCTGCAGTTCTTGGGTAAGTCATTAGTGATTCACATCAACAATAACAAACTAATAATATCGTTCGATGTAGCATCCTTATCTACTTCAATCGAACCGAAATTGTCAAAGGAAACACTGTCCTCCTGCTCCTCAGCATTGAAAAATCTCCATAATCAAAGTCTATTAGAACTCATTGATTTATGCTTGGTAACTTAATGAAATCTACAAACAGATGAAAGGAACGCCAACGGGATCATCAGTATCATGACTTATTGCAGAAACGGTGATGCCGTGATTGGAATCCTCGAATTTACCTTTGATTCAGCCAAAAATGTGGATTCATTGTGTGAACGACCAATTCGTCATCATCAAAAAGAAAGAGCTGGAAAACAACTACAGTTTAATCAGCAGCATCTTTAATGAGGTAAAATTCACGATCGAAAAGGAGTCAGACAGCAAACTATCACTCTTGAATGCATCAGTCATCGGAATCAGCACGAAAAAACGTCAGACTCAAACTAACTTACACGGATCAAATTCTCAACTAAAGTAGCAACAACCCAAGAATTCACCAAACCAACTGAATATAAACCTGATTCAAAAGGGTGAGAACATATTAAATCACGCTTATAGCTTGGAAAAGTAAGAACAAATACCTAATCACCATCTTTCAAAAGAACGTCTATCCACCCAGCTTCATCGAAGAATTTCAGTTCAACTTGTCAGCGAAACGAAGTCAAATACGGTAACCAACAAACGGATCATCCTACCATATATTAAAGACAGACATATCAGAAATTACTATGGAACTATTGAAGACGTTTGGAATGGTTGTAACACATGAATCAACAAAATCATTTCAATCAATCCCATACAAAGCAAGAGATGCAGTGACAAAAAATAAGCTCTTCCGATTATGAGATACACTACATGGGACAAAGTGGACACTTGCTTCACCTTTTCCCCGCACAAACATCAATTAGTAGTTAAACCCCATGAAGTGTCTTTGCTCACATTAATTACATGTGGACATTTGTGGACATCTATTCGACTGAAAAGCTGTAGAAATCATGTATAAAAAAATCATTAATAAATGATTGAATCAAGAATTCGATCAAAGAGAGAGAGATATATATAATTCAAATAAACATGCAGACAATCACAGTTTAATAGTGAACAATAATCAATGAAGATCAAAGTTGTCAGGATAAGTCGTTAGTCATATGTCAATAAATTCGAATATTCCACTTGTATATGAAGTTTGTGCTGATGACTTTGTTAATGAGAACATTGACGACTTCATGTTTTTTAAGCATCTAGTTCAAAGAATAAAACCTCACCAAAAATAAATAATATCACTTTTAATTAGTTAGTTCTTCTGCTTTTTGTTCACTGAAATTGTTTTCATATTTATATTTTGTTTTTAAACCGCTCATAGTCCATTTCATTTAAATTTAGATCATCAATCTCTGAACTTTACTTGTGATTGTTTTCATGACTATAAATTTTAATTCAGTGAATAGTTTACTTAGAATAAGAGAAAACATCATTTAACTTTAATATCTGTTAATATTCAACTAATTCTTCATCTATCCGATTATGTATAGCATAAATATGGAAGAATCGCTTCTTTAAATCCCAATTCCACCAGTATAAAATAAACTATGAATTTAATAATCAAATATTGATTGGCAGTTAATTATCGTATTTGAAGTTCGATTCCATAAACACTAGAGCACATATGCAATTCTTTTGATTTCTGATCAATGATCAGTGTCATGTACCTTAAGTCCTCCTTAATTCTGATAGAATTCTAACGAGCAAGTCACAATCTGATTATCAGTCTAAGTGACTCAACATCGTGTGCATTGTGTTAAGATTTAAGGTGATCATTTGAATGAAGTCGCTAAAAAACTCTTAGCAATGTACTAAATCCTTCAGGGAGTATTAGTTCACTCAAAGTTACAAGTATACTTTGTTCATGCATACTAAACAGCGCGAAACCAAGATCTAGGGTCTCCTCCAACCATCACATTACAGGATCACATTTTCCATGTTGTTTTTAAAAATTCGTATAAAATTTATTTCAGATTTGGTATTCTCTTACTCTTCTTTTCATAGTTTTTTTGAATATTTGACTTTTAGCGTATGTTAAGTCAAACAGAATGGGCTAATAAACAAATTCAAGGCATTATACAAGCATTACATGCCGATTTAATCACAGCCAAATCACAAGAGACTAATTTGGCTCAATATATCGGCAAACTTGTTTCGTCTATTCAGTCACCTGTTAGTGGCGGTGTCCCGAAATTAGTTGTAAGTTCTGTTTGACTATTTGTCTTGTTTGCAAAAGTGTATTTACTTATTCGGAATCTTATCATTTTGACTATGTATACGTGTAACGTTTAGACTGTATATGTCTGAAGTTTCCATGATTTGTATCGTTCTGTTTACTAGACGTAATTATTGCCTTAACAGACCAAAAATTTTATAATTTTTATTGACAACATTGTCTAATTCGCTTATTTTGACTATTGTAATAACAAAATTATGAATTTCCGACTATAGAGTTTGATGATGCAGTTATTGAAAATATTTATGCGTCTCAATATTCTCTGTTCTGGTTACATCTACTATTATTGATCTACTGCTAGATGAAATTAGTTGATACCAATTAATGTTCAAACAAACAAAAAGTCATTAGTCAACCAGTGATAAACAAAATAACAATCGGTGTTGATCCGGTTCAAATAGCTACCACACTAATTTACATCAATACATTAAATGAGAATAAATAGTTTTTTACACATTCGAAATCATCAATCAATCATTGTTAGACCACCATTAGAAATCTGGAAGCACTGGACATTAACACCGTTGGATGCCGGCCCAGTGGTCCGATGGTTAGGCGTTCGCACACAATACCGAAGGTCCCGGGTTCGAATCCTGAGAGGTGCAGGAGTCGTGGATGCGCACTGCTGATGAGTCCCATACCAGGACGAAACGACCGTCCAATGCTTCCAGGTCTCTAATGGTGGTCTAACAATAATTGACTGATGATTTCAAATGTGTAAAAAACACAAACCTCCAAAACTCTGCCCGGAAATCAGTAGTTTGAAGAATAAATAAATCGATATAATACTAAAAGCAATCACAGGAGTGGTGTATCAGTATTATTATTATGGGTTTGAAACTTTGTCGGTTCTTGTTGATATATGTGTATCCTGATTGAGTTAGCGCGATGCACCCAATTTATTACCAGTTTTCTGTCATTGTCAACACTAGTAGGTTACAAGTTTATTCAGTTAATGAGTTGCAAATAGGTCGAAACAGGTGTCTTATATTTTATTGTCAACCAGAATTTATCTATTCTATAAGCAATAAACTCGACCATCGTCAGTCATCCATTCGATTTAGATTACTCGTTTGTATAGCCGACCCTAACATTTAGAGTATCATTTGAAGCCAAGTACACAGCCAAATTTCCTTTAAATGAATAAGCTCATGAAATGTATCTACAATCATCGATAATAATAATTTGTAAGGCTGTTTGCCCAGCCGTCCAGTGTTTCTTTAACTTCAGTTTCATCTTCGCCACTACCAGATGGTGATCTGAAGTGATATCAGCTCTTCTATAAGTTGAATTTATTGCTTCTTTAATCTCATTCATGTTGTTCTCCACGATCGATGGTTGTTGTTGTTTGTAGGTGCATGGTCCTGAATAACACTCATTATAATCCTCCCCTTTGGTTTTACAAGACATCATCGAAATATTATTCCACAAATCACACGTAGTATTCAGATACATTTCTTTATTCTTCAGTAGTTTTGCTTGTTGGTTGACTACTCAGTAGACTAGACTGTTACATTGTTTTATATTTATTTGGCTTCCGCTTCATATTATAATCAATGTTTCAGTAACTGTCCTCTCCTTATGAACTGCATTTTGCTTCTATCTATCTGAACATAGATGAA
Source organism: Schistosoma turkestanicum (assembly GCA_944470395.2). NCBI lineage: Eukaryota > Metazoa > Platyhelminthes > Trematoda > Strigeidida > Schistosomatidae > Schistosoma > Schistosoma turkestanicum. Next base: position 28,564,455 of record OX103973.1, read on the forward strand.
TTTAGACCAGGATCATCATCTGTATAATTTTTTTTAACCAATGAATCCATTTCTGATAATTTTCTCCTCTATATTACAGACAGAGATCAGCAAAATTTATATCACACATAAGAAGATAAAATAGATTACTTCATTTTTACTACTATCACTTCGTCACCGTCAAGATATACATTTTCATACTTATTTGTTGTAATTACGTTTTGTAGAAAGACATTGAACTATCCGATGATCCACGTCAAGAAAAATGTTTCTCTCAATTAGCTGATAGTGTTTTACAACTATTGGAATTACAATTAACATTTTTAAAATATTGGTATGTAAATGATCCTCCACCTCCTCCAGCATCACATCGTTTAGCTGCTACATCTAATGTTGATATAGTTGGTAATACAAGTAGTTCTACTGTTGGAAGTGCTACAGGTTCTGGTAACTATCTCTTATATGAAATGATCGGTTACTATGAAGTACTTGTACGTGATATGAGTCGAAAATTTGGCTTTTCTGTTGATCATTTAAATGCAGATCATCTTCGTTATGGTCCAATATCTACAGATCGTCAAACCAATATTACTAGTAATGTTAATACTAATCTATTATCACCACTTCGTCGTAATTCACGTTCATCACAAAAGTAGGTTTTATTTTCTTTAAAAAAAAATTTAAACTTCTTACTGTTGAAAATTAATCTATTAAAGTAATTTAGTTGTGTTTTTTTCTAATTTTTCTTTCTCCAAAGACTGTGATATTCTCCCAACGTTGGTTAGTCAGTTGTAATCAATTTTGATTTGGAATAAATATAAATTAGCCTAATTTGCTACACTAAATCAGTATGATGATATGAAATTAACAAAATGAATAGCGAAATAATGGTTGTAATAAATGATAATAAAAAGGATTTAATATTGGGATTAGGATTCGAATAGACTGAATGAAAACCTAGAGGAAGACAAGACGTAAATGTACCTGAGCTACTACGACTGATTCTAAGCCTTATCACTCAATATTTTTAAGTACTAAGCAGGGTTATGGTGCGGACCTCAACCAAATAGTTTGTGCTTAACAACCTGACTCATCATACCAATATTCAATAATTTCATGCGTTGATGATACTTTTTGATTTGGTCACCCCTAATTGAATTTCAACTTGCTGCTACGCCGCCCCTCGTGGTAGGCGATTGGCGGGTATATTTAACACATCTTGATCATCTCAGTTGATTGAAATTTAGAAATTCACCAGCCGATTCTTAATTTTGTCAACTACCCTATTCTTGACCTCATTATTATTTATTGATTGTTCTACGATACGCTAACAATGCTTCGAAGAAACCGATGATCAAACATCTACAGCCTACATACATCAGTTAACTCTAGCCATAAAAAAAATACAGAGTAAAATTACTGTTCAATATACTTGCCAATCGGTCAAGAAGTTGACATAAGCCCACCAGTGCTGACAGAACCGCCGACATAACTAAAGTGGTCCACATACTCAATTACTTTACTGACCATGATCAATCTAGGTGATGATATAAACTAGTCGCGAAACCATGTCTTGCATTTAGATGGATTCAGATTTGTTGATTTGTTTCTTATCGAAGTGATTTTTTAGTTTGTTACTCGTCTAAAGTTTGCGAAACGGCCACTCGGAATCTCTATCACACCCTGGTGTTTCCTACTATTTCCAAATGACAATTGCTTGCTCTTCAGCACACACATACAAGTCAGTCTGCGAAAAAATCTATTGTTATATTTCTGTCTTAATTTTGACAAGCACAAGTTTACATACTCAATCTCGGACTGCATATTGTATCCAAATACCGTAATGAAAGAAAACGGTAAGACCAAATGGATTAACAAAAAATGCAGACTATCGGTTGTCTGCTTCTATATATCATCTAGTCTTCAAAACACCTTGATCGCGTAGTTTATAGTACGGCAACCTGAACTGATGTACTTACTTACGAAGTTCTGTGTTGTAGCTTACTGACCATATATTCGGATCCGACACCCTTCACTTCATCAGTAACTTCAGGGTAACACTCCACTGTATATCCACTGCATACTACTTACAAACTACGTTGTGAGTAGTATACACCATAACACTACTACTTATCTGTCCGAATTTGAATAAACAGAGTGTATGGTTTGAACTTAAGATTTACTTTTGTGGTGGATAATACTCACCAAGGTGTCATATGAGTTGTATGCAGCGGAACGTCGCCTAGAAGTTACTACCAGAGAAGAGTGCCTGGAGATCGAAACGTACCGCGCGATCAGAGTGTATTGAAAACCAGAATAGAAATAGAAGAAGACAGTTAGATGCCTGGATGTTTAAATTTCCTGTTATTCAAGTGATCAATAACTTTTTTCTACTACATAGTTGATAGATGACAATAAACTTTTAGTGTATTAGGAAAATCCTAAATTTTGATAAAAATGAGTTCAATCAGTATTTGAATGTCATATTATATAGTAGTAGTATAATTTTATCGTGATGCATTTCTATAATTATATTATTCATATGATTTAGCATTGTAAATACTGGTGTAGCAACAATTGCTCAGTCAACTGTACCAAGAATATTCTCTAAACCTGATCATTCTGGATCATCTGATCATGGATCATCGATTCGTTCATTGCAAAGATCTTTTCAAACGGTAATTTTCATTATTTTATTGATAATAATAATAATAATAATAAGTTTATCATTATAATTTTAATCGTAACCTCTTAGCATATAATCATATCACTCGTTGAAAGTTAATCTTAACTAGACTGTTGTGTTTTTTTTGAACGAAAAATAATTTGTACAATAGACGACTAATCAGTGTTTAGACTGAATAAACATGTTCACATAGTATATAAATTCACATTCAAATGATGAACGTATTTAGTTGAATTTTTCAATTTGTATCGGTCTGTGGATCGGTTAATGTTTATAAAATATAAATTTTGATTGAAGTCATCAGTCGCGATGGTTGAATACTAATAATAATAATGATACAATGGTCAACATAACACTTTCAAGTTTCCTGTTTATGTTTCTGTGTGAGATTAGGTTAAAAGTACACAGTGCTAAAAAGCTTTAAACAAAAACAAAACGCCTGTTCAATACTCTGTGATTTTCAATAGTTGTACAGTTGTTATTTAATTTATTAGAGTAGTTTACACTGATGTACAGCAAGAAATCATCGAGGATTTACTCTTGTAGACAGAATCCCTTAAAATCATTGAAATTTATTATTGCCATTTCAATCGGTTGAAACTTCAAAGCATTGAACGTTGTTGTATCACTGATACTGATATCTTACGCAGCTACCTGGAGGATAAAGATAAAAGCTTCTGGGTTTTATTCACATGTTAACACAAAAGTGTTATGCCTAACTTACACAGAGTTAATCATTAATAAATAAATAAAAGATCAGGAACAGGAAACCCTTTGCTGACCTTCATTATGATTTGCTAGTATCAGAATTGTTCTACCATCAGAATGATCACACTTCGCGACATCCCTTCGATACTGATTTGTATAAAACGGATGAATAATCAATACAACCCCTCATCCCACTTATACTACTCTATTTCTCACTAAAATCGAAACTTATTTATTTAGACACATAAACATTGGCATAAAGAGGCACTTAAATATATTTATACACCACAAAAATGATCAAATTTTTGAATGGGCTGCGATACTGCCTAGTCGATCAAACCGAAGTAGGTGGTTTTCTCAGGGACCGACACCATAGCCTTTCGCTCAAAAGTCCAATCCACATGACAATGAAGCAACGTATGAAATTGCAGCCCTATAGTAGCTAATGATCAACATTGGGTTAATACTCTGCTTGTTCCATCAGGATCCTGGAACCTATGTGCACCATTGGTTTGGAATGAGGATTTTCCGACTCCGCTAAATGTGTAGTACGTACTTTCCAACCCGGCTTAAGCACTGGATACTCGCTTTACGTCCTCTTAGTTTCGTATACATCGTTATAGTGACTTGAAGATAGTGAATAGCACTTCGTTAATAGTGGTTATACATGAATGGCTATATCAGAGAGTTTCGAGGGGGAGGGCGGACTCTCCACTGTCGATCGTACCATGGCATGAAAAGACTAACAACTGGTAATATACATAAATTAAAAAAATTAAGACTTTATTTTGAACACTCGTAATTGTAATATGACTTTATAAACAAAAATGTTGATTAAAACTGTCTTAACACTTGTTGAAATCATCATTTCAGTCTTTTCATGATGATTAACTTTTTCTTCCTGCTGGAAAAAATTTTCACTCTCTTTTTTGGCATTCTACTCATTCTCAACAATTAAGGTTGGTATTATTACCCAGACTGCCCGTTTATCTGTATTGAAAGAAAATAGAAACTTCACAACCGTTTTTATTCTAATCCTTTAAGATGGATGTAATCATTTGTTTTGTTGGAGCCTCCTTTTGTGTTGTGTATGATTGATTTTTCAGGCTTCTTCATTCTTTTATTCATAGTTCATTTTTCTTTGTGGGTTAATATCATCTGATTTTTTGTGATCATTGCTGAAGTTACACATACGATACTAGGAAATAATGGCAAATTGGTTTGATGAGATCGTTGACATATTTATTACCTATGCCTCGATGGACGACGTTGTTTGGTGTAGCAGTAAAATGGAAGAAAGTTAAAGGATGGTGGAACCAAAATCTGACATCAATCCATGAAGTCGTAGAACTATTGGTATGAATCATGTTGTTAAACACCGACTGCCTTAATGAGGTCTGCTTCATAACCTCGATTTATGGTTGAAGCCATTGAGTGATATTTCGTTCTCTTAGCTGGATGTTTTAATTGTGGAGCTTTCATTGCTCTCTTGCTGAACAACATCATCAGCACAAACTTCAGATAAAAATGAAGTATTCGAATTTCCCCACGTATGACCCGTAGCTTGTTCTGTTAACCTCGATCTTGATTGGTTGTTATTGACCTTAAACCTATCGTTGTTTGCAGTTATTTTGATTGTATCCCCATCTGATTTAATGTTAATATCTGTAGAAATTCAAATACTTCACTTCTATCTGAAGTTTATGATAATAATGTTGTTCAGAAGAACAATGAAAGCTCCAAAACATCCAGCTCCCAGAACTAAACTCCACCACAATCATGTACCTGAGATACAAATTTTCTCCACCATCTCAAAATTGAGTGATATGGCTTAGAATCGGTCAAAATGACTCGGATGCATTCATTGTTTGTCTTTCCTTAAACCTTTAGTCTTAAAATCTCATCATCTATTCTTTCTTCTCTTTATATGTTGTGTTTTCTATTGCTACTACTACTACAAAACAGAGAGGAAACTTGAATACTTACGTATACACCATGAGCACATAACTGCAGAACATATAAATAGTATATAATACTCTGGCAATTGAAGCGGAAGTTACTGGATTTGAATCTCGGTGTGAATATCAACATTGTAACATAGTTACACATTCATTTCGATATAGGATGAAACATACTTCTTGAATTTCACTGCTAGATACATACAAAATATATAAAAGTATACAGGGTTCACATAGAATAGATAGAATGCGGCTGTATCGAGGCAATCCATATAGGATGCCCATATACCAACCATGACTGATCAAATTTCAGTCAGAATATCATCAACGAACTAATCTCAACCGTTTATAATGAAGTTAAATTCTATGGAAGTTGTTCTGAATTCCTTCATTATACCTAAGATATTGCTTGCTTACATCCTGTTACCTCTCGTGGTGCATAGGCCGCCGACTAGTATTCCCCAACTTACTCTGTCCCTGGGCCCTTCCCTTCCAGTTCTATCCAATTGCTGTTTATTCTATTCATGTCTGCTTCCAATTCTCAACGTAATGTGTTCACTGGTCTTCCTCTTTTCTTTCGGCCTTGAGGACTTGTCTTGTGACGCAGTTTGGTGCTTTCCTCAATTTTTGATCTAACATGTATTTACCATTTCATATTTCAATAACTCAGCATTTATTGTTTGTTACATTTACTCAGTTGGATGATTCTTTTGATCTCAATAATGACTAGACGATGATAGTAAACTTCATTAATTCTATGGAATATAAACAGGATACTGTTCATATTCTTTATATGTTTATGTTAATGTATAATTTTTTTTTTAATATTTGACAGACATTATGTGAAGTTGTTTATCTTGATCTCTCTCTCTTTTTTTTTTCTCTAAATTTATAAATTAAGTTGAAATTTTTGTTTCAAGTCTACATCACTCACTCACTTTCAAGTATTCCATGTGTTTGATAATTTGTTTACTTGGTTTATTTACCATGCTATCACGTCATGATTATGTAGCATGCGATTAACAATTAAGGGTGATTTTTTGAATTCAAGTATACATATGTATATATGTTTATTCAGTTGTACAATGTTTTATTCTAACACGTCTTGAACCTTTGATCATAGTAATTACGTATTAGTTATAAGTAGGTACTTTTATTTCAAGTGTAAATGTGAATGAGTTTATAGTTCACTGAAAAAAAAAAATAATCGTCATCACATCATCCGATACTCTATGTCTAAGTATATAATGTGATTCTTAGTAAGAGAAAAAAGAAGGATGCTAGAACATGTTATTATCATGAATTATTCTTACTTGGAACTTAATTTACAAATAATACATTATTAAAATGAGAATGAGAGATATGTAGAGACTTCAATTGATAGAATGTATACAACACTAATTTGACATTAACTAGATAATCATTGAGAGAAAATACAACAGTTTGGTACTAATAATATATGATTATTACAAAATCAGGACTATCAAGCTTCTTTACATTTACACTGATAAGTTGTTAACTTAGGTCTATACACTAATAAGGAGCTTCATACTGGGGAAAAATACATTTTGAGTGCTTTTTTTTTCAAATATTGTTTTGAGTTAAATTCAACCTATGATATAATTTAACTTCAATTATATTATAAATTGGTTTTGTAACAGTCGTTCACAACTGGTTATTTCTAACCGTAATTGTTATGTGGTGTTAGTTTTAGGTAACATAGTTGTTATTTGGTAAACTAAAGTTACTTGCGCCAAAACAAGTTTAAAGTATATTTTTAACGCAAGTTTTCAAGCAATTAGCTCCGTTCACTGTGCTGAATTGATGTTTCAGGAGACTTGTAAGAACAAACTGAGTTTAGGTCAAGTGGTTGATGGCGTGTCGGCCACACGCTGAACAGATTAGACACACTGTTTGGATTCTGTGGTTCATTTGGCCATCCCACAGTATACGGCGTTGAATGAAAACAAGTAATCAGAGCTGCATATCATCTGTGATGTCTCAGAAATGGAGTGTAGAGTAGCTATGTACGCTCGTTTACATGAGAGTGATCAAATAAATATAAGACTGTTACTAGCAAGGGCCCAGGTGGCCTCTGTAAGAACTGTTACTATAACACATCTATAATTGTATACAGCCACATTTGCGGTCCGGATGTATAAAGTAATGATCAAGGAATTTGAATGTCCAACAAAGAGTACCTTATTTTGAACAGACTCTGTGAACAGTGTGGAATATTTGGATTTTAAGAAATGCAGCAAAAGACTGAACACGATAGTTTTGGAAGAAATAGAGTAGGAGGGTGCCTCAAACCTAGCAATTTGTCTACGAAAAAATTGCGGCCGGATATTCTACTGTGTAATCATCCGGTTTCATCCTTGACAGTTGCGCATCATCATGACATCGGAGGTCACCTTGGCTCCACACAGGTGTTAGCCAGCATCCGAACTGAGTATTGGATTCTCAAGGGAAGATCGAATAGTATGAAATGTGTGAAGTGCAGATGGAGGAATGCTCGTACGGGGCAACAAATGATGACACTCATCTTTGCCTGGAGAATGGGAGTGGGCAATTATCCATTTGAGTTTGTTGGAGTTGACCTGTTTGAAGCATTTGTAGTTAAGAGAGGGGGACACAACTGTAAGGGATATGGCTGTATTTACTCGTTTGAAGATGGAAAGTTATGCACATTGAGATGGCTCACTCCTTATCGATTGATGCTTTCATATTAGCTGTTCTTAAATTCATAAATCGAAGAGGTACCCGAGAGATGATGTTTCACAATGGATAGCAGCTCTCCACGGTCACTAGCTTAATGAGGATTGAACCCCTACTCTACATCACAACACGGAAATTCTTTATGTATTCTCACTTCTGAGTCCCTTAACTACCTTCTCAACTCCAGCTGACTACCTACTAAATTTGTCCCTTCATTGCTAAACATCATCTCTCGGCTTCCTCTTCAATTTATGAGTTTAAGAACAGCAAATATGAATGTGTATATTTTTTCTGATGTCCCACTCGATATCATATTCAAATTCAAACAACATCTCATACCTATTACACTTTCGAGGGTTGTTTTTTATGTGTTAAGGAAATATGGTAGAGTGTGTTGTCATTAACAATGAATATTCTTCCCTGATGATTATTTCCATTGTTAATATCAAATATTTGACATCACTCTCTGTCTTCGTACCCACAGTTTGTCAGTTTTTTTTTCAAAGTTTTATTCTATTTCTCTTGTTTATTAGGTTGGGAGTGGACGTACTCCTCTAGAATCGATTACGTATTCATCACCAATAAATAGTAAGTTTATTTTGGTTAACAGTTTTTTGTTTCGTTGTTTTGACTGTTAATATGTCTGTCTCGCAATATTAATAATAATAATAGTAATAATAATAATAATAATAATAATAATAATACCGTAATAGCTGAATAATAACTGCCTACGCGACTAGACCCACTGATTTATTATACAGACTGTCTGACAGTCAAAAGGACTGATCAGCTGGCTACATATTTAATACACTTTTGTAATATGAATCACTAGTGAAATATATCAAAATCACTGTTATTTATGCAAACAAGGGTGTAATTTATTATTATATGAAATAAAATATACTTCGTCTAGTGATTGACAATTACTTAACTACTAGTCAAGAATAAAAATGTAAATCATGAAACAACCTTATTCAATTCTTATTGTAAACAGTAAGATTGTTTTTTGATTCCCGTTTCTTACATATTCGAAATTATTAAGCTTGAACGCTGAACTCTTGTAATTCAGACTTCCTAATTGTCTATCGTTGGATTTATATCTCTTGATCATTACCGAACGTCGAATGACATCAATAGTTCATAATGTGGCTGAAAATTTACTTGATCTAATTCTGATGCCGTAATCATATGTTATTTATATGCGGTTGTCTGTGCCTTCAGAGTTCTTCGAGCTTGTAGAAACCTTGCTGAACCAACTTGCTTAGACGATAAAGTAAATACAACTTCTAAAGCTAATTCATTTTACCAAAAGATATTGATTTTTAGAACTTTGGACTTTATCGCTTTTATATTACATACTTACTCACTTAATCAGTGACTCTGAAGTAAAAATCAACAAGAGGAAATGAAATCACATTTAATAGTCAGTAGACTGTTACTGTTTATTCACTCACTTACGCCTGTTGCCCCCAAGGGAGGGTGGGCCTCTGACCAGAATTCTCCAGCCTACTTTGTCCAGGGTCTTCCTTTCCAGTTCGAGACTCCTCTTAAGTTGTCTTCAAATATTTTCGAACGTTTTAACACCGTTACTCATATTTCATTTACGTTTATTTGGAAAGTTTCAGAAAGGTAAACATTTTATTATTTTTTTATTGGCTAGAAGAGTTCTTCATCAATAGGTTTATGTTAGAGTTGAGATTGAAATATTGAACATCCTTATTGTTGGTGTTTTCACAACTGAATTTTAAATTTAAAGTAAGAAGTCTTCAGTAACTTAAAAAAATGCCGCTTTCTCAAAATATTGATTAATGCAGTAGGATTTTGTAAAATGCGACCCAGTTGCTACGTCTGCCTAACTGCTTAGACTGAAGTTGGAGATTCCTGATAAGATCCTATCAATTATGTCACAATATGACTATTAATCTAACTGATTGGATGTTGTGTAACATTTTTTTAGTCTCAACTTATTTACAATAATCGGGACAAGATCTTATTTGACCTAAGTTTCATGGTAGCTTGCACTTGTTAACATGATGCATTTATAATCTTAAGGGCATTTATTCCCCTGTCTAGTTTGCTATCGCACCACCCAGTGTCACAATCAAAAATGTTACAACTTAGCTATTCTCCTCTAGAATCATATGTGACCTGCTTTTTCATACCTTGCTTACTCACGCCTGTTTTCCCCTCGTGACATAACCTTACAAAAACCAGCTTGCTGCTCTCACAGTTGAACGTTTACTGAATCGTCCATTTAGTCCAACAAAATTCTGTTAGAAACCTTATCTGGTGCTGATAGAAGTGGACGAAGTTTTTCATACTTATTATTTACTATTTCAATTCATTTATGGTAACAGTAGAGTTTTACGGTTACATTCATCTTTTTCTCTTTTACTCTCTATCATAACAGGATCCAACTCTTCCTTCAATATCTTATCCGCAGATCCCCCAGCATTACCGGATCGTCCAATTTTAACAAAACCAATTCAATCGACAAATGTTTCTAGTGGTCGACCAACGACATTGAACACTACAAACAATAGTATTACACCTGTCAATAATCCTGTTAGTATCGTTAGTGGTGATCATGATAATTCTAATAGTCAACGTGGAAAATTCATTACAACACCGAATGATGATTCATACACTACTCAACGTCATCAAGACAATATTACTACCATGGATTCTAATCTAGATAAAGGCAAAAAACAAATGCATAGTCCAGTAGTAACTTCAAGGTTTGAATCTAGTCCTAATACAATGCGAAATAGATCACGTCCATTGCCTCCACTACCACCGACACCGATTCGATCATCATCAATTGCACGAACAGAGAATTCAACCAATCATCATCATCATCATCATCAACATCATCAGTCGAAACAAATAAATCCTGTAAGTAATAGTATAAATGGAATTATACTTAGTGGTAATAGTGAAACAGCGCCTCCATTACCAGAGAGAAAAGTAAGTTCTATTATGGAATATTTTTATGTTTGTGAATAATCTCTTATCTGTTTGTTTGTTTGTTTTGAACATTATGTTGTTGATGGGAGTATACTCTGGTGATCATTTCTCAAGTGATATTGATTCATGGTTTCAGAATAACTAACTTCTCAACTGGTATACAATTCCCATACATATATACACACACACTTTCAATGTATTCTGCTTGTATCCTAGTTTACAGAGAAGTGTTGTTGCTTTAAACTGAATCTTGAAACAAAATAAATAAAGTTTGTTAGGTGTCGTACATTTAATAGACATTTTCTTATTTGCCTTTGATATGTTGGTTAATTAAACTAGCTGTATATATGTGTGATTATTCGAAAAGTACTTGGACATAATTAATTTCTATATTACTTTATATATTATGTACCATTGGTAGAAGAATTTGAAACATTTTTAATTGTCACATTTGAAATCTGTTATAATGCTGCTACGTAGCTATTCAAATCCTACCGACGTCCGAATTCTATTATTCCAATAGGACCCAAATGCTATTCCCAATCTCCGATATATCAGAACGCAACACCGTTAGATGGAGTTGTTTATTGGGTCGAGTACAGTAGAGAGGAAGGCAGGAAGGAACGGAATCGGAATCGTGAAGTCTTACAGATAGTGCATATTTATACATTTAGGTCGAATAGGAAAGAGCATCAAAGTCTGTGACATTGACAGTTTAGGATGAACAATAGGAAAGAACATTTGAAATGACATGACAGTCCGGATGACCAATAGAAATCGACCAATAGGATTATACTTCCAAAAATAGTACTCTTAGGATATTTGATGAATATCCTAACAAAATCACAAACTGATCTAAGTTGGGCAGCTATTAAGAACTTGAAAGCATTGGAAGGTTGTTTTTTCCTAGTATTACACCTCAACCACAGGACCTTTAATCTCGTGCGCGAACGTTTAACCCTCCTAGACCACTGAGTTGGCACTCAACTATACTAATGTTTAACTTGAATCAGTTTGTAATCTTGCATAACCCTTTATCCATTGTTTGGAGTTGTTTATTTAATTCTTCTTACGATCTATGGAATAAATGGACTTTCAATTTAAACCATATATCTACTGAGTTTAGAAACAATAAGTTTTTAACTTAATCGAATTCAATGTTGTTCCTAATATATCTTCTGCTGTTTTCTTTTTTCACCAAACTAAAGTACATCAATTTCCCAATCTTGTTTTTCTTAAAGCTTATATAAGTTTTAAGAAAGCTTATTATATTTTACTTTCTTCATTTATGTTCTATGCTCTCTACTTCAATACACTACTTTACTGTAAACAATTCAGAATAGTATCAATAAACCTCATCAATAAAGTTTTAGACTGAAATCTCAAAGCATTAAATACTCACATTTGTTACTCCCCGTGGGGCATACGCTACTGATCAGGGATTGTCCTATTAATTCTGTCCTAGGTACTCTCCTTTTTCAGTTGTTGTCAAATGACATTCATACTGTTGATGTTTATAATCTTGTTTTATTAGGAAGAAGATTAGAGGAATGGTAACTTGAAGGACTGATTTATGGATGACTATTATGTATAGTCTTATTGTAGAATTATTCAATAATTGGATTATTATATGTTTATGCATTCCTGATTAACTCATTGACTACTGTTGTGCAAATTATTATTTCTAATCTATTATTGCCAGTTTGTTATTTACGGTCTCGTTTATTCACAGCCACTTTTGGCTTGCTCATATGGTGTGATGTGGTCTAGTATGTTTGATATATAAACTAAGTGTACTTGAAATATGACGAGTTTTGTGGAAACTTGCTTCGAACTGGACTAAAAAGTAAAGTCGAAAGAAAGAAGCTATAGAGTTGTGGAACAATACAGATTTAGATCTCACTCACGGTTTCTGATGCCAAACGTAATTCTGATTAGCGTCCTGTATTTGTCACGTTATATTGGTCAGTCATTGGGGATACAATAAATCAGTCCTTTGTTCTGCCTATTTTCCTTTTACCTAACCCTTACAAGTTACAAATAAAGAACCTTGCTAAGAAGATTGCTAGACAGAAAAAAATGTAAATTATACGAGCAAGTATACAAACTTGGAATACCTATTAGTGATGGTAGTGTTTAACTTGGTAAACAATTTTCAAACTTTCATTTAGAAGCTGTAATGTCATTAATTAGGTAACCGTCACCTTCATTAATTAACTAAAGTTAGGGGAAATATAAGCATTCAAATCCTGGCTCAATATTATCATTCTTACCTTGTTATTTGAATCTGACAATTCTTGGTGGAATCATAGTTATGCATACCTTAAAAGTTTTAAGTTTGAGTGAATGAACTGCCAATTTTTTTTATTTTCAATGAACTTTCAGCTGGTATATCTCTTCACTTTATTTGTTTTCTTATTTAATGTCTGAATGAGAATTTTTGCAATACTGAAATTATTTTTATATTGAGAATCAAACTTCATATAATGTATTTAATCACAAATTTTAATGTCAGCTCCTGAACATTATAAAATTAAGAAGGATTTAGTTATGGGTTTAGTATCTCAGTCAAATCTCTCATATCAAAACTCCATATATACCAGTTGTACATTATGTGTATGCAAATTATAGACAATAAAGAAGGTTATCATTAACATAGGAGGTGGAGGTTAGAACTAGAAAGTAAAAAGTTGAATGAACCTATTTGCAGTTATGAAGAGTTATGTGTTTATATAACTTTACAATCTAAAATTTTGTTCAACATTATCTTCCATATTACTGTGTGTATTGTTTAGTTAACTTCTCATCTAGGATATCACAAATAATGATCTCGTTTTAGCATCAGATACGAATGACTGAATAAACACAAATGTGTTGTAGATATTAATGAACTCTTATGAGGAATAAACTCGAAATAATATTTTACATAAGTTTCATTGTTATCACCAAGTGTTGTTATGGCAACCTGAACTGATGTACATACGTACGAAGTTCTACGTTGTAACTGGCTGACTATGGAAATGATCAGACTGAAATATTCTCATTACAAACTGACTAGGTTAGACAAACATACTGGACAGTTATTCAGTTCTGGCGTATGACTCCTCAATAGTGCGCATTTGTGTTGATCCCACATAAAGCTATTTCCTATTAAACTAATGATCATGAGATTAGGCACTTACTACAGGACTTAATATTTCTGAGTTCAATCCCTAGTGGAACTGTGGAAGTCCACTGTTTAGGAATTTCATATCACGAAAAAAAACCTATCTTGTACTTCTTGGTTTTCGATGGTCACTGAACGCAAATCAATCGATGATTTCAAAATTCGAATTTTTTTAAAAATTGATCTTTTCAAGTAATATTCAGTGATTTAACTTTAAATTTTATTCGTTCATTCTAGAAGTTCATTGAATCATATAACTCTTCGTTTGTTATCATCGTTATTTTTCTTTTTCGGCTTTTTTTTTACTTTTTAGACAAAAACATCTAATAGTGTAGCAACTACACCAGTGACACCATCTCCAAAACATCCAACTCAAGGTGTTGATGATGTTTCATCTTTTGATTTCTCTTGATTTATTTTTTTTTGTTAATTTGTGTTTGTTTGTTGTTTTTTTGTTCTATTTCATTTGTATAACACATAAATATGATTAATATACTACTTAATTATTCTTCCTTCTAATAATAATAATAATAATGATAATAATAATAATTAATATCTAGTTTTTTTTTCATCGAATAGAATGGATTAAAATTCACTTGAACAATGAATGATATCATGTGATATAAAGCGCCATACTTGCTATCATCTGTTTCCATTTGCCTCTTTCTGTTTACTAGACAAATCTCTTGATGCTTTTGTATCAACACCACTCATGTTTGATGATTGTGCCTTTATTTGATATATTGTACGTGTTAAGAGTATATAATATTAGTCTTCTTTATTATTTTGTTCCGAACTATTCATCATTGTGTTCTATTGATTATGTAGTCAGTCTGTTGATAATTTTATTTTGTCGATTGATATTTAACACTGTTTCATAATACACTGACTGATACTTTTCAATATCATGATGAACTAAATTAGTAAATTTGAATTCAATTCTTGTTTGAATTAGAATTTTTTTATGTTCAGTTGACTTGTTTTTTTTTTATTCAAAACTCATTTGTTCTATCTTTGAATATCATGATAGAAAAAAAAGCGCTAATAATAATAATAATTTGAAATCTTAACAATGAAAGTGTTCAAATTATAAGTTAGTTTCCATTTACCAATTACACAATTATTCACTTTGATTTATTCCCATTTTTATTTAAATGGAGTATTCAAATTAGTTAGTCTGTTTGTTTTTTTTTTGGTCTGTTTATTTTCATGATTAACAGACTGATCAATTGACAATCGTGCACTAGTAGTAGTAGTAGTAGTAGAAGTAGTAATACAATGATGATGCTTGAAATTAATTTTTCATTATCATCATCATTTTTTCTATAGAATGATTCTCTTTCCTCTTCATTATTTGAACAAATCATCCCTTTTTCATCATTCAGCATTGATTGTCTTATTCATATTTTTTAAAAAGAAATTTCTTGACCGCGGTTTTTTTTCTCTTCATTATTCAACTTTTGATTGAAAATAAACGATCAATAATTTATTTTTTAACAATCCAATGTGTATACTATTATTATTAACAATTGTCACTGATACGCTTTTGGCTACAGTTTGCTCATTTTTTTTGTAACATTATTATTTGTGTAGATTCCCCATTTGTACAACGAATTCAACAACTATTTAATTCAATCATTCTTTTCTTTTTTTAATTGATAACTATTGATGAATCAGAATTTTTAATTGTTTTAGTATTTATACTCATATATATATATATATGAACTTGATTGATGAATAGACTGTTTTATCTCAATCTACAACAGTAAAGATTGATTTAAATTTATTATATTTTTGTTTGATTAAATGAGTTATCTGTTTATTAATATTTCTAAAATTAATATAAAATTTTATGGTATATATATATATATATATACTTCTGAAAGTGGTTAATTCTTCAATAGCTTCCTGATAGATGACACAATAATATGCTTTACTGAATTGTTTAAAGGTATACGGTTGAAAGTGTTGATCACTTCATGTATTTTCAGATTCACATTAGCCATTAGTGAACAAATTATTGACACAAATGTAGAATAACAACTTGGTATTTTCTAACTAACATTATGGTATATGCGAGTTTTCCCATTAACTTATTTGATGACGACTATGTTACACGCTAATCCTTTCTGTGAAACTTTTTTAATGGAATGCGTTGATTTATTCCTTATCCATTTCATTATACACAATGACTCAATGAGTGATTGCAGTTTATACCATCACTAAATTAGATAGGGTTCGACGATATTATTGTGTTATGTTGTGTCGGAGAATCTCGCTTTTTGCCTTGTGTGTGTGTGTTAGGACGTACTGCTACTGAAGCTGCAGCTACACTGGTTGTTTTCTCTTGCATTTGTTGTTGCGTATGTGACGGAAAAGCCACATCTGCGATATCTAGATTGTCCAGCTGCATCCGAGCTGATCACTGTGTTTCGTGCCTCCCTTCAGATGTTGACGTGTTCATAATTCAGTCGATCACCAGAAGAAAGAGAAAGAATAAGAGTAAGCAACCTTGTCTGAAACTCGTCTTCACTTCGGACGAGTCTGTGAACTGCCCTCCTTGCACGATTTTGTAGTTTAATCCATCATAATAATTCCGTATTACGTTAAACATCATCTCAGGCACTGCGTAATGTTGAAGGAGCTTTCATAGTGTTGTCCTGTCCACGCTATCAAACGCTCTCTCGTAGTCAATGAAGTTGATGTTCGATTCAATTGTTGTTGTTGTTGCGATTTGGTCCTTACATGATCGATCCTTACGGAGTGCATCAGGTTGATCTCGAAGTTGGGTGTCTATGGAGTCCTTCATTCTGTCTAACAACAACCTGTTGAAGACTTTGCCTAGTATTGAGAGTAGATTGATGCCTTTGTAGTTTTCACACTTGCTGAAATCGCCCTTCGGTATTTTGATCAAGTATCCTTGTTTCTAGTCTATTGGTACTTGTTCTTCATCCCAAATTTTTTTTGAAGAGAATGCGGAATATTTTTGCAGTTGTTGCCACGTCTGCTTTCATTGCCTCAGCTGGTATGTAGTCTGGTCCCAGTCCTTTGGCTCTTTTTATTTTTCTGATGGTCATACTGATCACTTCACCATTTTCGTTCCTTTCTCCCAGTCCATGTCGTCCCATGATGTCTTCATATCCAGTGTTGTCTATGCCAACCTCGGCATTCAGGTCTCCCATAAGAATCGTCAAATCCTTTGGTGAACATTTCTCGACGATTGACTGCAGCCTTTCGTAGAATTGATCTTTAACATCGTCACTGTAGCCATTGGCAGGTGCATAGCATTGGATGACGTTCATTGTAATTTCCTCTTTCTTTGTTTTGAAGGATGCTTTAATGATCCTGGGTCCATGAGATTCCCATCCCATCAGCGCCTTTTGTTCATGTTTGGACAGCATCAGTGCAACTCCTTGTGTGTGTGAGGCATTTTTTCTTCCAGGCTGGAGAATAACAACAGATCTCCTGAAGCAAGTCTCAGTTGTCCAACCTGCGTCCAACGCGTTCCACTGATTCCAAGCACCTCGAGGTTGTATCTTTTCATCCCTGCATTAATTTGGAACAGTCCTCCGGTCTCCCACAATGTTCGAACATTCCATGTACCTGAAAGAATGGTTTCTCTGGTATTCAGAAGGGGCATCGGCCTCGTGACTTTCGAAGAAACTTGCCTTTCATCATGAAACGTCATAACTCACCTGAATGAAGACCTTCTAACTCCCTGGGCAGACTTAAAATGGTTTGAATTATTTTTTCTTGTTAGCGTTTTTTTAGCGAGTTAGTTCTCCACGGGATGGGGTCTCCAACACTAAGTCCAACCCTCATTTATCTGGGCTTGAAACCGTCAGTAGCCACGGAGGGTCTCCGGGCTTAGTTCTGTTTGTTCACACTCGATGACCAACGACGTTTTCCCTTCACTACCACTTATCAGGAACATAACTTTTGAAGATGTCCAATGGTAAAATGAAACTACGGTGTTAATAGCACCACGTTTAGATTGAGACGGTAAATTAAACAATAAAACGGATGACCTTTATTCTGTTAGTTGATTGGAATATGTTTTACAGTTACTTGGTCACCGCTCATACTGACATTCAAAATTAGAGATAGTGAAATCAAAACATGGCACCAGTTAACGAAACCTTTGACCGTTGAGCTGATTCATATCTAACACAATAATTCCCTTTTATAAATTTAGATAGAACAATGAGAAGACTTAATTGATCTGAAAAACGTGATGTATTTGTATTTCCGAATAATCTAGTCACACATATACTTGTTAAGGCATTTTATATGAACATTAATAAAAGGTCAATTAAATAAAAGTTCAAATAAACATGAGGTGATAATTGTAAATGAAGTAGAGAGAAAATTAACGTACTACAGAAAGAATAAGAAAGGGTTGGAAATTGTCACATTACTGTAGGCCATTCTATAGCTTAGAGATTACCAGGGTAAATTCAAGATTAAGACAAATTGTTCCTGTACACATAAGGGTGCTTTTAATTTAAGAATAGCCAAGGCTTCCATAAACCTCGAAATTCGTCCTTCAACACTTCTATACAGTGTTTTGAAGGCTATCTTGATATCAATCTTCGCCCTGTCTCAATCGATCGATGAGCATGGTTTCCTGTTGGCTCCAATAAATAAGATACATTTATCTTTAACTCGTCCGTGGATTCTGGCCTCACTATTGTTCTTTCATTTCCGTTGACCGATTTTATTATTTGTAGCAGTATATCTCCTGTTCTTGCTTTTTCACAATGACTGACATTATTGTGCTGACTTCATTGTTTTATTTATCTTGTTAATTCTCATCTCCACGTAGTGATACAAAATGTGTAAACTGGAACTGACTCATGTTTACTTTAGTCTCTATATTTGTTTTATCTCTATTCTTTCTGAGTAAAAGCTTCATCCATAGATATCTGTTTAGATTAGGATTTTTAATTTATTTATGGTGTGACTGAAGTTCATTTGCATAAGGAGCATGTTTTTCGGTACTTATAATCAAGGTGACTCGTACGTCTATGGCATTTAACACTAAAGTCTCTGGCGTTATTTAAACTAATCAAACTCTAATTTTCTGCTACAATGTGTGTTGCCAAGATCTACAGGCGATAAGTTCTAATCCCACTAATTGGTTGCATGAGAAACAAGAGGACAAAAAACAAAAGAGAAGGTATATTCGACTACCGAATAATATAGACAAATATTCACGTTTACAAATGTATGCACTTCTTTGGAAAAGAAAGCCTTTAGTGGCCAGAGTGCTGATTCTTTTATTTAAGAACGTTCAAGTATTCTATGAAATAAATCTCCCTTTCAGTGTCCGTATATCATACTTAGGCGAACCCCGTTTTTCTCGACGGCAGAAATAAGGAGCCAAATACGAATTCGGCTGGATGAGTTTATTTCAACCAATCGTTCATACAGACAGACACGAGAATACGTAGTTTGAGAGCAAAGCGAAGCGGTGAGCCAATTTCTAGCAATCAGATATGACTAAGAATTTATAATCGGACAAAAATAAACCAGACATGCGGTAAGTGAAGTAGGTAGGCACACACATACTGAAACGTAAACAACCAAAATAAAAGGGAATAGTAACTCGGACAGAAAGGATTAATTAATTTGTCCGAAGGCTTTGAACAAGCCCTGTGGGCTCGACATAAAAGTATACACACTACAACCAATGATATGCATTTTCTGGTGGTTATATAATCGCCTTCTCGTTAGGTTACTTCTGATTGACTCAGTGTATTAACTTTTCCTCTAACTCATTAAAACGTAGATCTAGCAAATTTTCACTGAATAACTTCCAATAGTTGACACCACAATTACATTGAAATGCTTTATTACTTAATATGGTGATAAAATCAAAATCATTTTCCTGTCGACAATAACTGATCACTTAACTGTAAAACCAATCGTATGATTTCGGGTTATCAGAAAGGGAACAACAAAAATGAAAGACCGTCAGAAAACATTTATGTGAGAATCACTCTAGAAGATAGCAAAACATTAATTGTATGTAATCGTAAAATTACAAAAGTTGAACATTTCTGAAATAAATTAAAAACACCAATGTCGGTATGTGTACGTAGTTATTTATTATTTAAAAGTTCTTAATTAGAATCCGGAAATTAGGTATCCAATAGATGTTACTTTGGTTTTAAATTAAATTCCTGACAAATTGAAACAGTCAGTACAACAGACAAAGTTTCATGATTCATTGCATCAGTAATGACGTAATATGATCGTAGGTTTTATTGAAACAATTGAATATGAGTTAGACTTTTTTTCAAAAATAAAATTATTTTTTTGGATAAAATCTGTATCAGAAAGAGGGGAATATTTAACATTTGGTTACTTCATAATGCTAAGAAAAAGCTTTTTACCAATCCAAAATTATTTCAATTCTAAATAAGGTTATTCTCTAAATCGTTACTCTTTGCTATAGTTGTAATTATGATTAGTTTTGCCCTTAGTTATATTTCTTGATAACAATATAAGTTCTTGTTATATCTACTAAGTATCACATTAACTAAATTGTTAGTGATCTATGACTTCATGAAAATCCTAGGATCTTCTCAGTACAACAAACATATCCCGACCGTAGCTGCTACCTTGACGTGGTGATCGGGCTTGACTATCGTGATGACCCAGTCGAGCTATATTGGCTGGAACATATGTTCCTGAAGGTTCTACCATGCCAGGCAGGTCGATTGAAGAACGATGAGACTAAAAGCAGCTGCCCAAGGTCTGAGGACGAAGTCGTACTGCTGACTGCAGAGGGGTGTGACAGCAGTAATGTGTTTCCCTCGGACAACCAGCATCTGCAGCGATGCTGCCTTCTCACAAGGAAGGAAGGGTTAGAAAAGGTCGACCCTAAGAATGTCACACCTCACCCCACCTCACGGATTTCCGTCTCCTTGGGTAAGGGTGCCCACTAAGGGCTTTCAAGAGCGGAGCCAACACTCAAAAACCTTCTCATAAAAAGGCCGTGCGTGACCGGCCTCAAGCAGTTGTCCCTTGGACTTTGCGGTCACGCACCCAGGTCTCTAAGACCAACACTAATCCATCTTTCTTTCCAGGTCCCTCAAGAAACAACCTTCCACGGTGTGGGCAGCCGGGAAGTGACAACTGCCCTCATACCCGTACCAGCACACCAGACCAAATTGGTCAAAATCAAATCCTTCCTACAAACATATCATCTCATGAACGATCAAAGTGTATGCATAATGAAAGAATAAATAAATATATGTCAGTATTCCAGGAAGTCTTTTCATCTACATTGTTAATTTTCATTAGTATATATATATATATATATATATATATATATATATATATATATATATATATATATATGGTTCAAGTTAATAATTTTGATATTTAGAATAACTGAGCATCGAACAATCGATCAGTCTTTATTCTAAAAATTCTGTCATGTTTTTAAAATAATTTTAAAAAAAATTCAGATTAATTTACATTCTTTTGATAGAGTAATTAAAAGATATGGTTGAACTGAAAAATGTGATGCATTTGCGCTATAAATTTCGAACAATCAGATCACGCATAATTGTCAAGGCATTTTATTCAAGATTATTGAAACTGTACCTCAGTGGCTGCAACATCAGTTAACGTTAAATGACCCGATACATTTGGAAAAACGTGTTCATCTATGGCAAAAAACACAAATTTGAAATGGGACATAGGATCGATATCAAGACATCCTTCAAAACATTGTATAGAAGTGTTGAAGAACGAATTTTGAGGTTAATGGAAGCCTTGGCTATTCTTAAATTAAAACGACCCTTTTGTGTACAGAAACAATTTCTTATGACCTTGAATTTACCCTAGTAATCTTGAAACCATTGAATGTCCTACAGTAATGTGAAAATTCCCCACCCATTCTATACTATGTAAATTCTCTCTTTTATTTACAATTATCATCTCATGTTTATTTGAACTTTTATTTAATTGACCTTTTATTAATGTTTATATAAAATTCCTTAACAAGTTCGGAATGTTTAGCACAAATACATAACATTTTTAGATCAATTACGTCTTCTCATTGTTCTATCAAAATTTGTAAAATGGACTGATTGTTTTAATTTACGGATAATAAAATAATCTTGAGAAGGTAGAGAAAATTTGTAACTTAGGTGGATGATCATGGTGATGTTTCGTTCTCTGAGATGGAGGTTTTGGTTGTGGAGCTTTCATTGCTCTTCTGAACAACATCATCAGCACAAACTTCAAATAGATGTGAAATATTCGTTGTTCCGTACTGTTTGTAGTGCTTCATGTCCGAGAGATTTAGTAGTTAGTTTGTGTTGTGAATTATAGAGTATAATAATATCAGGCATTTTGAATGCTATGCTAAAGTGTTATGCTCGTCACCAGGTATGCTTGAAACTATTACGGGTTCATCTTGGTCGATAAACGAGAACGAGACAATGAACCAGCGTCCAGGTAGGCTACTCTGATCCGTTGACCCAAAGGAACTAACCAGAAGTCTCGATATAGAGTAAAAAGTGTATTCTACAAACACCCAGCAAGTACAATGAATTCAAGCACACAAATCGCGTTTATTTATACACCATAGAGACGTCCGTGGGAGAGTCAAAAAAATAGCGCATTAAAATAACACAGTAACCAATCGTAGCCAAGGATTCTTCTAGTGGGAAATTTGATCTCATGGTCAACTGATCAGTCCATGAATAAATTCTTAAATAAAGACATTTATCAAACGAGTTCTGGGGATCTAACATCCCCAACACAAAATGTGCTAGGTGAATTGCAATATTTAAGATAAGAATAATATTATTCCTTTTCTGACTGTTCATACGCATTACATCTTCCACGGTGTGGGCAGCCGGGAAGTGACAACCGCCCTCATACCCGTAACAGCACGCGAGACCAAATTGGTCAAAATCAAATCCTTCCTTCACCCCCTCATGTCTCTCTTATCTCTACGACTAACTGTACTCACACTCCCTTTTCTCACTGCACCGCTAATGCAGACGAAGCGAGATCACGAAACGTCGTTCCTGGTCTCTTGAAACCCCGTTCTAGACTACATGTTGGAGCTTTTAATGTACGGACATTGTGTCAAATAGGGCAACAGGCATCATTAGCTAGGACTTTAGAATCTCGTGCCATTGATGTATGCTGCGTCTCGGAAACGCGCATACAGGATCCTAGTAAAGTCATTAACCTGATTTCACCTTGTCAAAACGAAGAAGCAGTTCGATTTACTCTTCGTGTATCCGGTAGCCCTGATGCTGCTTCCAGGGGTCTTGCTGGCGTAGGCATAGCATTGAGTCCTAGGGCAGAATTATCTCTCCTAGACTGGATCCCAGTAGATAGTCGTTTGTGCGCTGTCCGACTAAACGGGACAGTAAGGACTCGTAAGGATAGGGACACTCGCCGTTGTCTCTTCGTCATATCTGCCTATGCCCCCACTGACTGCAGTGCAGACGAGGTTAAGGATGAGTTTTACAGAAAGCTTTCGGACCTCCTCCAAAAAGCTAAGCGCTCTGACATAGTAATAATGGCTGGTGACTTTAATGCTCAAGTAGGTAGACTAGGTGAAAAGGAAAGACATCTTGGTGGATGTTATGGTGTAGCGACTGAGAGAACAGACAATGGCGACCGTCTGTTGCAACTATGCTCAGATAACCGCCTATTCTTAGCGAACACCAACTTTAGGCATAAGGAAAAGCATCTGTTGACCTGGCGACCGCCGAAGTCGTCTCAACGTTGGACTCAACTAGATCACATCGCCATCAGCCACCGATGGAGGGGTTCGATAGAAGACTGTCGCTCGTTCTGGATCACATGTTTGGATTCAGATCATGCTCTAGTGCGAGCTCGTATCTGTTTAAGGCTTACTGGACGTAGGAAAGACACCGTAAGAAAGCCTCTCAGGGTTTTACTTAATGATAATCAAACCAAGAAAATATTTCAGGAGCAGCTAGAAAGAGAGTTAGGCGACCATTTAAGCGACTCCCATCCGGAAGCAGGATGGAATGATATCAAAAAGGCTGTGGAAACAGCAGTGATATCTGCTAGTAAGGTTGACCATAAGGCTAGAATGAAACCGTGGATCTCAGTAGCATCCACCGAACTGATGGATGCTCGAAAACGCATCCCACCTGACTCTGAGCATGATGAAGAGCGTAGTCAGCTTAGGCGCAGACTTATAAAAAGTCTGCGTAACGACCGCGAGCAGTGGTGGGTGGCGAAAGCAAAAGCGATGGAAAAGGCAGCGGCGATAGGCAACACTAGACAACTTTTCCGCCTTATTAAAGAAACTGGTATTAGGAATCATAGTGTAAGTGAGACTATCTCGGAAAAGGATGGTCTTATTATCCATTCTCAATCCAGGAGACTGGATCGATGGGCAGAACACTTTAGAGATCAGTTCAACTGGCCACGAGCCACTCTTCGGTTACCCACGATCTCCAGTCATCCTGAATGGCAAATCGACGTAAGTCCCCCTAGTCTTAATGACGTTGAGAAAGCGTTAGGAAATCTGAAACGAGGACGAGCTGCAGGTCCTGATAGACTGACCCCTGAGATATTTAAGGATGGTGGTACAGTTTTAGCAGCTAGATTGACTGAGATCTTAGGTAGAATCTGGGAACTGGACGTAATCCCATCCGACTGGTCTCAATCCTTGATTGTCCCAATCTATAAAAAAGGACAGAAGTCTTCTTGTGACAATCACAGGGGAATAAGTCTAACTAATATAGTATCTAAAATATTGGCCTCAGTAATACTTCGACGCTTAACGAAAGCTCGTGAAGAGCAGACTCGAGAAAACCAGTCTGGTTTTCGACCTGGACGTGGCTGTATAGACCACGTCTTCACACTCAGACAGGTCCTGGAACATAGACACACATTTAGGCGTCCTACAATAGTTGTTTTCCTAGACCTTAAGGCGGCATTTGACTCTGTTGATCGTAAGGTTCTGTGGCAGTGTCCGTCATTGAAAGGTGTACCACAGAAGTACATTAACCTTATACAAGCTCTTTACTCGAACACCACTGGTCGGGTGAGGGCTTATGGCGAACTGTCACCGGAATTCTCTACTTCAAGTGGTGTCCGTCAGGGATGTCCACTTTCTCCATTCTTGTTTAATTTTATCATAGACATGCTCCTAGAGTTAACATTATCCTCGTCTGAATTTTCAGGAGTAGACCTTCTACCAGGTGGCTCGCTTATTGACTTAGAATATGCCGATGACATAGTCCTACTTGGTGAAGACGCTGACAAAATGCAGAGTCTTCTGACTACCCTAAGCAACAATGCAAGCATGTTCGGCATGCGGTTCTCACCCTCGAAATGCAAAATGTTGCTTCAAGACTGGGTTGCATCGGCACCTGAACAAGTGATAGGGAGTGAAGTAGTCGAACGTGTAGACCGCTTCACTTATCTTGGGAGTCTCATCAGTGCCGATGGCCTGGTGACTGACGAAATATCAGCTCGGATACAGAAGGCTCGATTAGCTTTTGCCAACTTGCGTCACTTATGGCGTAGGCGAGATATCCGTTTGCTGACTAAAGGACGAGTGTACTGCGCAGTAGTTCGCTCCGTCTTACTTTATGGCTGTGAAACATGGCCAGTGAGAGTAGAAGATATTCGTAGGTTACTGGTTTTCGATCATAGGTGTCTTCGAAGCATTGCTCGTACACCGTGGGACACCCGAGTGAGCAACGCTGTTATTAGGAATCGGGTGCTAGGTAAGGATGGCAGATCAATCGATGAAATATTGAAACTTCACCAGTTGAGGTGGTTGGGACATGTGTTGCGTATGCCGAACCACCGGCTGCCTCGTCGAGCCTTGTTTTGTAGTGTGGGAATAGGTTGGAAGAAAGCTAGGGGCGGCCAGACCAAAACATGGCAGAAATCCATGAAGTCATTGACTAGTGGACTGAGCCATGTCGGTAATTGTCGACTACCTGGTTGGGGTCCGCGAGATGATAATAATCGATGGTTAGAGACCTTAAATGACATGGCTCAGAATCGTTCGCAATGGCGCCGGTGCATTTATTCTCTATGTTCTCTCAAATGCTAGTCTTCTGGATTCTTCAACCCCTCTAGTTTCGACTCTCTAAACTTTTCTCACTGAATCATACTTCTTGAATAGTATCTTCTAATCCTAACCTCTCCGATTATTTCTAATTCCCTTACTACCTCTTCTACTATTGGATTTGAATTGACGATTAATTCTCTGTGCTGATGTGGTATGGCAACATGAACTGATGTACTTATGTACAAAGTTCTACGTTGCATCTGACTGACTGACTGACATACGCATTACATTGATATTGAAAGTAAATTATTGAATAACATGAGATTTAAATATATGTTTGTGGTATTTCATTGTACGTTTGGTCATAAGTATGAGTCATAATAAAAAACCGTTGGAATTTTAAGTTGTATGTGATATTTTAGGTCAAAATTTCTGAACTCTCAATCAAAATTCCATATAACGTTGTAATGAGAACACTGTGTCATAACATTAGTTCATAGTCATCCTTGTAATAACTCATGGATGATTTGTGACCCATGGACTAGAAGGTTGTCCTCAGAAGATAAGTCAATGCTACTAAAATCATCATCAATAGGTGAAAGTGTTAAAAAACGCTTTGACGAGGAGATCAAGTTTACAGGTGTGAAAACTGTGAGAACTCTTATGCACACAAGTGGATATGTGTAATTATCTTTTCAGGTTGTAGTACGTAAATGTAAGTACTTAGTATTTTGCGAAAGAATGATAAATTGAGAGAACATTTTGAAAATGTTTTTGTATGGATTCCATATACAATACCAAAAATAAATGGTGATTTTGTATGATGGATCCCACATAGCAGATAGATATTCGTTGCTTAAATTAGCAATAACCAACAATTTTGACCGAGGGCATCCGTTTCTGTTTGTACGGAAGCAAAAAGTATTGTGAGCAAATTCAACATGTAAATTATAAAGATGCACTGAAATAGTAGGGAACACATCGATTACACAAACGTTTGAAATGGATTTAGCACAAGGTAAAATCTCATCTGTTCATACCATAAATATAATTCTGTATACCTTTCACGTGTGTCGCGCTTCCGATGAAAAGTTAACTGAGTACTAATTCGAATGATATTGTTTTTAAACTTGTATCACGATTGTAAGAACTAACCTCTACAGATTGGTAACGGCTGAGATTGTTGGAAGCTATTGCTTGAAATGCATTTATTTCACAGGTTTAATCAAAATTTTAGAATTATCAACCAATGGAGCAGACAGAATGGACAGTACTTACTTGTTTGTCATGTCATTTAATTGAATGAATATCAATTTTAAAAAAATTTACCGAGCTGAATAGTCATCATTTGAACATTGAATCAAAGTGAATAAAATTAAGTAACAACTTCATGAAAATGAAATAGCATTGAGTGTCACTGAACGAACTTCACTTAAAATCATGAGGTGAATGTTAACATTGATTTCTTTCAAATGATGCGTTTGAGGATTTAGTATCCCCAGTAAAATTACAGTACACATTTATCATTATTTTATATAACTATGTTAAATATATGTAGTTTTCAACAGAAACTATGCTGTATATACCATATTTCATTATGTTCGTACATTCAATCTACATCAATATGACACTGATTTAGTGATGACAGATAATGTTGAAGTGCAACAATTAAATTTGATGATACTTAGACATTAATTCTACTGGAGAGTATGAGAAGTATTTCTCTGTTGCATCTTTCAGTTTATCATATAAATTAACCCTCTATTTTGAAGGGTAGTTTTACATTGGTTTTCAGGAGAACCAAAGAGACTGCTCACGTGTTAGCATTTCAGTGTGAACAGTTCGGCTCAAGCCCGTAGTGCCAACACACCTTGGTGGACCAGTCTTTCAGTTGCTCATTAGTTAAATGACGTCTAAACATGTTTGTTCTTACGTTACTTATTATGTAAATAAGCAAGTTATTTTACAAGGAGAAAGACTTATTTTATTGGAAAGCTGTCTTATCTTCTGATACCAGTTCGATTAAGGGGTTTGCATCAATAATTGAGTTTTGTAAGTAGCAATCACTTGACCATCTTTTATCATTGTGATGTGATGGCGATAAAGGATGGGTACTTTGCATGTATTGAGGCTGTCTCTTATTAGGGATAGTTGTACTATCTCTAACCCGACTATTGTTTGTCCACCAAGATTGCTTGTACAAGAACAATAACCTGTAAACTAGTGGTGATACAATCAACTTCTTTCAGCCAATAACTCAATGGTAGTGACTTAACTACCGAAATCGTTACTTAACTTTAGTTGTTGCAGGATGCAGTGTCACACTTACATTTTCAGGCAGAGCTTTGGAGGTTTGTGTTTTTGCACATTTGAAATCATCAATCAATCATTGTTAAACCACCATTAGAAACCTGGAAACACTGAACGGCCGTTTCGTCCTGGTATGGGACTCATCAGCAGTGCGCATCCACGACTCCCGCACCTAGCAGGATTCGAACCCGGGACCTTCGGTATTGTGTACGAACGCCTAACCATCGGACAACTGAGCCGGCATCCAACGGTGTTCATGTCTAACTCTGATTGATCTACGGATTTTGCGCGACCTCACCCATTTGTCTTTGGTAGTTACTGCATACACAAGTATAATTGTTGATGTGGTAAATGAAAATTTACTACTAAGGTTACGTAGAAGTATAATAAATCAAGTGTCAAATGCATGCTAACACATTAGCAAATATATTATCACCAATCAACATTCTCTTCTTTCGTCTAAACAATCAAAAATTCATTCGGCAAATTATAAAAGACGCGATACATTATAATGATGAACCCAATTTCACCGTTTAAATTAAAATTTATGTCAGTTTACCGTGCCTCTTGTTTAATTGTAAGCACTTCTTTCATGTTTTTCACCTAATCGAAAACATTAGGATCAGAAAACAATAAAAAGTCTGCATTCTGTGATTAAGATTTTAGACTTCTCTCTATTATTTACAATGTAGTATATTTTTTTTGGTTATTATTAACGACATTGTATATCTTTCTCATTTACAATTAGTTGATTGGAATTTAGGACTCCATCTATTTTGATTATGTGATACTGAGTGCTAAACCAGGATGGATAAAGTATTACTCAGTATTGTAAATCAACTGAAGTGAGAAATATACACCATTGGATACTGACTCAGGCTTATATATGACAAGCTTTCACTGGGAAGCCTAAGATCTTCGATGCTCTCATAATAGAGTGAAACATTTATTAGGTGCTTCTTGGTCTTAGTTGTTAACTAAGGTTCATCCATGATAAAAATCATAAAATCTAACAATCTTCACAAACAACGTGATGTAAAAATTATTTCTAGTGCCTCACAACTTTTTAGTGATTGTCCTGTTAATTTCCTTTGATAATGAATATTAGTTTGGAAATCCCTCTACACAGGAATGAATTGAATACACAAATCAAATTCCCACAAGACTATTATATCTGAAATAATATGCATGTTGAAACCATGAAAACTTATAGCGCTTACAGCGCTAGGATTTAAGTTACTCTTCACTTGATTTCTTCAGATTGTAGAATTTTTAAGGGATAAAGTAAAACAAACTTCCAGGTTTCTAATGGTGGTCTAACAATGATGATTGACTGACGATTTCAAATGTGTAAAAACAAACTATATTTGAAAACATTGAGTTCTAAAGAGAAATCGGTTATGGGGTCAATTCGACAATCTGCTTTTGAGTTAATTTGAGTCATTTAAAACTGTAGCATACGCACATACACACACACATGTGCTCACACTTACCGGATAAAATGCTTAATCCGGTCTGATAGTTAATCAAACCTTATGCATTAAATATCACATGACTCAAGTTAGAGTATTTTCTTCACTCCCCACTGATGACCTTATTTTTTATTTGACCTTATTATCACTGCATCAGTAGCATTTGTTATTACACCTATTTTGACAGGTAAACAATGAATGATGAAATAGATTAAAACATGATGATAATCTCATCATTTAACTACTATAGACTTCTTTCGATATTATTATTTTTAATTTTTAAATTATCCTACTTTAATGAATTTAAAAACAGATCGATTTACATCAAAATTGTGATAAATGAATTAAGCATGCTATGATTGATGTCAACGATCAATAACTATCTTGAGATTATTAAGCTGACTAGCAATCAGTTCCTTCATGAATACATATAAAACGTACTGACAAATGCCAAATATCATTGAACCTCGGTTGAAGATTTGTTATTGACTTCCTCCCACCATCACCACTCAACGAAATAGTCATCCTTTGAAAAACAATGTATTTCGCAGCATATCACTAGATATACCTCTGTTGAATTAGAGCTTCATGAAGAGAACTTTCTTACTAACAATCGATGTCAGTCCATTCTATGGAAGTGTCTCTCCAAAATACCTGGTGGAAAATCTGTTTCTATCAACATATTATCAATGAGCTCTCATCTATTGTTTATGGTTTCTTCCAAGTAAATCCTCATAGCTCTACAAGCATGAAACTTAACTAAGTTTCACTTGTAACGAATGAGTACCAAGCTCAAGAAATGTGTGTTTTGACATAAAGAACATTTTCCATACACACATCTACACACAGCCATTTTTCTTTTCCGTCTGAAAAAAAGTCAAGGAAATGAAATATTTTTTAACACACGTAAACCTGATTGCTGAGTTTATTTTGGTAAATCGTTCTTATTGTTCTGCTTCTGCAATATTCTCGTCAAAGATAATGAAAGTCTCATCAACGTAACAGTTATAAAAGTCAAGCTTATCAGTAATCTCCTTGAGAGATTTGTTTTCTAGTTTTACAAAAGAGTCGGCAAAAAATAGGACCTAGAGTTAAACCCATCGCTACTCCACCGATTTTTCTATAATAAGTGTTATCAAAGAAAATTGAACGTTTATTGTGTATTTCATTGAATCTAATCTCGGAAATTTCAATATTGATTTGTTTACCGAGTAGTTATTGACACACCAAGTCAATTATTTCAGTTCATGGCACATTGGTAAACAAGGAAGTTCAAATGTCCCACCTTAGAAATGTAACCGAAAACATCTTTAATGCTTTCATTAGCTACTCATTGGTATAAGGGATGAATGATTTGAACTAACCACTTTGATTATTCGCAATCGAACTTATGTTGTCGATATAATCCGTTTTGTTTAGGACTGTTCTTTATCTTGCTTGCTTATCATCAGAGAGTTATTTCTAAAGCTTATGTAAACTACCACAGCGTTGTTTGTTGAGCGGGGATTTAATGATATATTTAATATAATTTTGTATTGGAGGAAGATGTCAGCCAACGTGTTCTTAAATCTAATTGGTTCCTTTAGTCAGGTTAGAACCAAATAAGTTTGTGAAGATAAATTCTCAGACTGCATGTGAGTATATAGTGGACACACTCTATTTCCGTAGCCATAGAATCTGGGGACAAGCCATGATGCCTACGATTATACTAGATCTAACGTAACGCTGAAGAAGTTGTGAGCGTACCGCTTTAGGGTTCATAAGGAACTTTCCTTTCAGTTTTTGATGTTCGAGTGATTTCATTACTTTTGTTCCTAATTTCTGGGATCTACTCTTCGCTATATTGCCAACATAATCGCGATGAAGATCTTAGTACAAAAATGTCGTTAGCTTATATACATTGTCGTAATTCATACTATAAGGGATTTTAATATATTAAAATAGCTTTGATTTGTGTTGTGCAGCATAATGAAAATTGTTCCATAGATTCTTCGGCTAATTTTATGGTCGAATTAATAGCTAATGCACTGGAAACAGTTAAATTTAAAACCACTTATCGATCGGTTTAGAAATTATATCCTAGATGACTCGCCGTATTTCCCATTGCTTGACTTGGCTGCTAACAAACAAGTCAATAATTTAAAATCATATTATGATTGGCCGACTGTTTAAAGCATTATTTAATTGGTCGATTTTGCATGCATATGATTGGGCAAATGCATTAACTTATCATTTAAAACTGCATGCCATGTGCGAAATTTTACCAACTAGGAAAATGTCTGTTAGCGTCGTAACTTCTGCTTTCCAAGTTTCCAGTCTGACGGATCCATCTTATGATGCGGTTTTGCTGCTAAATGATGATATAAAACATTTTCCAACAGCATTACAACTAGCTCACAAGTCCTTGAAGGAGTTCTCTGAGGTGAGTACTGTTTGTTTTCACAGTCAATCGAACTAAACATGATCTAATCGTAATAGTTAGCAAATTTGGTATCTGTAAATTACTGTTTCTCCTAAAGTCTAAATAAAAAAATTATACATACGATTCATTAGGACTAATTCCCTACATTTTAAGTTATTACCCGATACTTTTGATGCCGTGCATACGCGTCAAGTGTATTGTTCAGTTTCTGGCTGGTATACCTGCATAAAATCTACCTAGTATTTCAAATTTATCTACTGAATAAATATTAAGCTATCAAATTAATTACTCATTGTCTTCATTTACATTAGTTATCTTCATAATCTGCTGAATTTCCACTAGATGATACAGTTGTACAGGTTACAGTTGTAAAAATACCATTATCTCTTCAAATCTAAGGTATTTTTATTCATTCATCTGTGTTTTTATTTTCCTGCTTTCGTTTTCATCTTCTGAATATCTTATGTTCTTGTACTGATTCACAACGAGAGAGTGTTCAGCGGTTTACATTTTTATCAGCTATCTGTTTGTTGAAGACGACACATTTATTAATAAACTCTTTTGTATTCATACATCACACAATCGATGCAGTCTGAGCTGATTCAGTTTTAGCGCATATTCCTAACTATTTAATCATGGACTTAAATATCAAATACATGTTCATGTTTCAAAGCTAATTTCTGCATTGATAGTCAATCAATCCACTGTAATTAATAGATTGATGCAAGCAATTCTATTGTATACGTATACATGTATTCAAGTCATACATTAGTTACATGTCTCTTTGTATGAACTACTAGTGTAGTGAAGGAGAACACAGGTGAGGGCAACTGAATTGTATTTAACGAAAACTACAGAGTTACTCAGTAAAATAGGAAAACCATATCGTAACCGTTGATTTGCAAATCTTCAATCCATCATCAATCCATTGTCTGACATTTCACTATTCATGCGTTTCATACAAATTCCATTGTGTTCCCACTCTTCCTTTCTTGATCTTCCCCCATCTTCTGCTGCCAGACATTACGTTTACACTCGCGTCATATACTACTTATAAGTAGCGCGCACCACACCAGTTTTGACAACCGATCCGATTTGTAACCTATTAAACGTAGGTTTATAGGCTGTATATTAAAAAAACCGATTCATTGTAAATGTAAACAATATTTCAAAACTTATATCTATTTCCAACTGCTAAATCAGTCTATTTTTCAACTAAACATCGATTGCAGTTTAGGCGAGTATTCTAAAAGTATTAAATTCTTATGGATTTCATAAAACTTAAAATATATTCTGTGATATCAAGTTTTCAGCTATTTTGAGTGAATCTAGTGAATTTATAACTATCCCTAAAATGATTATTTCTTCATTTTCACTTCTTAAGGTCAATCCTAAGTTTTCCGATGAAGTCAGTGTGATTCCATTCCCTGAACATCCATCAAAAAGATTAGTAAGTGATATTTTCTATGAATGTATTCTATGTTCACAGTTTGTTTTTTTGTTGTCTTATTTGAAATCGAAAATGTACATTTTGTTAAATTGATTATTTGTTAAGTTTAATTCAGTTTAAATGTGTAGTATGAAAATCAATCGTTTTTTGATTTTTTTTAAATTGTCAATATTCATCAAATATGTACGTGTACTTGAATAGTAGTGCTAATCATTCTATTCATATTCAAATATTTCTGAGTAAATATCTGTTATAATGGAAAAGATGTAAGCTTCATTGATTATTTTATAACTTAATCAATCAGTAATTTGTAAATTTAATGTCTCCCTAGTCGCTTCAATTCCCCAAGTTATATTCATTTCGTTGACTAATGACTTCTGTCTTCTAAGTATTTTTCGTTCAAATTCCCATTTCAATATTTGTTCTGATCTATTCCTATATATACAGACTGATTTAAACTAATGGTTTTCTAGTATTGAACTGAGTACTGAAATTAAATGAGTTACCACCAATTTATTTAACCTGGTGAATTACCTTATTACTTAGAATAAACCTATTAATAAACTGAACTTATTTAATATATTTAGTCCTCAAATTCTGATCAATAAAACTGTCATAATTGTATTCTGTAGGTTTTACTAGATTGGTACATGAATCGTAATCAAATATCTACCATCTAGGTAGTTAGTGATTTTCATACAATTTTTGCAATTCATCTAATCTGAATATTAGCATTAATGTATACTGGATCAGTGTGCATTTTTTTTTAAAAACTCAATAAGCTACAAGTTATAAGTTATAATAGATAGTATCTACTACTTATTGTGCAATTTCTGTTTGTTTATTGCCTGTTAAAGAGCACAAAAGTCTTAGTATCATTTTAAGTCTTGATTTCAATTTAAGATTGTTAATATAGTAAGTCAGTGTTTTTTCTACTAGTTAAAAAGGAAACTTCCAAATGTTATTTCAGATATTTAGTCCAACTGGTCAGTTAAATACAGATGAAGCGGACGTTCGCAATGTGTATGATGCTGCTGTGAATGGCATGTTAAAGTAAGGCCTATATTAACTTTTTTCACTATGTCAGTACATACATTAACCTTTCATTGAATACGAATATAAATGATGATTACATTTTTATAGCCATATCGTATCGTGATTTCAGCCAGTAGGTCACAGGTTCGAACCACCTTCCAGTGACCTCGATTTGGTCAACCGGATAGTACTATCAATTCTGTGCATGAGGCTTTCGACTTTCGGTTACGAAGTCCTATGTCTTGTCTCTGCTCCATTTCGGTTTAGGCAGTCTGTATATCGTTGAGTCACTTAACCCAGTTACTACACTATAATTTGGTCGGTAGAATTCATTCAACATTGGGGACTAGACATACTTAGCATTAATTGCTATTGACTGGTCATTTAGTTAAATTCTCATTAGATTTTACTCCGATGAGCGGTCATATTCCTATTATGCTAAAACAAAGGATAAATTATTTGGTATTGCTACCTCTTTATATACCGCTTAACTGCTTCAGCGGAGAAAATCGTGCTAAATATATCACCAGTCTACGAATTAATGTGCATCCCTCATCGTGGTATGTCAAAGGTCAAGCTAATCCAACACAAAGCACACTTAGGTGACAGGTTGCACTATCACAGATTGATGTAAGTTACACTTGTACAGCACTGGATCCCAGGTCAGTCATCCAGAGGTACAGTGTTTGGGTTCGATTCCGGCCTCAGTAGTCGCTGGTGAGTACCACAGAGAAGTCCTATACTAGGACAGAACTACAATACAATACACCCCAGGATCAAGATTGTGCAATCTACATCATTGTTATTGATGATCAACAAATGAACCCCATGAGTTAAATATTATTCACATCTGCATATGAAAATCTTTCTGTATTAGAGTAAAACGGGATGAAAATCTAACTGTAAACCATTATTGTTCACTTCCATGTCTTGTTCCACAAATTCCCCGTATTTTACACAACCCAATAATTTTATTATTTAGTTAATCAAGAATGTTACTTTGTATTAGTTTAATCAGTAGTCTATTATTGAGTGTAATTTCAATGTTTCATAACTGAATGACACAATGTCAGCAATAATATTTAAGAAACTGATTAATGAGGCATAAATACCTGGGTTTTTTATCTTCCCTAAATTCCTAATTCTCAGACATTCAGATTTCATCCGGTCCTTGATGAGTTACAATTTTCTACTACAATTGATTGTACTCATTTTATTATAAAATATGATAACTTAGACAAATGTGAATTCACTATTTGTGGTTGATATCATCGACGAGGTTAGCTGTAGGTAACAGCTTATGTAATACATTGAAGAATATACGTGTTAATAATGACTATGTAACAATTTATCCTCTTTTTTAAATTCAGTAATACTAACCTTTCATAATTTAAACCTCTTTTTTTTGCTTTTTGTTTTGTATTTAAATAGAGTACTAAGCATAGGTTGTAAATCACCATTATTATGTTGTGGCTCTTTCGTATCAGCACCGAAAGATTCTCAATGATCTGAACGTAATTGTTTATTGTTTAATGCTGTATTGGGAGCATATCATGCATTGTATACAGTAAGTTTTATTTTTTATTTTTTTGAAATCTCTCCTTACATATTTTTTTATCCTATTTGTATAAAAAGTAATTTAGTGGATATTATGTGCCCATTAGTCGTGGAGATAAGAGAGGTATTAGGGGGTGTAGGAAGGATTTGATTTTGACCAATTTGGTCTCGTGTGCTGTTACGGTGTTACGTTTGCCTAACCACCGACTGCCTCGACGAACTATGTTTTGTGGTGTAGGAGTAGGTTGGAAGAAAGCTAGTGGTGGCCAAACCAATACATGGCAGAAATCCGTGAAGTCACTGACAAGTAGACTGAGTCATGTTGGTAGATGTAGGCTACCTGGTTGGGTTCCACGAGACGAAAGTCATCAATGGTTAGAGACCTTGAACGACATGGCTCAAAATCGCTTGCAATGGCGCAAGTGCATCCATTCTTTGAGCTCTCTCAAATTCTAATCTTCTGGAATCGTCAACACCTCTACCTTTGTCTTTCTAACCTTATTTCACTTAATTATACTTCTTGAATAATATCTTCGAACCCTAGTCTTCTTCATTACCATTCATACCTCCACTATCTTTATCACTATGGCATTTGGTTTGACATTTGCGTCTTTGTGCTAATGTGGTATGGCAACATGAACTTATGTTCATACGTACGAAGTTCTACGTTGCAACTGACTGACTGATGTGTCCATTAAAAATAACTGATTAATTAGTTGCAATTTTTTTTAGAAGTAAATGAAAATTTGGCGAAAACAGTATGAAAAGATGAGCGATCTAAGAGGAGTGTAATATTTATTTCAAAAGTCATGTATTTAGGAAGGTCGGAGAGAAGTGTATTTACCAAGTTTGAGCACTATATGTACTTTTAGTCAAGAGTATCTGCTAAGTTTGCTGAACACTTTCCCAAAATGAAATAAAGTTTTCGTTACTTCTCGAGTTATATTGTGTGTATTTACTGTTTCCTACCACCACTGATACTGTTACGATTTTTATTGTGGGATTATTTCATCTCACTATGCTGATATGGTGTGGGAATTCGAACCGATTTCTTTATTGTCCAGATTCTGCATTTGTTTTGACTGACAAACTAATGAACCAGATAAGTGTCTTTAGCGTTTCCTTGATTGAGTTCAGTGATTATTCAACTAAATTTAGTTGTCGAATTGAACAGGCCTTCAAAAATCAATGTTCATCAGTGTCTTATGAAAGTGACCAATCGTTTTTAAAATAATCATTATTGTCCGTACATATTTGTTGAAATTACTTGATTTAGCCACTTGAAGTTCGCGAAATGCTACCTGAGAAATTTCCCAAAGCTATTCGACTTGGAGTGATGGAGGTTGATGAATTCTCATTAAATATTGCTAAAGCTATTGAAGAAGGCCGAACACTAGCACGAGATATTGGTGGTTCAGATCCTGAACGAATGGCTGCCCCGAAAATTGCAGAATACGTACAATATGCTCTAAATGGTCTTCCAGGTATT
This sequence comes from Schistosoma turkestanicum, assembly GCA_944470395.2. Lineage (NCBI taxonomy): Eukaryota > Metazoa > Platyhelminthes > Trematoda > Strigeidida > Schistosomatidae > Schistosoma > Schistosoma turkestanicum. Next base: position 28,602,415 of record OX103973.1, read on the forward strand.
ACAGTCACTGTCGATAAGGTTGATGTTAAGAAATATCCATTAATGGCAGCGGTTAATAGAGCAGCATCAGGTGAGTTTCTTCTGTCCGTTGAAATTTTCCTACTCGAATTTGTTTTTAAAACCTTGACACTTGATCTGCTTTCAATGAAACTATCATGATAGGCGTTAGTGATCTGTGATTGGCTACTAGACGAAGACAAACGGGCTTTTCTAGTTGTAAACTTCTATGTACTTGTAGACTATGTGAAAGAAAATGATTTCTACTCAGGATTGTATGTGTGTAAACTGCTAGTGTTTTTTTAGAAATACACTAATGTTCGGGCTATAATCAGGTTCTGCCTTTTTGGTTGCTAATTCTGTCTATCGTAACGTGATTCCTGTTTACATCTATTGTATTATTTATCAAGTATACATTTTAGTGTTCATACAATCTTGTGTCCAGATTTCATTAGTGTATTATAGTAGTATATTGTGGTGAACGGAAAAATCTTTTATTTTATCGTTAAACTCACGATGATACATCTCGATTTCATTCAATTTTAATAACTAACATTATTCTTACGTAATGTAGGTAAACAATCTGATTAGTGGATTTTTTTGGTATTGATTTTTATTTATACAAATAACTGAGCATTTACATTCAGATGATAAATTTCCGCTTTACAATCTATAATCTTACCTGGTTATGTGTGATAATCACCTGATTGCGTAATTTTATTCCTAATTTTTCCCTTTATGAAATTACTTGAGGATCATAATTTTTAGGGAAAATATTAACATAATTACTGTCAATTAATTCATTATTATTCACATTTGAAATCATCAACCAATCATTGTTAGACCACCATTAGAAACCTGGAAGCATTGGACGGCCGTTTCGTCCTGGTATGTGATCCATACCAGGTTTCTGATGGTGGTCTAACAATGATTGAATGATGATTTCAAATGTGTAAAAACACGAACCTCCAAAACTCTGCCCGAAAAATCATCATTATTCATTGATTTTATACTCAGTTATAAAACGCATATATTAGAGTCAATCACAAGGAATCATTCGAAAAGAAATATTTCTTTGCTCAACTTATACTTTGAATACATCAGCTTTTTTAAAAAAAATTGTCTTGCACTAACAATAATCATTTCCATTTTCAATTAGATACTACAAATGTTCTTTTCTCTTCTAGTCCCCACTATTTCAGAAGTATCAGTGAGCATTGTAACATCTTAAATGTTGTGGTTTAGATTTTTGTATAGCTCCTGTCAGCAAATCAGTTAGGTAGAATCAAAACATCGTTAGGTAGGATATGGTAGTTTATCCTATTTATTTATTTAAAATATAAACATTGGTACAAAGAGGCATCAACACAAAAAAAATGAGGTTGTAAAGAGATAGAGAACTATGAGTATAACAAAGAAGGATAGGAATTAGTGTATAAGAGTGAGCAACAGATCAGTTGGGAAAAATCCAGTCAGAAAGAATCGTTTTAGCTAAAGATGTTTGTCTTCCTTGTGTGAACAAAATAGAGCAAAGTTACAACAGGATCGCCACTAGCTTCTATTCCGAACCCTGCCTGAGTTGTACCATTTTTCAGGATCCCAACCAGGGAGTAGTGAAAGACCAACAGATGTCAGTCCTGTACAACCTCCTTTCATACCGTGACACCGTTTCATTCACTGACTACCTCTTCACTCATTAAAACCAATCCCAGAGTGGGTAAATAATATACAATGTGGAATTCACTGGGATGGCATTCTTAGTACATGCCCAAGCCACCGAAGTCGGTGTTTCAAGATGATGATACGAACTGAATTATCGTTGTTGTGCTCAAAAATATGTTGCCGAACCTCTGCTTTACTAACATAGTGCTGTTACTGAATTTCAGGAACCCTTTGGAGACAACACTAGTCGAACACTGAAAGTTTCCTAATATATTCAACTCGGAGAGATAAGGTTTTACAGATATTGAACTGAACTGTCCTCACCAGTGCATTGTAGACTCAACCTTTTACAGCCAAATTAGTTAGCATCATAAAGGCTTCAAAGGTGGGTCAGATTGAGGTGGGCCGTTTCGGTTTTCACTTTATGTGAACTGATCTCATCACTCATACCACCACTAGCACTTATCCATCATCAACTTTTCCACTACGGTGCTACTAAAATATGGAAATACCTAAATGAATAGCATCACTCGGTTATAAAACCATTTAGTTGTTCATCAAAATTTATTTAATCGAGCCTAGAATATATCAAGTGACTAAGTCGCTGAAAACTACAAAAGTAGATGATTGACAAGCGTACAAAAGGAAATAAGTGAAATGTTGGAAAAATTTGATGTTCAAACAGAAATAAATTGAAATGGTACGTACAACTTTGTATATTGTATTCGTGACAAAAGCATAGTTTTCAAGAATACAGAAAGCAAGCTAACTTGAAGTAGTGACGACCGATCAGAAAGGAGTAAAGGTTATGCTGAAGGTTGAATTGGAAGCAATAACGCTCAAGATTACTGTTACTAGTAAAAATCTTCACATAACTAATGAAAACTGAATAAAATCCCGTGATCTCACTAACCGTTGCACTCGTCTGTATGAACACACAACACTTAAACATGGCATTGATACAATAGAAAACTCTTATCAAAAACTGTTTGTTCAAGCTTAGAATATAAAAGTGGCAATATAATATTAATGATAATGATGATAATAACGTGGTATAATATAGTAATTATACAGAGTAACATTCATATTCAGTTTCTTTTTTTGAAAATTCTTTGAGTATGTAGCTAATTTTTCTGTCATTCAATTGAAGATATTTTATTAAAACAATAATAAACATTTTTTTTCTCGCTTCAGTTGTACCTCGTCATGATGGCAGAGTTGTTCACATTGATTACAAACCGTCAAATTTCAAAGAGATCGACACATCGCTATTTCTTGTCGGTAAAGGGATCACTTTTGATACTGGTGGAGCTGATATTAAAGCCGGTGGAATTATGGCTGGAATGCATCGAGACAAGTGTGGGGCTGCAGCAATAGTTGGTATCATGAAAACAATTGGACTGTTACAACCAAATGGTATAAGTGTTTCAGCCGCTTTGGCATTTGTACGAAATAGCGTTGGAGCTGAATCCTATGTTGCTGATGAAATAATCATTGCACGCTCTGGCCAACGTGTACGTATTGGTAATACAGATGCTGAAGGTAGGACAGTAATGGCTGACTTATTATGCGAAGCGAAAGAAAAGGTTAGTAGTTATAATATTTACTTGTTTTCTTGATATTCAATATGCATTGCAGCTAAAAACTCACTACTAGTATTGAGAAGAATACTCCCCACTGGTTAGTTATCTTGATCAATGGTCAGTAAAACATTTCGTTGAAGCATTGCCTTGATTTTGTAGGAGTTGCGTGAAAATGACAGTACTATGATCATCGATATATTTTCCAAAATGTTCAACAATGTCACACCATCCTCTCTCGTTTTTGTATTTCTTACCAGTATTTTTACTTTAATATAAGCGTAATTGGACTTACATATCTTACATGTATGAATCGATCGAGACATGCGGAATCACTTCATTATGTCATTTCCAAGTGAATATTAGAGAGGTTGTAACTTCGAAAATATTCTATAGAAAACTGTTCTTATCGTATAGTTTTTAGCTAACAGGATTGTTGTGTTTCCATATTTCTTGCATTGTAAGATTCTGTTGGATCCATCAGTTATTGTTATCCGTTTTACAAATCTTTAATTATTATCAATTTATTCATCACCTCAGATTCCGTTCTTGATCAGCTTTGTATTAGTTGTACGTAGACTATGCTTTTTCATATACGATGTGATATGGTCTGATGATTCATGTCTATAACTCTTGAGTGTGAATAATGACTAGTTGATCGAATACAGATAAACGTTTGCCTACCTCTGTGTTCTCTTGCTGCAGATTGAAAGCAGTATGCGTTATGTACAAGTAAGAGTTAAGATAATCTCAATCGTTGCTCAAGGTTGATTACTATAAGTTAAAGCATTTGATTGGTCAACACAGACGAGAAAGTATACTCATGTGATCAGTTAAGGAGGATATAAAAAAACTTAACAATCACAATACATTCTACTAGAACATGAATGGATTTCTGAAATGACGGTCTAGATGCTTGAATTTTATTCAGTTTAAACTATCTTAGAATCTCGGAAAAGTATACAGTTAGTTTATTTCAATACTATAGTATTACTTACTTACACCTGTTACCCCCAATGGAGCATAGGCCGCCCACCAGTTTCCTCCAACCAACTCTGTCCTGGGCTTCCCTCTCCAGTTCTGTCCCATGTTTGTTCACTCGTCTCATATCTTTCTCTATTTCTCGGCGTAATGTGTTCCTTGGCCTTCCTCTTTTCCTTTTGCCTTGAGGGTTCCATGTGAAAGCTTGTCTCGTTAAGCAGTTAGGTGCTTTTCGTAGTGTGTGTCCTATCCACCAACTCCACCGCTTCTTCCTGATTTCCTCCTCCACTGGAATCTGGTTTGTTTTCTCCCACAGTTCGTTGTTGCTGATGGTGTCTGGCCAACGAATACGAAGTATTTTACGTAGACAACTGTTAATAAACACTTGTATCTTGTAGATGATGCCTTTCGTAGTTCTCCATGTTTCCGCTCCATACAGTAGAACTGTCTTGACATTTGTATTGAAAATGTATTGAAAATAATTCAATACTATAGTATGGACAGACAAATAATATATTATTCAAATTCATATAAGTATTTGTGATCTGTACCTCAGTTTATTTAAGGCCAACTAAATAATCGATTTCTCTAGACAAATTATTTCATATCTAATCATTGATATTCTCCTTAATTCCTATATGCTTGATTTTTTTTTCTATAGGCACTTACAGCTAAAAATCCATTTATATTCACTATGGCCACATTGACAGGACATGTAATCCGTGCTTACAAAAATTTCACGGTAAATTTAAAACTTTAAATTGATTCATCATCATTCTTGGCATTTACGATTATTCTGAGTTGTATCTGTTATGGTGAATACTTTCCTGCTTTCAGTAATCAATACAAATTTTCTTAGATTGGAAATAAGTGTTTGATTTCCAATTGAGAGAAGCAGTTTATAACGCAGTTTGCATTTTAAGATGCAATCATTATGATGTGTCTACAGTTTTTTTGTTCATCCATTATTCAGGTAGATTAATCGTAATTATGCTGGCAATGTCTTCAGTTAATTGAAATTCCGAATTTTTAAGAGCACTTGATTTACGTTTAAGATTTGAGTATTGTTTGGTTCCAACAAATATGAAACGAAACCTAAAAATTTGTTCACTATCGAGCTAAACAATTGAACTTTCACCTACATCACACAACAATATTCAAATAAGAATAGGTTGGAAGAAGACAAAATTTACCCACAATCCAAACTACAGGATGCATTCACAGAATCTCTGACTATTCAAGTGTTTGTTAATTAATCTCTTTTTCTTCTTCGTCACAGAAGCCTAAGGAAAACAGACACCATTAAAATTTTTCATAGGAGAATAACTTTTTTTCACACCATTTTTGAGAATTTCCAGGATAGAATAGTTGTATGACAGGCCGATTTAAAGTTTTCCTTTTAATTTTTACAGGCAGTAATGGATAATGGTCCAGCGCGAGTTAAAAACGTGTCGAAGGAATTACAAAATTCTGGTGATTTAATCTCTGATATTGCTGAGGTAAGTTTTATTTTCAAATTAATTTAAAGTGTCGCAAATAATGAGGGACTGTGTGATGAACAGTGACAACAATTATTATTAGATGTACTGAGTTCATTTGATTTTCGTTCTTTTCTTGTTTAATTTCATAAAAATTGATTGTAACTGTACAGGAAATTGAAGGTTATGTGCATGAAAATTCGTTTATTTCAATCTGCTTACTAACAGTAGTATAACCTGAAACTGAAAAAAAAGCAAAGAGATGCAGTTTGGGATATATACAATCAAATTTCGGATTCCGTAGGATTGTTCCTATTCTAGTTGTGAATTTTATCTGATGAGTACAAACCATGTTTGGAATAGTGAGGACACATTTTAGTACATTTACTTTAGAGAGAAACTATAAAAAAATTTGTGAGCTTTTTTTACAAGGTTAACCACCCCACGAAATTTCATCGTGAAGCGTTTATGAAACTCATGAACAAGCGCAAAATAAAATATGAAAATCAACAGAGTGATTACCGTACTATACATGAAAGGCATAAGAAATCACAGCCAGATTATTAAGTTATTAAGTTAAGTTGGCGTCACATATACCATTAAAATTACTTCAATCAACGTAATCAAATGGACTAATGAATCGGATTGTCAACATACTCTACGAAATAAACTTGCATAATTTTGAAAAACGAAGCATGAAACAAGGATCCCATCTCTCACATTTGTAGAGACACCAATTTGAAGTCGGATGTCACAATATATCTTCGTTTATATCAATGTATTTAGTTAGTGGTGGATATACAGTCTGGGATGAGTAATCGTTGAAATTTTAGACATAGCCAACATCAGAGATGTTCTGAAGCAACCAAAAAACATGCCGCACATGACTTAACGCATCAAGTAATAACTAAAACTGCAAACAGTTCTAAGACCAGGGGTAAAATCGAAGAGATCAACATAAGTGTTCAAACTATAATAGGGCCTTTGTTAGAAACAACCAGTTGAAATTATTGTTTGTAGAACAAGCTATTAGTTACCTAAGAAGATTCCAGTGCCTTTATTCTTCCTTAGGTTTTCGTTGAAAGATTTAAAGCTATGCAATCCAGTTAAGAAAATAACTCCACTAAAATCTTACTTTAATTAGTTTCACACTGTGACGTTACATTTACAGTTTCTTTGTGCATGACTGGTAAATTTACTATCCATCATCATTTATGAATAATAAACGTAACAGGAGTATCTAGCTTTTACAAGCATGCTTCGGTAGAATACATTTTATTGATAATTTCCACAAATGACCTTGATAATCCAATTCTTAGCCAATAAGAATGTAATGTTAGAATTAAGTTACATGGTTGCGAGTGAGGAATGGGAATAAATGTTAACAATAATAATGATCGTTGTTGAGTGGGAAAATTCCTTTCAAACGTATACATGCATACTGATGCAGTTAGTTGTCTGATCTTCTAGTTTCTTTCATGACTTCATAAACCATAATCCTTTTTCTTTAAATTTCTCATATTTAAAAACATTAAGCTCCTTGGTTCTACTTCTTTCTTACTTAGTTATTGTATTTTAAGTTAGGCTCGAAAATCCAATTGCCATCATCTTAAATGTGATTGGTTTGTTAGTTAGTTGTTCCTCTACATTGAGTACTCCATAGCTAAAAACAACTTTCCTGTTACAGTTTTTAATGTTTGGAAATATTTCATGATCAAATACGATATATATCTTCAGATGTTTCGACGTAAATAGAATCATTTCCATGTAGTTTAAATCTAGTAGTTCAACTCTCATTGTAGAACTACTACCTAGGCAATAAATATTGACATAACTCTAATACAGTATCTATATGATAATGTTTTCTTCACATAAAAAAAATCAGATCTCTACTATTCGTAAAGAAGATTATGCTATGAACAAACCTAAAAGTGAATATGAAGACCTATTACAGTGTAACAATTTACCGAGCAGCTCTACACCACGGGGTCATCAAATGCCAGTGGCATTTTTAATTGTTGCTAGTGGTTTAAATAAGGTGAGTGTTGAGGATTGCTTTTTGTTTATTTGTCGCTTTCATTGAGATTTACATCTGATTCACATGTTTAGACAATATGCTACATGCGGTAACCTGCAGAAAGAAGTCAGTAGCCGATAATTGTCTTCAATATGTTTTTCTATCTTTGTGAGTCAATAATTTTTAATCAAAATTGACATTGTCATGAAAGATTTAGTCAGAAAGTCGGTCAGTTTTATGCAACCTGAAACCTGATGATACATGTGCATTTGCTTGATCTCCACACTTTATTCATACAAATGGATGAAATTATCAAGACAAATTTTTCTCATGAAATTTCGCTATTTGAACTGTAGATAGTTTTACCTTTTTGTAACAATGTCATAACAGTGAGTATTATTTGTGAGTTAATCATTTAATGAAAGCCAGAAAATGATACGACCTTTAATTATGTCAGCTTATTCAGTTTGTATTATCATAGTGAATTGATATATTTATTTTAGCCAACACTGTTTTCACTAGTTGAATGTTCAATAGATTATATTAATTTGAGCTTCTTCGGAAAAATTACTTATAATTAGGAAGAAAGCTACGATGTTGTATTTTCTCATTGATTTTCAACTGGTGCAATTGTTACTACATAAAATAATTATGGATGCTGTCAATATACTGTTTGTCATTGACAGACGGTTTGAACGAGGAGGCCAATTGGTATAAGAGAAAGTAAGCTAGTTGTTCGACTTCCGAACTTTAATACATCTATTACAGGTGTTAAATTACTTTCTCGATTCCAAAAAGCTAAACTATGTGGCATCTTAATTCTACAGTCTAACAGAATCTCGGTGTATGCTTTCAAATGAAGTTGGTTGTGCTATGATGTGTTTATCAGTATTCAAAGAAGAGTTGTCAGTCACAATCTCAATTATATTTCCCTACTCTGTATATGCTACTTCATCTACAACCTAGCGACCTAAGCATTGACTTTTGGCAATAAACTTGAAGTTGAGGTTTTTCCCATTAGTCTAAGAAACACAGTGATAAAATGCTTTAAACTGCGATTGATCTGCAGATCAACCTGGACAAAAATGACCGAGTATCATGAAGCGGAATTTCAACATATAAGTCGTGAATTTTAAACTAATTATCTTGACTGCTGAATTACAACTCTAGTGTGAACTTATTTGTTAGTCAAATTACACTGTAACCATTGTTTGGTTTGAAATTTGACTAAAGAAAACTGGTCAGTAAGCTTGTTTGAATCATCATTATTAACTACCAACAAGTATGGCTCATAATCTATGCACATGAAGTAATGATTCGTCACTACATACTATTGTTGTGCACGAAAACCCAGGTGAGGAACATCAATAATATATCTAAGCGAATATTACAGAGTTGTTAGGCATATTTGCAAAACCTTCCCGTGAATCATCATTTGCAAACGAATCCTTATTTGTTTTAGATTTCAGTGTTCTTTCACATTTAGACTGTTCAGACTTCAGTTCACTTTACGTTACCTACAAATCGCCTTCTGTTCTCATTCTTTCCTTCTCGATCTTTGGCTGTCAGACGTTTGATTTCCATTTGATATCATATACTACTTATGTGAACTATAAGTAGCGTACACCACACTATGATGATTAGCTTAGAAAATGTTTTCATGTTGCATGTATTTACTAATTGTTTGTAACTGTTTTTATTGTATTGTAGCATGGTCTCGATGCCAAAGTGCAAATTCCTTATACTCATCTAGATGTTGCTGGTAGTGCTGGTGAAATCTATGTAACACCGACTGCCGCTCCATTAATGATGTTTACAAGGCGATATATATTACCGAGAATAGGTTTCAAATAAAAAAAAATTGACAAGTGTTATTTAATTTCAATGTACGCTGTCCACGTGACACATGATCAACATATAAACATTCGATAGTCTGTAGTATCGAAAAATATTTTTTAGTTTCATAATATATAACAATGATCGTCAGACTATTCTATAATTTTGATCAATGTTTTGATGTTGCGAAATTTAAAAATAAAAAATTCATCCATACATTAAGTTCATTCATTTATTTCGGGAATCACTGGAAAAATAGGTGAAATAAAAAGAGTTCGGAAATGCTGAGTAGCCATTGCTGAGGTTGAAATCAGAAAAATTTTGCTTGTCAACAAAAATATGGAAGAAAGAGAACAGTAAAAAATACACGAAAAGAAATATGAAAAAATTCCTCAATAAAAAAAGAAGGATTAAACATAATTAAAAGAGGAAGAGCGAAAAAATTTAAAAATATTTGAAATCAAAGCTATGAGAAAAATCTCGAATTGTAGAGACCGAAAAAAGCGCCGAAAATGGTAGAAAAAACAAGCGAAAAAAAAAAAAAAAAAAAAAAAAAAAAAAAAAAAAAAAAAAAAAAAAAAAAAAAAAAAAAAAAAAAAAAAAAAAAAAAAAAAAAAAAAAAAAAAAAAAAAAAAAAAAAAAAAAAAAAAAAAAAAAAAAAAAATCATCGCCTGTCGACTCACACCTCTCCTATCGTTCGTGACATTCGCACGAGTGATCGATGCTCAGTTGGCGAACGGGATGGAAATCCGGAGAAGCCCTAACCAACACTGCATTCACCACGATATCCGAGTTCTCGTCAGTCGGACGTCACATATCTCCGTGTCGGGACGGACAGCATGAGGAGTGTGCAATGGACACGAACAAACAGATGTCGATGCTCAGAATGCAATCCACCAAGTAGGTGATCTACTTGTCAAACTAGTTTGTGGTGTGTGCGTATATGTGTGTGTGTGTGTGTGTGTGTGGTGTGTGTGTGTGGGAGATGGAGATGGAGGTGGAGGTGGAGGTGGAGAGAGAGATGGAATGTGGCGATGAGAAGCAGATATAGATGTGGGATGGGACGGAGACGAAGGTGAAGTTGTCTAGTTCAAACATGTTGTCGATGGTTGCATGAGTGACGCGATCATCTGTCTTCGGTCATGTCTGATGTTGGCATATTGATTCCGGTTGTGGATGGAATGTCTGTTCCTGTTGTCTCTGTTCACTGACTCACCTGAACACATTCTGATTATGGAGGATGAATGGAACGACTGTGGTTCCTCATGTCTGGTGATTTCACATTGGTGTTCGCCACCGACCTCCAACATTTCCTCTCCTCTCTCCACAATCTGCATCTCACAGACATCACCATCACTACCGCATGAATTCACACGAAGATTCAGTTGATCTGCATCATCGCACACAATTTGTATTCACAAACTCACTTGTGTATATCAGTCTGGTCTCTGACATACATAAGTGTTTGGTGAGACGCACACCAACAAGGCGATGTTGTTGTTGTTGTTGGAGACTACTCTGGTGAGAGAGAAATCATTGTGAACACATCTGGGACAAGTTACGTGACTTGATGGAGTAAGTGATTGCATCGGGTCCGGTCACTGAGTCAGTGTCCGGTGACGTGTGTCTGCGTGCAGTCGGGGTATGCAGTTTTCATGTGAAGCAGTGTTTCCAGTGAGCGATAGAGTGCAGTCAGTATCCGTCCACTCGATCGGTCACCAGTGGAGCAGTATCACTTGAGCAAGTGAGACGATGGCTTCGAGCAGTTGTTGACGGTTGTCGTTGGATTCGGACGAGTGGATGTCTGTTGACTGTGAGTCGGTGGTCGACTCGAGGTGGATATTCAGTTGTCAGGATGCGGAGCGTGCGTGTGTGTGTGTGTGTGTGTGCCTGCACTCGCAGTGTGTCGGGTGGAGTGTGAGGTTCGCCTGGTGTGAGTGTCTCAGGCGGCGAATTGTATGTTCGGACAAAAGCCCGCCACGTCAGGAGCAGGGTTCGAACCTGCGCGGGGAAACCCCATTGGATTTCAAGTCCAACGCCTTAACCACTCGGCCATCCTGACACGGTTCGTCGAACTGCACACTCAACTACTCATCACACGCTACTGACCAAAACACCAACAAAACACTCTCTCATCACACATCCACTCACGCACACAAACGCGCACACTCAGTGACTAGTTACCAGCTCACTATAGTGTCGATCGCCTGTCGACTCACACCTCTCCTATCGTTCGTGACATTCGCACGAGTGATCGATGCTCAGTTGGCGAACGGGATGGAAATCCGGAGAAGCCCTAACCAACACTGCATTGACCACGATATCCGAGTTCTCGTCAGTCGGACGTCACATATCTCCGTGTCGGGACGGACAGCATGAGGAGTGTGCAATGGACACGAACAAACAGATGTCGATGCTCAGAATGCAATCCACCAAGTAGGTGATCTACTTGTCAAACTAGTTTGTGTGTGTGCGTAGATGTGTGTGTGTGTGTGCGTGTGTGTGTGGGAGATGGAGATGGAGGTGGAGGTGGAGAGAGAAGGTGAAGAGATGGAATGTGGCGATGAGAAGCAGATATAGATGTGGGATGGGACGGAGACGAAGGTGAAGTTGTCTAGTTCAAACATGTTGTCGATGGTTGCATGAGTGACGCGATCATCTGTCTTCGGTCATGTCTGATGTTGGCATATTGATTCCGGTTGTGGATGGAATGTCTGTTCCTGTTGTCTCTGTTCACTGACTCACCTGAACACATTCTGATTATGGAGGATGAATGGAACGACTGTGGTTCCTCATGTCTGGTGATTTCACATTGGTGTTCGCCACCGACCTCCAACATTTCCTCTCCTCTCTCCACAATCTGCATCTCACAGACATCACCATCACTACCGCATGAATTCACACGAAGATTCAGTTGATCTGCATCATCGCACACAATTTGTATTCACAAACTCACTTGTGTATATCAGTCTGGTCTCTGACATACATAAGTGTTTGGTGAGACGCACACCAACAAGGCGATGTTGTTGTTGTTGTTGGAGACTACTCTGGTGAGAGAGAAATCATTGTGAACACATCTGGGACAAGTTACGTGACTTGATGGAGTAAGTGATTGCATCGGGTCCGGTCACTGAGTCAGTGTCCGGTGACGTGTGTCTGCGTGCAGTCGGGGTATGCAGTTTTCATGTGAAGCAGTGTTTCCAGTGAGCGATAGAGTGCAGTCAGTATCCGTCCACTCGATCGGTCACCAGTGGAGCAGTATCACTTGAGCAAGTGAGACGATGGCTTCGAGCAGTTGTTGACGGTTGTCGTTGGATTCGGACGAGTGGATGTCTGTTGACTGTGAGTCGGTGGTCGACTCGAGGTGGATATTCAGTTGTCAGGATGCGGAGCGTGCGTGTGTGTGTGTGTGTGTGCCTGCACTCGCAGTGTGTCGGGTGGAGTGTGAGGTTCGCCTGGTGTGAGTGTCTCAGGCGGCGAATTGTATGTTCGGACAGAAGCCCGCCACGTCAGGAGCAGGGTTCGAACCTGCGCGGGGAAACCCCATTGGATTTCAAGTCCAACGCCTTAACCACTCGGCCATCCTGACACGGTTCGTCGAACTGCACACTCAACTACTCATCACACGCTACTGACCAAAACACCAACAAAACACTCTCTCATCACACATCCACTCACGCACACAAACGCGCACACTCAGTGACTAGTTACCAGCTCACTATAGTGTCGATCGCCTGTCGACTCACACCTCTCCTATCGTTCGTGACATTCGCACGAGTGATCGATGCTCAGTTGGCGAACGGGATGGAAATCCGGAGAAGCCCTAACCAACACTGCATTGACCACGATATCCGAGTTCTCGTCAGTCGGACGTCACATATCTCCGTGTCGGGACGGACAGCATGAGGAGTGTGCAATGGACACGAACAAACAGATGTCGATGCTCAGAATGCAATCCACCAAGTAGGTGATCTACTTGTCAAACTAGTTTGTGTGTGTGCGTAGATGTGTGTGTGTGTGCGTGTGTGTGTGGGAGATGGAGATGGAGGTGGAGGTGGAGGTGGAGAGAGAAGGTGAAGAGATGGAATGTGGCGATGAGAAGCAGATATAGATGTGGGATGGGACGGAGACGAAGGTGAAGTTGTCTAGTTCAAACATGTTGTCGATGGTTGCATGAGTGACGCGATCATCTGTCTTCGGTCATGTCTGATGTTGGCATATTGATTCCGGTTGTGGATGGAATGTCTGTTCCTGTTGTCTCTGTTCACTGACTCACCTGAACACATTCTGATTATGGAGGATGAATGGAACGACTGTGGTTCCTCATGTCTGGTGATTTCACATTGGTGTTCGCCACCGACCTCCAACATTTCCTCTCCTCTCTCCACAATCTGCATCTCACAGACATCACCATCACTACCGCATGAATTCACACGAAGATTCAGTTGATCTGCATCATCGCACACAATTTGTATTCACAAACTCACTTGTGTATATCAGTCTGGTCTCTGACATACATAAGTGTTTGGTGAGACGCACACCAACAAGGCGATGTTGTTGTTGTTGTTGTTGTTGTTGTTGTTGTTGGAGACTACTCTGGTGAGAGAGAAATCATTGTGAACACATCTGGGACAAGTTACGTGACTTGATGGAGTAAGTGATTGCATCGGGTCCGGTCACTGAGTCAGTGTCCGGTGACGTGTGTCTGCGTGCAGTCGGGGTATGCAGTTTTCATGTGAAGCAGTGTTTCCAGTGAGCGATAGAGTGCAGTCAGTATCCGTCCACTCGATCGGTCACCAGTGGAGCAGTATCACTTGAGCAAGTGAGACGATGGCTTCGAGCAGTTGTTGACGGTTGTCGTTGGATTCGGACGAGTGGATGTCTGTTGACTGTGAGTCGGTGGTCGACTCGAGGTGGATATTCAGTTGTCAGGATGCGGAGCGTGCGTGTGTGTGTGTGTGTGCCTGCACTCGCAGTGTGTCGGGTGGAGTGTGAGGTTCGCCTGGTGTGAGTGTCTCAGGCGGCGAATTGTATGTTCGGACAAAAGCCCGCCACGTCAGGAGCAGGGTTCGAACCTGCGCGGGGAAACCCCATTGGATTTCAAGTCCAACGCCTTAACCACTCGGCCATCCTGACACGGTTCGTCGAACTGCACACTCAACTACTCATCACACGCTACTGACCAAAACACCAACAAAACACTCTCTCATCACACATCCACTCACGCACACAAACGCGCACACTCAGTGACTAGTTACCAGCTCACTATAGTGTCGATCGCCTGTCGACTCACACCTCTCCTATCGTTCGTGACATTCGCACGAGTGATCGATGCTCAGTTGGCGAACGGGATGGAAATCCGGAGAAGCCCTAACCAACACTGCATTGACCACGATATCCGAGTTCTCGTCAGTCGGACGTCACATATCTCCGTGTCGGGACGGACAGCATGAGGAGTGTGCAATGGACACGAACAAACAGATGTCGATGCTCAGAATGCAATCCACCAAGTAGGTGATCTACTTGTCAAACTAGTTTGTGTGTGTGTGTGTGTGTGTGCGTGTGTGTGTGTGTGTGTGTGTGTGGGAGATGGAGATGGAGGTGGAGGTGGAGGTGGAGAGAGAAGGTGAAGAGATGGAATGTGGCGATGAGAAGCAGATATAGATGTGGGATGGGACGGAGACGAAGGTGAAGTTGTCTAGTTCAAACATGTTGTCGATGGTTGCATGAGCGACGCGATCATCTGTCTTCGGTCATGTCTGATGTTGGCATATTGATTCCGGTTGTGGATGGAATGTCTGTTCCTGTTGTCTCTGTTCACTGACTCACCTGAACACATTCTGATTATGGAGGATGAATGGAACGACTGTGGTTCCTCATGTCTGGTGATTTCACATTGGTGTTCGCCACCGACCTCCAACATTTCCTCTCCTCTCTCCACAATCTGCATCTCACAGACATCACCATCACTACCGCATGAATTCACACGAAGATTCAGTTGATCTGCATCATCGCACACAATTTGTATTCACAAACTCACTTGTGTATATCAGTCTGGTCTCTGACATACATAAGTGTTTGGTGAGACGCACACCAACAAGGCGATGTTGTTGTTGTTGTTGTTGTTGGAGACTACTCTGGTGAGAGAGAAATCATTGTGAACACATCTGGGACAAGTTACGTGACTTGATGGAGTAAGTGATTGCATCGGGTCCGGTCACTGAGTCAGTGTCCGGTGACGTGTGTCTGCGTGCAGTCGGGGTATGCAGTTTTCATGTGAAGCAGTGTTTCCAGTGAGCGATAGAGTGCAGTCAGTATCCGTCCACTCGATCGGTCACCAGTGGAGCAGTATCACTTGAGCAAGTGAGACGATGGCTTCGAGCAGTTGTTGACGGTTGTCGTTGGATTCGGACGAGTGGATGTCTGTTGACTGTGAGTCGGTGGTCGACTCGAGGTGGATATTCAGTTGTCAGGATGCGGAGCGTGCGTGCGTGTGTGTGTGTGTGCCTGCACTCGCAGTGTGTCGGGTGGAGTGTGAGGTTCGCCTGGTGTGAGTGTCTCAGGCGGCGAATTGTATGTTCGGACAAAAGCCCGCCACGTCAGGAGCAGGGTTCGAACCTGCGCGGGGAAACCCCATTGGATTTCAAGTCCAACGCCTTAACCACTCGGCCATCCTGACACGGTTCGTCGAACTGCACACTCAACTACTCATCACACGCTACTGACCAAAACACCAACAAAACACTCTCTCATCACACATCCACTCACGCACACAAACGCGCACACTCAGTGACTAGTTACCAGCTCACTATAGTGTCGATCGCCTGTCGACTCACACCTCTCCTATCGTTCGTGACATTCGCACGAGTGATCGATGCTCAGTTGGCGAACGGGATGGAAATCCGGAGAAGCCCTAACCAACACTGCATTCACCACGATATCCGAGTTCTCGTCAGTCGGACGTCACATATCTCCGTGTCGGGACGGACAGCATGAGGAGTGTGCAATGGACACGAACAAACAGATGTCGATGCTCAGAATGCAATCCACCAAGTAGGTGATCTACTTGTCAAACTAGTTTGTGTGTGTGCGTAGATGTGTGTGTGCGTGTGTGTGTGTGTGTGTGTGTGTGGGAGATGGAGATGGAGGTGGAGGTGGAGGTGGAGAGAGAAGGTGAAGAGATGGAATGTGGCGATGAGAAGCAGATATAGATGTGGGATGGGACGGAGACGAAGGTGAAGTTGTCTAGTTCAAACATGTTGTCGATGGTTGCATGAGCGACGCGATCATCTGTCTTCGGTCATGTCTGATGTTGACATATTGATTCCGGTTGTGGATGGAATGTCTGTTCCTGTTGTCTCTGTTCACTGACTCACCTGAACACATTCTGATTATGGAGGATGAATGGAACGACTGTGGTTCCTCATGTCTGGTGATTTCACATCGGTGTTCGCCACCGACCTCCAACATTTCCTCTCCTCTCTCCACAATCTGCATCTCACAGACATCACCATCACTACCGCATGAATTCACACGAAGATTCAGTTGATCTGCATCATCGCACACAATTTGTATTCACAAACTCACTTGTGTATATCAGTCTGGTCTCTGACATACATAAGTGTTTGGTGAGACGCACACCAACAAGGCGATGTTGTTGTTGTTGTTGTTGTTGTTGTTGTTGGAGACTACTCTGGTGAGAGAGAAATCATTGTGAACACATCTGGGACAAGTTACGTGACTTGATGGAGTAAGTGATTGCATCGGGTCCGGTCACTGAGCCAGTGTCCGGTGACGTGTGTCTGCGTGCAGTCGGGGTATGCAGTTTTCATGTGAAGCAGTGTTTCCAGTGAGCGATAGAGTGCAGTCAGTATCCGTCCACTCGATCGGTCACCAGTGGAGCAGTATCACTTGAGCAAGTGAGACGATGGCTTCGAGCAGTTGTTGACGGTTGTCGTTGGATTCGGACGAGTGGATGTCTGTTGACTGTGAGTCGGTGGTCGACTCGAGGTGGATATTCAGTTGTCAGGATGCGGAGCGTGCGTGCGTGTGTGTGTGTGTGCCTGCACTCGCAGTGTGTCGGGTGGAGTGTGAGGTTCGCCTGGTGTGAGTGTCTCAGGCGGCGAATTGTATGTTCGGACAAAAGCCCGCCACGTCAGGAGCAGGGTTCGAACCTGCGCGGGGAAACCCCATTGGATTTCAAGTCCAACGCCTTAACCACTCGGCCATCCTGACACGGTTCGTCGAACTGCACACTCAACTACTCATCACACGCTACTGACCAAAACACCAACAAAACACTCTCTCATCACACATCCACTCACGCACACAAACGCGCACACTCAGTGACTAGTTACCAGCTCACTATAGTGTCGATCGCCTGTCGACTCACACCTCTCCTATCGTTCGTGACATTCGCACGAGTGATCGATGCTCAGTTGGCGAACGGGATGGAAATCCGGAGAAGCCCTAACCAACACTGCATTGACCACGATATCCGAGTTCTCGTCAGTCGGACGTCACATATCTCCGTGTCGGGACGGACAGCATGAGGAGTGTGCAATGGACACGAACAAACAGATGTCGATGCTCAGAATGCAATCCACCAAGTAGGTGATCTACTTGTCAAACTAGTTTGTGTGTGTGCGTAGATGTGTGTGTGTGCGTGTGTGTGTGTGTGTGTGTGTGTGTGGGAGATGGAGATGGAGGTGGAGGTGGAGGTGGAGAGAGAAGGTGAAGAGATGGAATGTGGCGATGAGAAGCAGATATAGATGTGGGATGGGACGGAGACGAAGGTGAAGTTGTCTAGTTCAAACATGTTGTCGATGGTTGCATGAGCGACGCGATCATCTGTCTTCGGTCATGTCTGATGTTGACATATTGATTCCGGTTGTGGATGGAATGTCTGTTCCTGTTGTCTCTGTTCACTGACTCACCTGAACACATTCTGATTATGGAGGATGAATGGAACGACTGTGGTTCCTCATGTCTGGTGATTTCACATTGGTGTTCGCCACCGACCTCCAACATTTCCTCTCCTCTCTCCACAATCTGCATCTCACAGACATCACCATCACTACCGCATGAATTCACACGAAGATTCAGTTGATCTGCATCATCGCACACAATTTGTATTCACAAACTCACTTGTGTATATCAGTCTGGTCTCTGACATACATAAGTGTTTGGTGAGACGCACACCAACAAGGCGATGTTGTTGTTGTTGTTGTTGTTGTTGTTGTTGGAGACTACTCTGGTGAGAGAGAAATCATTGTGAACACATCTGGGACAAGTTACGTGACTTGATGGAGTAAGTGATTGCATCGGGTCCGGTCACTGAGCCAGTGTCCGGTGACGTGTGTCTGCGTGCAGTCGGGGTATGCAGTTTTCATGTGAAGCAGTGTTTCCAGTGAGCGATAGAGTGCAGTCAGTATCCGTCCACTCGATCGGTCACCAGTGGAGCAGTATCACTTGAGCAAGTGAGACGATGGCTTCGAGCAGTTGTTGACGGTTGTCGTTGGATTCGGACGAGTGGATGTCTGTTGACTGTGAGTCGGTGGTCGACTCGAGGTGGATATTCAGTTGTCAGGATGCGGAGCGTGCGTGTGTGTGTGTGTGTGTGCCTGCACTCGCAGTGTGTCGGGTGGAGTGTGAGGTTCGCCTGGTGTGAGTGTCTCAGGCGGCGAATTGTATGTTCGGACAAAAGCCCGCCACGTCAGGAGCAGGGTTCGAACCTGCGCGGGGAAACCCCATTGGATTTCAAGTCCAACGCCTTAACCACTCGGCCATCCTGACACGGTTCGTCGAACTGCACACTCAACTACTCATCACACGCTACTGACCAAAACACCAACAAAACACTCTCTCATCACACATCCACTCACGCACACAAACGCGCACACTCAGTGACTAGTTACCAGCTCACTATAGTGTCGATCGCCTGTCGACTCACACCTCTCCTATCGTTCGTGACATTCGCACGAGTGATCGATGCTCAGTTGGCGAACGGGATGGAAATCCGGAGAAGCCCTAACCAACACTGCATTCACCACGATATCCGAGTTCTCGTCAGTCGGACGTCACATATCTCCGTGTCGGGACGGACAGCATGAGGAGTGTGCAATGGACACGAACAAACAGATGTCGATGCTCAGAATGCAATCCACCAAGTAGGTGATCTACTTGTCAAACTAGTTTGTGTGTGTGTGTGGGTGTGTGTGTGTGCGTGTGTGTGTGTGTGTGTGTGTGTGTGGGAGATGGAGATGGAGGTGGAGGTGGAGGTGGAGAGAGAAGGTGAAGAGATGGAATGTGGCGATGAGAAGCAGATATAGATGTGGGATGGGACGGAGACGAAGGTGAAGTTGTCTAGTTCAAACATGTTGTCGATGGTTGCATGAGCGACGCGATCATCTGTCTTCGGTCATGTCTGATGTTGACATATTGATTCCGGTTGTGGATGGAATGTCTGTTCCTGTTGTCTCTGTTCACTGACTCACCTGAACACATTCTGATTATGGAGGATGAATGGAACGACTGTGGTTCCTCATGTCTGGTGATTTCACATTGGTGTTCGCCACCGACCTCCAACATTTCCTCTCCTCTCTCCACAATCTGCATCTCACAGACATCACCATCACTACCGCATGAATTCACACGAAGATTCAGTTGATCTGCATCATCGCACACAATTTGTATTCACAAACTCACTTGTGTATATCAGTCTGGTCTCTGACATACATAAGTGTTTGGTGAGACGCACACCAACAAGGCGATGTTGTTGTTGTTGTTGTTGTTGTTGTTGTTGGAGACTACTCTGGTGAGAGAGAAATCATTGTGAACACACCTGGGACAAGTTACGTGACTTGATGGAGTAAGTGATTGCATCGGGTCCGGTCACTGAGCCAGTGTCCGGTGACGTGTGTCTGCGTGCAGTCGGGGTATGCAGTTTTCATGTGAAGCAGTGTTTCCAGTGAGCGATAGAGTGCAGTCAGTATCCGTCCACTCGATCGGTCACCAGTGGAGCAGTATCACTTGAGCAAGTGAGACGATGGCTTCGAGCAGTTGTTGACGGTTGTCGTTGGATTCGGACGAGTGGATGTCTGTTGACTGTGAGTCGGTGGTCGACTCGAGGTGGATATTCAGTTGTCAGGATGCGGAGCGTGCGTGTGTGTGTGTGTGTGCCTGCACTCGCAGTGTGTCGGGTGGAGTGTGAGGTTCGCCTGGTGTGAGTGTCTCAGGCGGCGAATTGTATGTTCGGACAAAAGCCCGCCACGTCAGGAGCAGGGTTCGAACCTGCGCGGGGAAACCCCATTGGATTTCAAGTCCAACGCCTTAACCACTCGGCCATCCTGACACGGTTCGTCGAACTGCACACTCAACTACTCATCACACGCTACTGACCAAAACACCAACAAAACACTCTCTCATCACACATCCACTCACGCACACAAACGCGCACACTCAGTGACTAGTTACCAGCTCACTATAGTGTCGATCGCCTGTCGACTCACACCTCTCCTATCGTTCGTGACATTCGCACGAGTGATCGATGCTCAGTTGGCGAACGGGATGGAAATCCGGAGAAGCCCTAACCAACACTGCATTCACCACGATATCCGAGTTCTCGTCAGTCGGACGTCACATATCTCCGTGTCGGGACGGACAGCATGAGGAGTGTGCAATGGACACGAACAAACAGATGTCGATGCTCAGAATGCAATCCACCAAGTAGGTGATCTACTTGTCAAACTAGTTTGTGTGTGTGCGTAGATGTGTGTGTGTGTGTGTGTGTGTGTGTGTGTGTGTGTGGGAGATGGAGATGGAGGTGGAGGTGGAGGTGGAGAGAGAAGGTGAAGAGATGGAATGTGGCGATGAGAAGCAGATATAGATGTGGGATGGGACGGAGACGAAGGTGAAGTTGTCTAGTTCAAACATGTTGTCGATGGTTGCATGAGCGACGCGATCATCTGTCTTCGGTCATGTCTGATGTTGACATATTGATTCCGGTTGTGGATGGAATGTCTGTTCCTGTTGTCTCTGTTCACTGACTCACCTGAACACATTCTGATTATGGAGGATGAATGGAACGACTGTGGTTCCTCATGTCTGGTGATTTCACATTGGTGTTCGCCACCGACCTCCAACATTTCCTCTCCTCTCTCCACAATCTGCATCTCACAGACATCACCATCACTACCGCATGAATTCACACGAAGATTCAGTTGATCTGCATCATCGCACACAATTTGTATTCACAAACTCACTTGTGTATATCAGTCTGGTCTCTGACATACATAAGTGTTTGGTGAGACGCACACCAACAAGGCGATGTTGTTGTTGTTGTTGTTGTTGTTGTTGTTGGAGACTACTCTGGTGAGAGAGAAATCATTGTGAACACACCTGGGACAAGTTACGTGACTTGATGGAGTAAGTGATTGCATCGGGTCCGGTCACTGAGCCAGTGTCCGGTGACGTGTGTCTGCGTGCAGTCGGGGTATGCAGTTTTCATGTGAAGCAGTGTTTCCAGTGAGCGATAGAGTGCAGTCAGTATCCGTCCACTCGATCGGTCACCAGTGGAGCAGTATCACTTGAGCAAGTGAGACGATGGCTTCGAGCAGTTGTTGACGGTTGTCGTTGGATTCGGACGAGTGGATGTCTGTTGACTGTGAGTCGGTGGTTGACTCGAGGTGGATATTCAGTTGTCAGGATGCGGAGCGTGCGTGCGTGTGTGTGTGTGTGCCTGCACTCGCAGTGTGTCGGGTGGAGTGTGAGGTTCGCCTGGTGTGAGTGTCTCAGGCGGCGAATTGTATGTTCGGACAAAAGCCCGCCACGTCAGGAGCAGGGTTCGAACCTGCGCGGGGAAACCCCATTGGATTTCAAGTCCAACGCCTTAACCACTCGGCCATCCTGACACGGTTCGTCGAACTGCACACTCAACTACTCATCACACGCTACTGACCAAAACACCAACAAAACACTCTCTCATCACACATCCACTCACGCACACAAACGCGCACACTCAGTGACTAGTTACCAGCTCACTATAGTGTCGATCGCCTGTCGACTCACACCTCTCCTATCGTTCGTGACATTCGCACGAGTGATCGATGCTCAGTTGGCGAACGGGATGGAAATCCGGAGAAGCCCTAACCAACACTGCATTGACCACGATATCCGAGTTCTCGTCAGTCGGACGTCACATATCTCCGTGTCGGGACGGACAGCATGAGGAGTGTGCAATGGACACGAACAAACAGATGTCGATGCTCAGAATGCAATCCACCAAGTAGGTGATCTACTTGTCAAACTAGTTTGTGTGTGTGCGTAGATGTGTGTGTGTGCGTGTGTGTGTGTGTGTGTGTGTGTGGGAGATGGAGATGGAGGTGGAGGTGGAGGTGGAGAGAGAAGGTGAAGAGATGGAATGTGGCGATGAGAAGCAGATATAGATGTGGGATGGGACGGAGACGAAGGTGAAGTTGTCTAGTTCAAACATGTTGTCGATGGTTGCATGAGCGACGCGATCATCTGTCTTCGGTCATGTCTGATGTTGACATATTGATTCCGGTTGTGGATGGAATGTCTGTTCCTGTTGTCTCTGTTCACTGACTCACCTGAACACATTCTGATTATGGAGGATGAATGGAACGACTGTGGTTCCTCATGTCTGGTGATTTCACATTGGTGTTCGCCACCGACCTCCAACATTTCCTCTCCTCTCTCCACAATCTGCATCTCACAGACATCACCATCACTACCGCATGAATTCACACGAAGATTCAGTTGATCTGCATCATCGCACACAATTTGTATTCACAAACTCACTTGTGTATATCAGTCTGGTCTCTGACATACATAAGTGTTTGGTGAGACGCACACCAACAAGGCGATGTTGTTGTTGTTGTTGTTGTTGTTGTTGGAGACTACTCTGGTGAGAGAGAAATCATTGTGAACACACCTGGGACAAGTTACGTGACTTGATGGAGTAAGTGATTGCATCGGGTCCGGTCACTGAGCCAGTGTCCGGTGACGTGTGTCTGCGTGCAGTCGGGGTATGCAGTTTTCATGTGAAGCAGTGTTTCCAGTGAGCGATAGAGTGCAGTCAGTATCCGTCCACTCGATCGGTCACCAGTGGAGCAGTATCACTTGAGCAAGTGAGACGATGGCTTCGAGCAGTTGTTGACGGTTGTCGTTGGATTCGGACGAGTGGATGTCTGTTGACTGTGAGTCGGTGGTCGACTCGAGGTGGATATTCAGTTGTCAGGATGCGGAGCGTGCGTGCGTGTGTGTGTGTGTGCCTGCACTCGCAGTGTGTCGGGTGGAGTGTGAGGTTCGCCTGGTGTGAGTGTCTCAGGCGGCGAATTGTATGTTCGGACAAAAGCCCGCCACGTCAGGAGCAGGGTTCGAACCTGCGCGGGGAAACCCCATTGGATTTCAAGTCCAACGCCTTAACCACTCGGCCATCCTGACACGGTTCGTCGAACTGCACACTCAACTACTCATCACACGCTACTGACCAAAACACCAACAAAACACTCTCTCATCACACATCCACTCACGCACACAAACGCGCACACTCAGTGACTAGTTACCAGCTCACTATAGTGTCGATCGCCTGTCGACTCACACCTCTCCTATCGTTCGTGACATTCGCACGAGTGATCGATGCTCAGTTGGCGAACGGGATGGAAATCCGGAGAAGCCCTAACCAACACTGCATTGCACCACGATATCCGAGTTCTCGTCAGTCGGACGTCACATATCTCCGTGTCGGGACGGACAGCATGAGGAGTGTGCAATGGACACGAACAAACAGATGTCGATGCTCAGAATGCAATCCACCAAGTAGGTGATCTACTTGTCAAACTAGTTTGTGTGTGTGCGTAGATGTGTGTGTGTGCGTGTGTGTGTGTGTGTGTGTGTGTGGGAGATGGAGATGGAGGTGGAGGTGGAGGTGGAGAGAGAAGGTGAAGAGATGGAATGTGGCGATGAGAAGCAGATATAGATGTGGGATGGGACGGAGACGAAGGTGAAGTTGTCTAGTTCAAACATGTTGTCGATGGTTGCATGAGCGACGCGATCATCTGTCTTCGGTCATGTCTGATGTTGGCATATTGATTCCGGTTGTGGATGGAATGTCTGTTCCTGTTGTCTCTGTTCACTGACTCACCTGAACACATTCTGATTATGGAGGATGAATGGAACGACTGTGGTTCCTCATGTCTGGTGATTTCACATTGGTGTTCGCCACCGACCTCCAACATTTCCTCTCCTCTCTCCACAATCTGCATCTCACAGACATCACCATCACTACCGCATGAATTCACACGAAGATTCAGTTGATCTGCATCATCGCACACAATTTGTATTCACAAACTCACTTGTGTATATCAGTCTGGTCTCTGACATACATAAGTGTTTGGTGAGACGCACACCAACAAGGCGATGTTGTTGTTGTTGTTGTTGTTGTTGTTGGAGACTACTCTGGTGAGAGAGAAATCATTGTGAACACATCTGGGACAAGTTACGTGACTTGATGGAGTAAGTGATTGCATCGGGTCCGGTCACTGAGCCAGTGTCCGGTGACGTGTGTCTGCGTGCAGTCGGGGTATGCAGTTTTCATGTGAAGCAGTGTTTCCAGTGAGCGATAGAGTGCAGTCAGTATCCGTCCACTCGATCGGTCACCAGTGGAGCAGTATCACTTGAGCAAGTGAGACGATGGCTTCGAGCAGTTGTTGACGGTTGTCGTTGGATTCGGACGAGTTGATGTCTGTTGACTGTGAGTCGGTGGTCGACTCGAGGTGGATATTCAGTTGTCAGGATGCGGAGCGTGCGTGTGTGTGTGTGTGTGTGTGTGCCTGCACTCGCAGTAGGTCGGGTGGAATGGGAATTTCGCCTAGGTCTTTTTATATCGCCTATTCACGCACTGACACAAACGATTAGATGTCTTTGCTCTGCGAATCTATTGTGGCTTTTGCACTTTTCAACGATTTTTCCTGCTTTTTATTTTTCTCCATTTCTGCTTGAGTTGTTTTCTGTTTTACCGTATATGTTTTCGTTTGTATCCTCCTTTTTCTTTTGTAATCACTCAATAATTGGCTTATTGTTACTTGGTTATAAGTGAGAATCTTCGATCACCTCTGAACCTATTTTTGTTCTAGATTTTAGCCTCGCTGTATGTTATATCTTAATTCGATGCACATTAGATGATCTGTAGCTTTGACGTTATGCTGACTTGCATAATAATGCACTTATCTGTTTAGGCAATGCAGAATTTTGTATAAATTTTTGAACTGACATGTTTTAATAACTCATATTTTAATAGCTAAGACTTTAGTAACAACATAAAAATGATTGTATAATATGGTTTTTTTATCACAAAACATAATGGTCAATAACTCGAAGGTGATACAATTGATGAGAAACAATAAAGTAGTGAGTTCTGCTGTTGATCAATGCTTTGAACGCGTAAAATTCTTCCTCATCCTGATTGACTTAGGTAAAATATATTTATTATATCTCTGTAAACAAAATAAACAACGTTAAATCGATTATGTATAACGCATTAAATATTATAACCTCCAAAAAATTATTTTGAAAACAGAATTTTTTAAAATTGAATCGTATCTCCTCTGATTAAAACTCATCAACATGTTATTCAGATGTTGACCATAGGGTAGACTTAAAATCACATACAAAATAACTTATTGTAAATGGTATTTTCTAAGGATCTTTAGTGATGGGCGGTACAACAAGTAGTTGATTAACACTACAGCGTCGGTGACTACTGCCCTCTGGATATAAACGTGAAAGAATGATTTAAGAGGCTTTCATTTTTTAAGAATTATGATTGATTTAAAAACGCATCAAATATTATGTGTCCATGATTTTTTTTTTAATGAGTGATAAATTAGGTCATTTTCGATGTGTTTGTTGATAGCTGATTGCCATGAGTGCCAGATTTCAAATAATAGCCTTAGTATTCTTAGCTTCACGACCAAACCATTCAGCCCATAATATAGAGCTATACCAAAACATCTACCTGAGCAACAAATTTTCTCCTCCATCTGATTGCAGACTTAAAATCCTGCTTTGACGGAAGTTTTAAAAACATGCATCTTAGTTAACATCACAAAAGAAGGTGTTCTTCATGTCAGTGACTAGCTTCGTAAATGAAATAGACTTACTGTTGAGTTTATGACCTTAAACAAAGTTGTTTATAAAAACAAAGTATTGTTATGCACACTGGGATCATGACAAAAACCTAACGTGGACCTATGATTCCCTAAATGGAATCGTACATATATTCATTTCTATTTGAAAGTGCATAGCACCTATATTGACATAAATGTTAACTAATAGTCATAGTACACAGTGGGAAATGTATCATTTAATTTAAAGAATATAAATATCTTTATTTAAATACACGATATTCAATGTCTAAACATGAATGTATCAGTTTAAGATCCATTTAATTTTCTCCTTGCAACTGACTGTTTTTTGTTTATCTAATCCTCATTAAAATGTTCAATGAAAACAATTTGAAATACTGTATTAATTAATCAGATCTGAAGTACTGTTCAAAGTCTATTGAGACAATTAAGACTGAGAAGTACTTACAAACTTTGCGTATTTTTGAAGCTATCAAGTAAAGTAGTTAAAATAAGAACAAAAAATCAATCATGCTTCATTGGATATATGTCCAAACCAGTGTCTATTATAACACACCATATTATGAAATATGGTGTTTGGTGTGAATCATTCAGTGGAGTTCATAGACACTATCAAAGTTTTTACTAAAAGCATCTCAAAGATAATCCTGAGAAACCTGTCTCCTCTTAAGATTGAATGGTATAAGTAAAGTGAAGATCAAACCAATTTGATTTACTAGTGAAAATATTTTATCATGTCTAGAAAAAGGAAAGTTTAATTATCTGTGCAAAAACTTCATGATCTGTGCACATCGACAATGTGGAATCGCATTGACTCCTCAGTGAAACGAACAGAACTGTAGTACACTGAGATCAAGAATTGTATTAATTAGAGTTTGTTTTAACGGGCTGAATTTTGTCTCGTTATATAGACGATATTGCTCTAGTTAAGCAGACAGACTATAGTTGTATTTTGACAATTATTAGAGTAGATTGTTAGGCTGACATATCACAGAATCATTTTCTTCTGTAGAGAGGATACAGTCTTGCAAAAATGGTGTGATATATGATATTGATGTCAACCCAACTTAAGAACTTAAGTATTATTTAGATGAACATTGTGATGTTCATACTAATGAGGAATACTTCTTACAACTAATTTCCGAAATCTTAATTGCATTTTACAGTTGCATTTTAAATCATTGCAAATCAAAGGGTGAAACATTTATCTAAAAGTAAGAAAATTCACTTACATAAGTTTAAGCCAGTTTCACCTATAATATCAAATGATAAAATAATTACTTCATGTTTCTAATATCAAAGAGTGATATAACTAGTTTTCTTGGAAGTGTACTTAGAAAAATGATCATAAACATCATAATAGTACTTATAGTATATGAGTAGCTTCGAAAACCTTATCGTTATATGATATCATTATTTCAAGTATTTACGTTGTCATGATATACAGGAACGATAATTTCCCGTAGCAAATAACAGTATGCAGTGTTTGTAATTCAGGTATTTATTTATCTAAATTATCTGCTGTAGACATGATAGAATACACTTGATAATATTTTATTCAGTTATTTTGTCGATACTCATTATCACCAATAAAGCGTATATCTTAGTCCATCGTTAGAATTTCAATAGAATTTCATAACCTGTTGATTAATAACTTTAACAAATCCCATCTACTTTCCTTTTCGGAAATTGCAGGAAAAGGGCTATAATATAAAATGCTGTGGAGTTCTTCTGAATTTGAAGCTTATCTGAAATCATATCATGACATGAAACTTCAAAATGTAATACGCATGATATATTGACATACTTAGCATTTTATATAAATTCCTGCGGGAATCGCAGAATACTCAATAACAGATTTCTGAGAAATACTGTTTTCACTTTCTCCTACATGTTAGGTTCAGAACAGTTAAACTTAGTTCAATCATTAAAACTGTGAGATCAGTAAATTAGGACACCGTTTCCTTGAGGAAATATGTTTGGGGCGTTAGATCCCAAGCACTCACTTGGAAAAGGTCCTAATTTTGGACTTTTTATGTTTTCGTGCATAAGTTGCTTAACTGACCTCGAGATTACATTTCCCATTCGGAAAATCCTTGACTGTCATTGGTTGATAGACTATTTTAGTACGCTATTTTTGTGGCTCTCCCAAGGACGCTTCTCTCATGTATAAATAAGCTCGATTTGTGTGTTTGTAGATCTCGTATTTTCTGAGTGTTTGTGGAATACGCTTTCTACGTCTTATCAAGACTTCGTGAGATAGTTAGCCGGGCCGTGTCTCTGCATCATTTCTCTTCGCTCCGTTTACCGAGTAAGGTGAACGCGTAATAGTTTCAAGCATATCAACTGACAGGCATATCAAAATCCCATTTGAGATCACATGTTCGCTAATACAAATAAGTTGTACGTTTAGACTGAGAAGTAGTGTGGAGGATACATCGTGTGTTTTATCTTATCTAGAGTTTGTATGTGCTTGCATGCTGATAGCCACACTGAAACTGTAACAGAATTCCTATCTGCACAATCCGAACATGTAGGAAAAACATCTATCTCTTGGTCAGATCCAGACCTTTGCACTCAATACGTGCATCTCAACAATTACTGATCAAACATCGTCTTGAATATGAAAATATATATACATATATAACATATAAAATAAGATTGTAACATATTTAATGTCAATCGAATGGTTGCAGTAAGAACTTTGTACAATATGTCCCAGAAGTATCAATATCAGATACAACAAAATACATGATGAAACGCAGAACACAGAAACGGTATTGTTTTTTCTATTCAATAATAATTTGATTGTAATTTAGCAGTGAAAACTCATTCACTTTGGTTTCATAATTAAAGTGTTGATCAATTATTCACTACACAAGATTTAAAACAGTCATAAAAGTTACCCGTTGACTATTTTAACTAAATGAATATACATTCTCATTCACAATTAAATCATTAATTGTGTGCAAATTGTTGAGAATCACTTTCAAAATACTAGAACATATAAGAGTGTACTTAAAAAGAAGTGTCCTTATACTATGAAACCAGTGAGTTAATTTCAGACTACATTGATTCATTTTTATCCATCAGAAAAATGTTTATTCAAAGTAAAATAATGTAGAATTTATGATCAACTTTAGTTGGTCATCTTTTATTCTTCATTATACTCTGAAGAACTTACTTTCATAAACTAAAAATCATTGTGTACATAGAAATATATATAAAAACATTTCATTTCAATGGGATACAAAATACAAGATAGATTGGTAAAATATATTATAGATCCTTGAAATAATTTGTTTAACTTCAACGTGATGATTAATGTGATTGATGTATTAAAATAATAGGATCGTATTGATTAAATTTCAAGGAATCAATGAAATTATTAAAGGTTTCTTCATTGAAAAACCTACCAAGACAAACACCTCTGGCTAGAATGAAATAGATCAAGGGGAAACTGATTCATATTAACGTGTTGATAAATTGGTGGATAAACGTTGAAAATTTAAGTTGAATAAAAATATCTATGAATAGATTGGTGTTTTTAAGTCTGATATGTTAATTTTAAAAACATCGGTAATCTCTTAAACAAAAACTAGAACTAAACTCAAACAGTTAGACTGAACAAAAACACGCTACGTGTTTCGCAAGGAAAAAAACAGTATCAATATATAGATAGTTGAGCCATGACGAATGAAAGTCACTGTGACATTAAGCTGATTAGTGAATGTGGTTCACTAATCGTCCGTAAACACAGCTGGCTGTATCACGATTCGTTATTACTTCATTTGCCTGAAAATAATACTTCTTATTAGATAAATAGCTTAGTGTTAATCTTCAGACTACGAAGCCAAATGGTGTGGGCTTGAATTGTATGAAGATCATTACATCAGACAACAAGAAACCTAGGTACTGTTTCTTGTCAACCATCTGACACGAACAGATAACATGTTAAGTTTTTAGTTGAAAAGGTACTACCATCTTATTTACCATCTTATTTAAGTTAGATTCATTTAAATTCTGATACAAGTATAGCATATTAAAACAATCAGTTTAATGTAATGTATTCATTAAAAATGATTTTTTTGAATCAAATATATCTATGTCCCGAGAGAAATCTACTATATTTATGAGGAAATCTTATTTGAAAGTATACACTTTTTTGTTAAATAAACAGTTTAATTCCAATTAGATATTTTGATAATACAATTAATTTTATTTAACTTTAAAGCTCTGTATAGTCGGTTCTACTCAGAATTATTATTGTTGTTGCTGTTGCCATTACTCAGTAGGAAAGTTATAAATTGTTACACATGCGCGTAAATACGTCATTTGATATGCTTGAACTATTATGAGTTTACCTTAGTCAGTAAATAAGAGCGAGGATCGAGGATTTGGCGACACGACAAGCTACTTTAATTCGATTGTCCCAAAACCCCCATTGAGTAAAAGAAGATTTGATATGAAGTAGAACCTGTATTCTACAACCATCCAGAAAGTACGGGGTGCGAGTCCAGAAGAAGTTAAGGATCCCGGACTAAGGATCCGGATCATGAAACGATACAGATAATGCGTATTTATACAGTTAGGTCGAATAGGAAACAACATTGAAGTCTGTGACATCGATCACTAGGACGACCATAATGTTGACCAGTAGGAATTGACCAACAGAATTAGACTTACAAAAATAATTCTCTCAGGATATCTGATGAATATCCTAACATGAATCATATAGAAAACCATGAATAAATGACTGACTACGGACTTACTACAACAGATAGTTTCTTTAAAAAAGAATATAAATACAAACCAATGAAATATTTTGTGATAGAATAGATTTCTTTCGAATGAAATAAATGTACATGTATATCGTTGTTAATTGTTATTAAGAGTTAACCATACTAACCATTTCCGTCTCCTATTATAAAAACAAATAAAAATCAAATGGTAGACTTTATTATATCGTTGTACAAAATGTTTAGTAAAATCTATTTAAATGTCAATCTCGACTGATTATCATCATTTAACTTATCATAATGGATTATAAAATTTAGAAAATAGAATTTAATTAAAATATTTTGTTATTATTATTATTATTAACGGCTCTGCACAAAGTATTTCACACATTTTGAAATCAGCAATCAATTATTGTTAGACCGCCATTAAGATCCTGGAAGTACTGGACGGCCGTTTCGTCCTGGAATGGGACTCATCAGCAGTACGCATCCACGAATCCTGCACCTACCAGGATTCAAACCTGGGACCTACACTCGACTGGGTTGAACTCCAATGGTCACTTCTTCTGACTAGAACTCCGAGAATTTCCTCACGAAGCTAGTCACTAGTAATCACACGATTTTTCAATTAGAGATATGGAGATTAGTGTTTGTACACATTTTGATGAAATTCTCAGAGTTCTAGTGAGAAGACGTGACCAGTAGAGTTCAACCCTGTCGGGTGTAGGCAGTGATCACCAAAGTTAAATGGGTGGGGTTCAGAGGTTAGGCGGTAGCGTGCAAGACCGATGGTCCCGGATTCGAATCCTGAGAGGTGCAGGGTTCGTGGATGCGCACTGCTGATAATTCCCATTCCAGCACGAAACGGCCGTCCAGTGCTTCCAGGATCTTAATGGTAGTCAAATAATGATTGATTGATGATTTCAAAATGTGTAAAAACACTAATCCCCATAACTTTTATACCTTTGTTTGCATGCATGAAATCTAATGTATTTGCATCTCTTTCTACTAGAAGATATACAATCAGGTAGACGTGAATGGAGTGGATGATTAGTATTTGATAAGGTAACACTTGTCAGGAGTTTGCAAGATTTTGATCAAAATCATAATGAACTCAAAGGATTCATCACACACCTTTAATAATGAGAATTTTTTCTAAACCAGTTACTTTGAGATTATGTTACTGATCTCACGGGAAGCGTTATGAATGACCGAAAGTTATAAATTGGCTTATAATGTACGCAGACTACAATCTGTATACGAATCGTGCAAATTTGCATTTCAAACTACATCGGATGACTACTATGGTACAAGTTAAAATTTATGATATGCTAATCCACATCTCAGTGATGGACCTATTTACTGGAATATTAACAAAATCCATTAGCTACACAATCTACACTCCAAATCTTTTAAATCTTGAACCAGAAAATATAACCGAAAAACAAGTCAAGGAAATTTTTAAAAATCTGTATCAGTTCTTCCTCTGATCTACTTAGTGATGCATATGGTTATAATTTTCATCACAATTGTACAGTTTAACGTGATTTGAAAATACTAAATTTTAAGTTAGAAATATAAACTTACCACAACAAATCCTTTCTATTGAATGCAAAAAACAAGACAAAAAATACGAATTCAACATATCTGCATAATAGTTACAAACATTATTTAATTGTGCTTTTTATAACATATAAAAGATATAATACATAATGGGTGAAAACTTGACACGATCACTTGCTTGGTCTTCTTGTACCTGTAATAATCAAAAGTTTTATATTTAAACCTAATAACCAATTAAACAGGTAACTGTTATTGTAAGGTGGTGGAGAATGTTGAGTTTTATTGAAATCATCAATCATTCAATGTTAGACCCCCATTAGGAACCTAGAAGCACTGGACTGACATTTTGTCCTAATCTGGGACTAATCAGCAGTGTCCTTACACGACCTCGCAAGCTGAAACCAAATCCAGGATCTTCCTTTTTCGTGCGTGACCTCATGACCTCTCGACTACTTGGTTGGCATCCAACGATGTTAATGTTAATGAAGCACTTACCAACCGAAAACAATCAGTGAGACTGCACAATATCGTGGATCGACTGAAGTTTGATATTAACACCCTCAAATGGTGCTCAGTGGTCAGGAGTGTAGGTGGTCGCGCGCGAAATTCTATCACCCTTTCCAAAGTCATAGATAAACACCATATTAGGACAAAACGTACATTCAGTGCTTCTAAGTCTAACTTGGATCGTTTTATGATTTCAAAAAATAATATGAATTCATTGAATTTCATGGTTTTTCTTCAGCTGTTTACAATTGTATTCGTATAAAATTGTAATATTTAAGGATGATATAATTTAAAATGATCGATAGTGACGGCAGAAAGAGTTAGAATAACGAAGATTATCAATAATAATTACACATAAAACTGTTAATAAATAGATGTGAGGTTATTTGGTTAAGAAATTCAATAAAGGGTAGAAGAAGTAACAATTATCTAAAGTCCAGAAACTGATAAAATGGATTATGTGCCAATTATGGAAGACTTGTTATTTTAATTCTTTTCATCATCAATATCAATGACTTCATATTATATCATAACTCACTGTTACACTTTAATACTTATATAGTTATAAGTAGCTGATGAAAAACCATGAAATAAAATGAATTCATATCATTCTGAGTTAATCATTGTTTATCAACATAATGATAACTTACGATTGCAAGTAAAATCTTTGTAGAAAGGAAAAGAGTATAAAACTGTGAGACAAAAAAGTAAAACTTCTTACATTTATATTAGGTAATGATGACAATAATTGTTCAGTCGAAATTGAAATGCAGATATTTCATAAAAAATTGATTTGTTTATTGGAAGTAATAAAGTAATGTTTATTGGATTACATTTCAAATTTAAGTAATACGAAAGCAATTAGATTGGTCATTCCTTTCAGAGTTGCATACAACGCTGTGGTAAACCGTGATCAGAGTTGTACTCATCTCTTTGTAACGTAAAGATACAGATAAGTGCTAATTAGGTCATCCAGACTACATAAAAATAGTAACATTTTGGTACTTCACTTCTACAAAACATAATTCATAATTTGATCAACAATTGTTGAAAGTGATAGATTTTGTTAAAATTAAATTGCAACAACACGAAAAAAATTAATTTAAATATTTGAAAGCTGATTAAGTTGTGTATCTTTTAAGCATAAAGATTGACTAAAATGTCATCCACTGAATAACTTACGCCAGTCATTTTCTATAGCTGAAAAATACAAAAGTATGAATTGAAACTGTTCACATTGAAACTATGAATAAATAATAACACAGAAAACAGTATGAATTTTAGCTTTAAACTCAATAAACTCGACACCTCAAAATAATCCATGCTAAATAATGATTGATTACATCAGTTTTGTACAAAACATTTTATTGACTTCTACTGTTTTTCTTCGTAAATCAGTAACTTTTTACTCACTCATCAGACAGAATAAAACATCATTTTACAAAGTTGCAAGTAGTTCAGTTTTAAAAAAAAGTTTAAAACCATTGAACAAATACAATGAAAAGTGAAAAAGATTACTCCTTTATGCATGTGTATACCGATTTTCAGGAATGATGAACTTGTCCATAATGCAATACATGATCTTACATCAATCATTATGATGTGATATTTTCTGCATCAAACTTTTTATTTATTTGTGTATTGCATTGATTGTTTATATTGCATCGTTTGTATTTAGAAGTAGATCTAAATTAACATAAAATTACTGACATCATATCTAGATATTTAATTGCTTCTTCTACATATCTATTTTTGAAATTATTCAATACATTTTCGTGATAAAAATGTCCTACGATTGAGAGCTTAAATGAATGTAAAAAAGGCGTTTACTAGCTTGTTTAGACTAATTATTCTGTTGAGTAAACAATAAAATCTCATAACAAGTATGCTCAGATCAGTCAGTCAGTTACAATGTAGAACTTGATAAGTACACACATCAGTTCAAGTTGTGAAATCCAATTAGTCCAAAGATGAAATAGTCTGGCTGAATTCTAGAGAAGTAGAGAGGTCGTAACAGTATCAGTGGTAATAGAAAAGATTACGGATTGAAGACACAACTCAAAAAAACACAGATAAGTGACATTTAAATAATTTTTAAATTGTGAAGAATTCAGAAGCTAAAAATTTAGGAGATGAAAAAAATGAATGAATCTGAGCTCTTGCGAATGATTTCTACGCATTATTCAAAATACAAACGATAATTACTTACATGTTAAAGATACAATAAACATTTGCATTGTGAGTAAGATGATTACTAAACAGCTTTCAATGTATAGTTTCATATTGTATTACATATAAATGTTTTGATAGATTTTTCTTCCTATTTATACACATATTTATAATAGAGTACACTTTGATAGACATCATAACATGTGAATGTAATAATTGAAGTGATTTTATAAAGCCTACGGAACATTTTACATTATCTCATCTTTTTCAACTGATGCTAATGACGTAGAAATCGAAAAAACTTCAAACATTCATGGCATTTTGTAATAATAGTTCAATTTTCAATAATATTTACATTTATAAATCAATTACTCTGTTGTTAGAAATATTCATATGGTCACATGTAATCAAATATTTTATTCCATAACAATAAAGGACCTGCCTGTTTTTTTAAAGTGTACTTTACATTTATGCTTATAAACATATTTCTATTTCCTTTTTTTTTAATTTTCTTTGATCATAATTATTTTTACCACCATCATAGATTTCTTATTTTAAACTTCTTAACTAATAACACATACATTTTGATGATTTTGATGTTTAAAAAATCTAGTAAGTATTCACAAATTCTGCCATCTATAGTGAGTCACTTTAAGCTTTATCTTCATGTTTTGATTATGACTTTCTACTTTAATATTTCCAGGAACATATAATTTTAAAGAATAGGTTTAATGGTGATGGATGTTATTTGTAAGCGTTATTAATCACTGAATGATATTTCTAGGGTATGATTGAAAATTAAGAGCAACAAAACAGCTCTTTTGTTCTTATCGTGTCTTATTAAGAGTGTGTATTATATTCTGCAATAGGTATGAACCTAACTCCGCCTGTAGGCCCTTCGGGGCTACTGCCGGTCCCAAGCCTGGATATAGGGGGAGGGGTTGGCGTGAGGTTGACACACCCATCTCAACTAAAAACTAACTCCTAAAAAAAACTAACCCGAAAAAATAATTCAAACTATTTTAACTCTGCCCTGGGAGTCGGAAGAAGAATTATGACGTCTCGTGATGAAAGCCGAGTTCCCTCGAAAGTCACAAGGCTGATGCCCCTTCTGACAACCAGAGCAACCATTCTTCTAGGTACATGGAACGTTCGTACAGTGTGAGAGACTGGAAGACTATTTCAACTTGCGGCAGAAATGAATAGATGCAACCTCGAGGTGCTCGGTATCAGTGAAACGCATTGGACACAGGTAGGACAACTGAGAATAGCTTCAGGGGAACTGCTGTTATACTCTGGTAATGAAGGGGAAAATGCTTCAAATACACAAGGTGTTGCACTGATAGGATGGGAATCTCACGGACCCAGGATCATCAAAGCATCCTTCAAAACAAAGAAAGAGGACATTACAATGAACGTCATCTAATGCTATGCACCTACCGATTACTACGATGACGACGTTAAAGATCAAATCTACGAAGGGCTGCAATCAATCGTCGGCAGATGCTCACCAAAGGATTTGACCATTCTGATAGGAGACCTAAATGCCAGGGTTGGCATGGACAACACTGGATATGAAGACATCATCGTGGGACGACATAGACTGGAAGAAGGAAACGAAAATGGTGAAAGATTTGCAAACCTATGTGCCTTCAACAAACTGGTCATCAGTGGCACAACATTCCCCCACAAACGCATACACAAAGCTACATGGATTTCACCGGACCACACTACTCAGAACCAACAAAAAGTTCAGAAGGACTATGGAGGATGTGAGAACCAAGAGAGGAGCTGATATAGCTTCAGATCACCACTTGCTGGTCGCTAAAACAAAACTGAAACTCAAGAAACACTGGACCACGGGGTAGAGAACATCACACAAGTTTAATATAGCCTTTCTTCGGGATACCTTAAAACTCAACGAATTCAAGATAGCCCTCACCAATAGGTTCCAGGCCTTTCAGGATCTACTCAATGGAGAGGAAGCAACATTGGAGAACAATTGGAAAGGGATCAAGGAGACAATCACTTCAACATGTCACGAAGTTCTGCGTCACAAGAAGTACCACCACAAGGATTGGATATCTGTTGGTACTCTTGAAAAAATTGAAGAAAGGAGGAACAGGAATGCAGCAATCAATGTCATCCGAACAAGAGCAGAGAAAGTTAAGGCAAAAGCTGCATACACAGAAGCAAACAGGGAACTGAAGAAGAGCATCAGAGCTGACAAACGAAAATATGTGGAAGATCTAACAATGACGGCGGAAAAGGCTGAAAGAGAGGGAAACATGAGACAGTCATATGAAACAACAAAGAAGCTCGCCGGAAACTATCGTAAACCAGAACGACTAATGAAAAACAAGGAAGACAAAGTAATCAGTAACACTGAACAACAGCGAAATAGGTGGGTAGAGCACTTTGAGGAACTCTTGAATCGACCAGCTCCACTGAACCCACCCATCATCGAAGCAGCATCTACGGACCTCCCAATCGATGTTGGAGCACCTATAATTGAAGAGATCAGCATGGCCGTCAGACAAATCAAGAACGGCAAAGCAGCAGGACCAGACAACATTCCAGCAGAGGCAATGAAAGCGGACGTGGAAGCAACTGCGAAAACATTTTACATCCTCTTCAGGAAGATTTGGGATGAGGAACAAGTACCATCAGATTGGAAAGAAGGATACCTCATCAAAATACCAAAGAAAGGCGATCTCAGCAAGTGTGAGAACTACAGAGGCATCACTCTTCTTTCAATACCAGGCAAAGTCTTCAACAGAGTATTGTTAAACAGAATGAAGGACTTGGTAGACATCCAACTTCGAGATCGACAGGCTGGATTTCGTAAGGCTGTACTGACCAAATTGCTACATTACGGATCATTGTGGAACAATCAATTGAATGGAACTCACCACTCTACATCAACTACATTGACTACGAGAAAACATTCTATAACGTGGATATGAAAACACTATGGAGGCTTCTTCAACACTACGGCGTGCCTGAGAAAATGGTTAACGTCATACGGAATTCTTATGATGGATCCAACCGCAAAATCACACTCGAAGGACAGCTAACAGACTCTTTCGAGGTGAAGACCGGTTTCAGGCAAGGTTACTTACTCTCACCCTTTCTCTTTCTCCTGGTGATCGACTGGATTACGAATACGTCAACATCTGAAGGGAAGCATGGTATCCAGTGGACAGCTAGGATGCAGATGGACGACCTGAACTTCACAGATGACCTGACTCATCTATCGCACACACAACAACAAATGCAAGAGTAGAAGACCAGTGTGGCAGCAGCCTCAGTAGCAGTAGGTCTCAACATACATAAAGGAAAAAGCAAAATTCTCAGATACAACACAACATGCACCAACAAATCACTCTTGATGGAGATGCCTTGGAGGACGTTGACACCTTTGCATATCTGGGCAGCATCATCGACAACCAAGGTGGATCCGATGCAGATGTGAGGGCGCGGATTGGCAAATCAAGGGCTGCATTTCTACAACTGAAAAATATCTGGAACTTCAAACAAATATCAATCAACACCAAAATCATGATTTTCAATACAAATGTCAAGACAGTTCTACTGTATGGAGCGGAAACATGGAGAACTACCAAAGCCATCATCCAGAAGATACAAGTGTTTATTAACAGTTTTCTACGCAAAACACTTTGGTTGGCCAGACACCATCAGTAACAGCTAACTGTAGGAGAGAACAAACCAGATTCCAGTGGAGGAGGAAATCAGGAAGAAGTGGTGGAAGTGGATAGGACACACTACGAAAAGCACCTAACTGTGTCACGAGACAAGCCCTCACATGGAACCCTCAGGGTCAGAGGAAAAGAGGAAGGCGAAGGAACACATTATGCCGATAAATAGAGAAAGATATGAGAGGAATGAGCAAACATTGGACAGAACTAGGGAGGAAAGCCCAGGACAGAGTTGTTTGGAGAAAACTGGTGGGCGGCCTATTCTCCATTGGGGGTAACTTGCATAAGTATGTGAGTAAGTAAGTGATGATTGTGCGAGGGGACAGAAGTGTAAGCAAAGAAGAGGAAACAGGGATAAGTTAGTGATCTAAGGAGGTGGCAATAGTAACAACTAGCAGGCCTCAAGACATTAATCAGGCACAACTAGTCCACGAGAGAGATGATAATCTTTATGTGAGTACGTGTTGAGCAAGTATCTTCTTAACGCCGTCCACAAAGGGGAGTGTGGTCATCTCGGATTGGTGAGTAACGACTCCTAATGAGAAAAAGTGTTCACGAACCTGATTGTTCGCTCTTTGGTGAACAAGTTTTCAAGTATTACCTCAAGGGTCGTAGTGGTTATTCATCAGGATCGTTTTCTTAGTATGCTGTACTCGCCTATGATTCTCCTGTGACTCAGAGAGGATAATCCCAAATGATGGAGTCTATCTTCTTGAGTTTTATTCTTCAACCCTGTTGCCAATTTGGTTACTCGTCTCTGCTCTCGATCCAAGAGATTTATGTCTCTTTTAGGGAGAGTGGATGCGACGACGTTGTGAACCCCAAGGTGTAGGTGTGTATATGTCTTAAACAACGTGATGAATAATTGTGAGTTGATAGCACCAAGTAGTCCTCGCATAAACTGAAGAGTTGCATTTGCCTTGGCTGCGTTCCCGATATAGAACTGGTATCGAGACTTTCAGTGTTTATTGAACCGAGATCGCACTCTGAGGAGACATTAGGAAGCGGACTCCCGTTAAGGATGTGGGTCATTTGTGTCATAAGAGGCAGAATATATGTGGCGTGAAATCTCGACAGGTTTAGTTTTAGACTGCTTTTCACCGCTCATTCTTCAATAAATGTAAGGTTCATTTGAAGCTCGGTTGAATCCTCTTCGTTCATTATGGACCTTCAAATCTTTGCATCGTCTTCGTAGATCAATGTCACCGAGCTAACTTTGTCTAACAGATTGTTACTTGAATATCAGGAAGATGAGTGGACGTGGGATGATCCCCTTTGAAACTCCCAGTGTTGAGACTTGCCAACTCGAGTGCACTCTGTTTACCTTGGTTCGAAACTTTCTATTGTCATGGCAGTTACAGAGCCAAGATAGGGGTAGATCATTGAAGCCAATTCCCTCGACCTTCGCAATTGGGATTGCTTGGGATACTACATCGAAGGCTTTTGCAAAGTCAAGAAATATTATGTGGACCAATATCTTCCGGCCCTAGCGGGATGTCCAACTGTCCCATTCCATGAGAAGAACCGATGAGCACAACCTGCCTTCCCGAAACCCGTGTTGAGGTTGATTGAAGGTTTTGTTCTTTTCCATGTACTCCTCCATCTGTTCATTCACAAGCTGCTCCGTTTACTTTAACAGTATTGGTAATAATGTGACTGGTCTGTAACAGACTG
Source organism: Schistosoma turkestanicum (assembly GCA_944470395.2). Classification (NCBI taxonomy): domain Eukaryota; kingdom Metazoa; phylum Platyhelminthes; class Trematoda; order Strigeidida; family Schistosomatidae; genus Schistosoma; species Schistosoma turkestanicum. The sequence goes on from OX103973.1 coordinate 28,643,505, forward strand.
GGTCCTTCCTATCTTCTACTATGGAGATTGGAGAGAGATGAGCTTGTTTCTATTCAGCTGGGAGTTGGTGTGACTGCAGTAAATACCTAAACAGATCACACGTGGGTGAACTGAGGGCTCCCTCACACTGTTTCAAGTCTGTGGGGCGAATATTGTCTAACCCTAGTGACTTGATTAGGTGTAATGATTTTAGTTTCTTCAGTACTAAGTCAAGATTAATACGGTATTCCCTAAGCTGGCACTGGGTTTGCGTAGCACTCTGAAAGTTTGGATGCCTGGTTTAACTGATCAGTGAAGTTTGTACTGAAGGTCTCATCCATCTCTAGGTTGATGAGCTCTTCCTCATTCAGGCCCTTGAAAGAGAACAATTTCAATTCACCCTAGTGCAACAAAGGGAGTGCTCGTTTTCGTCCTGCCTGAGTGTTTCGTTTATGACCATATTAAACAAGGCCGTGCCATGGTCACTACTGTATGCTTGGATTTGTAGGTTGATTTTTGGACCGCCTTTGCTAATGCTAGCTTTTTCGCTGTCTCAGTTATTCTCCACCGTGGACAGATATAACAGAACCACGGACAACGGTAACAGCATGAATCTATAGTACTCTCAAGGTCATGTAGTGTCGCAGTGATAATAAGCCCACTAACCACATAAGTTGCGTTCAAAATCAGAGTCGCTGGTTTGTTTGGTATCGAGCAGGCGATAAAGTTATCCTTTTGCAATTTCTGAATGACAGACTTTGTTGACTGAGTTTCCGGGTGCCTTTTTCGCCCATTCTTATTTTGTCTACCGGTCTTTCTACGAGTGGGAATCTGAAGATTTTCGTATTGGTTTTTATGCTGGGGACCTAGTTTAAGTGTTTAGGTGGAGTGATCTGAATTGTGAACATCTCTTCGAGGTACGTTATAGAGTGACGTTTTGAGATTCCTCACAACCCTGTCGTTCAATACTGGGATTTTCGACTCGCTACTATGCTGGTAATTCATACATCTACTGGTTTTCCTAGTTGTTATAATGCAGGAAGTGGTTTCAACCTTATTACTTAACATGATATCAAAGAGATTTAGAGACGAAAAACGAGATAATTGGAAGGGGAAAACATGTGAGGTAAGAGTTTTGGAAGGAAGAAAATATAAACATTTTCAAATATAATTACGAAAGTATAGAACCTGAAGTACCCTGAAATCGCAACTTTGCCTTTGACCATCCTAGCTAGCAAATTCACGTGGATTCAGTAAACTCTCCATAAGTCCTGTGTTTGCGAGTGGATGAGTGTGTGTATGCTTCCGAAGCAACTAGGAAGAGAGCTGTTGATCTAGACAGTTGGAGCTACCACACAGTGATTCTGACTTGGTATGATTCTGTTTGTCCGAATCTGTACTCGAATTGTCAACCAATGAATGACGTCAACTTCTACATCTTCGGGAAAGATTAAATGTCCCAAACTGGATTGTTTCCCGTAAATGGTGGGAGGTCAACGATACCACGTCGATTTCGAAGCGTGAGTTTGATGAGTCACAAATAGGGTTCGCCCATTTGTGATATTTGGGAGTGGAAAGGAGGATTTATTTCATCACATACTCGATCACTCGTCCAAAATGGAATCGAACCACGGGCTACAGTCAGTATAATAAAAATTGGTACAGTTTTATTGACAAGTGTCAAATCAAATTTAATCACTACAGATTTCATGAATGGAGTGTTTGTTTATCTCCCATCTGTGATCGTGAAGAAGCGACCAATTCAGTGAGTAAGGAATGACTAGCAAGTAGTTTTATCAAATCCAAATTTATCCAGTGTTTTCAAAAAACATTCATATTGTTCCCGTTTTATGACGATTAAATTGGCAGTTTTTCAACTTCTCGCAATTTTATAGATTTGCAAGTCAGGTTCAATTGCGTTTATTAGGTTATTCAGGCTTCAAAGCAATACACCAACTTACTATTTACTTTGCCCTCATAATTTTGACATCAGTATGGGTTTTAGTGGTCTGGTATCTGACTCCAATCTCGACGTATGATTGCATATGTTATGAAATAAATATTCCCTTCAATTTTCATAATAATAAGAAGGTTCACTTCATTGAGTTTATCTCGTGCAATCGTCCACCCAGAGAGACATGGGAATGATTAGCGTAAGAGCAAAGCGAAGAGAATTTGAGAAGTTGAGTGAGCCAACTCAATGCAATGAGGCATGAATAAGTATTTGTAGTCAGAAAAAATAAGCTAGACATGTAAAAAGTGGCGTAAGCATGCACACATACACTGGAAAAAGACAACCAAGATATAATCGAATGATTGACAGGGTAGAAAGATGTGTGAATAACTTGAGGAGGATGGGTTCATTAACTTGTCCAAAGGATGAGGCAAGTCATGTGTATGCTACAAGTTACTTCACTGCCACTGTACGGTCATACATGTTCCGTTGCGTTGACAGATGATGGCTGCAAAAGAACAGGCTTTAGGTCCTCCTTCACTTCTAAAGATAGTCTCTTACTCTATAAATCACAAATCATTAATGAACACTCAAATGTATAATTATAAATCATCCTGAACGTCTTAATGCAATACCCGTCTATAGTAAACAACACACGAAGTTTAGACTAGGAATTTATGGACTTCTGATTGCTAACGGTTCCTCATTCCTAAGGCTTTCAATACAACTAAATCATCTTTATTTCTCATATCTCGAATACCATGGCTTCTAATGTGCTTAGGCTGAAGATTTATGAGACTATGACTATCTTACGCTGTAAAATTAATTAAATATATTCTGGATATCATTCTAAACCAAGAAGCGTTTATTCAGCATGAGCCGTCTAAGCTGGTCACTCGAGTCGACGGAAACATTTCTGAAACCGGAAGCTCAACAAGTTGCGTTAGATATTTGTCTCCCGACTTTTCGAAAATACCATTATTGTAAACAAACAGTATCTAGAACTGCGTATCATAATTTTTCTGATATTACGTTTTTTTGAACGTAACAATAAGAAAAAAACATTTAAAATGGCTGCGAGTAACTTTTTACAGGCTTTCAGACTTCATCAGGCTACTTAAGTAAGCTAAAATTCGGATTGAGTGTGCACTAACACATACGGAACCAACCTCAAACACTTTGAAATTGGAGCACTCCATTCAACCGCCATACTGAAAGTCATGGAAGTTCTGTGAAGGTGATTCTGACCCCGACCATATTTTTAACCTCCGCAGCAGCTTTGAACATGGCCACTGCTTTTAACTTGGTTTGGACACTGGTCGATTCGTGATAAATAAAGGACAATTCAGAAAGTTTTAGGACTTACTGGTTAGTATGCCAGATTCGACAAATTTTATTTGTCACAACATTGTTTGAAAGGAATGTAGTGGAACGCATCTACGAAGAAAATGCGATTTGTGAAAAAAACATTATTGCATTCGTTTTGTTTACCTATACCGAAAACACTTCTACCACTTCTTGCGCGCAACGTTCTCTTTGCGTTGCTGCCATTTTTCTCTGTTTGTTGTTCCCCATGTAATGCCTACTGTTTCCTTCAATAAAACCTTGGAATATGGATTTATTTTGCTTTTAATCATGACGGAATATTATGGAACATTTAGTGGTGAGCATAGTCAATCTGGTTTCTTGACTCGCTCACCACAGGATAAGAATGATATGAAGATATTCGGCACGCTGTATGGAGAGGTTGGTAAACCCTTTTGTTGACATGTTGGGATTGGGAAGGGTACATAGTTATCGGATCTCCAAGCTTCAGTATAATGATCAGTCAGTCTGACAGCAACATAACTCCGACTCGACGTATAACGAGTTGATACGGGTAGTTAGGCGGTACAAACGAACGTGCTTTTCTAAATAATAGTCTAATTATAAAGAGACTTCGTACTTCATAGTCTTCTGAAACACAAATCCTATTACTATGTCTTCTACAGTCCTTCTATGGATGCTACAGTCAGTATTTATCAAGTGAATGAGACATTCTGATGATTGATCATATCCGTATCCTAGGGAAAATTTCACAGAGATCCCTTACATGTCAAAGAAAGATATTATGAGTATTATGTACCATATAAATGGGACCTCATATTTAACATTGCATTCATATGGTTGACCTGGGTCTTATTAGAATGTAAATAATTTTATACAATTCCATTGTGTAAGCACCAACTGGTCAATAGGACTTAACGGCGTTCCATGCGAAGAGTGATCTGAACTGATAATGACACGGATCAGAGTGTTTGTCAACTCTAGCATGAGGTTAGCACCAGTGTCGAAGACAAACAAGAGCGTTTAATCAGGGATTCATTTACCAACACAAATAGTAAACTATCATCGACCCAGTCGTTACGGCAGGATAAAGGTGATATAATAGTAGCTTTCTGTATTTTCGCAAAAGTATGTCTTATCTAGCGCATTCCTATAAGACTATTTGTATTGGATGATATCCAGTAAGGTGTCAAAAATTGCGATAGAATACGTCGAATTCGTGGTTCAAACAGTCGGCGGCTTTACGCTTCTAGAAAGCATCCGGGACTTAACAGGAAAGCATGTTTCAGCTGTTAATAAACTTTAAGTGACCTATTGTGACAAATACTAATGACTGAAGGCATTCGGTTAGCGAGTTCAGCATAACAAACACTATTCAATCGATCTTTGAAGAATAATCTGTGAAAGAATAAAAAAAAATCATGGCCTAATTTCGAAAATTCCTGATTTTAATACCTCAAGCGTGTCTGTTTTCCATCACATTCACGAAAGAATATTGTACACAGTGTTGACTGTTTTGTTTGTATTCTCCAAAGTTGGTAGATTCGGTCGGCTATGAACATCGGCTCGCTAATTGAGAAGAGGGACGAAAATCTCGGGATCTTTTAAGTCCCCAGAGCTTTAATTCGATAATTTAAATTAAAAACAGAGATACTCTACCAATGAGAAACTTAGTTTTACTTGAGTTTCTGTAGATTGGATTCGGGACTATGATTGTTCTCAATAATTTTCCTACCAATAATGATGCTCTTGGGGATAAAAATATCAAGAATATTAAGATCCCCTCTGATAAAAGAGAAGAACTCACTATCAGCCCTCCTAAACTGGGTTTCGATAGTCATAACGTCGCAGTGGACAAAAGCATAGAATTCTTACAGAAGCAGCACGAAGCCATGCTAAAAGGCTTGCACAAGGAAATTGAATCCTTGAAAAGAATCAATAGAGGTTGTTTTTGTTTCGTGGACTTTTATTTTTTCAGACTTACAATATCGTCTGGTGATGTGTACTTGTCCTGCTGGTTATTCCGGTGATAAGTTACCACAAAGTTAGGCTAATCTTAAATACATGATGTAATAACTAGATAAAACCAATGAAGAGAACACCTTAAGACAAGAAATATTGATTTTACAGGAGGATCTTGAAAATGAAAAAAAGAAAAATGCGTGTTTGCTGAAACAACTAGAGAGATTGAAAGTATCCCAGAATCCTGTCAGAGGGTAAGAATGCTCACTAAACCTTTGTTATCTGCCGCATAAACTATTAAATCACAGTTCTTATATTTTTCATTACAAATTTGAACTTTTGCTCAGTTTTTTTTTCATACTTCGAGACTTTCCATAAGACAGGGCATACCTAGATAATGATTTGAATTACCCTGTTGTTGACATCCTCAAGACCATCTTTGTCATCACTTATTTTGGCTTGCGTGTGCATAACAGTAGTTCTAGTGCGTCTTGTACCTAAATAAGGTGTTAGTTGTACATAAATATTCAGTTATATTTCTGAATCTCATAAATAATACCTCTTACTAGGAACTAGCTTATCTGATTTTTCATCATTGACGCCCGTGACTAAACCTATGAATTATATTTGATAAATTGGAAGGCAAGGCTTTTTGTAACCCATTATTAATATAATCTGTCATATTCAAGACCAAATCCTTTCTATGATGTTCTGAATGCCCATTCATGATTATGAGTTAGCTTGGTTATTAATGTTTTGTCTAAAGAAGAAAAAATACGCTAAGTAAGTGTACGCAGCGTAAGCAACTTCTTGTTATACAATTCCAGTGGTTACTGAATACGTTCATGTCGAAACTAGGAAAGTGTATTTAATTCACCTACTTTCTACTTGTTCTGTAAATTCATCATTCGATCTAAGAGTAAAATACTTTTCAGAATAATTGTCCACCCTCAACGGTTCCTCAAAAGTCGACCACTTAAAATGAGACAGAATGAACGTATAGAGTATACAGACCATACAATTTAGATGAGACCGAAAGATAATTAAATCCAGGGTATTTTGAAATTTATATTGAAAAGCTAAAAGAACTTGTTGCATCGTTGACTGCACCTTCAAAAACGTCAAACAATAATTTATGGATATACTAAATAGAATAAATTGAATATTTGTAATTTTGAAGGTTGGCAAATAGAAAGGTAATCTTTATTATTTTTCTGCTTTTACATACCGGAATAATATTCACAAAAGCTTAAAACTAATGCGTGAAAACCAAGAAAAACAGGAGTGAATAAATAAACTTCATATATCTCAACGAATACAGTATCGATCAATTATTGGTGGAAAATCAGATGACTGATGTTTTTCAGATTAGTATTTCGATGCCCAATAAGTCTAAGCTATGTAAAACCCTCAGTGAATAGTTGTTCAGTGTGTATTAGTGAATCGCTTTTACATGAATATCCCGAAGTTCCTACAGCAACAAGTGGTTCAAGTGTAAGAGAAGAAACTTCCAAATGCTTCTAAAACTGTTGGTGAGCCGTTTAAGTTCAATCTCTTGTCGGTGGATAACGAAAATGGGAATCTGAATAAAAGCGGAACAGCTGCTCACTGTTTCCAGTTTAGACTATTTATCTGATTGACATGACAGTCATAAAAGCTTTTAAATCTCTCCTGTCTTCTTTTCTTAATATTTTATTTTTAATATGTTTCTTCTTTCCATGAGTTAAGGTCAATGAAACTACAATAAAAAATAAGTTACTATGAATTTATATTTGAAAAATTATATACCTCTGTGTGTACTGTTCCGTTTGAATACATTCAAATGCAGATAGGCTGGATGATTTTACACAGAATCACTCTCGAACCATCACTTGACTGAAATTTTTCTCGCAAGTGGTCTTCATTAATTGATATTGACCACTCAACAATTATCAAAATCATGACTACTGCTTAGTGAATAGAAAGGATAAGGACAACAAAGTTTAGCACTATAATTATGCATATAAGTACAGAAAGTAGAAACAAAATAGATATTTTGACATAAACTCTGGGATGCAAGTACATCAAAGTTTCCCTCTAAATGCCCTGGTACGACCGAGAACGGGGAGAGTTTGCTCTCTCTCGAAACGCTCATATATGGCCATGGGTATGTAGCCACTACCAGACATGTCTTACTCCCTTCTTGTTGCCATATCATTGTGCACGAAATTGCGAGGACAAAAGTCAATGTCCGTTCAACGCTGTATTCGGGTTGGCTGAAACGCAGAATCCACCTAGGGGAGTTGAAAAACCTGGATTTTGAACCAATGGTGCACATAGGATACAGGATCCTGATGAAACAAATGGCATATGAACATATTTTTGGTCACCAGTTACCACAGGTTTGCATCGCTCCATTGTTTTGTGGATTCGACCTGTCAGTGAAAAGCTCGGGGATTTGTCCCCTGGAAATACCACCTAGTTCAATTTGGGTGTTCAGACAGTATCTCAGCCCAAATCAATTCGACAATTTGTGTGGCGTATAAACCATTGTTTAAGAGTTTAAGTAAAATAAAAAATCCACACATGATTCACTTATACCAACTAAAACTTACTAATACGCTGACAAAATGCAGAGTCTTCTGACTACCCTAAGCAACAATGCAAGCATGTTCGGGATGCGGTTTTCCCCTCGAAATGCAAAATGTTGCTTCAAGACTGGGTTGCATCGGCACCTGAACTAATGGTAGGGAGTGAAGTAGTCGAACGTGTAGACCGCTTCGCTTATCTTGGGAGTCTCATCAGTGCCGATGGCCTGGTGACTGACGAAATCTCAGCTCGGATACAGAAGGCTCGGTTGGCTTTTGCCAACCTGCGTCACTTATGGCGTAGGCGAGATATCCGTTTGCTGACTAAAGGACGAGTGTACTGTGCGGTCGTTCGCTCCGTCCTACTTTATGCCTGTGAAACATGGCCAGTGAGAGTAGAAGATATTCATCGGCCAAACCAAAACATTGCAGAAATCCATGAAGTCATTGACGAGTGGACTTAGCCATGTTGGTAATTGTCGACTACCTGGTTGGGGTCCGCGAGATGATAATAATCGATGGTTAGAGACCCTGAATGACATGGCTCAAAATCGTTCGCAATGGCGCCGGTGCATTTATTCTTTGTGTTCTCTCAAATCCGGATCTTCTGGATTCTTCAACACCTCTAGTTTTGACTTTCTAAACTTATCTCACTTACTCATACTTCTTGAATAATATCTTCTAATCCTAACCTCTCCGATTACTTCTAATTCCTATACTACCTCTTCTACTATTGGATTTGCATTGACAATTACATCTCTGTGCTGATGTGGTATGGCTGTGGTATGAACTGATGTACTTACGTACGAAGTTCTACGTTGCATTTGACTGACTGACTGAAAACTTACTAATTTCAGCCGAAAACATGACATACTTAAGTTGGTTTGTATTTACTGTAGCTTTCATTTTGATCAAGCTCAGTTTGTCATAATCCTATTCATTTTCATCCTAACTTTATTGTATGAATGTAAATAAATAATTTTTAGAATGTTTTGTCAGCTTTCATCAGGTTGTGGTAAGCATTTTAAAAAACTCCAATCTAATTTGAAAAATGTCCCCTTTTAGTCGGATATGTCTTTATTGATTTCTAAAGTAGTTGTTTTAAAATGCAAAAAGTCAGTTTTATTTTGTGAGACCATTTACCAAAGCATAATGTTTCAGATTGAAGTTACACAGGGCGAAATAGCCCATTTTTACTTTTAAAAATTATATCTCATTATTTATATTTTCCTTAATGAAATCTTATTACAATTTATGACTTAACTAATAAAAACTGCTAATGTATCCATAAAGAAAGGAGTAAATAATAATTTAACCATTTTGTCATAATTCTTTTTTCACATAACGCACTCCGAAATTTAACTGACTTGAAATAACTTTTTCATTAGTGATAACCTGTTAAATAAGTGGTTTTTTCCACATTTTAACTAAGACTACCAAGATTCACATGTAAAAATGGAAGATTATCGATATCGTCAGAGCAGAAGAATGTTTCAGAAATCGATGAAATGTTTCAAAGTTCAAATATAAGTCAAACTCAACATGATAATCATGAAGTCTCGAGGAGATGTCAAGATGTTTTGAACAAGAATACTGATGTAAGTCATTGTTGTTATTATTTTAGTATATAGTTTATAAGGCTTCATAGCTTCGATCCCTAATCTTCTCCATTACCGCTAATATTTCTACTACCTCTACCACTATAGTATTTGAACTGACGATTGCATCTCTGTGTTAATGTGATCTGGTAACATGAACTTATGTATGTGTGTACGACGTTCTACGTTGTAACTGACTGAATGCTTCATAAAGTTTATCAATGCGAAATATTGTCAAGAAATGTTTATTAATCTTTATGAATTTAAGTCGCTCAAAGTAATGCATTTTAAAGTTCAATTACATATCCTTAGTTGTTCGACAAAAACACACCCGATAATGCTTAAAAACTGTAAGGTTATTTATTGTACAATTTAAACTTTTGGCTTATGATGCCTCAACCAAAATGCAGGGATGTGCGTTAAGAGGTTTTGATTACCTGATTCTGATAGTGATGTTTTGACATGTAACAAATAGCTAATAGTTAATTGGTTAAAAGCATGATATTATACACCACTTAAAATGAATACTTAATTCTGGCCTCAATAATGTTTTCCACTTGTCATTGCTATCAATCTTTGAAACAAATAAAAACTAATTTATGAACTCTGTTTAAAATAAGTGTGATAACAAGAATATGTATATAATGCTTTGAAAACCAAAGTGACTTCATCTAGACACTCAGTGAAAACTAGGTAACCTTAATTAGCTATCTCCTTTTAGACTAAAGTTTATAACAGCATTACCCTAAGTCATCACCAGTAATCAAATGTTACGACGAACATATAACCTTCAAATCACTGAGTTGGCAAATAATGCTTCTCATGTCGAACGTTAGTCATTACAAGACATATAACAATCATCAAAACTGGTGATACTCCAGACTTGTCTGAACTCTATAGAATTTTCACCATTCAATTATAGTTGTCTTAAAAATTTTCTTTCTGCAGTGAAATTATAAGGTAAATAACTTAGTTCATAAGTTTGTCAGCTTGCATCTACTGACATCTATGGAGTGTTTACTGTACCGCATAAGTTCCTATCCACAAAGCACGCTACAATAAAATTTTATGATACATCTATCTAGCTGTCATCATAGAGGGTGGTGAATGTAGACAACGAGACTGGGATTCGCGCAGTTAATGATGTTGGGTAACAGGGCTCAAAATTGATCTTGATGACGTAGAGATGCCAGTCACTAATTATTTCCGCCTTGATCTTGAGTTTTAAAATTCTCGAATCATGAATCTTTTCTACTACTATTTATATTTTTATTACCTTCTACTACTTCATCATTTGTCTTGGTTTTTGTTCCCTAATGATGCGGTGACTTAGTGATCCTAATGTGTGTCTAACTCTACGTAACTTATACCTGACTTTCTGGCTGAAATGAGAATGAATAAATCTTTCGATCTAACTAGGTTTTTTGAGGATCTTATCTTATTAATACCATTACTAAATCTACGCTGGTAAAATGCTCACTAAATACTATGAATTTTAATTTTTTTATCTATGAAAAAAAACAACCCAGTTCATAGCAGATACAGCCACTGTAAATAATGATCTGATAACACCTACAACTGGAACGTTATCAGTCAATAAACTTATACCAACTGTTTCTCATTCAGTTCCGGTTAAATCATCAACAACATTAGATATATCAGAAAATAATTTATTGACAAAACGAACTATTCTTCATTCATCTGATAGTGAACATGTTTTTGAAAAACAAGACAAAGAAATAATCAAATCAAATGATGAATTAATCAGTACACATGTATTACCGATTCGATTACCTGCATTAAATTCTAGAAAACCACTTATACAAGCTTCATTGAGTAGTGAACAGTATAAAACAAATGCAAACACTATTATCAAGCATTCACCTACACATAATTCATTAAGAAATGAAAAAACGTAAGTAGTTTATTACTTTTTACTGTATTATATAATTTCGTTATTTAATACGTTAGATCTTCTCCTTACAACAACTTCATTCTTGTGTGGTGTATGTAGATTTTGTAAACCAGTAGTAGCATATCAGTTTATGAAATCATTAATTAGTGATCCATCCTTGAGGAAAGATGACGACTTCCACAGCCTGAACATTCAAAATATCATGAGAGACAAAAATAGAAAATTGACTGATATGCATTGGGATTAATTAAAATAGAATTGTCCACGTTGATCACTTTATTTTTGTCACGTCTTAAATATCTCATCAATTTTTGCATATTTGGCGCTTACCTAATCAAATCCTTGTTGCTTTTTAGTTAAGCACTTTCTTTAAAATGAGTTTTTCGAGATCAGTTTAAGTTGTTGGCAGTTTTCGTCTCTGATTGGTCTCAGTTGCTTTTAATGGTCAAATACAAGACCTGACATTCCTATGTTCGGTCCCTAGTAGGGTAGTGGTTACTCATTTCTGAGAAGTCCTACACTAGGATAAAACAACTTTTCAGCGCTAACTAGTTAAGCTATGACGAATACAATTTTAAAAAATCAACACTTATCCTTCTAATACATTTTTGTCAAGGATAAAAATTCGAAATGACCTACTTTTTAAATATAAACCTAGATTTTGTTAATATCCTGTTAATTTTTCTGTTCTTCTAGAGATGAGCGTATAACACTATGAGTTTACCGGAATTTTTAACTAACCTTTCATTTCATATTACTAACGTAACCAAACTCAAACTTCATTTCTTCAAATCTTTTCTATTTATTCACAGGTATTAATGATATAGATTGTGTGCAATTTATATAAAGTTAGAACTTGAATTTGATCATGAAAATGTTGGTGTTTAAAAGTAAATAAATACACTTGAGCCTAAGATCTGTTAATGGAAAAACTTCAATCACTTGTTTATTTTTAGTTTCAAGCTAAAGACTAATACTCTGTGAACTTTTCTTAATTGATTAAGTCTAAAAAGTAATAGTAAACTATTGAAACGAGTTATCCGAACTGTCTTAATTAAGAAAAATGGTTCAATAGTGGTTAAAACATTCAGCTTCTAACCTATGGATTATTGGTTCGAACCCTGCTCGTTCTTTTTTGGCTTCAGGAGACAAAGCATAATATTTTGTGAACTCTAAACGTTAGCATTAATCGAAGAGAAATATTCTCAGAAGTAAAGCGTAAACAAACTGTTTTGAATCTACACCGGCTAATCAAAACTTCTGGAATTAGAGAGAATTTTATTACCAAATCGCTTTGATATGTGGCCAAAAAAGTTTAGTGTGCTAGAGAACAGTCTGATTTCCGAATTTGGTAGCATTCAGTTAACTACAAGTGATGCAAACAATAAAATCGGAGAATCTGCACAAACCTCATGTGCTCGTACAAGTGCTAATGAGAATTTTTAACCAGTGAAGTTCAAATCTGAAAAATATCATTAATGACAACTGATCACAGCTCAGTATCCCGAATGGACTGAAGATTATGTGCTTGACTGAAATTATAGAGGTTTCGGATTCGATCTTTGTTAGGGTCATATATATATATATATATATATATATATATATATATATATATTACGTAGTTCTTGTCAATTTGATTGAACATATTGAGTGAAATCATATTTATCATATGAATTTAATTACACTCAGTTCTTATTTCATCATGTTAATCGTTTCTGCTTCTCCCCCTTGTTGTTGTAGTATTTTATGTATGTACTTGAGCATTTAATTGTGCATTTCACTAACTGACATTGAATAATTCATATTTCTTTCTAATGTCTCATACCTTAATCACGAGTGCACACGTATACAACTAATGTTTTTAAATGAAATAAATAACTACAATGTCACATTATAAAGTGTTCCATAGTTACATTTTATCTAATAAATTAAACTGTATAAATTCGAGTTATTGCAATTTGTGAAGAAAGCATAGTAAAATTTATCAGAAAAGGTGTAATCACTGTCAATCAGGTGTAACTCCAGCATTTAATGGAACCGATGTCCTAGTCGGAATTCAAACCCACAGCACCTAGCTTCATAGACCGTGACGGTATTCAGATAGCAAATAACTTTCTGTAAGACTGATATATTTAAATCGATTAATCTGTAAAGTCTAGAAAAACATGACATTGGTCATTGAACAGTGACCAATCAATGTTACCTACCAAGTCTCTATAGCACTTATATAATTAAGACTTTACATTTCTAATACGATTTATTGCATAATGACTGGAAAGATAAAGAAAGAAACAAGTTATTTTAATATATTAATTAACAAAAGTGTTATTGATTTCGTTATATGAAAACACCGAAGCAGTTTACATTCAAACTATTCATCATTTTGTTTCACCATATGAGACTATTTAAAGAAAATATTTATAAAATGCCTATTAAATCTCAGCATGCATTATTATTAATATTGCAAAGTATAATGTTACAAGTTACTGCTTATTAACCTTACTAACACTTTCACTCAATCAGCATGTTTACACAATAAAAGAATGTTATTTGTGTAATCCCGCGTCGTTTAAATAATTAAATGAAATTTATTGGTGAATACGCTCACAGAACAAGATATAAAGTTTCGGCATAAGTTCCAATGATCGTTAAGGTATGAAGTATTATTGGGCAAAATTATATCAGCTAGTCGATGACCACATTTAGACCCGGTTAAAACAAATACTCTTTTCATGCATATATGTTAGTAATTGAGAACATGATTGTGGTATTCAAAAGTTTATTTTTGCTGGTTTCGCTGATAACCTTGACAAGTAATCTTAGTGTTTTTTACCATTATTCACTAAATTACAGTAAAAATCCACATCATTTATTTTACTAGTCATGTGTTGTGTATGCATAACCATCAGCTGCCTCGTCAAGCTATGCTTTGCGATGTAGGTATAGGTTCGAACAAAACTAGGGGAGGCTAAGCCAAAACGTGGAAAAAATCCATAAAATCACGGACAACTGGACCGAGCCATGTTGGTAGGTGTCGACTACTTGGTTGAGGCGTGCGAGATGATAATAATCGATGGTTAGATACCCTGAATGACACAGCTCAAAACTGTTTGCAATGGCGCAGGTCCAGTCATTCTTTGTGTTCTCTCAAATCCTAACCTTCTGAATTCCTCATCACCTTTATCTTTTCCTTTTAAGTTTATTTCACTAGATTCTACTTCTTGAATAATATTGTCGAACCCTAAAATTTCCGATTACTGCTAACACTTCTACTACCTCTACTACTATGTGGTTTGAATTGACAATTGCATCTCTGTGCTAATGTGGTATGGCAACTTGAACTAATGTACCTACGTACGAAGTTCTGTATTGTTGTTGACTGACTGATTAATCAAGCTTTTATTTTGAAGATATAAAATGCATTCAGTTCAAAATACTTATGTTTTAGGTAGTAAAAAATGTAATTCAACTGCAAGGTAATTCACACAACTGTTCCAAACCATTGAAAACTAAAGAATACTAAGTAGTTGTTTCATTCCTCACTAGTATTCTGCTACAATCTCCAGTGTAAATGTTATAAACAAGACAAAGCAAGTTTTACGACAACAACTTAACTTTCAAATCATTGAATTGGAATTTACTGTCTCATTTCTTTAACTTTTATACAGATTAACAAAAGAATTAAGATACAATGTAAATTTATGCATAAATAATTAAAAAAGAGATTACAACCCCTGTGGTTCAATCATCTTACAAATTAACAACAAGCTCATTACTATTCTTCAATTTAATAATTTTTAGTAAAAAAAATAATAGAATTATTCATAACTTAAATAACTTAACTCAATAAAAAACTACTATTTAATGTTGAAACATGATGAGTTAAGAAAGCTAGATTGTTTTTTTTGGTTCAATACTCTTTTTCAAACACGTGGATGAAAAACGAATCATAATTGAACATCGAAATATGATGAATAAGATGACAATATTTTCTTTTCAACAAATAACATGTGACTAATTAGATTAGTGTTTTATTAAAGTATCATATTACATATTACATATTATATAACATAAGCATTATGATCGATCACATTAAATATGATTACATTGGTGAGTAGTTCAGTTGTGCAGTGATAGTATAATTGATTACGCTGTTCAACTTGATAAGCAAATAAAAAATAATTTCGGTTAGTTTAGCAGTTAAAATAATTAAGTACTTTTTAAATTGCCAACTTAGGCTATTGTAGCGTGAGATAGATGTCCATCTGTCCATCACAGAAGATGAGTACTATGCTTAATATTTTGCTTTCATCTACATGATGTTTGAGACTTGACCTTCAAAACAGGGTACTCATGGGTTGCTAGTATTTAATCATAGATACTTTCGAAGCATCACTCGTAAATGTTGAAACTATGCAGTAGTAACCAGTGCTAAGGTTAAATACAGAATACTAAGTAAAGGTAACAAATAGACTACTAGAAGGGTTGGTATTCATCAACTGAGATGGGTTTCGATATGCATTACATATGTACAACCACTTATTTCGATGTGTGATAATGGTTGGTGTGAAAGTCGGTTGAAAGACACCTAGGGAGGCCAAACCACTGTTGGACTGAACCATGTAGGTAGATGCAAACTATCTGATTGGGTTTCATCTAGTTATCATAACTATTGACTAGAGACTTTGGGCAACATGGCTCAGACTTGTTCTCAACAGTTCAGATGCATTCATTCTTCATATTCCCATGATCTTAAGTCTTTTAATTATCTTACAAAGGTTTTTGTTTAGGAAATCCATATTTTCTTTAATCATATCTTCTATGCCTAATTTTTTCTATTACTGTTACTATTTATATATGCCATATAACAGGCAAAGTGATCTAAAATTAGCAAGATAAATGACAAGAGTTGAAATAATAGTGGTCTCAATGATATGGAGAAAGATTAAACATTTCGGCATATGGTTGTTGGAAGAAAGCTAGGGCCGGCCAGACCAAAACATGGTAGAAATCCATGAAGTCACTGACAAGTGGACTGAGTCATGTTGGTAGATGTAGGCTACCTGGTTGGGGTCTGCGAGACGATAGTCACCAATGGTTAGAGACCTTGAACGACATGGCTCAAAATCGTTTGCAATGGCACAAGTGCATCCATTCGTTGTGCTCTCTCAAATCCTAATCTTCTGGATTCGTCAGCACCTCTACCTTTGTCTTTCTAACCTTATCTCACTGAATTACACTTCTTGAATAATATCTTCAAACCCTAGTCTTCTTCATTACTGTTAATACCTCTACTATCTTTATCACTATGGGATTTGATTTGAGATTTGCGTCTCTGTGCTGTTGTGGTACATGCGTACGAAGTTCTGCATTGCAACTGACTAACTGACTGCATACGGTTTGAAAGGAAAAGATGAATTTGACAGGTAAAAAGTATATAATAAACTGATGAACGAAGGATGAATGAATGTACGCCACTATGACTTATTCTGGGTAATGTTACGCGATGTCTTCAATCACTGGTCTTAATTATCTTGAGGATTTCAATCAAGTGACCTACGCTCACCAACAACATACATGCATTTTACTGTAGAAATACTTGTCTGGTGATTTCGACAAATTCATCGTTATCCCTTGGTTATTTGGGCGGAATTATTGAAATAGATGAAACAGTTAAAGCATAAAAGAATTAGATATATGAAATAGACTTTGGAAATCCGTCTTAGTTTTGTGGTATTTTTTTCTGTATTATTGTATTTCAAGGTTTCCTATAGACTGCCTTCAATCACCTAACATCAAAACATAATGCTTGCGATGTCAAATCACCTAGATTAGTGATGACATTGCACTAACGGACTAAACAAGCATGACATTGGTCACAAATTAGTGATCAATTCATTATAAATATTTCAGTCTTACAAAGGATTAGCCACTTCCCGAATACATAAATGGTAACGTATCGGTTTATGAAGCTAGGTGATGTGGATTTCAATCCTATAAGGAGCATTGGTTCCCTTAAAGTCGCAGATATACCTTACTTACGAATGCGAACTCGCATGAAAACTATATTTTAACAAATATTTTTACCAGGTACCTTCAACCATCTTAAATTTTCGGATTGTGGTTACCACTGAAACCCAGAGCACACATCTCGTCGTATTAAGAACTCGTTCTCTCTCAAATACACCCAATATTTTGATATTTATCATTTTCAATAGCTACCTTTTCTTTACTAATCTACTAAGTCCAGATAAACATTGGCAGATCCAACGAGTGTTATTTTTTATTATTTGCAAGAGTTTGTTTTCGTATCGTAAACCTTAAAATCTGTATGAAAAGATATCTTCTTAATGATTATGATCAACTAAACACCGAATTCTTAACTAGTTTAAAATATTTTTGAGTAAAATATCCAAATCTCTTTATTTCTCTCTCGTATTTTTATTGTATACAACATTATTTACTCTATGATTGATTGGTATGAATGATTATAGTTAAGAAAAAAGAATGTTTGTTCACGGTAAACATTAGAATGTTTCTATTTCAAATGTCTGTGCTAGTCAACGTGATACTTGTTAACCAAAACACTTACAAACACATGTACATTAAAAGTAATAAAATATAACTTTAATCGATATGGTCTTCTGTTATTTTTTTGTTATTTTTTCTTGATTGAATATTTTTATTTTTAGTAAGTTAAACAGTTTGTAATAGAAGGAATTAATGAAATAAGTTCGGAGGAAAAATTACACATCAGTTGAGAATGTGAGAACTTTTAATAGTATGTTAAATGTAAACAAGAAAAAAGCATTTTCTTCATAAACTATGCTTCTTTCATTGTTTAA
This sequence comes from Schistosoma turkestanicum, assembly GCA_944470395.2. Lineage (NCBI taxonomy): Eukaryota > Metazoa > Platyhelminthes > Trematoda > Strigeidida > Schistosomatidae > Schistosoma > Schistosoma turkestanicum. The sequence continues at coordinate 28,661,651 of OX103973.1, forward strand.
ATAGATTGAAATTCCTAAGATTGTTGTTTCAACAACCAGACACAGTATGTTCATGTGATCGTGAGTTTTTTTTCAGTTTAAAAACTAAAATTGGTAATTTTCTCAAATCAGATAACTTATCTTCATATAACTTCAAACAGTGATCAACGTTTGTTTTCATCCATGTATCAAGTACAGTGAGATTTTTTTTCGCGCTAATTGAAATCAGTCAATGTATCTTTGTTTTTATTGACACTACTTATAAGTAGAATGATTTTTTTCAAGAAATTTAATGTAGATACAAATGGATAATCACATTATTACTGCTATGAGATTAACAACTCATATGCTCACCATATTAGGACCACTAGATTAAAGAGTTCACTAATTAGTAGTTTCATTTATCCCAATCCGATCAAATGTCAGCAGTTGGTGAGTTACTGTTTACACTACGATGCTGGTACTTTTGACCCATAAATTGCCAACCACTATACAAATCTTTAATTAAAACTTGTGATTAAATGTCATTATCAAAAAAAATTATTTTTACTAGTTTATAACTAATCTCAAAAAGTTTCCTACAGACTAATAACTCAAACAAATTTGGAATAAAGTTAACAACTCACCATAGATTGTTTTTGAATATAAACAATGTAAGCAGGAAATTACGGAATATTTAACTATCATTGTGTCAATTCAATGAAAATGTTTTAATTTAACTTTATAAGTTGACTGACGAATTTTCGATCAGAACCAAGTGAAATTACTAAAGTATGATTAATATCTTCTAATCCTAACCTCTCCGATTACTCCTAATACCTTTACTACCTCTTCTACTATTGGATTTGAATTGACAATTACATCTCTGTGCTGATGTGGTATGGCGACATGAACTGATGTACTTACGTACGAAGTTCTACGTTGCATCTGACTGACTGACTGATACTATATATGCCTAGGAACATCTTACCTCTATATAACATCATTGTTTGTATTAGTTAATTAATTGATGAACTTCATGAAATCAGTGACTATCAATCTACAATGTTTATGGAGCTAAAGAGTTAATGCATATGCTGGTAAAAAATCAGTATATGAAGATATTAAGCAGCATACGTAACTGTGTTTTTGGTCGCATTTCGTTCTGTGAGTTAGATTGCAGAGCTTTCATTATCACTCTGGACATAATCTTCAACACCCACTCCACATAAAAGTGGTCTTTTCAGTTATTCCACTAGTGTTTTATCAATTTTTTCCTATGGTATTGTTTGTTATTGGTTGTCTTCCTACGTTCCTATGCTTTCTTTCGTTCCTTCATTCACTTTGACTGTTTTTATCGGCTGAATTCTGGTCTTACGATTGATTGACCGCTTCTGTACGATGCATAAGTTGGATGTATATCGAAGTCTCTGTTGTTTGCTAATTGATCTGAATTTTATGCTTCAAAGAATTTTCTAGCATTCTTAGAGTTTCACCAATCCCGAAACTGTTTATTACATACTGTAATGAAGCGACTCATCAATAATAATCCTGAACTATGTCTAAACTGTTGGTTTACTTTCTTCGTTATCTCCTAGTGTCCTAAGTTTTGGCCAATTTTATCCTTCGGATGGCAAAGTTAACCTTGAGTTTGAATCGAAGAATGATTCTAACTACTTTTAGTCCAGAATGTATGTTCTTTTTTAGCCCAATTAGTCGTCCGGTAATAGAGCGCTGTAATATACCTTATGTAAGTCAACCCATACAACAACATAAGATCAATTTTGTGACTGCACATCAACAGACGTATGAAATTACAATATAAGCGTGACTACTCTAGAAAGGAAAGAAAACGAAAAGGAAGCATGACAGACTAGTTAGCTCTAATTTAAAGCATGACAAAACTTACAGAAATAGTTAATGAGTCTCCTAAAAGCATACAATAAATCGGATATAGATATACAATAATAAAGTACTATAATAACTAACTGTAAATTATTCCCAAATTAATCTTCACTATTCGCCCTATCACAACATATCACTTTGTTAATATTCTTCAAATGCTTTCTATTCTAATTTATTTCTTGGTGTTTAGAAGAATTGAAAATTGTTTCTTTGTACTAATCATTCAATAAATAAGTGTTTTTTTTCCAAAACTTTTCCAATCAACCAAACAGATTGAATACTGAATTAAATTCAATCAAAATAACACGTCCAATTAAAAGTGCCATAGGACGCAGTGATAATAATACAACAAAACCATTGAAACCATCCATTCATAACCCGCAAACTAAACAAACTGATTTAAAAACCACACATCATCAACAATTACATGATTTAAATTTAAAAAAAGTTACACAAGCTTATTCAATTGGATTAAAACCATTTTTACCATCAATAACTAAATCAACCGATTTAATAAATCATCAAAATGATCGTCATCAGAAAAAGTCTACAAAAACTTCACAACGTAAACGTACACAACAAAATATTTATCCATTCTAACTAATAATAATAATGACAATATTTGAAAAAGAAAATAACACTTCATATTTTAGTTTTCAATCTTTATTAGACTGATTTATAGAAAAAAAAAGTGGAAGGTGATTTGTGCAGTGGCAGTTATTTATATCTATTGAATATTGAACGAGAGATTTTAATTCTACACAATTAATTCACATTATTGTGAATGGAACACAGTCAACTGAACTCTTTAAATAAATTTCAAAGAAGATTTAAAAATATTGTAAGTAAACTTTTACTTATTTATTTACATCACAGTTTCATAAAAAATTAAATGAAAAATGAAAAATATTTCTATTGATTCATTTTATTGTTTGTTTCTTTTTTTACAAAACTTTTGTTCATTTCTCCTTTTTCGAAAGTAATCAACCATTATTAGATGTAATTTTGTTTTATCCTTATTTGTTATGTCTGTGACAACAGCCACAACAACAACAAGAACTGTGAGGGAACATTCAAAGATTAATTTTCAATATTATTTTGCTTGTTTGTTTACTATCATATCATTCATTCCTGATCTTTATTCATTATAGGTGTTTACATTTTTTTCAATATCGGCACTGCTAAATTATTCTTTGATTTGTAATAATTTTTTTCAAGTTCAATACACACCACGTTTCGAGGTAAACAGTGGATGTTGATGAACAATTCCATTTGTGTTTACATTTTAACTTTTCAATAAATAAATAAAAAAAAGCAACAACCGATATTGTCTTGAGAATTGAAACATTTGTTAATATTCATACTAATAAATACAACTACTAATAGTTGATGATAATTAGATAATACTTATGGGAAATATTATAAAAAAAATTGGTTTAATTATTATTATTTTCTTGTGTTTTACTAATTCTAAAATTAAAAATCCTAATAATGATGAGACTATTCAAGCCATTTAAATTACAACTTCTTTACTAGTTTTTGGTACGATCAAGTGAACTAGTATTATAGTGAAACAAATCCCTACCCCAATATCTTACATCTAACTAGGTCGTATAACTATTTGATGTGTACAACTCCAAAGATTTGTTGACAAACAGTAATATAAGCATTTCTAATTAAACCTAAAATTATTGCCGAATAACGGTTGAATGGAGGATAATTTATAGAGATTAATTTGATGATAACATAATATAACCTATACGATTATCCAAACTATGTAGTAATATAAATTATTACTATAGCTTACAGTGAAGATCCAAATATATGTTTCAACCTGTTAATTAAATTATGTAGATACGATCATGAAACAGAGGAATTATTATCACCTGCATAAATACTCAAACATAGTAACAAACAATCTACTGTGATTCAATGAGTCTTCACAGAATAGTCAAATTCCACTTGTACATTACTTGCTTGCAAGTTGATACAATATGGTTGTCGTAACTCATGTGTTTACCATAGTCTGTTTATATCTGAATTTCATCAACTGCTTAAATTATTTTGAAGCACTTTTATAAATTTTTTTCATACTACTCTCAAACTGTTCATCTTTTCTACTTCAAAATGATGTAATTCAACTCATTTGTTGACTGTGATTCGATGTACTAAACTCTAATTCTAACGACTCGAGAGACACTAGGGAGTCATATCTATTAAATCGGTTTGGCGAGGTCTAATGTATAATGCTGGTTACGAAACAAAACTTTCGACGCCACATTTTAGGCATATACTCACTTATTAGTCTTGACAGTAAAAAGAAACAAGCTCCAAGGTATATCTTCATCGACTGACCCAAACAGTTGCGCCTAAGAGTGGTCAGAATTTCTGTGAAGAATGTACGCCTACCAACATGGCTCAGTCCACTTGTCAGTGACTTCGTGCATTTGTGACATGTTTTGGTTTGACCGCCCCTACATTTCTTCCAATCTATTCCTACACCGCAAAACATAGCTCGATGAGGCAGTCGGTGTTTGGGCATTCGTAACACATGACACAACCACCTCATCTGATCAAGCTTCACTACTTCATCTATTGATCTGCCATCCCTACTTAGTACTCCATTCCTAACTATAGCATTGTTTACTCCCCTATCCCAGGACATACGAGCAATGCTTCGAAGACACCTATGATCGAAAACAGTAACCTACGAATATCTTCTACTCTGACTGGCCATGTTTCACACTCGTATAGTAGGAAGAAGCGAACTGTTGCGCGGTAGACTCGTCCTTTGTTTGGCAGACGGATATCTCGCCTGCGCCATAAGTGATGCACGTTGGCAAAAGCCAATCGAGATTTCTGTATCCGTGTTGAGATTTCGTCAGTCACCAGACTATCGGCACTGATGAGACTTCCAAGATAAGTGAAGCTGTCAACACGCTCAACTGTTTCACTTCCTATCACCAATTGAGGTGCCGATGCAAGCCGATTCTTAAACAACAATTTGCTGATTATCTTTTATCCCTGAAACTTTTGAATCGTGTCCTCAGAACAAGAGAAAATTTTACCATTTTATTTACTTCCACATAGTAAAGTATAAGCTGGGAGACTTCTTATTTTTTTAAGGAGTATATATATACGTCACATTACTCAATTGAGGAAAGTCTAACAAACCTTTCAATATCCGTACTGAAAATTTCCTAGCCAATACCTCTTACCCATATAGCACTTAAATACTTAGATCAGTGCTACCAAAGCAATTACTTGTCAAACCATTTCGGGTGTGTCGGCTCATAATTCCTAGATTGTTAAACAATCTCGGATATACACGTGGTAACAACAAGGTACATAAATGTAGGTGCCTGTCAATCATTCACTTGAATAAAAGAAAAGCAATCACGAAATTTATTATACATAAAAATGTTATGTACAGTTATGTATTTGTATTCTTGTTCAATAAATATTATAAAAAGACGCTATTATTTAGTTGGCATAGTTTGAAATTATATTTGGTTGGCTTAGATTTATGTCACATCTACCAAGTAATCTTAGTGTGCTTCATTCTCACGTTGGAACACATTATTTACATTAATAGAAGCGACTGAGATGTCTGAAATGTTCATAGTAGTAGAAAAGTCGGAAGAATTAGTTTTATTAGGAAAAAGGTCAGTTTCTCCTAATTTATGACAGTCCATTATTTTTTCTTCATTATTGTTTACAATAGAAGCGGAAAGCTGACCAGCTGAAGAAGTTTGTATATTAGGATTGTCATATGGTGTGAAACCGGAAGGTACATTATCTGATTGATTATAAACAACTTGTGGCGTCACTGAAGTTTTAGCTAATGCAACGGCAAGAGCTTCTTGTTTATCTTGTTCGGGATTATTATTATTATTATTGTTGTTGTTTGTATCGGTGGGAAAACTAACTCCCTGAGAAAGTTCAGACGATTGAGTACAATGTTGTACAGTACTTGAAGCAATAGTTGAAGTGGATATTTCGGTCACGACTGCAGGGGAAGAAGGCTCTTTGCGTGTTTTGAAAAAGTCATTTAATATTTTATCCATACTAGCTACACGCGGTTGACGAGGTGGATGTCTGGAAGTGCCAGCTAGACGTCTAAGTGGTAAGTTTGCATTTTGAGCAGCAGCACCAAGTGGAACCGAAGGAATAGATGGTTGATTTGGAGACTCATCAAAGTCGAACTCTTTTAATTTTACAATACTAGTTAAGGATTCTGGGACCTTCGGGATAGGATTATCATTTGTTTCAGTACGAGTTGTAGTTGCTATAAATTTATTCAAAAAAATGTGAAGAGAAAGAAATGTTGAATATCTACTGTTAACTATGAGGGGATTTGATGACAATAAAATAGAACACTGACGACTTCAGAATACAAATTAATGATAACTGTTGTTATCACACAGTATTAGTAGCTTTATCACTCCTTATTATTAGGATTTCATGAACGGGTTTGGGATTGCCACGTAGATGAATTCAATGCTAGTCAATAGGTGATATGCAACAATAAGAGATGATCGGGTGGTTATGGCTTTTCATGAGAAGAAATTACTGATGTGACCCCCGACCCAAAAGAATTGATATCAGACAAGACAGTTAGTTACCCAGCAAAACAGATCTTTCTAACAAAATAACATTTTTATATAGAAAACTTTGAACCCGCGAATAAATGTGATTAGGAATATTTTGACAAGCGTCATTCACTCCTCAACAGAAATAGTCCCTAACTATCTTTTACGCACCACTTTATTCCATATGTAGAGAAAATATTTAAACTTAGGCAACAGCCCAGATCATAAGGCATCAAGAAAAAAAGCACCATGATGTGACTTATGACCTAGTACAAAATATTAATCATAATAGTCAAGTTTTACACAAACTGACTAAGCTAAAACTAAGACTATCAAGATCGCTCTAATCAACGAACAGAAAGTAGAGCTCTAAATCAAATGGTCAGGAGTAAACCCCTAAAACCACTTGCTCTGGTTTGAGCATTAGGGCAGCGTTCCAACCAACACACAAGTCCAATTATTTGTGTGATGCGGAGATATCTTAATGCCCTAGTGCCAATATTTATATTTTAAATACATAAAAGCACATGTCTCTAATTTCAAATACTATACGATAAAGATTGGCAAGCCGCAAAGTGTAATGGCTTTTTAATGTATAGTTTAGCCTAGGGAAGAAATATAATCGAGCGAGCTGAGCATTTCACTTTTCTCGAGAGTTTCTGTAGCTCTACTAGGTCAATTTCTGCAAAGGTTCTCTACAGATATGGAACATAGTGTATAGGGGACTAATACTCAACTGTAGGTATTTCTGAAACATTGATCGTGTGATGAAATTACTTAGCGAAGGGATCTCGCGCCATCGATGCGTGGTACGTCTTCGAGACGCGCATTCATTTGTCAAAGTAGAGAACCAACTCGATTTACTCTTCGCGTATCTGGAAGCCCTGCTGCTTCCCGTGGCCTTGCTTTAGGTATAGTATTACGTTCAAGGGCAGAACTGGCTCTTTTAGACTGGATCCCGGTAGATAGTCGCTTATGCGCTGTCCGACTATACGAACTCGTAAAGATAGGGAAACTCGCCGTTGCCTCTTTCTTGTCTCTCCCTGCGTTCCCACTGGTGCAGTTCAGAGGAGGTGGAAGATAAGTTTGATATAAACCTCTCTAAACTCCTACAATAAGTTAAGCGCTCTGATATAGTAAGAATGGCTGGTGACTTTAATGCTCAAGTAGGTGGACTAAGTGAAAAGGAAAAACAGCTGGGTGGATCTTATGGTGTCGCGGCTTACTTATTTACTTACGCCTATTACCCCCAATGGAACATAGGCCGCCCACCACTTTTCTCCAACCAACTCTGTCCTGGGCTTTCCTCTCCAGTTCTGTCTAATTTTTGTTCAATCTTCTCACGTCTTTCTCTATTTCTCGGCGTAATGTGTTCCTTCGCCTTCCTCTTTTCCCTTTGCCTTGAGGGTTCCAAGTGAGGGCTTGTCTTGTGACGCAGTTAGGTGCTTTTCGCAGTGTGTCCTATCCACTTCCACTAATTCTTCCTGATTTCCAACTCCGCTGGAATCTGGTTTGTTTTCTCCCACAGTAAGTTGTTGCTGATAGTGTCTGGCCAATGAATCCGAAGTATTTTGTGAAGATAACTGTTCATAAATAATTGTATCTTCTGAATGATGGATTTTTTAGTTCTCCAAGTTTCCACTCCATACAGTAGAACTGTCTTGACATTTGTATTGAAAATCCTGATTTTGGTTTTGGTTGACTGTTGTTTGAAGTTCCAGATATTTTTCAGTTGTAGAAATGCAGCCCTTGATTTGCCGATCCGCGCCCTCACATCCGCATCGGATCCACCTTGGTTGTCGATGATGCTGCCCAGATATGCAAAGGTGTCAACGCCCTCCAAGGCATCTCCTTCAAGAGTGATTTGGTTGGTGCATGTTGCATTGTTTCGGAGAATCTTACTTTGCCCTTTATGTATGTTGAGACCTACTGCTGCTGCTACACTGGTTGTCTTCCCTTGCATTTGTTGTTGTGTGTGCGATAAAAGAGCCAGGTCATCTGCAAATTCCAGATAATAATAATAATAACAGATAACGGCGACCGTCTGCTGCAGAGATGCTCAGATAACCGCCTATTCCTAGCAAACACTAACTTTAAGCATAAGGGGAAACATCTCTTGGCCTGGTGACCCCAAAAGCCGATACAACTAAATCACATCGTTATAAGCCATCGGTGGAGTAGCCCTACTATTGGAGACTGCCGCCCATTCTGGAGCACTTGTTTAGACTCAGACCATGCCTTAGTGCGAGCGCGTATTTGTTTGAGGCTTACAGGACGTAGGAAAGACACCGCAAGGAAACCTTTCAGGGTTCTATCTAATAACAATAAAGATAAGAACATATTTCAGGAGCAACTAGAAAGTCAGTTAGGCAACCATGTAAGTGATTACCATACGGAGGCAGCTTGGAATGATATCCAAAAAGCTGAGGGAACAGCAGTGATATCTGCTAACAAGGTAAACCACAAGGATGGGGAAAAGCGGTGGGTATCAGTAGCATCTACCGAACTGACGGATGTTCGAAAACTCATCCCATCTGGCCCTGAGTACTATGAAGAGCGGAGTCACCTTCGGCGCAGGCTGATAAAAAGCCTACGCGATGATCACGAAGTGGTAGGTAGCGAAAGCAAAAGAGATGGAAAGGGTGGTGGCGACAGGTAACAGTAGAAAACTATTCAAGCTTATCAAGAAAACCGGAAATAGGAATCCAACTGTTGATGAGATTATCTCGTTAAAGGAATGGAACTATTACTCATCCTAAATCTAGGAGATTGGGTCGATGGGCAGGACACTCCATGGAGCAGTTCAATTGACCTTCAGCTACACCTGAACGGTAAGTTGACGTAAGTCCTCCGACTCTTTATGCAGTCGAGAAAGCTATAGGAAATCTAAAGAGAAGAAGGGCAGCGGGTCCTGATAGGTTAACCCCTGAGATTTTTAAGGATGGTAGTCCAGTTTTAGCAGTGAAATTAGCTCAATCTGGGAACTATGCATGACCCAACCTGACTGGTCTCATTCCATGATTTCCCCAGTCTACAAAGGGAGGACAAAAGTCCTCTTGTGACAATCACAGAGGAATCAGGTGGACTAATAGTGTCTAAATTGTTAGGTTCGATAATACTTCGACGCCTAACTAGAGAAAACCAGGCTGGTTTTCGACCCGGACATGGCTGTACAGACCACATATTCACACTACGGCAGGTTCTGGGACACAGACACACGCTTAGGCCTCCGACAATAGTTGTCTTCCTGGACCTCAAAGCGGCATTCGACTCTGATGGTCGTGAGGTTCTGTGGTACTGTCTGCCATTGAAACATGTACCAGAGAAGTACATTAACCTTGTAAAAGCTCAGCACTCGAACACCAATGATCGAGTGAGAGATTATGGCGAACTGTCATCGAAATTGATTACTTCGAGTGGTGTCCGTCAAGAATGTCCACTTTCCCCATCTTTGTTTAACTTAGTGATTGACATACTTCTGGATACAACATTAACTTCGTCTGACTTTTCAGAGGTGAACCTTTCACCAGCAGACACGCTTGTTGACTTAGAGTATGCTGGTGACATAGTTCTATTTGGTGAAGATGCTGTTAAAATGTAGTGTCTCCTGATTACCCTAAGTAACAATGCAAGCATGTTCGGGATGAGGTTTTCCCCCGTCGGAATGCAAATTGTTGTTTAAGAATCGGCTTGCATCGGCACCTCAATTGGTGATAGGAAGTGAAACAGTTGAGCGTGTTGACAGCTTCACTTATCTTGAAAGTCTCATCAGTGCCGATAGTCTGGTGACTGACAAAATCTCAGCACGGATACAGAAAGCTCAATTGGCTTTTGTCAACTTGAGTCACTTATGGCGTAGGCGAGATATACGTCTGCTAACGAAAGGACGAGTCTACCGCGCAACAGTTCGCTTCTTCCTACTATACGAGTGTGAAACATGGCCAGTCAGAGTAGAAGATATTCGTAGGTTACTGGTTTCGATCATAGGTGTCTTCGAAGCGTTGCTCGTATGTCCTGGGACAGCGGAGTAAACAATGCTATAGTTAGGAATGGAGTACTAAGTAGGGATGGCAGATCAATAGATGAAGTAGTGAAGCTTGATCAGATGAGGTGGTTGTGTCATGTGTTACGAATGCCCAAACACCGACTGCCTCATCGAGCTATGTTTTGCGGTGTAGGAATAGATTGGAAGAAAGGTAGGGGGCACCAAACGAAAACATGTCACAAATGCACGAAGTCACTGACAAGTGGACTGAGCCATGTTGGTAGACACAGACTGTCTGGTTGGGGTCCGCGAGACGAAAGTCACCGATGGTTAGAGACCCTAAATAACATGGTTCAAAACCGTTTGCAATGGCGCATGTGCATCCATTCTTTGTCTCCTCTCAATTTCTAATCTCAAATTTATTTCATGGCATTATACGTTTTGAATAATATCCTCAGACCCTAACCTTACTGACTACTGCTTATACTTCTACTACCTCTACTTCTACGGAATGTAAACTGACAATCGCGTCTCTGTGCTGATTTGGTATAGCAACCCGAACTAAGGTACCTACGTACGATGTTGTGCAGCTGACTGACTAAGCTAGTGAGTGATTATGAGCAGGATACGATCACCAAATTGGGGAAGATATGAATTACGGATGCCACGCCCTGACCTATCCTGACACTTATTAGTGGTTAGAAAAGGAGTATGTTGGGTCATATAGGGTGTGCAAATCAAGATGTCACACATCCCCGAAACCATTTACTATTGGTCTGTGCAATATGTGAAGTGAAACTTCATTTATAGGATTTGCGCGAAAGTCGTAATTCATCGTCAGAGAATAAGATCCGGCTGAAATAACACGTGTTTATAACTTGTTGTCTAAATATCGAATTCAGATATCTATTCTATATGAATTAAAATTACATTTTCGATGTTTCGTTGTATATTGTTATTTACTATTTTGATTTCTTGGTCGTTTATCTTATTGCTTTCCTCAGAGCGTGCTGAACTGATTTCAACTTGAACTAGAAATCCTCAACTCACTATCACTGTAAATAATATTTCTACGATAAATGATGAAATCAACCTCTTTCAGTAAAATTGTAGCCGACATTTATATCAAATAATTATTTTGACGTTTTGCTTATTCACAAATAGAGATTTTACTACGTACATCTCAGTCTTCACTTGAGGAACCCAGTGATAACTAGATATCATTCCAAACAATTTTCTCCCGAAAGTCTAAATAGTAAATATGTATGGCCAAATACTGAGCCGTGTTAATCGGTGCATATCACTAGATAGTTAAAGCGGAACATTAGTTCTGTTGCTCTAGTTTTGCCTCATACAATCACTTTAAATCTAGTTATTTTAAAGATACACAATTCTTTGCTACAAAAAGTAGCCCGAGAATTCGGTGTGGGGAAACGGCAATCCTTGCATAAGTGTATCTTGTTTATGGACTCATGAATCAATAGCCACGTTTAACAAACAAACTGATGAACCACAATTAGTTCTTTAAATCCGATCACTAACCACGATCTCACTATTCCATGAAAATTAATGGCATATAGAACTACTACAACTGAGTAGTTACAAGTACCCAAACTCCTTAACATTGTGAAGAACAATCAAAAATAGTGTTTTTCTAAGACAGACATAAGTAACTAACAGGAAAGGATGTAGAAAAGACCAGTGTATCCGAGCAGATCAAAGAAACAAAGTGTATCAATCAATGTGACTATGAATGGCTTCGACCAAAGTAATTCAGGATCATCTACATCCAAAAATAGTTAACTACAAACACAGAGATATTTCCAAAGCACTTATGAAGACGTTCGTGAAAACAAGTTAGTTGAACAATAAATTTATACTTAACAGGCTTTTCACTTAGAAACAAGTGGCTACGTGTATCATAATTTGAGCGAAGTATATTGTATCCACAAGTTCTAACTCTCATACAGGCAGCGAACAACAGGCCGAATAAATTACTGACCTTAAAACTTATTTGCGCAGAAGGGATACAGAACAAATCATTTCTTAACTTTTAATTAAACTTACTTTCCCTCTGAACGTTTGGATCGATTTTCCCCGGACATACCCATTCTAATTTAAGCGGTTCATTCTTAGCAATGGAGTCGTAAAATGGTAGTAAATCAGCCAAAGAAAGCCCATTAGGGTACTTGTCCATGAACTGAGTGTCATCATCAAGTAGACGAAAATCACTCGCTGACATTCAAATTTATTCAGTATGTAATTTTTAGATCAGACAATACCTTGAAAACAAAACAAGACAACATAAACTAAGTTTTTAATCAGCAATTTTACAAAAATCTAGTAAAATGGCATCCAAGAACTCCCATCAGCTGGGCCCAAGTCACCACGAATGAGAAGAACAATATCCACTATCCACCACATACCAGCACCTCCCAATGTTACGAGTTTACCGACACCTGTACCTATGTGACCCAAGCATAGTCGATCAACGCCGAGAAATCCTAGTAGTAAACTGTATATGAACGTTGTTACAAAATAGTGTCCTTTGTAATGAAGACAGGGGTAGTTGGGTAACAAGAATGTACGATTTCCATAACACTCGATGTTGTCCAAAGCGTGACACACAAGTGATGTTAGCATGACTGAATTTGTTGCTTTTCCGCCCCATTTCAAGCATCCATATTTCAATTCTTCATAATGGGACTTATTACTCCTTAAATCTAGCAGATAGTACAGTAATAAAAGTACCCACCTAGGGGAGGTTCACACCATATGGAATGGCGAGGAAGATAAGAGCATTTAACTAAAGGACTCCTAGGATCGTAGGAAAACCCAGTTGACTCGTCAAGCAATTCAGAGTGGTTTTCAGAGTATTTAAAATTATCTACAACTGGGATGTCAAAATGATTGCTTAACACAGATAACCAGAGAAAGGTAAAAATAAGCACAACATAATTGAGTGACACAAGTCTAGAACCAATCCCAAAATACATAAATGGAAAACACGGGCCAAATAGACCGCGGAAAAGTGTACCACATAAATTATTACTGTTGAAAGATTCAAACATTAAGTATACTTAAAACGCAGTTTCTGTTTCAACGACAGACAATTTCTTTAGAGTTTTAGAGAGTATCGCTATGACAGAGAACAGAGTGAAAGTTTCAAAATGATATTTACATCGTAACAAATGGATAATAGCAAATAAAATGGTCATAAAAAATTTCGATATTTCAGCCTCTGAACGCCTTTTGGCTTAGCATCAAATCGGTTATGTACTGTCAGTCATATATCTATCCTTAATCGAATTTAGTGAACATCATGGAAGAATAAAATTTCCACAGGTTACAACACTATTTAAAAAACTCCAACTCTTGCTTCTTGTGAAAGATGTTGTTGACTTAGATGAGTCTGATTCTACCGAGGGTTGAAGCATTTCTTCAACAGTTCATTCACTATTCCTACCATGATGGTGATGGCCGTAAGCAGACGCACAGTAAAATTGACTGCACCGGTAGACGTAGATCCAGAAAATTAGCTAAGCAGAGACAATGACACATTCAAATGAGTAATAAACATGTTTTTTGCACCCCTGTTGTTGAAACTGCTGTACTCCCAATCTTAGTACAATCATTATGAAGTTAGAAACAAATATTTGTTAGCTAATGTTTGAATTACACCTTCTGGTTGTTAAGTGGGAACTAAAATCGTCTCTTAGACTTGTAAACTATACAGTATGTAATTATCTATGGTTATTTTTAAAATTAAATTAATGACAATTTCTAGTGTCACAAGCATATTAAGCAAGTATATGGCTAAATAAATAAAGTTTGAATAAACTGTAAAAGGTTAGGAAGATACATTAGAGATTTGGGAGACAAATTAATATAATTAAAAGAGAAAGCACAATGAACGAGAAGCGAATTCTGAGTTAGCATCAGTCAAAGAAAGAAGTGTACATATTATGATTTGACAACTACACACATTGAGCAGTGTTATTATTATAGCAACAGTAATTTGAGGGTATCCTACTGAAAACACAAAAAATCGGATAACTAAGGACTTATCTTGTACCATTTCCATAAACGCCTTATATTCAGAATCAAATCTTTGAAAGCTGCACTGAATTAAGACTTTTAGGGCAGTGCAACACACTGTATAGAAGAAGACAAAGTAATTATCTCATATAAAAGTATATTGCTGAATATATGGTGTAGCGTACACGTAGTGTGAGGATAGTGTCCTATGGCGTATTCGTTGTTGATTAAGATATTAATCGCGAAAGTGTACAGGTAGGGGTGCGCGAGACGACAGTCTCGTGCGTACCTCGTGAGCCTGCAATCTCATCCGAAGTCAAGGGCGGCGTGGTCTGCCGATCTGGACGTGAGACCGAAGTCTCATCCGTAGATACTGTAGATGACGCGTGCTGTTGACTGGGACGTGAGAATGAGGTCTCTGATACATCTAGCGTGGGATCCAAAGGAGAAATAAGGATCCCGCTGGTGAGATGCACGAGTTCAGCATTAAATCTCGATTTACCAGATAGGGCATTGCCACTGACGTGTGCTGGTTTCAGACGATCAATGCTGACTGTGTCCATCAAACATGAAGGTCTTTTCGTGAAGAGCGATCACGTGAAAAGATCCTTCGTAAGGCTGTTGCGTACCGAATCTACATATGGACAGGTAGATAACTCTCAAGGGGGAGCGACCTGTCGATGTTATATTCAAGTTTACACAGGAGGCATTGTTCGCATCTATGCAGATAGTCGTTGGACGTTATCTGATATACATAAAATCGCTGCTCCGTGGTGTGAAAAAACTTCCCCAGGCAGATGCAATGTGGAGCTTTATACAAGTTCGGAGGCGGGACATTGGATATCTGCCGTTGCTGTTCTGTAATAGCCATGTCGTCTTCAACTAACGCCATCTTTTTGCGAACTGAGTGGAGAGAGGAGGCTCAAGGACTGTGAGAAAGACGAAATAATACATATGGCAAGTAAACTGTCAAACTTACGCTTGGCGAAAACTGAATTGTCCAGTGCCAGTCGGTGAGGCTTTGCCGTGAATGGGGTCTGCATGTGATATATCAAAAGTCGAGCCAACTTCAGACTATAAATGGATTTTCTGCCGTAGCAGTTCAAATGGTTTCCAGTAAGTGCAATTCGAACGCGTATCTCCCAGTCCAATGTCCAAAAAACACAACAATTCTAGGAGAAAACGGTCTATATTATATTAAAAGATGGAAATACAAAGCAATACCTGAAGTTGATGCACTTTCCAGGTCACAATTACTCCGAGGAGTATCCGAATGAAGAGGGGTAAGCGCTGTTAAATCCGTCCGCCACAGTATCAATCCAAATATGGCTGTGGCCATATTAAAGATCAATTTGAAACAACGTATATACAGTTCAAAAGCAAACATAAAACTTCAATATAAGTACAAAATATAGAAATAATAACAATATACAATGATAAAATCTCAAATTGGAATCAAATAAAATACCAAAAATGTCAACAGAAAGAGTCCGTCATGTCATAACAGAAATATGTAAACATGGAGGGATTTTCCAAAAATCAAAACATTCAAAAAGGATTCTACACCGGCCCGCAAAATCCCTCCATGCAAAAAAGCAAGCGTTTAATGACACTTCAATTTAGGGTTCCCACTCATCCCCTAATCCACACCGGAAGAACGTGTAGGACTTACAGCAGTACGCCTACCCGCCATCCAACATGGATATGACCTATCAAGCTAACTAGGTACCTATACCTTCCCATCAGGCCCTTGATTCCCCTACCTATCGTAACATGACCTAACGGTAGTATAAACCTTACGCAATTAACCCACACGAACATGTACAACACGTCGTAAAGCTGGTCATATCCTATCCGGGAACTACATTCCATATCATGGGGATGAGTCGTCATTCCACCACCACTTGCTCCGATCGGCAGACACAATGAAGTCAGTGATGCTGACTTATCAACAGAAGTTCTTGACCCATAGATAATATGCAAGGGTGGGATCTCCAATTTTGATATTTCCTCGTCTCCCGAAGACTTTAAGTAGCATAAAATGGGACCAATATTTACCTCTCCATCTCCTGATACAGAGGAGGTTTGATCAGCATTCGTCATCGTCGGTAACTTAGTTGTCACATAAGTGACATCCAGATTATTATCAACGTCATCCTGATTCCATTGTGTCAGACAAGTTGCGTCGATTCGGTCTGCACTAGCATCCGTAGAGTGAGACTCTTCCATTGTGGTATAACTCATCTCGCTACATGAAAGAACAGCATTAGTGTCACAATCCAAAGCCGATAAACTCACTTGTTGTTCTTCATGTTCCGTTTCAGAGACACAAGACGTATGCACATCAATAGCATCGTTATCATGCAACACTGTAGACTGACTGTTACCATCAGATGCTTCCTTCTCATCATCACTTGACTGACAGTCAACCGAAGTAGGAACACTTACAGTTACACAACCTTGTGTATCCTCAATCAACTTAACATTCGCGACAAGGTCCGATTACGTCGAAACCCTAGTAGGCTCGTTCGATGAAGTTGATCGACTAGTCACTATAAGTGGACTGCTCACGCTTTCTGTCTCTTTACTATCGCTGTCACTATTAAGATTTTGATGACTACTATTTCCATTGCTAGTCATAACATCCGGGAGAGAATGATGTTTAGGCTTCTTAATAATAGTAGCATCATGTTGTTTCCTAGGCTTCTTAGCCTTTACAGTACCGCCATCACTTATCCTATAATCTACTCTAGGTCCCGTTATATAATTTACCCTAAGTGAAGGGTTCCGAACATAGGCTTTATTCCGTCCAGACAATCCTGCCCTGGCCTTATTCATATTTACTGAACTCACTAACCTCTGTTTACTCGAATCCAAATAACCGTTCCAGGCTTTTCGAGCAGTTAAGAGGCTTTTATCATCACACACTTCGGATCCATCTTGATGCCTACACTTTTCACCTTTTTCTTTCTTTTCCATACTTAGAAAAGCCATCTTATCTGTTACACCAACCGGCTTCTTACTGGGATACGCATCAAGAGGTTTTACATCGTCACGGTCACATACTCGGCCTTCAACAGCCTTCAACCCGATATAATTGACAACTCTCTTATCTTCCGGGCGTGCGTTAGATAGAAACGAAAAATCCTCATGTCTCGCACGCAGACCACTAGTAGCTTCCGTATTATGTCCTGTTTTAGCCCGATAAGCTAATCTTCCGAACCTACTACTAGCTATCTTAGCGCGAGACAATAAATTCCGTCAACTCATTGAAATTAGGCTCTCTCTCCTCTTCGTCCCATTTGATTCCCAGCTCTGCCCACTGGACTTGCATTCGACGAGGTAAGAGCCTGACTATTCGTTCTAAAGTAACCAGGGAATGAAGTTCCGTTTCACAATTTAGCTGTTCTAAAGTTAAAGCAGCATTCTGCATTTTAATAGCCAAATTCGTCAATTCCTCAGGATCATTAAAATCTGCGTTCCCGGTTCTAAATAAGTCCTCTAAGGTTTCACGGGCTATTACATGTGACTGTCCAAAGAGCTGTTTTAAGATGGCCTTAGCTCTCTTACATCCCGCTTGTGGATCCATTATAAGACAACCTTCAATCGCATTCTTTGCCCTTCCTTTACAATAGTGAATTAAATACAATAAACGCAAATTTTCATCTTTTACTCTGGGTTCTATAAACGTTTCAATTTGTCGAATAAATCTAAAGTAGTCGCGAGATTTTCCATCAAAAAATGAAAGTTCGACCTTAGGTAGTTCTAAACCTACTATCGGTGTCCTAAGTATCTGATCCGTCTCTGGTACCTTAGAACTCTCACTTAAGCCTTGTTCCTTAATGCCTGCCAAAGGTGACTTACAATAATAAGTATCAGACATAACATCATTATTAATAAAGTGGTTAGCCATTAAACAAGCATCATCAACGACTTGCCTAGCGTTTCGGGGTCCTTCAAGCTGTTCCACCCTCCTCGTGTTTGTTTTCTTCCGGTTGCTCATGTTTAAGTGAAGTTCAACGGAAGATAAATAACAAATACAAAGTATAGGAATTCCACAGGTAAGAAATATCCAAATCAGAAAATCGTTTTCCAAAATACAGTTCGAATACAAAAATACGATAAGTAATCCAAGGTTCTTCTTTCAAGAAGGTTAGTGTTATAAACGATTAAATTTCCAAATGTTTCTTTATTCTTCTTAATAATCCGACTATAATTGATCTTCTAATCAAAAGTCGAGCCAACTTCAGACTATAAATGGATTTTCTGCCGTAGCAGTTCAAATGGTTTCCAGTAAGTGCAATTCGAACGCGTATCTCCCAGTCCAATGTCCAAAAAACACAACAATTCTAGGAGAAAACGGTCTATATTATATTAAAAGATGGAAATACAAAGCAATACCTGAAGTTGATGCACTTTCCAGGTCACAATTACTCCGAGGAGTATCCGAATGAAGAGGGGTAAGCGCTGTTAAATCCGTCCGCCACAGTATCAATCCAAATATGGCTGTGGCCATATTAAAGATCAATTTGAAACAACGTATATACAGTTCAAAAGCAAACATAAAACTTCAATATAAGTACAAAATATAGAAATAATAACAATATACAATGATAAAATCTCAAATTGGAATCAAATAAAATACCAAAAATGTCAACAGAAAGAGTCCGTCATGTCATAACAGAAATATGTAAACATGGAGGGATTTTCCAAAAATCAAAACATTCAAAAAGGTTTCTACATGTGACGATATGGCTTACCACATAATTAATCACCAGTTGAATCTCCCCGGTTTCGTTACTTTTGAGAATTTATCAAATATAACATGAAATAAATAATAATGCAAAATATATATATTGGTGATTCGGTACAAATCTGTTTGTGCGGTAAAATCCATGGAGTTGATATGGGACGAAGTATCGATTAACTGCAGCCTACGTGAATGGAAAAGCTATTCATAGAACTGTAAGGAATCGATACCAAGTACGGCTATGGGAACATCAGCAGAGATGAACGTCCGTAGATATTGTCGTCAATTATTCACGTTGATCGTTAGCTGTCGTGTACCATAGGTAGGAGTGACTTAGGCGATTTGCAGCTCGTGGTCGAAGCATTGTAGCTTGAGACTTGCTGCTACCAGACGATACGACAGAAACTTGGACACTTGTGGCCACCAAGTACCTAGCGTTAGTACAAAATTCGGGCACGTAAAACAAGCAAGCAACCTGAGATGACGAGGAGGAGACAGGTGGAAATGCAATGACCTGCACCTCGGAGTCTATTATTATAGCAATCCACCACTTTGAAACGTTGCTGCAAGTATAATATATAATAAAAGACATTATTAATAGTATTGCAACATTATAAAAGTGGTGATAGATGAATAATAATTGACTTTCTTGGAAGAAACCGCAGCTCACCGATTTTAGTGGTGACCGAGTTGAGAATGACGATTATCACCACTAATTATTCCATACTATCCCGTCGCATAATATAGAAATAAATCCATGGTCCAATATTTATTTGAAGGAGAAAGTAGGCATTACATAGAAAGCAGCAAGTTATGAAAAATGGCAGCAACGTGTAAAGGAACGTTGCACGCAAGTAAGTGTTTTTGGTACAGTTGAACAAAACGAGTGCAATAATAAATGTTTATTTTTCACCAATCGCGTTTTCTTCTTAGAAGTGTTCCACTACAAATCTTATATTTATGTTTGCATATTTTCTATACCATTTGAAATTAACTTCTGTTTGATCCAAAGTGTTCGTATCAACCTTAAACAGTCTTTCACGACCATCAATAAAATATCGATATTTTCTTATTCAACGTAAATAGCATGCTTTTCAAAGTTCCCTAATCACTTTCTTGGTGGGGAACAGTGTAAGTTTACGGAGTACGGAAACAATCTACTTGGTGAATTTTGAATGAGCGTAATCTACAAAGTAATAGGGCGGCGCTTAACTTAAGCGTTAAAATTCACTTAATGACTTCTAAAATACATCCAGAAACGCGAAAACGTTTTTCAGCGCCAGAGGTATAAACTGTTCATCTATATTATCCTAAATATTCAGATAACTAGATACGTAACTAATAGCAATGAAGATTTTCCCCTCTACGTTTCCGACGTTGGAAATCAATCCATATACTAATATAACATGAATATTTAGAATCTACTACAGTCTTCAGCGTAACCTGTATGACGAATGTTTTCTGGTGAACTGTTACTCAGAAACATCTTCACTGTTACTGCTTCAAAATAAAGAGAGAACACTTAAAATGAATTCTAATACTTTTCAGAGTTTCAGACGTCATTAGGTTAATAGTTATACGAAAGAGACGAACTCTTGTAAGCTAACACGTGCTTAGCCGAATCGAAAAAATATAAGTGAGGAATGCCCACCTTGAGGGGAACCACTCAAGGTCAAAGAAACAAAAAGTAGGCCTATTTAGCTGGACCTGGCTTTTAACCCCTCAAAACTATCAGGTTTTCATGATCAGATCCTATCTTTGCCATAATTCTTTTTGGAAATGTTAATAAACGTACGAATAGCTACCGAATACCATAAAATCTTCTCCAGAATACTTTCAAGGTATATCGACGCATGCTTATCAATCTCGGGGGTTTACATTCTCCCTAATGCGAAATCACGTAGCGGAAACAGGTTATTTCAAAACAGCCTAGATCAAACAGCTAACGAGCATATGTTATGACTAATGAGTCGATTAGCTGGGCAGTCAAATAATTTTTCAATTGAATACATAAATGTTTGCAAGTGAACCAAAGAGCCTCCTAAGCAGCTAAGATTTAGACGAGTAACAAAGATAAATTTGTTGGGATATCACCAATATTAACGAGAAACTCGTCACTATACCTGAATGTTGCATCTATGTGATTTCATTCACTAGGAGAGTATGATTATGATTAGCTTGATTCCTTCCGGTGAGTTCAATTCTCAGTATCATTCCTCGTGGTTGCCAATTATTGGAGTATGAAACTATTTTCTAAAAGCTGTTATACCTTAGGTTCCAGTCTTCTTTATGTTAGATAGGAATATATCTAGATGTTTTAAGTAAGGAAAATGTTGTCAGAAATGATAACCAAATCTCTATAGGTTAACAGTTTAGCCCAAAGAAGACAACACGAGTTAAACATTCACGTTAGTTTTCAATCTCCAGTTTAATTGAAGGTATATTTTAGTATTTCATGTTAGCTACTAATGAGTAGTAAAAACGTTTTGAAAACATCATCCGCGCCGTTTATCACTTTTCGCGATTTAATCTACCTAATTATCAAATCTTCCGAAAAATATACATGCTTTTTAACCAATTAAAATAAAAGTCTCACTTTTCATATTACCTTTCTGTTTGTTTGCCTGTCAGATATTTTAGTTTTGAGTGCTAAAACTTTCATCTATACAATACAGATGCAGGAAAAACATTGAATTAATTCTTCAAGATTAATAAAGTGAAGAGTGAACAATACGACCATTGAATTCAGACTATTAATCAAATGAACAGTATGTGAAAATTATCTTTTGAAAGTAATGAATGGTGGCAGCTACAAGCTGCAGGCATAAATTAACAAGATTCTAATGAAATTTCATATGCTGAAAGATGCTTAACAGGAGAATATGAATTTCAACTTCACATGAACAAGTTCTTCCATGACTGTTACCAATAACTGTTGGAAACATTTGATGAAATTCTGAAGTCCGATAATGTAGTTACATCTCATCGAATCCTATTCGCCATTCTTTTCGATCTCGTCTTTATTATTATTGTTATTATTATTATTATGATTATTAGAAAGTTTCTTCATCATTATTAAAATGCTTGAAAATTTAAACAAATTTATGCAACTCTCCCCATAAACCTATACAATATTCCAGTCAATCAACCACAGAAATAACTGAATGAATCTATTATTGTATACTAATTTATTGGAATAAACAAATAACAAATAAATGTTTTGTATAAATATTCTATTTAATTGGCATAATAGAGTATATTTTGTTGACTATAATAAGAATTAATTCTAGTATGTTCACAAGGGAGGTCTTCAAATTGACCAAAATACTATCACAACTACTTATCCTGACTGTTGTTTCTTTTCACCCAAAAAAAAACAATTTCAAGCACTTATTTGTTAGTAAATCAACTATTTCTATACATCAGTCATATTTGTTTTGGTGTATACACATATAAATAAATAAATATTATGTGAAAAAATTAAAACGGAAATGAACCAAACATAGAGGATAAGCTTCCCTATGTGCTGAGTTTAATTTCAATAGAAAATTTTTGTCGAATGCAGTGGTTTAAAAAGTATATATATATATATATATATATATATATATAAAGTTTGTGGTCAGTTAATAAACATCTATCGTTTGTACACAGTTTTCTATTACAGACAAGTGAAAAATTTATCACCAGTGTTTATCAAGGCACAGAATAACAGCTATTCTGACTATAATAATCACAATGACTAGAATATACAAGTGTATTATCTGTTTAAAATGAGTATAATTTCTTATGAGAAGCAACTATATTAACAAACATGAAAATAAATCTATAAACTATGCCTACTCCCCCCGTAATTTCTATAACAGTAAGCTTCGATTCTTTTCTTTTTTCTTTGAATCCATAAAAACAAGAAGAATGCA
Source organism: Schistosoma turkestanicum (assembly GCA_944470395.2). Taxonomy (NCBI): domain Eukaryota; kingdom Metazoa; phylum Platyhelminthes; class Trematoda; order Strigeidida; family Schistosomatidae; genus Schistosoma; species Schistosoma turkestanicum. Next base: position 28,684,796 of record OX103973.1, read on the forward strand.
ATAGTGAATGAATTTAGAAGTAAATAAAAGTAAATTAGAATTGTTTATTCTGTAAGAATAAGAAAAAACACAGACGAAAGTCAACTTCCTGTTTTAATTTCAAATTATTTCATTGGAAATTTTTATGGATCAGACTATACACACAGAAAATCGTTATCGTTTATTCTCACATAATTCGACTCAGTTGATAGGAAGTTTTGGATCTGCGTCTCATGATCATATTTTAACCATGAAGTATTGATAAATATTGTCTTACAATGAAATCGAGAATTATTGTTAGATTATCAGTGCTTCTAGGTTTCTAATGGTAGTCTAACAATCAATGATTCCCGATTACAATATAAAACAGCAATCTACATAACTCTATAATGCAAACTATTATCTTGTTAAATTTGATCATTGGTTTCTTTAAAGGTGTTATGGGATCATTTTATTGATAAGTCATTAACTAAGATATAGCATCCAATTAGTGCTCTTCATTCAAAAGTTGTTTACTAAACATTAAACTGTAAGCTGTAAGTTGGATTGTGTCCGGATAAATGCATCTCTCTATCTTGGAACTGTCATCTGTAATCGTATTTTGAATACAAACAAAGAAGAATAGATATGTTCAGCTGATAAATTCTAAACAGGATGAAACATGCATCTTGGATTCCACTACTAACTACAATCCATCCTTATTAAAACTTGTGAATAGATAGTAACATTACGACATTCTGAACAGAATGCACATCTGCAAATAGCGAGTGACTAAATGCAGTCGTTGATTTCAACAATAAAACATCTGAATACCCGTGACAAATCTGTACTGGACTACTGAGATATTTTATTTACAATGACTTGCTAATGAAAGAACTCTGACGGAGCCATCAAAACACTAGAAAAAGAATTAATCTAATAAAGTATCTGCAGAGCACTGGTTGTTCAACTGAGTTTCAAAGGGTTTTTCTAACTTTTATTGTAGTTTATGAATAATTTTTAATCAACGAACTTATTGCATTTCCCAGATTCTCATGTTTGTTATCATCTCTCAATATAAAAAAGAAAAGTCATCCTTCCATATGAATAAAATGTTAATTAATATTCAATGTCCAATTACCAGTTGAATTCAAACATAATCCAACACACACACACGCACACATACACTGCTATCATGATTCAACGCTTAAAAATCTTAAAATATCGTAAAATGCAAAAAGAAAAAGATTGAAATTTAAAAGAAAGAAGTTCTTATTTTATAGCCACTTACATAAAAAATGTGCTAACCAGAATACTAACAACAAAACCATACATAACACTATATTCAAACATTAATCTCCCTCATAAAATAAAATAAATTTTATGTGTTCAATGTTCGTGATGTTTCGTTTTTTTTAAAACAAATTTTATTTTTCATAGATTTCTAGTTAGTTTCTAAGATAGCTTTTAAAATGAAAAATTTATTGTTGGTTAGTCATTTTTTATTATTATTATTATTATTATTATTATTATTATGATTATTTTCACTTTCAAAAAATCTCCATTGAGTTTTTTTTCAAACATTAAATTAGAAATAATTTTGTGTATTAATTTTTATTTAAGTTTAAATTAACTGACATTTAATTCATCGTGAATATTGTTATTATTATTAATAATGTGCATGAGTAGATATCTCCGTCAGTAGAACCTTCGGGGCTACTGCCCGTCTCAAGCCCGGATAAAGGAGGAGGGGTTGGACATGGGGTTGGTGCCCCCATCCCAACTATAAACTAACTTGCCCAAAAAACGCTAACCATAAAAAATAAACCAAACCATTTCAACTCTGCCCTGGGAGTTGGAAAAAGAATTATGACGTCTCGTGATGAAAGCCGAGTTCCTTTGGAATTCACGAGGCCGATGCCTCTTCTGACAACCACAGCAACAATTCTTATAGGTAAATGGAACGTTCGTACATTGTGGGAGACTGGAAGACTATTTCAACTTGCTGCAGAAATGAAAAGATACAACCTCGAGGTGCTCGGCATCAGTGAAACGCATTGGACACAGGTAGGACAACTGAGACTAGCTTCAGGGGAACTGCTGTTATACTCTGGCCATGAAGCGGAAAATGCTTCACATACACAAGGAGTTGCACTGATGCTGTCCAGACAAGCACAAAAGGCACTAACAGGATGGGAATCTCATGGACCGAGGATCATTTAAGCATCCTTCAAAACAAGGAAAGAAGACATTACAATGAACGTCATCTAATGCTATGCACCTACCAGTGACTATGATGACGACATTAAAGATCAATTCTAAGAAAGGCTGCAGTCAATCGTCAACAGATGCTCACCTAAGGATTCGACGATACTGATAGGAGACCTAAATGCCAAGGTTGGCATGGACAACACTGGATATGAAGACATCATGGGACGATATAGACTGGAAGAAGGAAACGAAAATGGTGAGAGATTTGTAAACTTATGCACCTTTAACAAACTGGTCATCGGAGGCACAATGTTCCCACACAAGTGCATACATAAAGATATATGGATTTCAGCTGATCACACTACTCAAAACCAAATCGACCATATCTGTATCAACAAAACGTTCAGAAGGACCACGGAGCATATGAAAACCAAGAGAGGAGCTGAAATAGCCTCAGATCACAACTTGCTGGTCGCCAAAATGAAACTGAAACTCAAGAAGCACTGAACAACGGGGCAGACAACATCACAGCAGTTTAATGCGGCGTTTCTTCTGGAGGGAAGCATGGTATTCAGTGAACAGCTAGGACGCAGCTGGACGGTCTGGACTTCGCAGATGACCTGGCTCTTCCATCGCACACACAACAACAAATGCAAGAGAAGACAACCAGTGTAGCAGCGGCCTCTGCAGCAGTAGGTCTCAACATACATAAAGGGAAAAGTAAGATTCTCCGAAACAACGCAACATGCACCAACCAAATCACTCTTGATGGAGATGCCTTGGAGGACGTTAACACCTTTACATATCTGGGCAGCATCATCGACAATCAAGGTGGATCAGGTGCATATGTGAGGGCGCGGATCGGCAAATCAAGGGCTGCATTTCTACAGTTGAAAAATATCTGCAACTCCAAACAACTTTCAAGCGAAACCGAGATCAGGATTTTCAATACAAATGTCAAGACAGTTATACTGTATGGAGCGGAAACATGGAGAACTACCAAAGCCATCATCTAGAAGATACAAGTGTTTATTAACAGTTGTCTTCACAAAATACTTCGGATTCATTGGCCAGACACTATCAGCGATAACGTACTGTGGGAGAAAACAAACCAGATTCCAGTGGAGGAGGAAATGAGGAAGAAGCGATGGAAGTGGATAGGACACACTACGAAAAGCACCTAACTGCGTCACAAGACAAGCCCTCATATGGAACCCTTGTAGTGCCTCCACATATATTCCAGTACTCTTACATCTAACTTGGTTAAGCCCTTTCGATTAATTTATTTAACTAAGCCATTTGTATAGCAACAACTCATATGTACCATTGGTATTTTTTATTATCTGCTTTGTATTAGCTAGTACGACTGAGCATTGCTTACGCTTACGCACTTACTCATCCTTTTCGCTTTAATGTTAATCTCGTAATATTCCCATGAACTCACACGATTTGTATCGCTTGTCATTTGACCTTGTCAATCATTCGTCGCTTTTATTCATGTGTGTGCATACCTATTTCGCTTGTCATCTGTCTGTCTTATTCTTATCTGACTATATATTCTTAGTCATACTCTATCTCTTTGAGTTGGCTCACTAGCCTTCTCCACGTCGCTTCTTCACTTCGCTATGTGGTGTGCCTCGAATAAATGTATACGATACTTGGAGTTTATCTTCTGATTTATAAACGAGCTTAAGAACACGCAGTTATAGGCACACTACACCCTCAAGGCAAAGGGAAAAGAGGAAGGCCAAGGAACACATTACGCCGAGAAATAGAGAAAGACATGAGAAGAATGAACAAAAACTGGAAAGAACTAGAAAGAGGAGCCCAGGATGGGAGAAAACTGGTGGGCGGCCTATTCTCCATTGAGGGTAACGGGCGTAAGTAAGTGGGTAAGCATGAGTAGATGCATGACTCATTGTAGAGTTGCATCTTCATACATTATAAGTGTTCTGCATGATATGTTAACAAGAATTCTAGTCATTTTATTCATAAACATTATGAATAATAATGGTACGATACAGTATGAAATGTGTGAATAAGATTTTCAATGTTGATTATAAACCGTTGTCTTATTCTTGATTATCATGTCAATTCTATAAATCAATCGAAGAATCATTGGTAACATATAAAATACTACACTGGTGTTTTATTCTACTTTTGGAATTCTTAATACAGACATGCATACTGTAGATCTAATTGTGAAAATGGAAAGTGTTACCTTCCGAAATTTTACCACAAACAAGATTGTATTCGATTGACGAGTTAGAATTTGCTGTTTTTTTCTAGATTTATTGATTTTACACATAATGTTATTAACTAATACGATTCTACTACTACATGATTTCGAGTAGTTCCCTAGTTAATGCCTGTTTTTTATTTATTTATTAAAAGTACCATGAGACTATCACAAATCTTCCATTAAAAAGCTTGTTACAAACGTTATACAACGTAACATAGATAAGTTATATCTTGATCGTTCATTTTTAAGTAAGTTTTAAATGAAATGATATTTATTGTTTATTTGTTATTTCATTTGCAACTGAACTGAAATCATACTAAGTGTGATCTGATTTTAACATGTACAAATCGTTAGTATGTTTGTCTTTGATTGTATATTTTACTATCAAATTACTAAATGAAAAATAATGATTAACAGTCTTTGATCTCGATACTTGTTCAACTGATCTTTATGTGTACACTACAAGATATTTTGTTTCCTAAAGACAGGACTTTTATTAGTCGACAATTTATAGATGAACTTCATCGATGTTTGACATCCTGTTATTTGTTAAAGTGTCAATGTGTGTGAATTTAAATAATCCATGCTTTTTAAATTGATTTATGGTAAAAATTCTCCTAATGATTCTCATCTTATATAAGCAAGATTATCATCAACCACTGTATTCTACATTATCATATATTTTGAAAATGCTGAATTATATGGATAAAACTAAACTTATTTGAATAATGTTCATAACAGCCAAAACGAATTACAGTATAAGTCAAATAAGTTAATGTTGTCGCGATGAACTGTTTAAAGAAGTGTAAACGTAGCGGTTAAAGCCTATGTGATTATTAAAGTCTATGACTGAAGATATTAGGCAACATGAATGGACATCGATTTAAGTGGATCTTATTCTAAATCTTAAATTCACTTTATTTTCTTGTTTCGACCAATTTATTTCTTCGTTCAAATATACATTCTCTAGATTTTTGCATTTCCAGATGAACATATTACTGCTAATATTCGCTATACACTTTATCTCACTGTATTGAAACGGTGTGGTAAACTGAACTGATACACAAGTATGTTCCTTTTTATATTGATTATGACCAACTGATTATTTCAATAACATACAGCAGTATAAACTGAAAATCTGGAAGCACTGAATGGCTCTTTCATCCTAGTACAGTATGGTTCGCGCTCGAGACCGAATATCCGGGTTTCGATTTCCGCTTATCGCACCCCATACTACAGTGAAACGACACTCTAGTGCTTTCAGATTTTCATTGGTGGTCAAACAGTGATTGGTTCATGGTTTCAATGAAACTCAACGATCCCCACAACCCTATACTGATATGTTGGAAAGGCTTGCTTTATTGCTAGTACCCAGGAAACTCAGTTGTTGTCTTTTTGGGACTTAATAATTAAACATTTTTGTGAATACAAACGTTTAATCTCAATATTTTCCTACAATTAAGATAAAGAAATTTATTTTATTTCGTCCAATCATTCATTCTTCTATGCAAGTTCTTCTCATTTTCTCGACTCAAATTCTACCAGTAGTAGGAACTAGATAGACAACATGCTGGTTTTCAGTCAGCAACCAATTAATTTAAGTATATCCGTATGGCCAGTTGTGAACCGAATAGCTTGATGACAGCACCTCAGATAATGAAGCCAGATAAAAGGCGTCTGAAGCTAATAGGGAGTAACAATTCGCGCAGGGTAACTGGTACTCCTTACTAACAAGTGTCGGTTAGCCAGAAACTTAGTTCTACTGTTTCATCACTTTGAAAGTAATTCTCACTACATATTGGCATGAACCTAAGACGACTGAGTTTTCATTCTATCTCATTGAAGATCTACAAGAGTGTGCGTGCACTGACAACTGGACAAAGAGTAAAATCCAGAAACATGATATCCCAAGTCCAGTCATCAACTGCAACTCCGTCAAATTTATTTAAAAATCGCAAAAATAAATAAGTGCCATCGGTGAATAACAAACTTTCTCCTGCATTGAATTCAAAGCTTCTCTTTACAAATTTCAACAAATCATTTTGAAGCCAAATGCTATTGACATTAGATCAGGATTAAATTACATCAATACTTAAGTGAATGAATTTCTCACGAAAATCAAAGGATTAGAATTTCATATTGTGTGAGGTAGTTGTTGTTACACATTATTGAAAAGTCTATGATTAAATTGAAACAGTTACCTTAGAGGTATCTTATATATTACGTAGCTTCTGATAGTTCATTATAAAAATTATTAATCAAACAGTTACACTCCCACATTTAATTATGATTATTATTTCTCCCTAAAAATATAACCAATCACATATGAAATTGTTTTATTGTTGCTTTAATCCGTAAAATTATCCTATCAACAGACGACTTTTTCCTCAAACTTCTATTCATCTCTCACCATGTATAGACAAGTACATTTTCCATTTTTTTTGTAACCCTAGTATTCACTACATCAGATAGAGTTTTGGTGAAAAGCAAAACTAAAAACTTTTTTATTCATTGGTTGATTATTTGATTCGTAAATGAATGTTTTCATAATTTCTTTACAGAATTTTACAGAACAGGGAAAAATCTAACAAGAATCAATTAAGGAAAAAAACAAGGCAGGCAGGAAAATGGATGAAGGGAAGAAAATCAAAGTGGATTACATATTTCTTCTGATAGAAAATAAATCACTCACCATTTATACATGTGAATATATATATATATATATATATATACATATTTGATAATTATATTTATTTATCAATGATCTTTATAAATAAAACACACTGCATCGACTTGATATGATATAAACACATACAATAATTCTATGTATATTGATCCCTGCATATTGACAGACAACCAGATAAATTAAATCTATCAACATACCCAAGAGGATAAAGTACGAATCAAGGCAATACACCATTGTTCATTATTATAAAAGATGTACTAATCAACAACAAAAAAACAGGTGGTATTTTTCAAAGCTGAGTTAACCATATATAAAAATTATCTTCGCAATAATATTTCATTTTAATTTAATATTAAAGAATTCAAAATGAACTCATTCATAATCAGATAACATGTTAACTATTCCACGTGAATCAAATTTATTTAATTATACTGATGATTATTATCATAATCCTCATAATAATTCTTTCATTAATTTAAATAGTAATCATCAACAACAAATTATACCACATCAGATTAATCAATCAACTCATACTTTTTTAAATGATCACTTGAACATTGATCAAAAATCAATTGAAGCTGTTGAAAATGAACACTTGAATAAACAAATTATTAATACAACAAGTGATAAAATAGATGCTTCTGAAGATAATGGAAATTGTTTAACTCCAATAACAGCTAATACACTATTAACTAGTTTAAATCACAATCATCAACATCATCTTGATCATCAGTCACATCAGTCAGTAATTGAATGTCAAGATGGTTCCTCCATTATTGTTTCATCATCATTAGATATATCAGTATCAAATTCCGCTTCATTATCATCAACATCATCATCATCATCCCGCAATGATTATCTACCTAATAATAATAATACTAGTAGCAATGAAACAGTTTTTCATTCAAGTGAATTTTCAAACAATATTCATAACAATAATAATACTACCAGTAATAACAATAGACATCCATTGTATAATTTGCCATTTCCAATGGATTATTGTTCAAATAGACTAATTGAACAAAATGGCGAATTGAATAGACTTTTTAATTCAGATAAAATTACCACTAGTACAAGTGGTTATTCAAAAACTGAATTATCAAATGATGGTAAGTGTTTATATTTTTTTTCATGCCCATTTTATGTTCAATCTACGTGTAGTTTATCTTGTAGAATAATAGATAGAAAAGAGTTAACTTAATAAGTGAATGAAATCTTTGTTGGCTTTCGAAGTAACCTTGAAAGTCTAAATTACTGATCTTTTATTATTGGATCTCAAGAGCTAATACCGCCGAAGCTAATTTTGTTTAAATAAGACTAGTATGATAATCTAAGTAGCTGTCTTCAAATCTTTAAAAATATCTTCTGTGTACTGTTAAATAGTAGTCATTAAAACTATTAGATTAATAGAAACCCTAAGAGTTATATCCCCTTCTAGTTGCTATTGTCATCAACCAATTGCAAAATGCTTTGTCATCTTCAAGAAACTATTGTTCCCAGTTGATTCACATAATTTGATAACACTGAACTATTTTGCTTACTCTATAATCCTACTTTAATAAAGATAACTCAGGCTTGTAACTGCAGTGGTAAGCACTGACTGTCTCGATCAAGAGATCACACTATATGTCTTAATTCAACATCTATCGACTGCAACTTATTAGATGATGTAGTACACTATTTTCTTCACATCTGTGAGCAGAATTAGTCAAGAGTATATATTTAATAAAATTATGACTTGTTTCTAGAGTTTTCCTAAATTTACTGTCACAAATTGTAGACGGTATAAGAAGAGTTTTTGAATTTTGTTCGTAACACTTAAACGCAATTTGAAATTTTAATGTCAACAAATAATCATTAGTGTAAGTAGCAGCCTTTAACAATTAGTATACGACAATTCTTGTAAACATCTGAACTAATTGTAATATATAAGTTGTTACTGACCATAAAAGATATTTATTAATTGAATTTAAAGCATCATATTTCCAAAGGTTAAGCATAGTTTACATCAATCTATGCTATGCCTTAATGATTGAGAAATATAATTGTTTAAACAAGAGAATATAAGATTACTAGAGATGGTCAGTTACATTTATATTCAGTATGATAAAAATATTTCAGCAAATAACATAAATAATATAAAACGAACAATTTGGGTAAGCTTAATGAATTTGAATCGATATGGAACCTGAATCACTTACTACGCATAGGTGTTGATCAGAGTTAGATATTAACATCGTTGTATACTTGCTCAATGGCCCAGAAGTTAAGCATTCACGAGCAAGACCGAAGACCCTAGGTTCGAATCCTGAGGGTAACAGGAGTCATGGATGTGCACTGCCAATGAGCCCCATACCAAGAAGAAACGGCTGTCCAGTGCTTCCAGGTTTCTAGTGGTGGTTTAACAATGGTTCATTCATGATTTTAATGTAAAACAACGATCTCCATAATACTATAATGAAAAAATATGTTAACAGAGAGAAGTTTAACAAGAACTTCTACAATGTATACTACAACTCTCTTCATTTTTAAGTCTAAATACTCCAAAAGATAAATCGGATTAAGAAATAATTAAAGAAAGAAATCAAAGAACATGAGATTTTGAATATGAATTACACAAGTTATCAATAATGAATGAATAATACAAAATAAACTAAATACAAACAGGAATGCATAGAAAGTTCTATTTATTAAAATATAAATTTTCGAATAATCTTCTTTAAAAACTTGATTTTACAACTTCTCAGGATATACCGTTTAATTAGTGAAAGAACCAGTCTCTCTGTTAAAGACAGCTATGTAATTCAGTGTAGTTATTCACTTAACTTTTTAACTTGATAAATGATATAAATAGTTGGGAAAAACAATAACTACTACTACTATAACTTCCATCCTATTAACATGAGATTCATGATATGGACGGTTGTTATAAATGAACTTAGAAGTAGGTTATTCGTTCTATTACCAAGCAGTTTTTTTACACAATGAAATTAGTGATTCAATCTAATTGGATGATGGTATTGGAGATTTCTAAATACTTTTGCAGGTGAAAAGGATGTTTCCTAATTTTGATTTGAATTATGCTACTTTTTTTTAATTCGACAGTATTCACCTCATACTCATATTTCTCAAATTTTTTTCTCATAACAGCATTAACCACAATAAATCCCTTGCATGATGATCAAATATTTTATGGACAATCGTCATTAGCAAATCATCAACGTCATGTTCAATGTATTAATGATTATCAGAATTTAACATTGAATACAAATGAATTGAATACTACGGTACATTTAAATCAACAAAATAATTATTACAATAATTATTATTTCCATAATCAAAATAACAATATTCTTAATCACAATAAAACTAGTAATAATAATAATAATAACAGTGAATTAGATAAGAAAGATTTACAAATCATAAAGAATAAAAAATCTGATTTTATTTTAATACGTCAACGTAATCGACGTAAACCGCGTATTTTATTTTCACAAACACAAATTTACGAATTAGAACGTCGATTTAAACAACAACGTTATTTATCTGCTCAAGAACGTGAACTAATGGCGAATAATTTAAAAATGTCAGCACAACAAGTAAGATTTTTTTAAAATTTCTAGTGGCGTTTTATTTATTCATCTTATTATTTTGCATAGTTTCTCATTCATTCATCCAAAATTAATTCGCTTAGTCTTTTAAGTTACATCACCAACTAATTTTAGTTAAACAACCACTTTTTATTGAAACGAATTAAATTATTATTTATTTTTTATCAATTCAGATTGAATCTTGAAAACATTTTTTTCATAGCATAGAGAAAAGATGGCAATTTTATGTGATAAAAAATATGATTATCATTTTTTAACAATTCAGTTGAAAAATTTACTTCATAAAGTGATTTATTAGATAAAATCGACTGAATTTGGCTAGCAGTGGAATCCATGACGCGTGCTCCGTCCTGTTTGGGACTCGTCACCTGGATGTACCTACATCTCACAGCTGGTATTCATGTCAAAATTAATTAAGCTTTATCACAGTTCTAATTAGCTCCTGCAAAAAATAACACTTATTCTCAAAAGTAAATCACATATCTAAAGCAATTTATTCAAGATTAATTATTATTTATCGTCTGATACCATTAAGTCTTGAGCAATGAGTGAGATGGAAATAAATGAATAATTTAATCTTCAGATATCAGTTAGCAGTCATGAACCACCTGATCCATTTAATTCAACTTGAGAAATCATCATACATACATGTTAATGGAAGCTGGATGCGCGTTCTGTATATACAGTTAATTAGTTATTATCTAAGCCTTCATTTGTAACTGAAATGATGTAAAAATAAACAGAAAGCATAATACACTGTCACGTTAATGATCAGTTCGTTAAATGCTAATAAAAACATAAATTCTGAAATGAAATTTGGTTGCATTAACAGGCTGAACTAGCTCCTTTTTAGTTGCTACCGGTCCCAAACTCGAATAAAGGAATAGGGTTGGGCATGGGTTTTTTGCTTAAAAACCCCATGATATTGGCAATATTAAAGTAAGACGCGATTCCTTTGAAACTTATCATCTAGAGCTAAACTAACGCAGAAATGAAGTTTCTTTAAAAGAAACAAATCGGTAAGTGATACAGTGGTCATAAAATAAACGAGATCAGTTAAAATTTTGGAAGTATTTACCTGATTGACATCAGAAATCGTAATACTGGGAAAGAAAGTATTTTTATGGATTAGTTTTATCAAGTTTTTTGAATTTTAACAATATTTCAATTAAATAATCTAGCTGACAGAATTATATTCTATTCTTGGGTATACATTTGTTGATCGAAAAGGTCTTATAATATAGGCATATTTACCCGGCAGCATTTTTCTCTGTATATTGAGAAGTTTGATGGCAAAGATTGCCATTAACATGTGTACCAAATATGTTTTTAACTCTGCAAAGGATAATTAACTCAGACACTGTTGGTCAGGACAGTCTATAATGGTAGACTATTATCAAAATGTTCAACTTCCAGTAGTGTTCGATAAGGTTATTGCGCATCTCTCCTTCTTATATGATTTTATTCTATATCCTTCCATAAGTCTCATTTTCATCATCCAACTTTGAAATATTTACTCACTAGAAACTCCTTAAACAAATGTGAGCAGGTAGATAACGAAATCGTTCTTAGGGAATATAGTAACATAGGTTAGAAGTTTCCAAACACATTGAACAGGTTTGGTGTGCGTACCTGCCCTTCCAAATACAAAATGCTGTTTAAGGGTCGATCTGATTCGACGCTGTGACTAATCATATGATGTGTCGACCACTTTGTTAATCTTAGAAGCTTCATCAGCCTTGATGGGTCGGTGTTTGAATAAACTCCGAAATTCACTTAGAATGCTCATTTGACATTGGTCATCTTTCATTATTTGTGGTATTGGAAAGGGGTCTATCTGACAACCGAAGAACGAGTAGGCTCCATGAAACCTTGTCCTGTTGAATTTTATGACTGAGATACGACCAAAAATAAAGGATACTAACAGGTTACTACTGTTTGATCATATATGTCCTCAAAGCATTGCTCATGTATTTCTCGGCCAGTGAGCACGCGAAGATGTGGTGAGACTCATAGTGCCAGTCAAATCAGTTGGCGAGTTAGCGAATTTTCACCAACTGAAGTAAGTAGGGTTTATATTACATGTGGCCAATCACCACCTACCTCGACAGACAACGACGGCTAGTGTAGAAGTAGGCTGGAAGAATGCAAGGGATGAGAAAACCAAAAAGTGTTATCAGGACATGAAGCCACTAACTGTTGGACTGGAGCATGTAGGTATGCAAAGATTACATGTTTAGTGTTGATGAGATAACCAGTGTCAGTAGTTACAGAGAAGTGATGTCTCCTAATCGGTTAATTCACTTTTTATATCCCTCTAGATCTTGCCTTCTACTGCTTCTTCAGAATATAGCTTTTTTAATCCCCATTCCGTAAACATACTTTGAGTGTTTAGCCTTCTTCTCCAGCATCATAATCACAGCGATCATTTTGATTACTTTACCACTTATGTTATTTTCATCGTTTTATACTCCTGTGGTAGAACAACTTGAACCGATATGTATTCATTCCAGGCCCTAACTCGATTATTACAAACATATATTCTTCCTGTACAAATAATATATATCATAAATGTAAAGACAAGTTGAATCAGTTCATATTGTATTTCGAATCCAGATTTTATTACTTTGATTATAATTAACAGGAGAATATAATTATTCTATGATGAATGGTTTGGCTGCTCTGAAATTATCAAAAATAAAACAATCGTAGTATAAGTTGAACAAAATTTATACACAATTTCAAAGTTGTTTTCAAGAGCTTTCGCTCTCCTGCTGTGAAAGCACTCGCATAACGTTTCCAAGATAATTGTATATGAATATTCGCTAACAGTTTGACAGAATTTTGGGTGAGGTTGCTCAACGTCTTTAGACTGATCAGAGTTAAACATTAACACCTCTGGATGCCGGCCCAGTGGTCCAGAGGTTAGGCAGTTCGTGTGCAAAACCTAAGGCCCTGAGTTCGAATCCTGGGGCTTGCAGGAGCCGTGGATGCGCACTATCAGTAAGTCTCATACCAGGATGAAATGGCTTTCCAGTGCTTACAGGTTACTAATGGTGTTATTACAATGATTCATTCACGATTTCAGTAAGAAATTTGACCACCGAGTATATATTATATTATATATTATTTTGAAAACATTAGAATTATTTACATTTCAACAGCTGACATGATTTCAAATATAATTTTTGGGAATAATTTCCAAGATAATTAATTTCTTTCAAAGTCTTGAATTTATACATGTGAACACAGTTCCAAAGGCTAACTTTAAAACAATCCCATTTTTCCACCTCACACTTAAATAAGTTATCTACATTTGATTGATAATTGGTGAACCTAAGAATACATGTTTTCTTAGCATAAAGAATTTGTTATTTAAATATTGTTTAGAATGTGGCACACATTAACTACTAATGTAGACTGGTTATTCTCTTCTCGTTTCATACATTTTAACCATAACGGAAATGAATCAGATAATTTATAATTGATTGATCATTCATTGAAGCAGTGAACAGTGTCATGAGTGTCGGGACCTATTTAGTGTCGATCGAATTTTATCAATCAAGTTGTGGGATAGAAATAATTGGTTCACTTGATAGTGAATTTTCCAAAGTTATAGTTCTAAACCACTGGACTTGATCGAAATTAATTTCAATATTATGCGATTCTGTGAGTAGTTATAAATCAAAACAAAACAGTTGGTCTCCAATTATTCATCAGTCAATGTTCATTATTGATGAAAGCTAACTCAAAATTGACTAATCTACATAACTGTTTTTTATAAAACAATGTTCTGAATACATCAAATACTGATAAATAGTATAAGTTTATTCTGCATTTAAATGTATCCACTTTATCAGTTAGGATCCATTAAAAATATTTTCAGATTGCATAATGACACTAAAACTAATCATGATAACAGTTGTTTTGTATGTGAATAGTTTTTCGTTAGAAAAAAAAGATGGGAAGAGAACAGACAATGAACAATTCTTTTTGATCAGTTTACTTACTACTTGACCAAATAATCTAAACCGAACTTATTAACTGAAAAAAAAACAACGGAAACTTTTATGTTAGTAATGCAATTTTAATGTTGTTGTGTTTGGGTGTGTATGTACATACATCTCTCTATAATACTCTTATGATTAATGTTTTCATCTAATGCAATCAGGCCCAGTTATGTATGTATTGCTTCTGTTCAATTCCTGTTGATTTCATTTCTTGACCTAGATTATTAGAGAAAATTGTTTTGTGATTTAATAATTCATGCATTTATTATCAATTAAAAGACATTAAAAATTGAACATACACACACACACAATGAAGAAAAAGATTTGGACAATTCTCACCAAATTACTATGAATAGAAGACGCACAGACATACTGAATGTAGTAGTTGTTGAATGAATTGAACAGCTAGACGAAGTGTGCGTTTGTAAAATAAAATGAAGTAAGAAAATAAGATACAAGTTGATTATGCATGTTATAATGATTCAAACAGCTGCATTAAAACTATTCTGCTTTTTCTTTTTCTGTTAAAATGCCCCGACTTGTTCTAATGACGTAATAACTAATATTATGTACAAGATGTTTGTCATGTCAATAAAATGAAAACTTGTCATGTAGGAAAGAATGAATATTTATTGAGTGAAATCATGTTATAATGATGATGATGGCGATCATTTTCTCTGTTTAAAAATTCAAATTTATGTGGTTCCAATGAAACTTTCATGCATGTAATTTATGGCTAAATTAAAATGGCATACGATTTATCGTTTTTTTATTTCATAAAAATGAAGAAATCACATTCAAAATCGACTTAATTTATGTTAAATACCATAAATTAGCTGAACAACCGTAAAACATATAATTCCCAATAAACTGACAGTTATGATGTGTTCACTACTGACTGAATTTCAAACGAGACTACGTCACTTTTAAACACGAAGTATGAATTAAGGCTTACTGAGAAGCCTAATGGATTTGGGTTATATTCATTGCATGGTTGTGGGTGTCCACTCCTAAAGGGTCTCATATCAAGGCGCAACATCTATCTAGTTCTCAACAATTTTCAAAGGAAATTTAGTTCGTAATATAAACTATCAAACTGAACAAATTTCCCATAGTATTAACTTTTATCATAGTCAACAAGGTTCCCCGATAACCCAAACAGGTAGATTATGAAAATATGTTCAGTTTTAGAAAAGTTTTAGCAGTATAGACTGACATTAATTGAAGGACTAGTGAGAAATAAATGGGAATATTGAGAAGCAAATTACTAAGATATCTCTAACATTAAAATAAAATAGGTCTCCAGTAATAGTTAGTTTTGAAAATTGTTCACTTGATTCTGATTCGATCAGAAAAAATTATCTCTAAATTCTATAAATCTGTTAGATATGATCTTTTTAATGCCTTAATGAGTAGAAATCTGTATTTCTGATGTTTAGTGACTAAATGTAAGTCAATTCTTCAGAGTAAGTAAATATATTTTGTACTCTCAGATATTAATTATACATGATGATACAATGTCAATCTCCTTCTCACTGATATGAGATGGGCGTTATTCTTTAACAGAATTATGTATGAACTTCATTGTTAATACTATAAATAAGAACCGTCTTACGATTAAGTAATAATTCTTACAAAGAAAAATTATCTTTTAAAATCGTGTGCACGTATTTAAACAGACCTTCTAATTTGTAAATAAATTCTATCCTTATCTGTTAGGTTGTATCATTATGAATTCTTTGGCTCATATCTTGTTAAGTTGATTACATCTACAAAGATTTTCAGTGTTCGTATGCAGAGATAGAATGTTATAAATCTTAGTGTAATCTTTATTAAAGTGCTCGATTCAGTCCCTAATCTTCATTTTATTTAAAGTTTTCATCTGATATATGAAGCTACGCTACTCTGGATATTTGCTGACAACGCTATCCATTTGAATGATATTTAGTCTTTGTCTAATTCAAAGTTATTTAAACAATAAGTATAAACTAAAATATAAAAATAATGATTGAAAAGAAATCATGAATAAAAAACGACGAAATTAGTTGAGTTTACAATTTTTTTTCGTTGTTGTTGTTCCATGATTTCTTTTTTTAAACTAACAAAAATCCGTCATGTATACTTTGATCAAACTGAATGTTAGATTTTTTTTCTAAATACATTGCTCGGTATATTGAACTTTGAAAAAGTTGGTCACATATTTAAAATGGTTAATATATATTATTTATTCATACAAATGATAACAAACAGATTTGAATACTTTCAAAATGGTTTCTGTCGGAGACTAACGTCAATCAGAAAACTACTATTATGCGATTATGTTGACGATTCTGTTTGTGAGGACTTTAGACTTCAGGCTAATTGGCACCTACCAGCTATGTTCTAACAGGATTAATAAATATTCCATGGCGGATTTTATTTCAAGTCACATAGTTTCATAGTCTGAGGTATTATTGCAAATCTATTCTGTCTGAGACTAGCCTCCTAGATAGATATTTTTAATTAAATGTTTTCAACTTTTTAATTTAGTTGAATAATTTAATCGCATTGATGATAATGTCCCTAATGTTTGTTATAATTCTTAAAAGTAGTAATTTGGAGATTTTATTTATTGGGTGAGTATACTGAATCTAACCAACAAATTAGATTTACTCAATTTAGTGATTTATCCAATTAGATGGAGTTGACATGTTAGTTACGAAGACGATACTCGTATGTAGCAGGATGAAATATTATTAACTGATTACTCCTAGTTTAAATCTCTTTACATTGATTTTTCTTTACTTATTCTAATCTTGATTTATCCCTAAATAGAGTTCATTGGTGGATGAATTAATTGAGAGTAAAACTGACCGTGTAGCTCAGTGGTAAAGGTTTTAGACAAATGAAACTAGGTAACCGGAGTTTCGATTAACCAACAGATAATAATTCCCTCAAAAGAACAGGAATACCTCACTGACGAATTTCAACTTACATAAAATTTAAGTCAGATATTCTTGCTTAATATCCTTAAATATCTAACAGGATAGAATAATTCATTACAGTCCGTTTAGCTATTTCTTTGAATATTGTAAATGATAAACTTCCTTCAACTATATTACTACAAAAAAATCCAAAAACGGTTGGAAAGATGCTTCATCCTATTAACTGACTCTGTAAATGTACACATGCCTCACACCATACAATATCTCTACTGCTCTCAATATGTTCCTTACGTTTCAATCATTAAATTACAATCCATTGTGACAAAATTTCAAATTCTGTTAGTTATCCATCCTCTTGTCATTCATATCAGAATGCAAAATTGATTCTTTAACATTCCATATAACTTTTCTAAAGATATTTATGACCTTTATGACTGATAATTTGGTTTTGTTGACCTTGACTGTAATAACATATTTCAATTTCAATAATTAAAATTCTGGAACAATTCATACTTCTAATTTTAACTCATTGACGACACTAAACAATCAATACCCACTATCATTTATAAAAAAATATTAAATATAACTTAATTAATTAATTAATTCTTCTAAAGATACATGCGTGCTTTAAATTACGAAGCAACGATAACAGTATCAAGTTTCAGTATGGATATGCTGTAGTTGTTAACACTTCTCTCCTATTCAAGATTCTACACCACCTAAATGTGTGTTGGATATTTTTGGATTACACGTAAACAGTATTAGATTTTTTAAAGAAACTCTTAATGTTACAAATAGTAGTCATACATGCAAACTAGTTAACATTATCATTTATTTATTCATTCGCTTATCTGATTATTACTGTAAACCTGAACCAAACTAACTATTACTAATGAACACTAATAAACAGAATCATTGAGAAACAATAGTAACACATGATCGATTATCTACATACATATGCAGACAAACAGATATATGGAAATGGTAATAGTAGTATTAGTGGTTTAGTTAGCTTTATTCTTAAATGAATAAATAAACCTTATTATTATTATTATTATTATTATTATTTCACAACAATAGTTGCTTATCTTGTTGATTCCACAGTTTCATGCACAAAGTACAAATAGTGTATTTTCATCATTATTTTTATTTCCATTATATAAACAAACACCTATTTGTTGCTCTGCATGTGAACCGATTAAAACACAAACCTAATCTAATGACCGCCATAAAAGTGTGTACTTTTAAAGTTTTTTTTTTCTTAATGAAATAAAGAAAACTACTTACTTAAAGGTTATTGTAAATGAAAAATAATACAACAAATCACTGTAAAGATGTAAAAATAAAACACTGAATATCAATTTTGTTCTAGTTTAAAGACACACTTCAATAGTTTACACTTTTGATCATATACATGTACGTTTGAGCCCATATCATCGTCGAGGCCATTGTTCATAGGGATCTAACAGTCAGTATGTCTCACTCTAATCAGTTTATAATGCATCATGATATTCATGTTAGCATGAGATCACACTTTCAAAGAACAGAAGATGGTAATTGAGTCCGCTTTCAAGTTACTTCAGTTCACATGGAAAATCCTATTCAGATTGTATAGCGATTCCATGAAATCATTTAGAAATGAACAACAATTATTACATAGTTTACAATTGTTTGAATTGGAAATGATGTCACAGTGGATTGGAAGGCGACGATTTGAATGTAAAGAGTTTATTGAAAGCTCTGAATATTTTATGTTTGATCTATAACGGTATAATGAATTTGCATTGTAACCCAATCCCAGAACCGTATGTGATATATTTCGAATTCTGTTTTATATGACTAGCTTGAATTAATACAATTTAAAACATATGTTACAATTACATAGTAAAAATATTTTAATGCTAATCGAAATCATCACTGATAACTCATTATATATGAGTTAATTCTTTTCCACTTAGAAGCTTTCTGATAGGGTGTCGACACTTTTATGAAGCTTTGTATTTCAAAAACCAATGCTACATTTTATCCAGTAAGTCATCAGTTAGAAGTAAAACTTCTCAGATTTCGATCGTTCATCTTTAACTTAATCACTGAGTTTGTGTTATTGATGACACAGTCGACAAATGAAATGAAAACTAAACAAGATTTTAATTCTCATTTAATCATTTACCAGTTTAGAAGAAGTGATAATTCTTTACTGGAAATATCTTACACATTATTTATTAGATTTTCTAAAGTCTACTGTTTATTAAATTTAACGTATCACAAACTTATCCCAATCAATTCATATTTCCAACGTATCACATTTACACATTTGAACTCATCAGTCGGTCATTGTTAGACCACCATTAGAAACCTGGGAGCACTGGACGGCCGTTTTGTTCCGGAATGGGACTCATCAGCAGTGCGCATCCACGACTCCTGCATCTCACAGGATTCGAACCCGGGACCTTCGGTATTGTGCGCGAACTGCCTAACCTTTGGACCACTGAGCCGGCGTCCGACGATGTGAATGTCTAACTCTGATTGATCTAGAAATTTAAGTAGTAGTAGTGCGCTCAACTGTTCCAACAACTGTTGTTTAACTTAGATTGATTTATAATCTCATATTAATAATGAAGTAATGTTATCCATTAAAATAAACTAAATTTAGAGGAAATAATATTTTGAAATTGTAAATTATTCTTAAGAATTTACCGTGTCTATCAAATACAATAAAGTCGGATTGAATAACTTGCATAAATACACTAATACAGATCTCTCAATAAAACAAATGATTAATTCATCTGGTGAACTGCCAGACATCGAGAAGAAATAAATACACTATGTATATTTTCTTAAGTTACACAATTGTTTCTTATTTATCAATCCACTTCACCTCTATTCTATAAAATGCACCAGTACACTTTGTTATCTGTTGTAATAAAATACATTTGTTTGTCTAGATTTTCAAAACTATAGTTAACGTTTAAATTTTGTTTCATAGATTATTACGCTTGATGAATTTTCATTTTCTTTTCTTTTCTCTGCTTTTATAAAATTTAAACTTACACCATGATGAAATCGGGTTGAAAAACTTTATCTACCTACGTTTTGTTCACTAACTCTTCTTACGTTATATCTATTCTCCCAGTACACATGTGTTATCCATACATTCATATACAGTCGACACATACAAATACACATATATTAAACAATCATTTTAATGTCAATTTTGTGCATCAGTTAATTAACAATGAACAATGATCAATATACTATATGGCAAATGATGTCAATTGTCTTTTGTACGCACCAATTGTTCATATACATTTCGTGGTAAAATAATCTTTGTGAATAGTCTAAAAGATCAAAACACCTGTTTACTTTATGATCAAATTTTGTACTTAGATATATATATATATATATCTGCAATAACCTAAAAACCACTACTGGTTTACTGTTTCATTCAAACGTGAAATTTTTCTAATAAACCGCTGATATATAATTTACTTATCTGAACTACTTCTTTCTATCAGTTCGGAAAAGTGTCATTATGAAAAAGTTTGTAACTTTACTCTGAAATAAAACAACAACAATAACAAAAACATACAAACAATCGTCTTATCAGTAAACTTTCAATATATTGTTCAAAATATTCGTTAACTATTTCAGACAAAAATAAAAAGAGTTAGTGGCTTAGAAGCTTAAAATTGATTATTCTTCCGTTTAGAGGGACAAGTTTATAAGTTTTGCCAGTTGATGGATAGCTTATCATAAAAGTCATCTTCAAACTATAGAAATCTATCATTAAAATCAATAAAAAAACGTTATATCTGAATGTTAACATTTTTTGTACTTTGCATCAGAACTTCATAATTTGTAAATGTCAATTATTGCGCCTATGATTCTAACAAAGAAACTAGATTATTTGATATTCATTCTCTAAAACTTGATAGTGAATATTGAACGTTGTAACATTTAAAATAAAACATCTTTTCACTGTTGACCGTGAAATAGCAAGTATTGATTTCATTGGAAACGGAAGATATCTCTTATGAATGAATATTAGTAAAGCATGATGAACAAGGTTTTTCAATTATTGAGAACCTCACAAAAGTAAATTGTAGTCACAGTTCATTGTCATATAAAGCTTTGATCACTTATGATACAGAGAAGTAATGACTGAATAGTCAATGTTTTTAAAAAATTGTAGTTACATGTCAATGAGTTAACGGTTTGCATTAGTTTAACCAATTTAAAATAAATAAACTTGAAATTCAATTCTTTCAACTGATTGAAACAAAATTCAAATCATGTTTACGTTTTATAAACTGCATGTGAAACTTTAAATGAACATTTCAATTTGAGTATAGAATACAGAATAAAGAAACATAAAAGGCATTGAACATATACCTTAGATTTCTTTTATATTTGCCCACTGATTACAAAGCTAAACTAGCTTATACGATGAAAATATGTATTATTTGGTGAGGGATAATTTCACACTGGATTAAAACCGCCATCTAATGCCTTCAAATTTTCAGTGTGTATGTTTAACTAATAAAATCATCAGTTAAACTACAAGAAATTTGTGAATCATTTTCCAAATAAAAAACAAACACTAACACTAAACGGTATCTATTTTATGGCAATATAAAACTAAGTATAATTCAATTCTTTTCTCATAGTATTATGTACACACTGTACTAGGAAATAGTTTCTAAAATCATGTCTGTTTTCATTATCTGATATGGTATGTTCAATGTAGATGGAAATCAAAACAGTATTCCACTGTTTTTTTTATCTTATAGTAATAAAAATAACACAGCTAGACAAATATTTGAAAATAATAGTGTTTATTGAAATGAATAGTGAAATTGCGTAAAATATACATCTAAGTATATATATATATATATATATATATATATATATATATATAGAGAGAGAGAGAGAGAGAGAGAAAAGAGGAGATTTTGTGAGCAATAAAAGTTTTCAAATATACAGACGTGTATCATAGTGATTAGTTTTTCTTAGTGAATGATCATTAATTTAAACAAACCATCTTCTTCGTTTAGTATCATATACTTAAATTTGTTCGAAAGCTTTTTGCAATTGAGAGGCTAACTGAATGCTGCATACATCTATTACCTTAATCATTCGCAATATGAATTTAGAGTTTCAAATAACTCATCGAAATCATGAATCGATCAATGTTAGACCACCATCAGAAACCTAGAAGCACCAGCCGGCCGTTTCGTCCTGATATGGGACTCACCAGCAGTTCGCACCTACGACTCAAATAACTAACAAAATTTCCATATTCGCTGGCATGAAATTGAATTTTGCTTGTAGTGATTATGATCGTGTGTTGTATTGTAATAAACAGGTAGCAATGAGCCTAGAATTAATGTTCTCTTGAAGTTCAAATGACTAGGAACTGATTCTAAATAACTGTTCAAACAATTTAAACTTTGTTAGTGCTTTATTATGTGAAAAAATAACTGATAAAGGTTGTTGAACAACTCATGGGATTGTGGAGATTGTTGGATACTATAGTTTACATCATCGATTAGTGTTAATCAGTAAACATTGAACAACTACTACTCCATCTTGATATGAGAATGCTCAATATTCCGCATCTAGAACGTAGCCACAGATCAATATCGCAGCGTGAAAAATTAAGCCTTCAAACATGAGGTTGACATTTGCATTTCTACTCAATGAAATGCCTTTATCAATCTATATTTAATTAATTAATTTTTTTCTATGATAATTATTATACAGGTAAAAATCTGGTTTCAAAATCGTCGGTACAAGTTAAAAAGACAAGTACAAGATAAAAATTTAGAAGAAGCTAGTGCATTACATTATCACTTACAAAATTATCCTATACCATTATTGCAACAATCAACGGAATTATGCAATCATGCCGCATCGATTACCAACTCATCATTACACAATATTACCAATAAGATAGATGATGTTTATGATCAACTACAAAATTGTACACATGTTTCCGAACTGAATACATATGATTGGGCGAATAAATTCTCTCAAACATATAATATCAACAATACTACAACTGTTACTACTACAGGTATTACAAATACTAGTAACAGTAGTAACAATATTTATGATTCCATGGAATCAGGATCTTCAAATCCATTGATTAATTCAAATAAAATATTCAACTCTTTGACTAGTTTCAATGAAGACAGATCTATTAAATATTCAAATCAATCCTCATCATCATCGTCATCTAATAATTCAGATTCAAAATTATCACCTTATCATTCCAATGAGAATACTATCAGAGATTTAAGCTATTCAGCTCAACAAATCAAATCAACTTTACCATCATCATTTCTACCATTATCTAAAGTGTATCCATTTCAGTTAGATTGTGATTCGACAAATGAATCAAACTATTGCGCAACACAGAATGAACAGAAATCCATTCAGCCTAATACGTCATTATCTCAACTGCAATATATTCATGAACAGAATAATGCAAATGATAGTCATGTTATTGATCGTGTCACAAATAATGTGAACTTAATTGATAATCATCAGAAAAACAGCCATTGTCAATTAAACTATTCGCATAGTCATAATGAATTGGCGGAAAATGCAAATTTCAATTCTCCACTAAACAATGACATTTCACAAGTTGATTTATCCATCTCTTTTTTGAACAATTTCAAAAATCAACCAAATCAATCTTTAAGCAATTTTTGCAATTCCGATTTCTATGATAATTATTTTATCATGAAAAAACATTTAAAATCGTTACCAACCTCTGCAAAATTCACATCAACAGAAGGATTTTCATTCGGCTCATCAACAGCAACAGCGACCACTGCAACTGCATTAATTGCAGAAGCAACTACTAACCCAATAGACACATACATGAATTTAGAACGATTTCAACAAAATCGTAATTGGTTTCCAAATAATTTATTTTTCTCATCAAATCTATCCAATACTGTTAGCAATGAATTGACCATGTTAACAAGTAAACATCATTCACAACTAAGTGAAACCAATAAAATATTTCCATTGTCACAATATGATGAATATAGTAGAGAATTAAAAGATTACAATGATCAAATTGAAAATATACACAATAAAAATCAAACATTTCCGCATTCAATGACTAAACTTGATTTGGAATATCAAACTGTATTGAATGTAGCTAAAGCTGCATTTCATTGTGAAAATATGATTTTGAATACGAAGAAGCCGCCATTTTCAAATTATACCGTTATCGAAACAAATGAACAGAAAAATAGAGAAACTAACGAAGAAGATGATGGTAATGAAAAGTTTATTACTTATCATGAATACCAATAGAAGTGTTGTTTTTCTCGCTATAATAATATTCTTCATTCACTCATTGAACATTGAAGAAGTCAGGGATAAATTTTGAAGGTTCAAACAAACTAATAGTTTTGTTATGTTGCATTCAAATCCTGTTCCATTTAATCAAGTTACACACACGAATTCATGAGTATAATTAATTGGAAGCATTTTAACTTTTAATATTACGCTTCTTATAACTTTTGCTGTTATTATTACTTGAGATTCTTTCGATTTGCATTACATACTACTGTTACAACTACTTATAGTATAAAATGTATACATTTATGTTTTGTTTTAGTAATTTTCAACTGGATCATTCACTTCAAATAATGATATTACTTAAAGATTGTCATTAATGGCAATTGTTTGTTTCACATATTTTAAAACTGGGTTTGCTGTTGTATTGGCTAAGTTAGCTTGCTTTTTTTAATGATAACCCTATCGCTGTTATTATAACTTCCTCGATTAGTTTTACTCCCTTTACTACTTTTATTGTTATAAGTATTATTAATTATAATAATGATATATTTGACATGAAAAGAAAAGGTACCTTCTTGAGCAGCTTTGATCATTTGATCAAACTAATTTGTCTATTAACTATTTATTTTTACTTTCAGTGTTTATAAATGATGTTTGATTTTATTTAATAATAAATGGCATAAATATTCATCATTGTGAACAATATTTTATGTGCATACTATGTACTTACTATGTACTTGTAATCTGGAGAAATCACTTTTCTACATGTAAAACAGTTGATGTATTTGATAGTATTTCAATTTTATGTCAATAGTTAGTTTATTGTTTAAGTGATGCAAGAAAGATAAGAGAACCAAGCTTTGTCAAAATTTACCAGTGTGTTAGACGAAATCTTTTTTTTTCGAAAAACAAACAAGAACGCTTCAAATATAAATCGAGCTATATATATATTTATAGCTTGGGTATTAAAAACACAAATCTGAAATTTTATGATAAAATTGGTCAAATGCTATCCGTGGAATTTGAAATAAATGTTCCGTGCTATTCGAGACTCGTTAGGTAGCTCAGTGTTTACATTTACATTAAGAACTAAACTCAGCACCTTTTTCCTTGCACTTCAACGCGTTATGCACTAGGTTACTAAGCCTAGTTATCCACTACGTGGTCTGTAAGTGCTCATTTACTCCCTTTGCCGATAGGAAGGACTAAAGTTGGATAGTCATCCTGAGTGGATAAACTCAATATTGTTATTTTTTCACAGATTCTCGTAAAATTGAATTATGGTTATATTAAGCCACTAAAATTTTTGACAAATTCATGTTATGTATACTACATTCCATACTTGACGAAACTACCACTAGATATTGAATTGATAACTGAAAGTTACCATAACTTCCATGAAACCGGAATTTGGCCTGTGCAAAATCATGGACATGAAATTGAGAAGAGTTCCAAACCATGAGTGAACAAACGTCCACCTTTTTCTCCTTATATTTATATAAGTATAAGTTAATTTTCATTTTCGACGAAAATTCTTTTTAAAATATATGTGACCTAAGCTTCAAGAAAAGTTTATTAATTTACATAGTTCTACTTTCAACGAATTCAGTAGCATATACTATCTACATAAATTTGGTGAGTAGTGAGTGGTTGAACAAGAGATTTCAACAGATAAATTATTTACATTATATTTAGGTTACATTGATATTTACGATCATTGCGAAGAACGCTTCGTTCGAAAATTCTTGATTATACTATGAGACTGCCTTAATAAGATACTATAGAACAACAATTTTATACCGAAAACAATAAATTTCTTCCTAATTGCTATATACAGTTTGTGGCGAATGTGGAATTTTCATCATTTAAATCACAAGCTGATCTAAGCTAGACAACCATGGATAACTAGGAAGAAGTGAATAAATGTCTTATTCTCTTTTGGGACTCTTCAACAGTACTCATGGCTAGGCTCACACTTTGTTTAGCGTGAAACAGTTATCTAGAAGAGAGGGTTGCGCGACGATTTGATAAATAAGCACAATACTGAATCTCGACTCACTGGTTTAGAGAGGTTAAGCATTAACGATGGAACTAAAGACGATAGATTCAATCACTTTTGACGTGTTCGTAAATGGACACTGTTAAGGAGTCCTATACTAAAACGAAATAGTTGTTCAGTTCTTCCTAGTTCTTAGTAGTCGTTCAGCTAAGATCAGATAGGCATTAAAACCATGTATTTCTGTTCTGCTTATTTAAAGTCTGTGGAAAGAAAAAACCTTTACGACAGGCTTAAAAGAACGATTAATGGTTACTTACTAGTCTTTGTTTTATTCTATGATTTTCCATTGAAAGGTAAATTAAAGTTGGTTTAATAAATCATGCAAAAATAATACGTTTCAAATAAAAAAGATCGAATAAGTGAAGAAAAGAGATTTATAACTGACATCAGAAAATGAGTTATTACATAAATAAATATTAAATATTGAGATATTCCCAGCAGCTCAAGATTGGTAATAGTATCATTCTGAATTTATAACTATGATTTACGCTTAACTAAGGCATTCATAAAACATCAATTTTAAATAATTAAAACTAACTGAGGAGTTTCACAGAATTCAGTCGATTTAAATTTCATAATCATTGTTCCCTTTGTTATCTTGAAAAAAACAAAACAAAGATTTGAGTATAGTAATATGAACTCATTTTATTTTGTTAGTTGCATACAACCTGTATTATTTAAAAATGAAAACTATGAAAAGGTGTGTAAAAAGGAATAAAATAAGTAAAAATCAACTAGTAAAGAACTAAAGTCGCATCAAAAAAGTGACAACACTGAAGTCAAACAAGAGGAAGAACTGCGAAGAATCTAATGTTACAAGGAAATAATGTTACCAAGATAAAAAATTCTTATCATCCTACTACGATTATGATTGAAATCATGAACCGATCAATGCTAGATCACTATTGAAAACCTGGAATCTCTTGGACGGTCATTTCATTCTATTATAAGACTTCTCCACAGTGCGCATCCATGACTCTCCAATAGTTATTACTGTTCTCTATACATCCAAATTTGTAGGGAAGGAAAATTACTTATTCTGACTCTACGGAATGTACATATTGATAAAGTTACTAGTGACGGTCAAACTCAGTACACATCACTTTGGCTGATCTAATTTTATTCACTAAAATATGTGTTAATCAATACCGGTCAACTAACCAAACAACAATAAATTTGAAATGCATCTCATTGAAATGTTTCGTTCATTTCCTTGAAAATCTTCAAGTTAATTATTCAATTCCATATTTGAAATTGAATCAATGCTATGAACAAAAGCTATAAACTCCAATTAGTCGTGATCTCTTTCGCGAATGGTTTTCTAGACTGAATTATCATTTTTAATACATTCTATTTTGTAATAAGCCATATTCCTAAAGTCTTATATGTATTTTCTAAGTGATGATGACATTTCTTTAGCTTTAAACAGTTGTTTTTTCTTATAAAGATCCATTTTTACTCTTTTGATCTGCGATTAATATACCGATCATTATCAGTCGACTTCATCATGTTCAGCGGTTTCTTTTAAACGATACTTTATTTAAAATCATGTGTTCACAGAAGGTAGTATGTTCTGTGTTGTAGACAACTTATTGTTACAAAAGATATTCAGTTTAACATTTTAAAATAATGAAGAATATATATAATCTTTTATATTATTAAATCAATTAATTAGAATGAATTCTAAGCATTCTACTCAAATATATATATATATATATATATATATATATATATATATATATATATATATATATATATATATATATATTCAGCTATACTAGTGGAATTGTGCAAGTCTATTGTATAAGAGCACAAAAATAGATTTAGAAAAATTTAAATTTTTTTTTCGTTGGTTCGAACAATTTAACTATAATGATCAAATCAATAATATGATGATTATTTATAGACTGAAATAATATCAACTATAAATGTAAGCTATAGCAATCATGTTAATCCATGTTGAAGCAGAGGAAGAAGAAGGAAAATATGAGAAAATTTTAAAATAGAATTTATATTTGAGATTTGAACTTCAATTATTTGGACATGAACATTTCAGCAATTCACAATTGTATCAATCATAAAGTCAACTATTTTTTATGTGGCACATAAATATTTAAGTGCCAATCTGCACTAAGTGTTTCATATGTTTAAATAATAAAAAAAACTGAAATAATGTATCAATCAATAGATGAACTTTTATTAGAGTAAGCCATTGTGAAAACTAGATTGATATCCCTTAAAATTTATCATCAGTAAGTAATAAATTGTGATGTGAAATATTGTGGACAGTATCGGCTACCGCTCTACATCATAACACCATTTCAAACATGGTGATATCTTTAGCTATTCTTTGATTACTTACTTTCTCTTCTATTACGTTATACTGTTGTTATATTGTCAAGTTCATCATTGTTATTATATTAGCAAATTGGTTGTATTGCATTTTTTTATTTCTCT
The DNA here is from genome assembly GCA_944470395.2 of Schistosoma turkestanicum. Lineage (NCBI taxonomy): Eukaryota > Metazoa > Platyhelminthes > Trematoda > Strigeidida > Schistosomatidae > Schistosoma > Schistosoma turkestanicum. The sequence continues at coordinate 28,714,274 of OX103973.1, forward strand.
TAAGAACCACCACTCTTCATGGCCAGTCAGAGTAGGAAATATTCGTAGGTTACTGGTTTTCGATTATAGATGTCTTCGAAGCATTGCTCGTGTGTCTTGGGACAACCGATTAGGCGATGCTGTAGTTAGGAAACAAGTATTAGGTAGGTGTGGCAGATCAATAGATGAAGTGGTGAAACTTCATCAGATGAGGTGGCATGGACATGTGTTACGAATGCCCGACCACCGACTGCCTCGTAGAGCTATGTTTTGTGGTGTAGGAGTAGGTTGGAAAAAAGCTAGGGGCAGCTAGACCAAAACATGGCAGAAATCCATGAAGTCACTGACAAGTGGATTGAGCCATGTTGGTAGGCGTAGACTACCTGGCTGGGGTTTTCGAGACAGTGGTAACCGATGGTTAGAGAATTTTAATGACGGTTCAAAATGTTTGCGATGATGCAGGTGCATTCATTCTTTATCTTCTCTCACACAACTTTATGAGCGCTTTTTTAAATTTATTTCACTGGATTATACTTGAATAATTTCTTTGAATCCTAACCTTCTCCATTACCGCTACTACATCTACTACCTACATCTACCACTATGGGATTCGAATTAACAATTCGATCTCGATGTGACAATGTAATATGGCAACTTTAATTGATGTACGTACGTACGTACGAAGTTCTACGTTATAACTGATTGACTGAATGAAAAATAAAGCATACTTATCAGGCACTTAAATAGCATAGAGAAACTAAAACAGAAATCCGAGTGTTCAGATAATTTGTATATTGTTATAAACATATTCAATGAATTAGTGGGTCTATCGGTTTACATTTTTTATTGGTAATTTATTATAAAACTATGATATCGTTACACTATTTTTCTTTATAGAAGAAGAAACTACGTGCTCATTTTAAGATTAGTCAATTAATTTTCTGTTAACAAACATCATTTTCTTATAAGTAAATTCGCGAGAAAACTCTGATCACCCAAAAGGAAAACTTAATGGACTACTAATCGATTCAAGGTTAACCGGAAAAAAAAGATGGAGATAATGTTTCCAATGTAATTTTCAAACTATATCTCCGTCCTATTAGATTATCCATGGGCGGAAAAACTAATGTTTAGTTTAGCTTCTTTTTTAAACTGGCGATTGATATGAGGTGGGTGGAGCAACTTAGTTGATCGATATGTCCCCGTGTCTGAAGTAGTAGTGTGGTGTGAGCTACTTATAAGTAGTATATGACGTGAGTGTCAACGTAATGTCTGGCAGCAGAAGATGGGGGAAGATCAAGAAAGGAAGAGTTAGAACACAATGGAATTTGTATGAAACGCATGAATAGTGACAACGGATTGACGTTTTGCAACAGGAACAGTCCAGTTCGATATGATGGACTGATATTTTGCAAATCAACGATTTACGATATGGTTTTCCGATTTTACTGAGTAACTCTGTAATTTCGTTAAATAAAATTCGGTTGCCCCACCTGTGTTCTCCTTCACTACAGTAGTAGTAGTAGTAGTAGTAGTAGTAGTAGTAGTAGTATTAGTAGCCAATTAACGTTTAAATTAAGTCGCATATTTAATAAAACAGAAAATACATCATTATACAGAGTACATATATGTATTTGTTTATGACAAATTCACGGTAAATATGTGCAATTTTATTATTATAAAGAAAAGAAATCAAAGATATGCATAGGATAATAATAATAATAATAATAATAATAATAATAATAATAATTGTAAAAATGGAGCACAATAAGAGATAAGTAGTAAAGGAGAGTTACGCGTAGGGATGATAATAACACATGGGAAATTTACAAAAAATATATTAGTCAGTAGTAGTAAACAAACAAATGAAAGAAACAAAAAAAAAAACAATTTTGAGTTACAAGGAATACTGTGAATGAATGCGTATATATAATATATATATATATATAAATCGTCACTCAATATATATATTATCCTACATGTGTGGCATATATGTGTCTATATATATACAGAAATACAATATATATATATATATATATAATGTATTGAATTATTATTATTATTATCATCATCAAAATAAAGGTTTCGTCTAGTTGAGTATGTTGCCAAGGTACTTTTTCCATTCAAAAATAACAACAATACAACTATAAAAAAAAAACAAATGTTGGTAAGAGAATTACATAAGTACTATTGTGGAAATTAGTGTATAAAACATAGTAAGAATTATCAATGCTAAAGGTGTTTTAATATAGACGAATTGAATGTTGTGAAGCGTGAATTCTATTTGTGTGTGTGTGTGTAATTACAAGTAGATGATGATAAGGGGGAAGAACTATGAATGTAATGTCATTTGAAAGGTAAAGGGAAAGAAGCGATGCCAGTAAGAAATACAACTGACAAATAGTAGGGGATTAATTAGCAAACAGAAAAGAATAATTAGTATTGGAAAAAAGGTAAAAACGTTCGACGTGAACAAAATAAATCAAACAAAAAAATAACAGATTTGAGCGTTTTAAGACAAAAAAAATTTTTTTGTGGTGAATGCCACACAAATATCAGTAATTATAATTGGAATAATAATAATAATAATAATAATAATAATAATAATAACAAATAGTAGGAACAGCATGATGTACATAATTGTGATGAAGTGTAATGAGCAAAGCACTCACTCTAAGACGAAGAAGAAGAAGAAGAAGCCATTAAGACATCTTAAAAACACAACTAGGACCATCAGGAGAAGACAATCAAAACTTGATATGACCTAGAAATTAAAAAATAGAATATATATGGATATGTATTTTTCAGCTTAAAAATAACAAAGTCTATAGTTACTTATCTTAAACAAAGATGGATGGTGGGCTAGTAGTGGAGCCATATGTTCAGTGCTATTCGAGACTGTTTAGCTGGATGTATCTAGTTATCAATCAACAACACCAGGTTAATTTATATCGAGACACCCAACTTGGTCATATTTGAAACCCGATCCATTTACTTCGGTTTGAGCAACAGGATCATATGATTGGTTTTCTCACACAGTGTGGTTCATACTCAAGTACCTGGTCAATGAGTTTATCTAGTATTGAATTTTAATTAAATTAAGTAAACTTGATGCGATTTGGTATTACGATTGAGAGTGATGAAAACTTAATTTTTCTTTAAATTTTCTCATAAGAACGCTCTCTCCTATCGATTCTCCCAATTGCTTTTACACAGCATGAAATCGCCGTTGCCTCTTCGCTGTGTCCACCTACGCCCCCACTGACCGCAGTTCAAACGAGGTGAAAGATGAGTTCTACAGAAAGCTTTCGGACCTCCTCCAAAAAGTTAGGCACCCTGGTATAGTTATAATGGCTGGTGACTTTAACGCTCAAGTAGGTAGACTAAGTGAAAAGGGAAGACACTTTGGTGGATTCTATGGTGTCGCGGCTCAGAGAACAAACAATGACGACCGTCTGTTTCAACTGTGCTCAGAGAATGGCCATTTCTAGTAAACACTAACTTGAGGCATGAGGAAAAACATCTGTTGACCTGGCGACCCCCAAAGTCATCTCAACGTTGGACCAAATTAGATCACATCTCTGTAAGCCATCGGTGGAGAGGCTCTATCGAAGACTGCCGCTCATTCTCGAGCACTTGTTTAGACTCAGACCATGCTCTAGTGAGAGCGCGTATTTGTTTGCGTCGTACTGGACGTAAGAAGAATATCGAAAGGAAACCTCTTAAGGCTCTTCTTAATGATAATAAAGCAAAGAATATATTTCAGGAACAACTAGAAAAACAGTTAGGCAGCCATGTAGTAAGTGATGGTCACCCTGAGGCAGCTTGGAATGATATCAAAAAGGCTGCGAAAACAACAGTGATAATTGCTAGTAAGGTAAACCATAAGTCAAGGAAGAAGCCGTGGATCGCAGTAGCATCCAACGAACTGATAGACGCCCGTAAACTCATCCCTCTTGGCTCTGAACATGATGAAGAGCGGAATCAGCTTAGGAGCAGGCTGATTAAAAGCTTATGCAATGATCACGAACAGTGGTGGGTAGCGAAAGAGAGAAAGATGCGAAAGGCAATGGCGATAAGCAACAGTAGACAGTTGTTCCGACTTATCAAAGAAACCGGTATGAGAAGTCCATCTGTCGGCGAAACGGACTCAGAAAAGGATGGTCTTATTATTCATTTTCAATCCAAGAGATTGGATTGATAAGCAGAACACTTTACGGATCCGTTCAGTTAGCCTTCAGCCACAATTCGGTTACCCACGATCTCCAGTCATCCTAAATGGGGAACCGACATAAGTTCTCCGAGTCTTTATGAAGTTGAAAAAGCTATAGGAAATCTGAAGCGAGGGATAGCAGCAGGACCTGATAGATTTACCGCTGATATTTTTAAGAATGGTGGTCCAGTTTTAACAGTGAGACTGACTGAGATTTTAGGTAGAATCTGGGCACTAGACGTAATCCCATCTGACTGGTCTCACTCCCTGATTGTCCCAATTTATAAGAAAGAACAAAAGTTTTCCTGTGACAATCACAGGGGAATCAGTTTGACTAATATGGTTTGTAAATTGTTAGCCTCAGTTATCCTTAGACGCCTAACTAGAGCTAGTGATGAGCAGACTAGAGAAAACCAGGCTGGTTTCGGACCTGAACGTGGCTGCATAGACCACATTTTTACACTACGACATATCCTGGAACACAGACACACATTTAGGCATCCTACAATAGTTGTGTTCCTGGACCTTGAGGCGGCATTCGACTTAGTGGATCGTGAGGTTCTGTGGCAGTGTCTGTCATTGAAAGGTGTACCAAAGAAGTACATCAACCTTATACAAGCTCTCTACTCGAACACTACTAATCAAGTTAGAGCTTAAGGCAAACTGCAATTGGAGTTGGTCACTTCAGGGATGTCCACTTTCCCCATTCTTGTTTAACTTTGTCATACACATGCTTCTAGATATAAAATTATTTTCGTCTGACCTTCCAGCGGTGGACCTCCTACCAGGAGACTCTCTTGTTGACTTAGAGTATGCTGATGACATAGTTCTATTCGGTGAAGACGCTAACAAAATGTAGTGTCTCCTGAATACCATAAGCAACAATGTGAGCATGTTCGGGATGCGATTTTCCCCGTCGAAATGCAAAATGTTGCTTCAGGATCGGCTTGTGTCGGCACCTGAACTAGTGACACGGAGTGAAGCAGTTGAGCATGCTGACCGTTTCACTTATCTAGGGAACCTCATCGGTGCTGATGGCCTGGTGACTGACGAAATGTCAGAATGGATACAGAAAACATGGCCACTTAAAGTAGAAGATATCTGTACGTTACTGGTTTTCGATAATACGTGTCTTCGAAGCATTGCTCGTTTATCTTGGGATTATCGAGTAAGTAATGCTGTTGTTAGGAAACGGGTAATGGTAAAGATGGCAGATCAATAGATGAAGTAATGAAACTTCATCGATTGAGGTGGTTGTAACATGTGTTACAAATGCCTAACTATTGACTGGCTCATCGAGCTATATTTTTCGGTGTAGGAATAGGTTGGAAGAAAGCTAGGGGCGGCCAGACCAAAACACGGCACAAATCCATGAAGTCACTGACAACTGGACTGAATCATGTCGGTAGGTGTCAACTACCTGGTTGAGGTCCGCGAGACGTTAGTAATCGATGGTTAGAGACCCTGAATGACAAGGCTCAAAACCGTTAGCAATGGCGCAGGTGCATTCCTTCTTTGTGTTCTCTCAAATCCCAAACTTCTTAATTCCTCATCACTTTTTATTTTTCTTTTTAAGTCTATTTCACTAGATTCTACTTCTTGAATAATATCTTCTAATCCTGACCTCTCCGACTACTTGCTAATACCTTTACTACCTACGTCTACTACTATGGGATTTGAATTGACAATTACATCTCTGTGCTAGTGTGGTATGGCAACTTGAACTGATGTACATACGTATGTACGAAGTTCTACGTTGCTGAATAATCATTATCATCAGTGTAAGTCAGTCATATACAATGTAAAACCTAGTACATTTGTACATTGTTTCAATTTACAATACTATATCAGCGAGGTGTTAAGGAAACTATTAAACATCTAAAAAAAGAACAATTTCACCATTTAAAAAATTGCAAATGTTTAAAACTTTAAAATATATAAAGAGAAAAGAAAAAACAAACTGAAATTTACTTACATTAAGTCAATTAATCTAAATTATCCTGATGTTGTTACGGGTGACACAGAACATGTTGCTGAACAAAAAGATAATGTAGAATTCGAAGATGTTTGTACATCGGGAGTGGTTGATTGTACTATGCATACAATATTGTCATTATTAGAATAATTATTAGTTTCATTCATATTATTAGGAAAATATAATTCTGTTAAAGGAGCTGTATTCTTAATTGTATCATTGTCAGTAGAATTGTTACAAATAGTACTAGTAGTAGTAATAGTAGCAGTAGCAGTAGCAGTAGTAGTAGTATCGGCAACTGTACTACCATTTATCACGACTGAATTATCAATATTACTTTCGATATGTGGATTCGGCATTTCAGAATACGCATTACTATTATTATTATTATTATTATTACTATCAGTTTGATAAGTGGAATCATGTACAATAGAAAATTTAGACGAATGTTCTTTATCTAAACAATGCATTAAATTAGATGTGTACAATACAGGTACGGATGATGACAATGATAACGGTGCTGTCATTGATGATGATGACGATGATGATTGGACAATTAAATAATTCGATGTAGTAGTTGCAACGACAACATTATGAGTTGTTGTTGTGGTTGTTGTCGTCGAGGTTGCTGTTGTACTATGAATAATCAATGCAGAATCAGATAATGATGAAAAAGAATATGGAAGACTAACTACTGCTGCATCACCAACATCATCGTCATCATCACCGCCATCGTTATTTGTTGAATTGATTAGAATTGACGAAGATGTTAACTTATGCGAAGGCTGTTGTTGGTGTTGTTGTAGCATAGAAGAAGATGATTGACAACTAAGTAATGAATCTGCATTATTATTATTACTATTACTATTAGTAGTAGTATTGTTGCCAGCATTATCAATACTAACCGTAATATTGTCCACATGACTCTGATTTTTCACAATGTCGAATGAATCAATTGTTAATGATAAGTTTGTTGGTGCTGCTGATGTGGTAAAACTGATAGAGGGAGAGGATAACGGTTGTTGTTGTTGATGTTGAATATTGGATAACAAATTTCTAGATGAATCAATTAATTCCGATGCAGGAAATTTATTATCTACAGTCAATATATTAGTTCGCGATGATGATGATGATGCTGATCTAATAGGTATACCAAGGCTACCATCAATACCAACGCCAACAATGATAACAGGTGTTGATGAAACGGTTAGCCCTAAACCAGTTTTATTGATTATCTCAGGATTACTGCTAGCGCTGTTAGTATTGCCAACAATAATACCAGTATTATGATTACTACTGTTCAATGCACTTACTGCAGCTGCGGTTGCACTGGCCACAGCATTTGCATCAGCAGCTGCTATTCGTGCATTTAAACTAACTGTGGAACTATTACTATTATTATTATTACCATTATTATTACTACTATTACTATTATTATTATTACAAGTACCAGTAACAGTACTAGTTATATTTGATAGTTGACTAAGAAAACCTCTTGGTTTCGATAACATAAATGTTGATTGAACAGAGCATACTGAAATATTATCTGTATCACATAATGATAATGGATTCATTAAATCACCAACTGCTGGTTCTGCTGCTACAATCATTGCTGTCAATGGTGTGACTGAACATTGGACAACATTTTGTCTTGTTTCTTGATTAGATAAAAATGTATCAGAAACTGTTACACTAGGACAAGTTAACAATAAACTATTATTATTACTAGTACTATTTGTAGGTCGACTATTTCCAATAATAAGTCGTTTATTGTCAAGACTAGCAAAGTATGCATTAACTGATGGTTTTGGTGGTAGCATAATAGTAGGAGTATTCAATGAATCCATTGTTGAACATGTATTCACATTACAAACTGATATGATTAAATCAGATATTGACTTATTGGTTACATTAATTGTTTTATCCAATGGAACATTACTAAGATCTTGTTGATGAGATGATATTGATGGTGAAATAGTTGATGATAATAACATATGACCTGATGATGATGATGATGAAGACAATGTGCTGGGTAGATTACCGTCAAGATTACATGTTAAATTATTTGTCACTGGAATTTGATCTAATGTATTGGAACGTGATAAAAGATAACTAAGATTAGTATCAGCTTTAGTGATTTTTGATATTAAACGACAAGTTGTATTATTAATTATTGATTGACATGATATATCAGAGGAACATGTAAGTTGAAGATGATTAGTTAAAGGTGATTGAACATTTGATAAAGGTTTATATGATGATAATGTAATGTACGAATGAGTTGGAATATGTGTATTATCTGTATTACTAGAAGTAGTAATAGTTGATGGGATGGATTTAACATCAGTAGACATAGACGATGAATTGACAAGTATTTGATGAAAAGTAGTTGTTGTTGATGATGATGATGGATAAGAAAATTGTTGACTTGAAGTATTTTGAATAATCGATGATGAAGTTAAATGAACCTGTTGATTCGTTGTTAATAAATCAGTTTGACTACGAGGAACTCGTCCACTGAATAATGATGATGATGATGACGATGATGATGGTGATAATAAAACATTCTGAGGATCCATGATAGTAATATTGCTAATACTACTATTATTACTATTACTATCAAATCTTAATGATGTAGGTGGTGGGAGAATTGTAATTGATGCAGTACCATTGTTGTTATTACCATTTTTATTATTATGATTATTAGGTGATGCAGCAGCTGCTGCAGCAGCCACAGCAGCTTTCAAACTATTACGTAACGTGTTTACATATTGAATTTGATAAGCATCGAAATCAAGTTCTTGACGTAAAGTTCCACTGAGAATAAACTCTTCATGATGAACAGCTAGGAGTTGTTGACAAAGAAAGAAATCAACGAAAAATAATACTGACAATAAGTAAAATAACACCAAAGATGAAAATATTCAGTTAATTTCTGAGCAACAACTGGAGAACAACACAACTGATAATTGTTGGTAATCTATCATTCTCTGTTTTAAATAAACTTGACAAAAGAATTTTCTATAGTTTAGTTTCAATATCAACATGATTACGAAAAGGGGTTTTTATTTATATAAGGAATGATTTTTTTTCCTTTAATCACAAATTGAACACTTTAAGCTGCAAGTAATGAATATGCTGTGTACAGTAAGAAAGTCTTTGATTATATTCACATCAACACAGTATGAATTCAAAAGACAGTTAGGGGTATACTGCCCAGTGGTAAAAGTAATGTCAATATATCATTTAGTCCATGGTAGTATTGTGGTGTGAGCTACTTATAAGTAGTATATGACGTGAGTGACAACGTAATGTCTGGCAGCAGAAGATGGGAGAAGATCAAGAAACGAAGAGTTAAAACACAATGGAATTTGTATGAAACGCATGAACAGTGAAATGTCAGACAATGGATTGATGTTTTGCAACAGGAACAGTCCAGTTCGATATGATGGACTGATATTTTGCAAATTAACGACTTACGATATGGTTTTCCGATTTTACTGAGTAACTCTGTAATTTTCGTTAAATACAATCTGGTTGCCCTACCTGTGTTCTCGGTCACTACAGTATTATCGAAATTCATCGACTGATGTCGATGTAGATCTGTATTAACTGATGTCTGTCATCTAGTAGCAACGTAGAAGTGAACAGTACATAATACATGCTCAATAAAATGAAATTATCAAGACAGAAAAATTAGAAAAGGTAAACAAACGTCAATCGATGAAGATTCACCATACTATCAATTAACTTAGTGTACAGCGTATCATCTCAGCACTGTTTTTTTCAGTTATCTCAGAATCTATGAGCAAGGCTTCAAGAAAGTTAAATTTGCATTTTTTTTTTTCATCAAGATTATGCTCGTGGTGGAGTTCCGCTCTCGGAGCTGAAGTTTATGTTGATGATGTGGTTCAGAAGAACAATGAAAGTTCCACAACCAAAACATCCAGCTCAGAGAACGAAACCCCACCACAATCATCCACCTGAGCTACAAATTTTCTTCACCATCTCAAGATTATGCTCCTTATAGAGTTTCACAGCCACATAATTGATCACTATAATAATAATAATAATCACTATAATAATGATTTTTGATTTTGGTATTAAATGCAACCGCTTAGAATTTCACGGAAACAAACATTTTATTGTGGTTGCAAATACTATCTTCTTGATGATTGTAGGAAACATGGGTTCATAATAACCTATCGATTCTAGCTAACCGCAAGCATCAGACAAATAATTACATAGTTTATAATTATTTGTCACACATTTTATTATGAATGACCTCCAAATTTCACTAGTAGTGCATTTTTAAAGCATACTTTGATTGATAGATAATTCTTAAGGGGAAAACAATCCCAAAATGATAAATCAGTTAAGTGGTTCAATAAAAACAATAAAGACTGCATTGTTTAGGAAAAATTAGTACAAATCTAAAAAAAGACATGAAGTATATTCTATAACTAGTGTATCAGCCAAAAAAGTTATCATCTTAATAACTATTTGCTCATACATACTGACGGATTAAAACAATAACCTTCAACTATCCAAAACGAAATAAGTAAAGCAGAACTTCCAACCTACAAAATCACCATTGAATAACAAGTTTGGTGGTTTTGAATATACGAAAATCTCACCTTTGTTGCCTGTTTTCGTACGCATTAAATAATTAGCCACATGACTATCATCTTCATGACATATAATCAATTGTTTCGGTTGTGCTAATAACGCCATTTTTTGTGTTGGCCGCCTTTGACGTATTATGCCATGACCAGCTTTAATTAATGCAATACACATTTCACGATGACATGCACCTGGTGAAAACCAAAATTCTAAACCAGCAAATAGACCAGCTTCTGGTCCAATCATTTGACGTTTACGTGCTATACTAATTGATTTTTTCAAATCAATGCCCAATTGAGCTTCAGAATCTGGATCAGATAATATCCAAGGTGTTTCATCTAAGATAGAAAAATATACAACAAAATACATGAACAGTTGAACAGAAGTACACAACAGTGAAGTTAGGTGGATAGAAACAGTCAATGGGAAATGCCGATGTAAATTTAAATCTTACGAAGATTGTGCATCCTGTCAACATGGTAGGTATGCTTTACCATTGTACAATTTCCTGACGATTAACTCCAACCACCTAACATGTAGGCATAACCTATTGAAATGTTCAATCACTTAAACTTAGTGGCCGAATCGTACCTTCATCAACTGTATTTGTTCAGCACTGAAGGACTACACAAACATGGTATTGGAAACTACTCAGTGATCAATCATTAATATATATAAAAGACTAATATTTGATTAATGAGTAAAGTGAAATAGTGAAATAATTAGTGTAATATATTTATTGAATCCAAGCTTGAAAAAGTGTTTATATAATCGTTAACAAAATATCCAGTTGTTAATTTCAAAGTGGAATGGAATAAGAGCATCTAGTTGAGAATTAAGTCCGCTTATTAGGACTGTATACTCATACAATATAAAAATAATATTGTAGCTGTTTAGTTACTTGACATAAAAATATGATGCAATACAATCCCATAAATAAAAAATTGAAAAACTTATATGTAAATCATATTTACTGTTGTAGTGAGTGTTTCTATGTAATTAACTTAGGGTAATCAAACTTTTTCCAAGGTCAAATCTATCTTATGACTATATATCAATAACAAGAACGTGGAGAATAACACACTGCAATTTAGTGACTCAAAAGATTTGAATGATAAACTAATCAATTCACCACAAGTTTAAATCCATTTTAACAAAATCTTATCTTAACAACTACTCATCAACAACACTATCTTAGATGATGTGGTGTGACAACCTGAACTTATGTATATAAGTACGAAGTTTTACGTTGCAAATGACAACTGGTACAAAATACTTGAATGATGAAAAAATATTTGTAATTCAAAATGATTAGCGTAATCAATTAAACCATTTAATTCAGGAAATAAAACGCCTCTCATATACTTGAATAGTAAGTACACTGATGATGCATTTTATTTGTTTACTTATTTAAACATATAATTAGTGGTACGAAAGGGCCACCCAAATATTTATACGTTATACAAATTATTGCATTTGTGAGTGGGCTGGGATACTTACTACTACTCTCAGGGTACGCTAACCAAAGTGTAAGCAGGTTAAATAATAAACACAATAAATCTAAATGTTAATAAATAGTGATTTGAATAGAACATTCTTTCTTTATATGATGCAGAGTGAATGCATTATCAATTAACGCTCAAATCGATAAGTAACACATTACAGTCAATTGAATGAGGAACACTATGAATTAATTACTCTTTGTCACTATTGAACTTGAAGAAAAAAATTCATTACCCAACAAAATCAAATATATTTCGCTAAATTAACAACAATAACACCAAAAAACATGCTTACCTAACCAATAACCACACATAACAGAAGCTTGTATCCATTTCGGTGTTACAACATAACAGCCTAAAGCAACTGCCATGTATGTTTTCGGTGTACGAATTAATCGATTAGCTATTAAATGAGTAGCTTCTTCAGCTGAGTCAACAATTTTACAATCTGGTAATTGTAAACATAATTCTGTTAAACTTAATCGTGATTCTAAATCAATTGCAGTGAATGTAATCTTGATATCTGTACAAACAGGTGGTGGTGGTGGAGGCGGCGGTGGTGGCGGAGAGGGTGGTGGTAATACAGTGGTATCATCATGATAATGAAGTGATTGATTATTTGTTGAATTTGTATCAGCATTACAAACAGTATGAATCAGATTATTTTTATTATTATGATGATGATCATCTGTAGTTTGTACAATATCTTCTACAACTAGATTATCTGTAGTATCATCATCCATATGGCTACATGATTCTGAGGTATCTTCTTCTAAACCATCCAATTTGTCATCGATTTTATTTACAACAGGTAATATAACTACTGAATTGTCAGTATCAAGTTTCACATGATCATTGAACACGGAATCCGATGTGTTTTCAGTTACTTTCATTTCATTTTGACAAGCAGAAAAAGAAGTGATGGCAGTAGTGGGAGATGTATGCGGTAAAGTGGAAGAAATGACGGGGCAGTAAGTGGTCACAATGTTAATTATTGTTGAATTGGAGTCTGTTTCAATTGCACGTCGTTTACTATCCATCATCATTATATCCTCTATAGGACTAGTGGCTAAACGTTTACGAACTATATCATCATCGTCACATGATTGATTAGATTGAACAGTTGAACAAATATTAGTACTACTGATAGATGTGGTATTTGTTTTAATTGTTAAAAGTTCTGTCGAGTTATTTGTAGTATTCAATTGATCAATACTATCATGGACATCTTTTATAATTATTGAATCAGTAGTAATATTATTATCTAGAGAAACTTTGGTTGAATTATCAATCATTACAATATCTGTATCTTGTTGTTGAATGATTATTACTGAATTATTTTCTGGTTGAGGTGAATTCATAGTATCATCATTCATTTCATTTACATCAGTTTTATTGAATAAACAAGTGTTAGAAGTATCATCTACTTGTTGAATGTTATCAGGAATGTTGACAGTATCATCATGACATTGATCGAGTTCATTCTTATTTGACTCGTTATTGCCGACTACTACTTTCTCAATATTATCAATTTCTTGACGAGCACCAATATCATCTGATTCAAATGTCTATAAAATAACAGTTAAAAAAAAAGTTGAAAAGAATTCGTAATATATATTATAAAGAACAAGTTGATTTTGATGATTGAGAAATGTTATATGCCAGTAATTTTCATCAATTAAAAAAATATCATGAACAAGTAAGTAATGAAGGAGCATTGTTTGGGTGTGTCTTGTTCTAGTACGAAACTTGAATAGTGCAAACTCAAAAGCAAATCACACAGTGGAACTCAATGCTTTTACTTCGCTCATTTAAGTGCTCGGTCACAAATAAAAATTGGAATCCAATGTTTTATTTTCCATTTTATTCAAATCAATTGTGAATGACTGGCCTGATTGAAGCAATGACAGAATTGGAAATATATTAATGATTCAAGGTTTAAAACATTGTTTTAATGTTCAGTATTACTCTAGTGATAAATGGTCACTTCATCGAAATCAGATACGCAGACGGCTAGCCCCTGATCAGCCCATGCTAGCAAACGTGAAAACCAAAATAAGGCATTTATCAAGCGAGTTTTGGGGATCTAATATCCCCAACACTCATCCCCTTTTTAATAGCGTGTGCTCCTGGGGTCTACTTGCATCTTGACTGTCGTTTGCCGCTGTCTGAGAGGATACATTCGGAAACGAAGAACAGCTTGCTGCTGAGTTTCTTCTCGTGGAGGGACTGCCGGTAGGTTGAAAGTATCAAGCAAGATGTCAAGGGGAAGGCTTTCTGCTCTTGATGGGCGATCGGGAGCTAGCCGTCTGCGTATATGATTTCGATGACGTGACCATTTATCACCTCCTACATCTACTTCGTACATAACTCGACCAACTCTTCTGACTACTCTCGCTTCTGCCCAAGGATCATGGTTCGTTCTGTAGTCGCGGGCAAACACAGGGCATCCTAGTTCGTAAACGGATTGTCTTTGCAGCTTTGTCTCTACTGATGTGGGTGCATTACTCGGATGCATCATCTAGAAAATTTTAAACAGGAGTATTTTCCAATAGGTAACTTAAAACTAAAATAGAATGGAATAATAGTGCTCACTGATTTTAATATAATTAAAAACAATCTATAGATTTTGCACATAAGGATATGGTGAATTTGGTGAAACCAGTATTCATTGTGATGTATAGATCCTAAAGCATTACAAAAATTAATCTCAGTTAGAAAGCCTTCCACTTACTATGCATATATATGAATGCGACTTAGGCACCAAGTTAATTGGTTCAGTATTTAGCATTGGTCATGACACCAAATGACTATTTAAACAGAAAGAATGGAATGAGGTTGAAACTAGCAATCTAACGATAAAAAGTTGAACACTTTAATCAATAATTCAGTGTTTTACATAAAAATCAGCTTCATCTATTCCGTTTTAACACTTTAACCAATAAATTAACATTGGACAAGATAGTGCTAGTTTAACATAAATGAATTCTATTCAGAGAAAACGATTTAAACATACCATTTGCGACAAGTTTTCATTTGTTTCTATTTCACAGGCAACAACATTGTGATCAGATTTCATGCTATCGACATTCTGACTGTCATCATCATTATCATCATTCATGTCATTGACAGCAATGACATCATTACTATCAACATTATCATCCTTAGTAGTAGACACATCACCAGAAACATTAACGTGATTAGACGATGAAGGAGTAATTTCATCATTTGGAACATTTTCAAAAATAGCTATTGGAGATTTATTGCAACAGACAATATTCTCTGCCTTAGAGGAATCCAATTCTAATGATTTATCTTCCTCCAATGGTTGAGAATAATCAGAATCCGCTTGATCAGGTAAGGCAATAATTGATGGTGATAGTTTGAATTCCTCTTCAATTTTCTTGCATTCTTCATACTTTGAATGATCGGACTCTTTGACTGTTTGTTGTTGTTGTTCGACAGAATTTGTAACACCATTGTCATTATCGTCATTATTATTACTATCAATATTATTATTACTAGTATTGTTGGATTCATCTGCAATCGAAGACACATGACTGTCACATTCCATTTTTATTATGATGGAATTCTTTTCTTTACAAACATCATCAGTTTGTTGTGAATTGGACATTTCAGTGAAATCAACAGGATATGACAATTGGGGATTTAATTGATCGTTAACAGCGATCACATTATGAATAGTAGTGACAGGATGAATTACTGTTAGATTAGCATTAGACACTGTGTCAACAGTATCGCTATCATTTTCGACTGTATTAACTGATATATTTGAAGCTGAATTATTATTATTATTAATGTTGTCAGTAATATCACTATTATTATTATTACTATTGTCAGTAATAGTAGCAGTAGTACTCGTAGTAGTAGTAGTGGTTGTAGTAATTGTAGTTACCGGTGAAACACTGATAGTTGTTGATGCAATAACAACAGCGGCAGCAGCTGAAATTTGAAGATTTATCTCAGCTTCCGGAGTATTCTGAGGATCACCATTGGCTGCTGCTGCAGCTGCAGCTGATGCAGCCAATGCTTTCATAGTTGCTTGTAATTCACGTTTTTGTTCAGCTTCTAACAAAAGAATTTCATATCTTGGTCGACATGACATTGCAATTTTTATATCTTCATCAGTTAATGAAGTTAATAAACATCTATGAAAAGAAAATTTACAATGAAATGAAAAAGAATGGATTTAGATGGAAGTTTACTATTGTTATTATTATTATTATTATTACTATTTTTATTATTGATGAATGTTGTTGATCATTTTATTTCTTTTTCTCAAGTTATTCATTTTAATTAACTAGACAGTCACAGATGACACATCAAGTGGCACAAATAAATATCTACAATAGTCCTAGTAATCACACTCCACGTTTGGTCATAATATGATAGTTATTGTACAACTGATCTTGTAAGAATGTAAATTGAAAACTGACATACATCTTTCACAAATAAATAAATATGACGTAGGCGAGATATTCATGTGTTAACTAATGAGATGCGCCTACTGTGCAGTAATTAGGTTAGTTTTAATCTATGACTGATCTCTTAAAGTACAGAAGCATTGCTTTTGTATCAACGAACCAACCAAGTAAGCAATACTAACTTTACGCATTGGATATCAGGAAAAAAATGGCAAATAACCTGATGAACTAAATTTTACCTACAATGGCTTGGACGTGTATTACGTATGCTCAATCACTGACTATCATGAAATGCAATATTAGCTGGAGTAGGAATAAGTAATAAAAAAGAGCTAGTGGTGGCGAACTCAACTCAGTCCACAAAGTCATTGATTGTTGTTAGATTAAGTTGTGTTAATAAATGCCGTTTATGTCTGTTGGGGATGTTAGATACCCAAGATTCGCTTGATAAATGCCTTATTTTGGTTTTTACGTTTGCGAGCATGGGCTGATCAGTTGACCTTGAGATTTCATTTCCCACCAGGAAAATCCATGGCTGTGATTGGCTGCTGTGTATTTTAGTGTGCTATTTTCTTAACTGTATCAAGGACGTTTCCATGTTGTATAAATAAACGAGAGTTGTATCCTTGATTGTACTGTGATTGCTGGGTGTTTGTAGAATATATTTTCTACGCTTACAAAGCCTTTTTACTCCATTTGGGGATTCAAGGTAGCCTATTTGGACGCTGGTAAAATTCTCGTTCGCGTTTATCGACTGAGCTAAACTCGTAATAGCCTCAAGCATACTTAATGACGAGCGTAACAATGTCATTCGATCATTGGTTGAAAATATCGGCTGAAAAAGTAATACAAATGCATTAATTCTTTGTCCTTTATTATATCGTGAGTTTTTAAAATATTGAATAGTTTTTATTTATATATTATTCTCGAATCACATTCTTCATAGTCAATCATTGATGATAGTTTCATTTTGATATGCTCATATAAATAATCCAGTAGTTTGAATGAATAAACAAAAATGTCAACTTTTGTGTTTGTTTTTTTTAAGGACTGGACTGTAATGTCATTCATTTTATGAAACTATAATAAAAAAAATTCACTAGTGACTAATTTATGATTTTAATGAATACATATTAATGTATGAAATATGATTTAAAAGGTGAATTACTTACTTGGATTTTTTAATTTTCAAATGATTATTACCATTATTAGTGTTACTATCTAATTCAAGTTTACGTTTACGTTCACGTTCTTCATTAGCAAAATCATGAGATAATTTGGTAGAACGCTAGTGGATTAATAGGAAAGAGAGAAAAGGCAGTTAGAGTTATGTTAAATGGATTATTCGTAATCGAAGAACTATCTGTAGAAAAAAGAAAACATACCATGTAGATTGATAGAACTTTTAGTCCAAGTAAAATATTTCAATTAGATGTTACACGAAATGTAATGTAATATGATTTGCTTAAATAACTCAAAAAGAATACACAAAGTTAACTCCTAAGCTAGTCGTAATTTTATAAATGAATATTTAGAATATTTAATAATATTTAGAATATTTAATAATATGCATCAAAGACACATGAAATTAATGAATTCAATAATAAGTACAGTTATTTAATTATCATATATTGCCTTATTCTATCTAGTTAAAGTAAAAATGTAACTGATATGAGCTTCTCGTAAAAAATTTCAAAGGAAAAATTTTTCATGAAAATGAAACTGTCATAGATAAGTCTTAGTTAGGGGAGGCCAAACCAAAACATGGCAGAAATCCATGAAGTCATTGACAAGTGGACTTAGCCATGTCGGTAATTGTAGACTACCTGGTTGGGGTCCGCGAGATGATAATAATCGATGGTTAGAGACCTTGAATGACATGGCTCAAAATCGTTCGTAATGGCGCCAGTGCATTTATTCTTTGTGTTCTCTCAAATCCTAATCTTCTGGATTCTCCAACACCTCTAGTTTTGACTTTCTAAACTTTTCTCACTGAATCATACTTCTTGAATATGTTCTAATCCTAACCTCTCCGATTACTTCTAATACCTTTACTACCACTTCTACTATTGGATTTGAATTGACAATTACATCTCTGTGCTGATGTGGTATGGCGACATGAACTGATGTACTTATGTACGAAGTTCTACGTTGCATCTGACTGACTGACTGACTTAGTTAGTTTATCGCGTAAAATTGAGACTATGTGATACGGTTATAATAATACAATGTATGTGATGATAGGATGGTTTGGGTCCATGAGACGTAAGTCACCGATGGTTAGAGAACTTGAACGATATGGCTCAAAATCGTTTGCAATAGCGCAGGTGCATCCCCTATTTGTGTTCTCTCAAATTCCAACCTTCTAAATTCCTCATCTCATCTATCTTTCTGTTTCTCAATTTATCTCACTGAATTATACTTCCCGAATCATATCTTCGAACCCTAATCTTCTCCATTACTGCTAATACTTCTACTATCGCTACCACTATATGATTCGAACTGACAATTGTGTCTCTGTGCTAATGCGGTATGGTAACGTGAACTGATGTACTTACGTACGAAGTTTTGAGTTGTATCTATCTGACTGGACAGGATCAATATAATAGGATATATATAAAACATTTCTAAATGTGACTGAAAAATAAAACGAATGAATGGAGACAAATTTTTTTTAAATGTAACCTAACCTTCCAAAAACTTTATACAATATTAAAAAGAATGAATGTAAGTCATTTATCAAGTTTAAATATATTTATTCCGATTTACGTTATGCAGTGTATGCAGGTTAGAGATGCCGAAAACAAAGTGAAAAGGAAGTTTAGTGTCTGAAACGAAATGGTTTAAAATCAAATCCTCTAGATTATTAGGCCGAAATTTCGGAAGAAATTGATAAACCGTACACTAAGTAAGCGAAATACAATAATATTTGCTTCATACTCATATATATATATATATATATATATATATATATATATAGCAGTGAGTTTAAGTTCCGGAATAAGCATCAACTTTGTGATGATATTACATTAAGCTGAGTCCCGAATAGGACAACAAAACGCACGTCCTAGATCCCACCGTTAGCTACACTTCATTTATTCTGTATTAAATTTCATAAGTGGTTTGAAAATCGACTTCATAAAAACAAAATCAGATTGAAATAAATACAGGCAGAGATTATTAGAAAACATAGAATACACTAAATATTGGTAATGGTTATATCATCATAATAAACGGAGTATCAATTAAATATTAGAGATATATTCCCCTTCCCCATCCTGTAAACAATAACATTGTTAACAAAACTGATATAATATTAACGGAAGTAGATAGTGGCTAGTAAAAGAATCCAGGACGTGAGTTTCGTCCAATTTAGGACTCGTCAGCTGGGTATACCTGTATCTCAGAATGGATTTTCACTCCAAGACTCGAACTGAGTGCTGTTTACTTCAAACATCATCGCGTTATCTACTTAGTTATTGAGCCCAAATAGCCATCCATTTGTTCAATAGGGGGCGAAAATTAATTCAATTTTAAAATTGGTTGTTTGAAACTTCTCATTAATGTTTAAGACTGAACTTAATCAGTCTCTTTGGTATCATCAATGGGAAAATTACAGAGATATTTACATCAAATAACATTATTAATTAGTACACTTACTATCCATATTTCTTGTGTTAATCGAATTGGATTCTGCCATCCAACTGAAATATTATTTAAAAAATAAAATAAATTATTTACCATTGCACTACAGTTCACGGAGCATACACACAC
The DNA here is from genome assembly GCA_944470395.2 of Schistosoma turkestanicum. Lineage (NCBI taxonomy): Eukaryota > Metazoa > Platyhelminthes > Trematoda > Strigeidida > Schistosomatidae > Schistosoma > Schistosoma turkestanicum. The sequence continues at coordinate 28,734,785 of OX103973.1, forward strand.
ATTTTAGAATATGCTCGTAAATAGTGAAACAATCAAACAGGATTAACAAATCAATATGAAAATGTAAAATACATGAATTTTATGTTACAGAGTAACTTGAATCAAATACCAGAGAGCGTGAAGCAATGAGCGCTAAATCGATGAGCGGAAAATGAGTACGTAAATATTGTTCAAAACATTCTAAGGAGTAGTAAACAAAAATTTAACAAATGTTATTGTTATTGAATATATATATATATATATATATATATATATATTTGTTACGTATTGATTAAAGGTACAAAAGTTTCTAACATGGATACGTATTTATCATTATCCAACATTCGAAGACAGAATTCAAATTAATTGGCCATTAGTCAAAATAAAATTAGACTAGACAATGGGGCCACCCATCAGAAATGAGAGATAATGCCGAAATTCACAGAAAAGCATTTATGAAATACATAAATACTAAAGATTATAATAACATTTGGAATTGACCCCCCCCCTCGGCTTTCAATTAGATTTGTCTTATAATTCATCATAGAGAGCTATAAGACATTCACGTCTAGAGGTCTACATTATTTCAATGTAATCAATCCAATTCAATAGTTCATTCTTTTGTGGTATTACTCAAAATGAAAAAGTGAGCAATTATCGTTTTTCACTGTAATTTTTGAGTAGATTTAACACTATACATCATGAAAGCTATATTTTTCATGATAATTCTCAATCATAAGTCAGTCAGCTACAACGTAGAACTTCGTACGTACGTACATAAGTTCAGGTAGCCACGTCAAGGTAGCAGCTACGGTCGGGTGTCAATCATGAACAAACGGAGAACAATCAGTATAGGTTACAGTCCTTAATCACATCAACTATTATTCTCAAATTAGAATTTTAATAACAATTAAATAGTAGGAAGAAAAAGAGTAAGAGAGAAATACAAAGAATGAGAACAAGACTAACCCATTAAATCTTGTACACGTGGAGTACATCGTTCCAGTGAAATTGTTACATCCGATGTTTCAAAGCATAAATATTTATGAAGTATTGGTAAGGATAATGTTGCTAAATCACCAAAATAAAGATCTTGTAACCAACGTACATTGATACATGGTATATCCCATAATTGAGCCATTTCATATTTTTTACCTGATGGTCTAAAATTTATATTATAATAAATTTATTACGAGATTATTATTCAAAGTTAATGAAATGAAGTTCAGACTATTAGATCAGTAGCCGAAGCAAGAATTCGATCACACAAACAATGACATGATATGTGATATTATGAGTAATTTCAGGAAGGAGGCAGGAAACCCTGAGCATAGTCATTGTGTTAGTTTGCACTTGCCATTAAATTACACCTATGATCTTCAGTGAACTGATGCTCCATATAGTACTCAAACTCGCATCACTTAGCTTCACAGTCAAAGACGTCGCCGCTAAGTTTCTATGCAATTATTAAGGTATAGTAGAAACTGACCTCTAATAAAGGTTAAAAAAATCACTAATTATAAGACCGCTAAAGCGTAGATTGTGTATTCAATACCTTCCTCTTTTACCGTTGAACATATAAGCGATACAACAAACAAACTAGAAAGAAAATAATGTAGCATCATTTCTACCGACAGAAATCAAATGCACATTCTATTCAGAATGCTACGTAAAAATCTAGAAACGTTTGTACCATAAGGTACTGGATTCAAATTCCAATCTAAACGTTAACACTGGGATGTGAATAGGTATATTCAGTTAATGAGTCCTAACCAGAACGAAGCGCGTGTTCTGGATTCCAACGATAATCATAAACTATCCGCTTTAAGTTTGAAATGTTTTAGTGCCTAAATCCAAGATGTGGGGCTTAGTAGTTACGTGGTTTGTCTTCTAACTGCAAGATTGCAGGTTATAGTCCTGACTCATGTATTTCGCTTTAGGAAGCCGAGTAGTATCACTAGCCCTCGTAAATAGAGCGAAGCCCAGAGTATTTAGCAAGTCATAACCAATCATACTACTGAGTTATCTAAACGGGATAGAATTTAAACCAGTAACCTAAAGTTTAAACTTCAAGAATGGGAACCATAAAAAAATGGTACAAATATGAGTTGATAAAACTCCCATTACTGCGTCAACCGAACAAAATCAAGTTAATAAAGTTAACAGCAAAGATATTGAAGTAATGTAGCACTAATGACTAGTGACAGAGGCCAAATGCCGAGAGCATGGACTTGAGAAAACGAGATGAAAAGGTATGTGTATGTAGGGATAGAATGAGGAAGATAATGATGATTGAGTGCTTCTGTGCCACTGTGAGCGATTCTTAGCCATATCGCTCAACTTACACAGTCACTGAAAGTATTTATCTCGTCGACTCCGAACTGGGAGTCTTTATTTGTTAGACCGGCACAAAGAAACAGTCAATTGATTTATCGGCTACTAGACTTCTTCCAGCCTAATTCTACCTTATTTAACATTAATATCAAAGCTGATGAAGAGTCACAACCACATATTGTAGACAATAATAACAACAATAACGACGAATGAGGTAGACGGTAAGAAATGAATAACTTACTGTTTACAAACTAACAATGTATTGGATGGTTCAAGATAATCTGTAAAAGTAGCACCGATTTGACGTATAATCATTTCAATCTTTTGACGATCTTTACCTTCGAAACCAGTTAGTGATATGATCTGAAATTGTGAAAAATGAAAAATTATATGGATATTTCAACAATATCAATAGGGATATTAATAATAATAATAATAATAATAATAATAATAATAATAAAGAACCAAATAAATTGACAGGAGAATGATTGACAAAGTATCTAATATACAGTATAAGAAAAAAGCACAAGGAAACAATTGAAAATAAAAGAAGTAAAAATGAGAATATTATTTGTTCAATTGGGTACAATATAAGTGATTTACATATATAAACCTTTTAAACAGGCATAAAGTAGTAGTTTTCATTATTCTAATATCAAATGATGATTTGGTCAGAGAAAAATTTAAGGTTCGTTTAAATGAGCAGAACACAAATGAAGTTTTTTTCAGATAGTTAGTTGATGTTGTTAGTGAATAAATATGATAATACTACAAATGCAACGCTTGTACCGCTAAAGAAAAAAACAATTTTCTGTTGATCAGTTTCTTCTGCTATTTCAATATCGGTTTGTGTTATGTTCGTCACTAGGTATTACGAGTTCACCTTAGTCGATAAACGCGAACGAGACAATTATCAGCGTCCAGATAGGCTACCTTGAATCCCAAGCTGTAAAACAGAAGTCTTGGTAAGCGTAGAAAGTATATTCTACAACACCCAGAAATCACAATACAATCAAGCACACAACTCTCGTTTATTTATACATCATAGAAACGTCCTTGGGACAGTTACGAAAATAGCACACTAAAATACACAGCAGCCAATCACAGCCAAGGACTTTCCTGGTGGGAAATGAAATCTCAAGGTCAACTGATCAGCCCATGCTCGCAAACGTGAAATCCAAAATAAGGCATTTAGCAAGCGAGTTCTGGGGATCTAACATCTCCAACAGTTTGTTTACACGAGATTGACATCAATCATCTGGTATCGTGAGTAGTTATCAGTCAACTACCATACTGATTCAGTGTGTATTACTGAGTTGATTAACAATGTACGTAACAATCAAACAACAAGAAATATTCTTATCATAAGCTCTGAAAACCACTGTTCAATTTGATATGTAAAAAGTTTAGATCACTACTACCACTAATAATAATGATAAAAATTAACATTACCCGCTACTAAGTACCTACCGATATAATAATAATAAAAGGTTTACGTAACATCATAGGTATTGCAAAAGTAAAGAACTCTCGGCTTCGATTGTACCAAAACGTAAAAAATTTCATTTATTTTTTTTAAGTTGTAATTATTCGGAAAAAAACACTACATTAAAAAGTTTCACAGTGGTAAATATCTTTCATTCATCCTTAAGTGTGAAAGCTTTCGATCACCTTAGCTCGTACAACTATTTTTTTATACATTATATACGAGATTCATGCACTTCACAACCTACTCGTCTTTTATCAGCCTCACAGGATAAACACTGGACCAATTCCTTAGCTTTTTATCATAGTACGTCACAGTAAGTACATATATACTTCGCATTCAGAATTATTCACTTCAAGCAAATGTAAGACAATAAGATTCATTATCATATTTGTATAATTAAAAAATACATAGATAGGTTTAGAAACAGTTGACCAGGCCACTTAATTATTAAGTTAGTTATGAAAATATGCCTAGACATTTAAATCAACGAACAATCAAGAAAAGATGCATTGATTATCAGTATTAGTTTATAGATTGTATAATATACAATTAATTGTTAGAATAGACACACACGAAGTAAATACGATCTATTTTTTCTTCTTTTTAGAATAAATAAATCTACCACCTTCCCTTCCCAACATTACACAAACAAACAAAAAACGTCACACTTACCTGTGTACGAATAAATGAAAAAGTGATATCTTTGGAAAATGGTGATGGTAAGTGTAAAATTTCAAATGGTGCAATCATTCTACCTTTGGCAAGTATATCATTCACCCAATAAATTGTAACTAAACGTTTTTGATCTAATAAAGCCTGAAAATTGAAAGAGAGAGAGAGAAAACACAACACAAACGATAGTGATGGAAATAAGTTTGCGAAGAGTATGAGCTTCATTGAAAAAACCCAGTTATAAAATCAATACTACTAGTCATTCAAAATGGATACAAAAATAGTAATAATAATAATAAATTTCATTTAACTCAATGGCAATTCAGTAACAAATAAGCCAAAATGATATAGTAGTAGCAACTGTAAAGCAAAAGAATAAATACTGTGAATATAGTTTGGGAAGAAGGAATGCAAAGGCATGTGTATGTAAGAGTGCAAAAACCTGAGATCTAGTGCGTCGGATAAGAATGGAATGTACCTCTGTCACTCTGATCGATTTGCAATTATGTCACACAACGTCTCCAACCAACAGGTAATTTCCACTTACTAACATTGCTTATTCCAGTAAGTAAGTGACTTCACAGACTGATATTACTTTTAGATTTTGTTGCCTGCAGCTTTCTTCCAGCTTACTCTTTATCTCAAACTACATTCATTGTATGCCGAGGTAGACAGTGTTTAAACATATGTGTTATATGTTCCAAGAAGTTAAGTGGATAAAAATTTGCAGTTTTATCAACCGATTCGGCATATTTACTTTGTAGCACAGTTTGATATGTAAGTTAATCATATGAATTAAATAGTTAACATTTACAATTAAAAGTTAATCATACTTGTTTAATGACATCAGGTTCTTCTAGTTGACAATCAATAACCACATGTGTAACCTTAATAGGATCATAAGCCATTACTACTTCTGCACCATGTGAACGCATTACACGTCGCCAAACAACTTTTTGTGATTCAGGTACATTTCGATAACCCAAAATTAATAGAACACAACCAATTAAACATTCTTCTGGTTTAGATGGTAAAGGATTACCATCATGACCATAATAAGTTGGAGTTAATGATATTACAGGTGTTAAAGCTGTAGGTGTTGTATGTGAAACATTTGATGGTGTTGAATTACAAGAAATTTGTCGATTTACAGATTGCACAATTGTAGTAACAGGTATCTGAGATGTATGTCTTGGTGGTGGTTGACCGTTGCCAACATTAACAGTAGATGAAGGATGATTGTGTGATTGTATTTGTGCAACTTGAGAATGATGTGTAGGACGTGGACTTAACGAATGATCAACATTATTAGTATGAACTAAATTTTGTCCTACTACATGATGATATGGTGAATGAACTGTGCCAGTTTGATGAGGATGAGAATGAGGATGATGATGATGATTTTGGGCAGTGATCACACTGACAGACGACGAATCACCCATAATCATTTGAGCATTTGCTCGACCAACAGACTGATTATGATGTACTACTTGATGATTAGTTTTTAACTGTTGACCTGAAATAATCCCACCTAGGATTAAACAAGTAAAAAGACACATGAATATTGATTGAGTGGAAGGATAAAAATTACCAGTTACACAGAAAAAACATTTCAAAAAAAAGTAGATTAGGTCGTGAATAATACCTGGTTATGAAATAGATAGTGAAACTACTTCATATTACTAAGATGACCATTGGATGATAAATATCAGATATGAAACGTTTTAAGACAATCTTTGATTGTTGTGTAAAGATGTTGTTGTAAATGTTGTAAGATTTTGTAATTTTGTGTTCAGGAGCAGCCTCTAGTGTAGTCAAACGAAGATGTAGTCGAAACTGTTAACTGTTTCATTTTTGCCTATTTGGTGCAAACCGGTTCATACAACCAGTATGGATCATTGGCAACAATATATAGCGTTATGTCTAAATCTAACAAACTAAGAATCTTTCAGACAACTAGGGCTTTGTGTTCAAAAGAAATATATTCAACCATTTTGATTACTTCAGCCAACTTTCTAGCCAAGTAAGGAAGCAATCATTTGATTGAAATGACGATATAATTTGACTTATATACAGACATCATTCCTCTTTGTATTTTTGAAGTTTGAAACTTGGTTATTCTGCTTGAAACATTAATTTGAAGGCATAACTGTAGAACCTGATGAGAATTTTCCAAAAACTAAAATATATCATGTTTACATACGTATCTCTTTTTTTAAATTTATTTTCCGTTATCTATTAGTGCCAACATTAATATTATTATTATTATTATTACTATGATTTCCACTCTTGTTATTGATGCGGAATCGATATGTTAAAAGAATGGACAGATAGTTTAATGGCTAATATTGTTCGATTCTTAGCAACTAAGTCTGAGGTTCAAATCCAGCTCCATCTACATAGGTACAAACAACTAGCTTAAATAAACAGACAAGCAGAACTTCAAGTACTGAACAGAATGCACTCTAATGTCGTCGTTCATTGAAATTTTGGACAGTACATCTCGAGATATTTCGAGATGTCTTTTGTCTGGCGATGTTGATCGCTGCATTGACATAACAATCCAGGATTCATCAATTTTGAATACTAGAGCAACTCATACATTTTTTTATGAAATATAAAAAAGTAAATGAAAGAATACTATTTACTCGGTAAAAAGACTAGTTATTACTTGGAAAGATAAAATAATCAGATACAATAACACATCTGCACAGTGAAATATGCATTAAAAATACTGTCATAAAAGATATACATGTCTAATATGTACATAATTCATCAGTTCATGCCTTACAAACTATGAAAGTTTTATGATCGCGATAAAACCGTATAATGATAATAATCATATGTTCACTAATCAGTAGCTTCAAAATGTAACTCCGGGATTTATAGTGAGAAACTGTAACCAGTGAGTGGGTTCAGCCATGTTAGGTATGAGACAGTTATCTATCACATGCGACTGATCAAGGTTACGCGAAATCGTGGTTGGACTAAAGATAAGTATTAACACCGTTGGATGTTGCTTCAGTGATCTTGAGATTAGGTATTCGCGCACAAGAACGAGGTCCTAGGTACGGTTCCCAGTGATAGAATCCCGAAAGAGTACTTCTGGAGAGTTCTATTGCAGGATGAACTAGCTGCTTAGTGCTATCTGGTTTTAAATTATAATCTAGCTACGAACAGTTGTTCATTCAAAAACATCCTGTCACTTCCATAAATTTTACAGTATTAAATAAACCAAACGATACAAAACATACCTGAAAGAATTTGTTGAGGGGGCGCGTGAACGGGTTGTTGTTGTTGTTGTTGTTGTTGATGGTGGTGGTGTTGATGTTGAAGTGTTCCCTGTTGTTGTGTAGGATGCACAGCGACATTATTATTACCAGTATTCGCCTGAGCTGTTGGACTAGTTTGAAACAGAACTTTATTAGTCGGAGCTCGATTAGTCATTTGTGATACAGTGCGTTGATTAGTTGTCAATGTAACTAAAGAAGACTGATTTTGATGAAAACCATTCCCAAGCGTGTTAGTATTGCTAGAACATGGTAAAACAGAACGAAGAAGCATTCCTCCACTTGGAGTTGAATTGGTGAAACTTCTTCCAAACTATAAAAGAAAAATTAAAAATAGAAATAATTACCGATTTATAATGAACTCACTTATCAAGCATATGTTTATGTAGTCAGTCAGCTTTGAATGACATTCATCTTAATTTAAGGACTTAGCGATATCACCTGGCTACCTACTGTATTCACTACTAACACACTTCACCACTACTTAGGCTGCACAAAACATTTTATATGGAAGTATTAATTATAACGCCTATCTAAATGCACTGTAGTGATAGGCTTACAGTGGTTGCAATCTGTAACTTACAGGTATGATGTCAAACATTGAGTGGGAAGTTAGAAAGAACTAAGATTTACATTTTAATATAACCTTAATGAATAAATCCATCAATTACGAGCTATATATGTTGTGGATGGTGGATCCCCAGAACTCACTTGATAAAGGTCCTAAATTTGGATGATATGCTTTTGAGTATGGGCTGATCAGTTGACTTTGGGGTTACATTTTCCACCCAGAAAATCCTTGACTGTCATTGATTGGTGTAGTATTTTAGTAGGCTATTTTCGTGGCTTTCCCAAAGAGGTTTCTGCCATGTATAAATAAACTCGATTTGTGTGCTTATCAACCTCGATTTTCTGTGTGCTCCTAGAATACACTTTCTACGCCATATCAAAACTTTTTCCTCTACTTACTGGGGGCCTTGGGACGCTTGGATTAAAGTAGCCTATCGTGCCAATGAATCATTTGTCTTTGTTCTCGTTTACCGACTAAGGTGAACTCGTAATAGTTTCAAGCATATCAATATAATTTTCGAATTATAGTCTATGACATGATTAATTATTTGAATTTTATGAAAAAATTTATTTTTCATTTCTCAAATTAGTTAGCCAATCAGGTATACAAAAAATATATATTCTTGTTGTAATTTTTTTTCGAAGTAGAAGAAATAATGAATAATAATAATAATACAACTTACTGTATTTGGCATTGATTGATGTGGTGCCGCAATAATTTGCTGTCCAGTAGGTGATTGAAATATAATCTGTTGTGGATGTTGTTGTTGTTGCTGCTGCTGCTGTTGCGGCGTATAACAACTATGAATGGTCTGATACTGTGATGGAACACTACCGCCGCCAACACCAACAGGAGCAGCAGCAGGGGAAAGTTGAACTTTCTGCTGTTGTTGTTGTTGTTGCTGATAGTGTGTAGGATGTGGCGTCAACACAGCAGAATATTGTTGTTGTTGTTGTTGTTGCTGCTGCTGCTGTTGTACATACTGCCGATTCAATTGATTATTGATAGGATGACGTGTAGTAGGTGATTGAGAAGAATGTGTTTGAATTTGTTGTTGTAATTGTGTGATTTTACCACTAGCACCACCAACATTTGCGACAGCTGAATGCTGTTGAGGCAAAAGGTTCAATGTAGATGGTGATTTGACTTGATTACCATTAGTAGTGACATTACCACTAGTTCCCAGTGTATTATTAGTACTAACACTGTTAGGTGGTGGTGATTGTAATGCAAAATGAAGTTGTACTGCTTGTTGTTGATGGTGTGGTTGTTGTGATGATGATGAAGAAGTTGCCAAACTACAATTTGGTTGAATAACTTGCTGTTGTAGATGATTATGATGAAGTGTACGATTATCAGTAATTATAGTAGCTGTTGACTGTGCATTATTATTCACAGTACTAGGTGTTACAGTAGCTAGATGATGTTGTTGTTGCTGCTGTTGTTGTTGTTGTTGTGGTTGTTGTTGATTATGGTGGTGCTGGTGATGCTGGTGATGATGATGATTGTGATGTTGGTTGCCATCCGATAATAAAGCTTGTTGTACCGATGAAGTATACGGTGTTGACTTGATTTGTATAAGTTGACCAGCAGCAGCATTACCAATACCTACACTACTTCCATTAGTAGATTGAAGTAATAATTGTTGAGTGATTGATGGTGATGATGATGACGATGACTGTGAGTTAACATTTGGTTTATTATGAGGTGTTTGTTCAATAGTTGTTGAATTATGTCCTCCAGTTTGATTATTTGACTGAAATAAATGATTTGATGATTGAATAGTATTGCTTGGTGATACTTGATGATGACTAGAAGATAGTGGATGTTGTGGATTAACATTATTACTGGTGAGTAAAATATCTCCACAACCATCTGAACTAATAATAGTCATATCCGATTGTGATTCCATGCTATCATTCTATCAACAAATGACATTTTCAACAATTAATAAAAAAAGGTGATAAAATAAAAATATCTCGTGTCAATTTTAAAATCATTTATATAACATAAGTTGAATTCATCAGTCATTTTTTTGGCATATGTGTATCCCCTGTGTGGATTATCACGATATTGCCATTAAGTTACAGACATAAATTTGGTTGAACTAGACATTATTGATGATAACTGAGAATACTCTATTACACATTTTTGAAACCGTGAATTGATCAATGTTAGACCACCATTAGAAACCTGGAAGCACTAGACGGCCGTTTCGTCCTGGTATGGGACCCCTCAGCAGTGCGCATCCACGACCCCTGCACCTCACAGGATTCGAACCCAGGACCTTCGGTATTGTGCGCGAACGCCTAACCATCGGACCACTGGGCCTTATTGAAGAGATTACATCGAAAACGTAGACTAAAAACTGACAAATAGTCACTGATGATCACTTGACACAGCATTATGTAGTGAAAACGTCATATTCCAAAGCCGAAAAAAACTCTGTTAGACATTTCTAATCCGGTGACCAAATAATACAGGTGTCTGTATTTGAGCTCTAAATGCTACAATTTTCATTCATGAAAATGGTTATTCAAATATGCTACCTAATAACTGGAGGATGATTGCTTTTAACTGATTTACAAGACAACTAGCAACAAACCACAGTGTGAGAGCTAGTGCTATTATCCGATCACCCAAACCGAAGTACATGGAGCGGGATTTGATTCTGGGGATTAAGTGTTTGAGAATCGAACGTGTTAACGAATAAACCGCCGCTTTAAAGTGATGCCGAATGGACACACGTCAATATATATATATATATATATATATATATATATATATATATATCAGTGATTGATTCTTAGAAACCTACTTGCTGATATGGTTGACGAGTAGTACGAACCAATAAAGTTGGCTGTTGAACCGGTGTAGTATGTTGAAAATGTTGAACATTTACCTGATGTTGTGGTTGTTGTTGTTGTTGCTGCTGTTGACTTAAAGCTGAGTTATTAACAGCAGTCAATATACTACCAGTACGCTGATAAGGATCTATAGTAGGCAAAAATAATATATGCATACATTTTAAAAAGGAGAATTACAACATTAGTATTACATAAGGATGTTGCAGATAGATTTATACATCTAACAACTAGTGAATATAAAAGTCTAGTTCATGTCTTTAAATAAGTTCGTATTTGAGCACAGACGAAAGATTTCATCAATAAAAGCAATAATAATACAGTTTAAATTTGTAAATGTAAATAGCTCAGTTTTTTAAGGTTATCATTCACAAATCGAGTAGCTTATAGCAGTAACATCTGATACCCTAAAATTGAAAGATGTAAATATAAGTCTAACTGAAAATATCAGTTCCCTCAAGGTTACAGATGAGCCATGCTAAAGAGTCCTAACTGGAACGAAATCTAGGTACAGGATTTCCTTTCAGCTATCTCAAACCACCTATTAATATATACAAAATAATCAAAGGTAAAATACTTTTATCTCAATGAAATAAAATCATCATCTCAATGTCATTCATGGTCAGAAACCCTGAATGGCATGGCTCAAAATCGTTTGCAATGGCGCAGGTGCATCCATTTTTTGACTTCTCTCAAATTCTAACTTTCCGAATTCTCATCACCTTTATCTTTTTCTTTTTAAGTTTATTTCACTAGATTCTACTCTTGAATAATATCGTCGAACCCGATTACTGCTAATACTTCTACTAATTCTACTACTATGGGATTTGAAGTGATAATTGTGTCTCAGTGCTAATGTGGTATGGCAGCTTGAACTGATGTACATACGTACGAAGTTCAATGTTGTTGTTGACTGACTGACCACCATAGTTAACCGAAAATATTTATGTACTAAAGAAGGCATAAAAATAAAATCAATCTGGGAAAATCTCTACCTACTTTGAACAGGAAATGACTGTGTATGCAATTGTCCATGTGTCGATTGTTGTGATACACTAGCTACAAGTTGACCACATGGATGTCTTTGTACAATATAAGCTGATGTTCCACCTTGTACTGACTGTGATTGATGTGATGCAAGTGTAGCTGTAGTTAAATAATGCTGCATACTTGTAGATCGTTGAAGTTGAGTTGGTGTTCCTTGAAGTGAATTATTATTATTACTAACTGGTCTATATTGCATTTGTTGTAAACTACCAGTGAGTAGAACTGAAGGGAGTGCAGAACCAGTGCAACCAGCCATCACAATAGACGGTTGTTGTTGATGTTGTTGCTGCTGCTGTTGTTGTGGTTGCTGTTGTTGTTGTTGTTGTTGTTGAAAATGCTGTTGATGAGGTGATGTTAACGTTTTAGTAATCCCAGTAACTTTAGCATTTTTTGGAGATTTCGGTGAAACCTTATGACCAAGATTACTTCCAACAGCACGACAAGGTGATTTAGGTGATTTCGGTTTTCGATGACTACCAGAAAGTTGTGAAGTTAAATTGGATGAACTACCATACCCAGAGTTGATAAGATTGCTTAAATTAGATGAACTTCCCCCTTGAGATCCAGAAAATGAATTTGCCCCATTTTGATTGTGTCCTGCATTACTATTAGATGAATGAGTTTCAGAGGCTGATGAAGAACCTCGACCATGAGATGATTCCTGTGAAGTTGAATAAAATAAGATAACTTCATACAAAACAATATGCATTATATCTATCCAAGAAACAGAAAACATCATTTGAATAATTAGTCATGAAGACGGATTTAAAATACTAAAAATACTTTTCCAATGAGAGTGACAACATGACAAAAACCTTGGCAAAACGGAAGCGCGCTAATTTTAAGTTGTTCTGTTTTGTGAAAGAAAGAAACGAAAGCACCTAACATTCATTCTAGGTACATAAAGTTTACCCATCTACTATTCCCATATAAAATAAATCCTCATATACAAATTTCTCAAACAATGTTAATTTACTTTTATCAATGCTACTACTACTACTGGTAATAGTAGTAACAGTAATGAGTGGCCAAAACAGAAATGTAATTATATTCGATCAAGTAGTTATGTCCTTGTATATCTAGGCCTTATGGAACACACATCAATGAAATAATATTGAAGTTATTTGTATTTTCTATTCATTTTAGAAGAATATAATACAGATAAAAACAGCAGGCTGATAACACTTACTCGATTCCATGTATGCTGTAAACTAAGGATATTTTTCACATTTTGCATAACAATAGCATCTTTTTCTTCTTCATTCAAATTTTGTTCTTGCATATGTTTACTAGATTTTGATTTACTTGTCTTTCCATGATGTCCAGTCGTAGTAGTAGTAGTTGTAGTACTAGTAGCAGTACTAGTAGTAGCAGTAATAGTAGTATTATTACTATTACCAACACTTCCGCTATTGCCAACTCCTCCACTACTTCCAGTCATACTATTTATAGCATTATTACCAGTAGTTGGTGTTAATGATGTTGTCAATGTGATAGTATTACTACCAATTACTGAATGTCCACTGAATGTTGTTGTAGAAGTTGTAGCCGGTAATAAACTATTAGTCAAAATTATATTAGAATGATTTGTTGATACATTGGAAGCGGAATAATTAAGTCCTAGTGAAATAGGATTTCCATGAGCATCTATAATTCAAAAAGATATATACATAGATGAATAGTTGTAGACAACAAGTGTAAATCGATAATAGGTTATTAAAATAGAATCAAAATATAATTTTCTTTTAGTCATATTTGATTAGTAGGGAAAAGCATTTTAACAGATTATTTAATTCATACTTTTACTATCTAATCTATGAAAGAATTAATCGTTTCATGCATTATGTTTAATGTAGACATACACATTGAGCATTATCGACATTTTAAATAATAAAATAACAATATAGATAATCGATTATTATCATTATTACATGAAGCAACATTATAACTCTAACCTTAATTCATGAAGCTGTACTTATAACGTTTTGACAACAATCTACTGTTGCAGAAAACAAACCAATTTCCAGCTGAGGAAGAAATTAGGAATCAAACGGTGGAGGTAGGTAAGACACATTGCGGAAATCACCTAACTGCATCACAAGGAAAGACCCAACTTGGAATCCTCAAGGTCAAATGAAACAAGGCAGACCAAAAAACACATTGCACCGGGGATTAGAGGCAAGCACCAAAGGAATGGATAGCATTTAGGAACAACTGGAAAGGAGAGCCCGGGAAAGAGTTGATTAGAGAATCCTTATCGACAGCCTATGCTCCACGAGGAGAAAGAGGAATGAGTAAGCAAGTTATTACTCAGTTAATTAGTCATGACCAACACAGCGATTAACACGGATATCCACTGACTAAGGTTACCACACCACATCAACATAAGACTAATAACATCATTCGAGAAGGAATTGAAGTTATGTAGAGCCAATGACAATGAGAAGAGTTAAGCATTTAGAAAATAGTTTGAAAAAAAAGAATGTGTACAATAAAACTGGAACGAAAGATCCACAAAGAGACATAAACTGAATGTATCTGTGCCAATGACAAATTCTCAGCCATGCTAATTGACATCTCCAACCCATGAACATAGTTATTGTAAGAGTTTCCAACAGGTAGTTTGTATCTACCAACATAGCTCATACTCAAAGTAAATGATTTTATGAGTTGACGTCATTTCTTGTTTTGGCTGCCCCTAGATTCATTCCAACTTTTAATGCAGCCAAAAATTGTATGCTGAAGCGAGTAGTGGTAGGGAATAAACACCACGTATGTCGCAACCACCGCAGTTAGTGAAAATTTACAACCTCATCAATTAATTTGAAGAGACACATAAGAAGAACATGCTTAAAACACCCTGTTGGTAGATATCATTACTTTACCAATATTATATTTAAAAATAATCAAGCACTAAACCGATATAATATCAAACAAGCATTTTATGGTCGGAGTAGTTCATGCAAATCAGTTTCCAAGTACAAATTCACTTATTTTTAATTTTGTAAGTAAAAATTAGCTATAAAAATTATGCTGACCAAACTGAAGTAGATGGAGTGAAATTTTCACCTGTAACTCAGTGATTAAAAGATGAATGTCTTAACTATGCTACTTGTATGATAGTTTTTGATAAGTGACTAGTAGTTATAGTTAATAAAAAATTTCAGTTACTAAGTTCATTGTATAAGTCTGAAAAAAATACAGTATAAAACAGTTCAAACTAAAGTAGATTCAAATAAATAAAAACCTGATCACTGATTAAAATGATGCGTAATCTAATTACAATTTATTGAAAATACTACGCTAAATAATTTAACGATAACCTCTATATATACCACAAAACCAGAAGATTAATTTTCATTGAAAACTATCTTGAGGCCAATCAAACATGAACCAAGTCTATCACAACGAATCAATTAACTTCAATAAAAATAAAAATACTTGTATGTAGTAAAGTACATGGGTTACGCTATCATCTATTGGATGAGTAAAACTGAATTAACTGACACAATCAATACAAGTCCTAAGAACTGTGCAATATAAACGTACGACTAGTTCCTTTACTTACCAGATCCTCCAGGTTGTTGCATTAGTCCTTGTTGAACTGCAGGATCAGTGTAAATTGGTAAAGTGGAGGATGGGTAACGCTGAAATGAAATATTTACGTACAAATTTTAAATTTTTCCAAAAAAAATTTGAAAACTAAACTAGGCAAAATTTCATAAATAAACATTTTTGTTATAATTTGAAAAAAAACACCGTCGCAAATTATTCATATTAAACAGAGAAAAGACTATGAAATAATACGAAAACTTTGGAAGGAAATGAATACAACAGAGTACATTGAGAGAAAGTTTAAGTATATTACTTATAATCTTTAAGTAGGTATAATGTTGAACCCAATACATACGTGCATTTGTTCTAGTTGACTCATTATTTCAGCAAAACAAGATTAAGTTATTAAAATAATTGATAGAGTAAAAGTAGTAGTAGTAGTAGTAGTAGTATCGGTGGCAACAGATAAAATTGGGCATTTGGAGTTTTGTTCTCTGACCTATATAATTTGAGAGTGAAGATTTCATTGTTCTTATGAACAATATCATCAAGACAGACTTCAAATACTTTGAACTTAAATGAAATGTTGAAATTTCACCAAAATTGTTTATCTGAGCTACAAATCCTCTCTATTATCTCAGCACTGGGCGTTTGCAAAATAATTTTAGAAGAAAAAACGAATTCTTCCTGAATTGTGATAAACAAATCTATGGGTGGTTTTAACAAGTTTGATGTTAGTGAGTCAACCTTAAGGATGACAGGAAATCCCAAATTATAAAATAAATTTCGAAAAACGGAACTTTAACATGATACATACAAAAACTATGCATCTAACTAACTTGTGGAACACCACCCTGTGGACGATTCATTGGGAATCGTTGAGGACCAGCACCACCACCTCCACTAACAGGCCCCACATTTGGAGCAACTGGATAACGATTTGGTGCAGATGGTGACAGCGGAAAACGTTGTTGTTGTTGTTGTTGCTGACTACCACTTCGAAACTGATCTTGAGAAGCCTTTTTAGACGAACCACGACCTGAACCGCTGCCGCCACCACCACGTGGATTTCCACCACGACTAGGTTTATTCTGAGGTACAGGTGATGAGCTACCAACATATGCTGACTTTTGGTCAATATTTCGCATATTCTACAAAAAAAGGACCCATTTCATAGAAATAATTAGAAAAGTATTGATGAAATATTTCGATGTTTATACATCATTCACACATAACCAAGCCCTATCCTCTGTAGTACAATAGAGTATACTTGAATTTAGGGTGTATCATTCATGTATAAAAAACAGTTAATTTCATAATTATAAATAATTCAACGAAAAAATCTGTACTAATTTCGTACATATGTCATAGAACGAAACACGAATAAATAAATTGTAAACTCATATTTATTCAATGTTTCCTCTGTTTAAACCACAGCTCTACTTTGTCTATTTGAATCCAACTAACA
Organism: Schistosoma turkestanicum; assembly: GCA_944470395.2. Lineage (NCBI taxonomy): Eukaryota > Metazoa > Platyhelminthes > Trematoda > Strigeidida > Schistosomatidae > Schistosoma > Schistosoma turkestanicum. The sequence continues at coordinate 28,752,054 of OX103973.1, forward strand.
TACTCTCGCAACAAGTATCAACAAAATCAACAAAACAGTACATCAAAAGTAGGGAAAATCATCTGTTATAAATAGGAATAATATCAAGATGAAGAGACTAACACCTTTAGCCTTATTTTATATGTTACAACTGAAATACCAATTAGAATAAACTAAGCGGCAAGAATGTATTCATTATACAGATGCAAAAGAAGATTGGTATGTTTTAAATTCATATAAAAGATGTAATAACAACCAACTCTAGTAATTCTCTTCATAATAATATAATTGGTTAGAAAAGAAAAATTTCCAGTTGTCAAACGAAATCGGAAATATTAAATAAATCGTTAGTCAAATTCTAACATCATACTGAAAATGAAGATAATAGTTGAAAAGTTATAACTTGAAAAATAATTTATCAAACAGAAAGAAGTTAACATGAAGAAAGCAGATTTATAAGTTTAATAACACAAAAATAAATAGTTTTAAAAAAGATTAAGTGTTAACTTTACACGAAATTGTGAAAGTATTCAGTAAATATTAGTTATGCCGTTTATTTTATGTTGAATAAACACAACTCTATAGTAAAGAATAGTATTAGTTACTTTTGTATGATACTTTTTGAAGAAACCAGTGATACAGTATATGAAAGGGAACTTGAAATTGTTCAAGGTTGAAAATCATATGGTTTAACCATTGGTCAGTTCATTACAACTTCTGAGTAAAAGTCATAGAAATGGTTGGGGCTTGGCAGGCTGAATCATTATTAAAAATGAGATAAAATAGTAGTAAGTGGTGACCTGGTGAGATTTGTTCGATCGTTTTGCTGCTTGCTACGGTAGGATCTAAAGGATTATTTGTTTCAGGCGATATAGCTCAGCTGAGTCATCACGGTAGGCGAGCCCAACCACCTTATCGAGGTAGCAGCATAAGATCTCATATGACCAACGCCTCAAAAGACACTGCAATCGAATGACATTGTTTTTTACACCTCTTAACTTTAACGACCATATTTCGTAACCTCATAAAACCATACAGAGAATAATTGTGCTATATTTCTTCCTTCTATAGACAATGGAGCAACCTGGTAGTAATATAGATCATATAATTCGATAAGTGTTAAAGCAGCCTTGTTAGTGCATGATAAGATTCGTTAGGAGACAACTGCTCATGAGTTTATGAACCCTTACAAATAAACAAAGTAGTCTAGAGGTTGTCTATTCTTAAGCTGAATATCCATGTAGACAGACGATGTGCCATCACATCATCTTTGAAAGATGAGAGCTCGACGTCAGAATCTATCTAATTCCTTCAAAACTGTTGGGGACGTTAGATCCCCAGAGTTCAATTGAAAAAGGTTCTAATCTTTGATTTTTTGTGTCCGCGCATAAGCTACCCTGTTGACATTGAGATTACATTTCCCACTCGAAAAACCCTTGACTGTCATTGGTTGATGTATTATTTTAGTACGCTATTTTTGTGACTCTCACAAGGACATTTCTGTCATGCATAAATAAGCTCGCTTTATGTGCTTGTAGATGTCGTATTTTCTGGGTGCTTGTAGAATACACTTTCTACACCATATCAAAACTTCTTGAAATAGTTAGCCGGGCTGCGAAAAATGAATAGTATATCGTGTCACTGCATCATTTGTCTTCGCTCAGTTTACCGAGTAAGGTGAACTTGTAATAGTTTCAAGCATATCAGAAACACACCTTCCCAACTCACACTTATACCGTCTATAGAAACTATATAACAGTTGGAAATAAACATATCGGTTTAGATTTTAATCCATATTACTTCAATACTCAACAATCTAGCTTCTCATAATCAATGAATAACCACTGTAAACTACCAAAATTCTCTTCATTCTTTGAAATCTATGCCTCAAATGGATAAATTATTAGCATAAAACCGTCTACTCACACACCAAAATCTTATACAAAGATAACTGTGAAAGAAATATATAACTTACAATTTGTTGAACACTTATACCAGTTGCTGCTTGTACATTTGTTCCACCTGATAATGCTGTCGATAATTGATGTGTAGACTGTAATGTATGATGCATAAGTTGATTAGTTTGTACTAAGTATTGTTTACTTGTATGAATTTGTGAATGCTGTTGCTGCTGCTGCTGCTGCTGTAGCGATGATGGATTTAGTTGTGAGTTATTTGTACAATTTATTATATTACTATTATTTGTAGTGACAGAGATATTTGCATTAGAAGTGAGAACAGTAGTACCAATTACTTCAACAATATTATTATTATTATTATTATTATTATCATGTGTTATTGAATCATTAGCCAATGTAGAACTGATAATTAAATTAGTTTCTTGTTTTATGGATTCATCTATAGAATTATTATTATTATTATTATTATTATTATTATTATTATTATTATTATTATTATTATGTAAATTCAGCTCTTTGGACTCATTCAATTGTTGGGACTGTGATTGTTGCGGCTTCTTTAAACAGGTTTGTTTAGACGGAGATGGTAATGGTGTTGTACGAATTAACAAATCAGGATGATATGATGTACATGGTAATAATGTTTCTTGTGTTAAACAATCAATAATCCAATCAGGTGTAACTATAAATGGTTTAGAATTATTTTCATCTAAAGCAGCATTGTTGTTTGCCAATTTATTAGTACAATATTCATAGAAATTCTAGAAAAATAACAAACGATATGAAGATTACTAACGGCTAAAAAAACACTACATAAACAGTTGAAATAAACTAAGATTGTAAAAACAATTACTAAGAATGTAGAGTTAAGTGTTCAATATCTAAAACCATACTTCAGAATGACCAAACAATACAGTCGCCAAGCAGTGTATATAATCTACCTGAAGTAAATTAGTGGCTAGAAATTTATATTTCACGTGGTTCACATTCAGATGTTTCATGTTTGTGAACCGACGTATCAACGCAGCGTTTATGAGACATCAACCCAACATACAAACTCTGGATGATTACAAACACAGACAGATATGATGTCTAATATAAAAGAGCAGTCGACACTTAGAAACGTTTTCATTCGAGGATTTTAAACAAAACTAGAACACTGAAGTCAAACATTTAGCCATACCAACAAAATAGATTTTTAAAAAATTCATGCATATACGTGATATACTTACTCCCGCAGCCTTGGCGACAACCACATGAGTAACAGACTTATCCAAGTAATGACACATTTGGCCTCCATGTATAGTGACATATGCCCATATTGAAAGTTGATCGGCTACACTCAACTATAATTATTAAAAGAACCAATGGTATCAATATAAAACATTTTACATACCCCACTGCATGCAATTACTGTCCCTGTGAATATATGTTTAAAGTCCGGATGAAAAGGACGAAATCTGTGAGATTTTTCAAATAAGAAAAATTATTGAAACTTACGGCAAAAACTTTTGTGCTTCAGCAGAGAGTTTAACCCAACGACTCTAAATCAAATTAGGAAAAGGAGAAAAAATGTATTACCGTAACAACTGGAACAGCATACAATTCCTCCGCTTCTCCAACTTCCGCAAGAGATGGATCATCGCTGATAGCAAAACGTACACTTTCTGATAGGAATGGATGGCTCACAGCACCCAAAGACTTAAGAAGATTGACTACCTATATTTTGAGTGAAAAGAAGACATACACAAAGAAATTAATGGGTAAATTTGAAAATAGGATAAGTTACTTAATATATTTTGAGTAGTCGGATCTGTAGTAAACCTCTCTAGATTGATAGTTTCTAAACATAGTTAGAATCAACTTAAGTACAACGATTGCTTATGGTACTCATAGCTCATATCCGATAACTGAAACGTCTATTTCCTTACAAGGTGGTAAATTCGTTAGATCTTGGTGATTTATCGCGGAATATATAAATCCAAGTCAGAAACACAAATTCCTCAGGCTCAACACTCAAAATGCCGAGATGTCAAAATATATACGGTGTTTTGAGTAGGTATTAAGACAGTGTATGACATAGTCAATGCATTCAATCAAATGACTGCTTACAGTATTACTCTTAGTGTTGACCAGCTCTGAACGCTTTACAAACAATAGATTACAAAAACATTTCAATGGTTTTTCAGATTCTTTTTAGCATCCAAGGGAACTTATATGTCATCATCAAAATTAAGGATGACTATTAAATTTTAATGAATGGTAATTCTTGAACGTGACAATTTTCACAACATCCTTCGGAAGGATAGTCATAACCAACGTAGAACCTGGAACAAACATCAGTAATACAGGGAAAGTTGAAACACATGAAAGACATAATTCTTTATATTGACGTCTTCAGTGTGTTCATATACTACTTGGTATGTCTTTCAACAACAGATATCGTCACGAGACTTGGTTGGTAAAATTGAATCTCACCCTTATATCAAAGTATATAGTTAGAGCTGAAAAATTTTAAATACAACTATATTCTAGAATCTGACGAGGAGTATCTTTATTTATTCATTTAAAACAAATATATATACATGATCCACACAAAATGAGGTCGTGAAAAAATAGAGGAAGAACAGTGAGATTAACCAAAATGAATAGGAACTCATGTACGAGAGTAAAGTAATAGCATACAGTAGTGTGAGAAAGAGTTCACTTAACAGAAACACAAGCAGAATGAATCCTTTCAGTTAAAAATGTTACACATCACCATTACCTACATCGATCAGAGCTGTGTCCTGAACGTCATCGATCATGAACTTGAAGAGGAATAGTGAGGTTTAGCAGCCCTACCTAGCCCCCCAAACTGCTTGAATGAAGCGATAGAAGGAGGTATTTGTATGCCTCCACTCTACCTGAGGTGTTGATGAGGCCTTCAGGATACTAATAAACTTCTTGGACATACCCTTCTTCAATAGACGATCTTAGAGGACAGTTCTGTCCAACCATTCGAAGGTGGCCCTGATATCAAGAAACACAACGGTTGGTGGCGTGCGATTAGTGTGGCGTTGTTGTAACACCTAGTGGAAGGCGAAGATAATGATCAATACATCCTCGACCAAAACGAAAACCAGCCTGCTCTTCGCAAGTCAAACTTTCTTGGGTTTTGAACAGTCTACGAAATATGTTGGGTGTCAATAATTTGAACACAATTAGGAGGAGATCGACCCACTGATAGTTCTTACATAGATAGTATGAACCTTTTTCTAAAGATAGGGATAACTATCGACAGATTCTACGATGTTAGAACACTCTGATTGTTAAACGTTTGTCAATAACTCAGTCAGTCTCATAGTCAGAAGGACGCCACAATCTTTAAAAATGGTCAGAAGACATCCTGTAGGGTTATTTGTAGCGGCTAAAGAGTTGGAATACCTTGTGAACTCCCACCTTGTTAAGTGGATTAGTCGTCACCGAACATGAGAGACAGGACAGTGTGACTAATAGCTCTGTGCCAGAAAACCAACTGAGCTATTCCTCGAAAAACTTCCCATTATCTAAGACGTCGCAGGACTGGTGTTTCATCAGCTCCATAGATTGTTTCGCTCACACCAGACTTCTTGCTGCTAGTGTGGCTCAGGTGAGTTGGAAAGGTTTCCGAAAGTTACCATGTACAGCTGCTACTTACAGCTCTTATGCACGCTCCGACCATCTGATTTTTCGGTCCTCACGCAAACTTTGCACTATTTGTTTGCGTAACAGACATCTTACGTCGTTGAACTTGCGGTTACCTGGAGTAGATTAACGTACCTCAATGGGCTGTGAGAAGCCTGTAGAAAGCCAGTTCTTATAATTAGGATATTTCGTGACTTTACTCAACATATTGAAGATGTCATGCAAAGTTAAGACAGACAATTGCGATTATTCAACCTGTGACCAACAAGTCGGACGCACTTTTTCTAGATAACTGGTGACAGAACTCAAACCTGACTGCATCCGGACTGCAATATGTAGTGGGGAGAGCGGAAATAACGAGAAGACATCGTTTCTCACACTGGATTCCCACTTTGATGAGACTTTCTGATCTAACAGCTCATTATCTACTGTTAGTGGACATCCAGTGGATTAGCGTTGCACTTAGTGTGACACCAACGCCAACAGCACCAGACAAATGTGCCACAGAATCCCCGAATAACTGCACGAGAAACGAGCTTGAATACGGGTCTTGGATAGATAACGGACATAGATGTTCAAACGTTTTGAAAACATAGTCAACCCTAGCTGCTGTCCGACCTTCATTAACGTGTGAATGTTGAAACAAACCAGTTCTGACGGCATGCGCGGTTTCAGATAAGCTGCTTCAGAATTCGTATTTGGTGGTAGCATTCAAATTTCAAACAGTCAGTCAGTCAGTTACAAGGTAGAACTTCGTACGTAAGTACATCAGTTCAAGTTGCCATACCACGTTAGCATAGAGACACAATTGTCGATTCATAACCAATAGTGCTAGAGGTAGTAGATGTATAAGTAGTAATCCGAGAGATTAGGGTTCGAGGAAATCATTCAAGAAGTAGAATCTACTTAGGAAATATTCAGAAGGTTAGGATTTGAGAGAACACAAAAAATGGATGCACCTGCGCCATCGCTAACGGTTTTGAGCCATGTCATTCAAGGTCTCTAACCATCGATTATTATCATCTCGCGGACCCCAACCAGGTAGTCGACAACTACCGACATGACTCAGTCCATTTGTTAGTGATTTCATGGATTGCTGCCATGTTTTGGTCTGGCCGCCCCTAACTTTCTTCCAACCTACTCCTACACTACAAAACAAAGCTCTTCGAGGCAGTCGGTGGTTAGGCATACGTAACACATGTCACAACCACCTCAACTGATGAAGTTTCACCACTTCATCTATTGACCTGCCATCCTTACCTAGCAACCGTCTCCTAATAACAGCGTTTCTCACTCGGGTGTCCCACGATATATTAGCAATGCTTCGAAGACACCTATGATCGAAAACCAATAACCGACGAATATTTTCTACTCTCACTGGCCATGTTTCACAGCCATAAAGTAAGACGGAGCGAACTACTGTGCAGTACACTCGTCCTTTAGTCAGCAAACGGATATCTCGCCCACGCCATAAGTGACGCAGGTTGGCAAAAACCAATTGAGCCTTCTGTATCCGTGCTGAGATTTCGTCAGTCACCAGGCCATCAGCACTAATGAGACTCGCAAGATTAGTGAGGCGGTCTACACGCTCGACTAATTCACTCCCTATCACTAGTTCAGGTGCCGATGAAACCCAGTCTTGAAGCAACATTTTGCATTTCGAGAGGGAAAACCGCATCCCGAACATGCTTGCATTGTTGCTTAGGGTGGTCAGAAGACTCTGCATTTTGTCAGCGTCTTCACCAAGTAGGACAATGTCATCGGCATATTCTAAGTCAATAAGCGAGCTACCTGGTAGAAAGTCTACTTCTGAAAATTCAGACGATGTTATATCTAGGAGCATGTCTATGATAGAATTAAACAAGAATGGGGAGAGTGGACATCCCTGACGGACACCACTTGAAGTAAAGAATTCTGATGACAGTTCGCCATAAGCTCTCACTCGACCAGTGGTGTTCGAGTAGAGAGCTTGTATAAGGTTAATGTACTTCTTTGGTACATCTTTTAATGACAGACACTGCCACAGAACCTCACTATAAAAGGAGTTGAATGCCGCTTGGAAGTCCAGTGACTTGAGATAGATAGGACAATATTTCTACCATATGTGCTGTATGGGTTGAAGAGTAAGAAATTCTCAAAATGGGAATAAATGAATGACACAACGTACAGTAAAAACGAATGTTATCAAATAATTGTAAGTACTGTTTGTGGGTGCGAGAGTTGAAGCGATCATAAAATTTTTCAGTTTTAGTCATCATTTGGTTTGTGTCTGGACTATAATACCACCCGGGTGCCTAAACCAAAAAAAGATTTTTTCAGGGCCACTTCTCGAGCCCTTGACCAAGAGATCTAGTACACAAGACAGTGCAGCAACGTTAGGAAATCTTGTCTCATGGTAGCTGGTGGCCAAGGATCGGTTCATGCTCCATTTATTCCCCCAGAATCCCGAAGTCTATGTACACTATCGATTTGGAACCAAGGTTTTCTAACTCCGCTACGAAGAAAGATCCTTCATACTCACGAACCCTGTTAAAGGACCGGATAGTCGTTTTTCATCTCAGTTTCGTAGACCACACCTACTCCACCAGAAAGTAGTGAGCAGGACTTTACTGTCAATCACCATGTACGCATGGCTATATGACAGCATTTCGAGAGGGAGAGGAGCCTCGCTCTCTCGGCCGTACCAGGGCACTTGGGGGCAAACAGTACATGCTAAGTCAGTGCATATACGCCCAAGACTAAACCCAGTAGATTTTCATCAGGAAAATCTAGAGAGAAAGCTGTTTTAAAGAATAGATGAAACCATCCCGTATGCATGTATAGTTGTTATACCTTCTAGAGATTATATACAGCTTTTAGAGCAGCCATGGTGTTAACTGAGATGTTGAATACACAATATTAAGCAGATGAAGGGTAAAGCTAAGTCAAACAGATTTTTAAGCTGTAACTATAAGTTTTATTCGTTTCCTCAGGATGGTGTTCTAAACGACTGGCTAGGTTTTAGATACATCAGTAACACTAACTTTGAAATTAGATTGAAAAAACCTTTCGACTAAAACATCCATGTGTCTATTAGGATGCAGAAAAATATTCATTGGCTTCAGAGCATGATCGAAGTCCAGAAATTCTGCGCAGCATTTAGCACTGTCACTACTTAGCTGGGAAGATCGACGTATGACAGTAGAGGACATGAATATGTTGCAAGCATCTGATTAAGTAAGTCAGGAGTAGGTTAAAATGTAAAAAAGTAAACAGATCAATGAGTTTTCACGTCAGTGTTAGTGTATGTGGGTAGAATACCTACCAATTAGACTCACACCGCCAACCCTAATAACAAAAGCTGATTTAAAATATATGGACAGAGATGGTACTACTTACTAAAGTAATTAGCTGTGGTTTTAAACCATAATAGGATTTGAGGCGAAACAGCAACCTATGGCAGGAAGCCCTAGTTAACAATATCTAGAAACCAGTTATTCAGTCAGTATTAATCAATATAGACCATATCACAACTGTACACTAGCACGGACGCAAATGAAATTACTAACCACCTTTGTTTGAACCCTATGCCCTATCTCAGGTTTTTTCCGACAAATTTAGAGCACAACTGGGTTACTAGTAGCTATGAAAGACATTTGGATTCCGCTTTTGGTTTTTCCTTAGCTTAACTAGTGAGGTTAAAACGATCAAGTTAGGAGAACTGAGTGATAATTAACTACCATGTAGGTAATACTAGTGCTAAATTACAAGATCTTTCACAAATTCTTTAGACGATGCTAACAAATTTTTATACACTTCAGGTATCTACAGCATGTTGGTAAAAAGAAATATGGTCCTGAAGTGAGTTTTAAAAAACTTTCAACGGAATGTACAACAATCATCAGTCAAGGTTTAGCGCCCGTAACTAGCTACATGACCTCTATTGTGAGGGATCAGGCATCTGCTCCTGGTAAATATCAGAGCTAATTGAGAGGAAGCTTTTTAGTGTATATACATAACCAATAGAACTAGTTAAACAGTCTAGATAAGTCGAAGATCTGATACATTCTCAAGAAAACTGCATCATACTGCGTTAATAGCAATATGATAACTTGGAAAAATACGATCGAAGACAACAGTAAGCACATTATATTATTCAAACTCTGAGCGCAAGGACATAGAGGTGAAAAGACAGCAAAACGAATACATACCTCTTTGTCATTACAGGAGATGATGAAAAACTTTGCATCCTTAAAGACACTATGTTCCATAGGAAACGTCTAGTTTATCTCCAGCGCCAATCGCATCACTCAAAAGTTGCGCAAAAGGTTGAATGAAGATGATCAAATTCTTATTGATTTTCTCACACTTAAGATACTGATGAGTAACAAGGCTAATGTCCGTATTTGTTATTTACATGGAAAAGCCTTACTATATTTCTAGTATATGTGCAGGTATCTTTAGTCATTTGTAAAGGTGTGTTATATTTACTCTCTCTACTTCTAATTTCGCTTTCCGGATTATCTAAATATGAGGATTGCGTGGTTTCTGATTGTATTTTGTTACTATCCTTGTTAAACTTGTGTGTGGTCGGCTGACTTCTACTTTTGTTCTTCTTTTCAAGTTTTCGCCACTAACAATAATGTGCCTGCCGTCGTATTACATAAGGTACGTTCCAGCTAGATGTGGAGCAAAAAACCTTTAGTATTTGATTTTGGAATTTAAAGCAATTTAGCTGATTTTAAACGGTACAGCAGAAACTATTTTCTAACGAGTTTTCACGTCTACAAACCACCACTACCTCCAAATAAAGCACCTCAGTAGATTTGGTGTTTAATCCAGACATTTTGACTTCAAATAGCTTTATCCTCATTTTGGGATACGAAGCTTATTAGAACATATGACCTCTAAATAAAGTGCTTTAGTACCATCATAAAATTTATTATGAATTATATATATATATATAATACTCTATTTGGTAGCTTCTCTATCAGTTAACCGTATTCATCATTTCATCGGCATATGAATTTATGGGACATGTAGAGTCAGTAGTACTCTGGATGATGTAACAAATGTAATCAGAGTTTACTAGAATAAAGGAAAGATCTAGAGCTATATCAGCAGCAATAAACTACTCGAGAAGGAGAACAGCATGCCAGTATAAAGACTTATATTGTCAAGAAATAAATGACGCTATCATGGTACTAAGGGGAAGCCTTTTACACAGTGCAGTCTTAAATATCACTCTGCAAGCTCCGTCTATACAGGTCTTGCACTTTTTTCAGAATATATGAACCTTATCACCCCGCAACAAAAAATAGCAGATTCATATTGATAACATCACACTTGATGACTTTGTCACTTTACAACAGTTTGCATTCATTTTAGCGCAGTGAAGATTAGATAAAACTAACTCATTCTTCCATGTGCTTTACTCTAACCGTCAGTCTCTCTTCTATTCTAAGAAACTAATGATTATTCTATTTTATCAAACGCTACTACAACCCATCTAATCCAATTTCACTCTGATTCTCCTTAACAATATAGTTCATGTTGTAGTGGAATGCTTTTACAAAGAGAACGCTATTGGTTTAATAGAAACAATCATTATTGTAGCCAATTCTAATTTCCGTTTTCTTTCGACACAACGAAATCACCAGCAAATATATTCTTTACCCTGGATTTATTTATCTTCTCAGCAACGGGTCCGTAATTAGTATTCAGCGGTGATCATAGTAAATCTCGGCTCGACTTACTCAATATAATTTGTGAGCCAACGTCTTTATCAGGATAGGTCAATTACGGTGAGTATATTATTCATCTATCCTCATTTTTATCAAGTTGCAATACTATCAATGATGTCCTTTAAGATATATTATACTTTCAGAAACGTTTCAAAATGGTAGATAGCTATACTAATAGGCTTCGAAGTGTAGATCATTGCATTTTCACCTGTCTCCTACTCGTCACCTGAGGTTGATTGTCTGTGTTACGTGCATGAATTTTGCATTAACGCTAGGTACTTGGTGGACACAAATGTCCAAGTTTCTGTCGTATCGTCTGGTAGCAGCAAATCACAAGCTATGATGCTTCGACCACGAGCTGCGAATGGCTCTGTCATTCCTACCTATGGTACTCGATCAACCTGAATAATCGATGACAGTATCTACGGACGTTCATCCTTGCTGATGTTCCCACAGCCATACTCGGTATCGATTCCCTACAGCTCTATGAATCTATATTTCGTCCAATATGGAATCCATGGATCTTAACGTGAAAACAGACATGTACTGAATCGCTAATATATATTTCGCATTATTATTTATTTCATGTTATATTTGATAAATTACCAAAATTAACGAAACCGACGAGATTCAATTGGTTATTAATTATGTGGTAAGCCACATCGTCATATTCAGACCTCCAGTCACGGCAAAACCTCGCCGACTGGCACTGGACAATTCAGTTTTTGCTAAGCCTGAGTTTGACAGTTTACTCGCTATATGTATTACTTCGTCCTTTAGCTTCCTCTCTCCATTTGGTTAGCAAAAAGATGGCATTTGTTGGAGACGATACGGCGATTACTGAGCAGCAACGGCAGATGTCCAGTGTTCCGCCTCCGAACCTGTATACCGCACGACATTTAATCTGCCTGAAGAAAAGTTTTTGCATCACAGAGCAGCGATTTTATGTATATTGGATAACGTCCAACGACTATCTGCGTAGATGCGAATACTGCCTCTGGTGTGAACATCGACAGGTCGCTCTCCCTCGAAAGTTATTTACTTGTCCATACGTTTTCTTACGAGTAGATTTGGAACGCAAACGTTTGCTATAACCTTATGAAGGATCTTTTCATGTGATCTCTGGTCACTAAAAGACCTTCAAGGTTGATGGATACAGTCAGCATTGATCGTCTCAAACCAGCGCACGTCAACAAAAGTGCCCTAACTGGTAAACCGAAATTCAGTGCTAGACCAGTCCAAATCACTAGCGGGATCACGATGTGTCCTTCGGACCCCACTCTAGATCCGTCCTACGTCTGCCGCGTTTTCTGGTCCAGACCGTGACGAACGCAATCTTCAGATTCTGCATACGAGCCATGTTGGTGTGACACGCCAACTCAAACAGCAATCATGTCACATTACCGCTGGTACAGTTCCTCGTAGAAGACCTTCAATGGCAACTCAAGCTTCATTGGTCGCCTCCCGTTCGTCAGCCCTTCCGCTCTACGATCGCACGTGGGTCGACCAGTCTCCCGAACGGAACCGATACCTGTCGAAAGTGTAAACCCTTTCTAGTTAGGGCCGCTGTATTGGAATTCATGTACGAAGAGAACAAAATTGATGAAATAGAAACATTTTCTATTGTACACATGTCAGGCATGCACGTAAACACGTCATTTTGATATGCTTGAACTATTACGCGTTTACCTAGTTGGGAAACGAGGGCGAAGATCAAGGTTCATGCTTCTCAAGTCCGATTATCCCAACCCGCACATTGAGTAAAAATAAGACTTGATTTGAAGTAGAAAATGTGATCTACAAGCATCCAGAAATACGAGGGCCGAGTCCAGAAGAAAATCAGAATCCCGGACTAGGGATCCGAGACTGGGTCCTGGTCATAAAATGTTACACATAATGCGTATTTATACATTTTGGTCGAATAAGAAACAGCATCGAAGTCTGTGACATTGACAGTTGAGACTACCAATAAGAAGCAACATTTGAATTGATCAGAAAAAATAACTCAAATCATCTTAGCTCTGCCCTAGGAGTTGGAAGAAGAATTATGACGTCTCGTGATGAAAGCCGATTCCCTCGGAAGTCACGGGGCTGATGCCTCTTCTGACAACCAGAGCAACCACTTTTTTAGGTACATGGAACGTTGATAAATTGTGGAAGACTGGAAGACTATTTCGAGTTGCGACAGAAATGAAAAGATACAACCTCGAGGTGCTCGGCATCAGTGAAACACACTGTACACAGGTAGGACAACTGAGAATTGCTTCAGGAGAACTGCTGTTATACTCTGGTCAAGAAGAGCGAAATGCTTCACATACACAAGGAGTCGCACTGATGCTTTCCAAACATGTACAAAAGGCACTGATAGGATGGGAATCTCATGGACCGAGGATCATTAAAGTATCCTTCAAAACAAAGAAAGCGGACATTACAATGAACGTCATCCAATGTTATGCACCTACCAATGACAGAAGTTTAATACGGCCTTTCTTCGGGATACTGTAAAGCTCAACGAATTCAAGATAGCCCTCACCAACAGGTTCCAGGCCTTTCAGGATCTACTCAATGGAGAGGACGCAACATTGGAGAACAATCGGAAAGGGATTAAGGAGGCAATCACTTCAACATGTCACGAAGTTCTGGGTCACAAAAAGTACCATCACAAGGAATGGATGTCTGTTGGTACTCTTGCAAAAATCGAAGAAAGGAGGAACAAGAAGGCAGCAATCAATGTCAGCCGAACAAGAGCGGAGAAAGTTACCGCACAAGCTGCATACACAGAAGCGAATAGGGAACTGAAGAAGAGCATCAGAGCTGACAAACGAAAATATGTGGAAGATCTAGCAATGACGGTGGAAAAGGCTGCAAGAGAAGGAAACTTGAGACAATTGTACGAAACAACAAAGAAGCTCGCTGGAAACTATCGTAAACAAGAACGACCAGTGAAAAGTAAGGAAGGCAAAGTAATCAGCAACACTGAACAACAGCGAAATAGGTGGGTAGAGCACTTTCAAGAACTCTTGAATCGACCAGCTCCACTGAACACACTTAACATCGAAGCAGCATCCACGGATCTCCCAATTAATATTGGCGCACCTACAATTGAGGAGATCAGTATGGCCATCAGACAAATCAAGAACGGCAAAGCAGCACGACCAGACAACATTCCAGCAGAGGCAATGAAAGCAGATGTAGAAGCAACCGCGAAAATATTTCACATCCTGTTCAAGAAGATTTGGGATGAGGAACAAGTACCATCAGATTGGAAAGAAGGATACCTCATCAAAATACCAAAGAAAGGAGATCTCAGCAAGTGTGAGAACTACAGAGGCATCACTCTTCTTTCAATACCAGGCAAAGTCTTCAACAGGGTATTGTTAAACAGAATGAAGGACTTCGTAGACGCCCAACTTCGAGATCAACAGGCCGGATTTCGGAAGGATCGATCGTGTACTGACCAAATTGCTACATTACGGATCATTGTGGAACAATCAATTGAATGGAACTCACCACTCTACATCAACTTCATCGACTACGAGAAAGCATTCGATAGCGTGGATAGGAAAACACTGTGGAGGCTTCTTCGACACTACGGTGTGCCTGAGAAAATAGTCAACATCATACGGAATTCTTATGATGGATTCAACTGCAAAATCGTGCACGGAGGTCAGCTGACAGACTCTTTTGAGGTGAAGACCGGTGTCAGGCAAGGTTGCTTACTCTCACCCTTTCTCTTTCTCCTGGTCATCAATCGACTGGATTATGAAGACGTCAACATCTGGATGGAAGCACGGTATCAACTGGACAGTTAGGACGCAGCTGGACGATCTGGACTTCGCAGATGACCTGGCTCTTCTATCGCACACTCAACAACAAATGCAAGAGAAGACGACCAGTGTAGCAGCAGCCTCTGCAGCAGTAGGTCTCAACATACATAAAGGAAAAAGCAAAACTCTCCGATGCAACACAACATGCACCAACCGAATCACGCTTGATGGAGATACCTTGGAGGACGTTACCACCTTCACATATCTTGGCAGCATCATCGACGAGAAAGGTGGATCGGACGCAGATGTGAGGACGCGGATTGGCAAAGCGAGGGCTGCATTTCTACAGTTGAAGAATATCTGGAACTCCAAACAACTTTCAAACAAAACCAAAATCAGGATTTTCAATACAAATGTCAAGACAGTTCTACTGTATGGAGCGGAAACATGGAGAACTACGAAAGCCATCATTCAGAAGATACAAGTGTTTATTAACAGCTGTCTACGCAAAATACTTCGTATTCGTTGGCCAGACACCATCAGCAACAACGAACTGTGGGGGAGAACGAACCAGATCCCAGTGGAGGCGGAAATCAGGAAGAAGCGGTGGAAGTGGATAGGACACACACTACGAAAAGCACCTAACTGCGTCACGAGACAAGCCCTCACATGGAACCCTCAAGGCAGAAGGAAAAGAGGAAGGCCAAGGAACACACTACGCCGAGAAATAGAGAAAGATATGAGAGGAATGAACAAACACTGGACAGAATTGGAGAGGGAAGCCCAGGACAGAGTTGGTTGGAGAAAACTGGTGGGCGGCCTATGCTCCATTGGGGATAACAGGCGTAAGTAAGTAAAAAAGTAATAAACTACTGGACACCGGTACATTTGAACCGCAGATGTTGGAGCAAAATAGGTGCTATCCAGGTGAAATATATTTCACAATTACTAATCAAACCCCAGGATAAGCTATTTTTACTGTTGCTTCCTGATTTTCTTTTCTTCAAAGCAGATTGCGCAAATAAAGTACATTCAACGGCTTCATTCGTCTTTTCCTAATCATCAAACTATCCCCCTAACAGAATACCATGATGGAACAAAGAAATAATATTACTGGAGATGCAGTATATGCCTCATCCTGTAAATAATATTTAATAGATTTAGCGAGATGAAGCAAAGGTTGCTTTCACCATATAATCAAATTCTATGTGTTAGAAGTAATGTTTTTCAGTTGGTAAGTAGTTTGAAAGACTAATGTAAGTTGATCTCGGTGAATTTGTGCCAAGTGTGTGTATATCCTTTTATAGGAAGCTACTATACATGTAATGAGTAAAAATTAACACTTGAATGACAGCTTTATTGCGTCAAAAGGACGCAAGTGGAGCACCTAAACCTTGGTCAGTTTCAACCTTTCCAAAAAGTTATATATTATTCTGCTGAATGAAATCTGAGGGAGAAAACTTACCAATCGGTAAAGGGTATCTAAAGTAGTTAACACACCCTGAGATATGCTTGTCACGAACAGCTTAAATTTTTGAAACATCTTGTTAACTACTTTTCTGTAATAACGTGAAGGATGAAGGGCCAAAAATGTACTTCATAATAGGGTTATCTGGCTAGAAACACACGACCAACTAAGTTTATTATTTGTCTTAACCCACAATGTACAACTATGGTTTGTTCACATCATAATACATTCCAAACTCCAACTCTCATCTACTTCCAACCTCAAACAAATGATTTTTCAGATCAGATTATGCATTGTTTTCTTCTCTATTTACAGACAAATGGACATGTACCAAATATCATAGTGCAGTATTTTAAAAAGATCATTATTGCCTAATATAAATATAAATAATAGCGCTGAATTAAAATGAAATAATCATTCTAATTTATTTAAAAGTAATATATACATTAGTAATAAATGATAGCTACAAGTGAAGAAAGTAAGGAAATACAGTTGATCTATAGTACAATATGACTATTGGTTTGAAGATTGAAACAATTACCATCTTCAAACGTAAAATAACAAAATGTAACTGTTATTTCCTTCTATAAAGTTATATAGATTATTTTTTATTTAAAATTTAGATGACTTGATATGATGTTTAACTTGGGGAGGAAAACTGCTGCTGAAATGAATGAAAAAAAAAATTAAAATTATTTACGAAATTATTTGTAACAGCAGATTTATCACAATAATTCTTTTCTATCTGTTTTCCGTCCCTTTCCTATAGCTGTAGATACTAAAAGTCACCCTGTCATGGTATTGAAATTACATATTGATGTGTTATTTATACATTACTAGGATACCGCGATTTCTCTGCTACGAAAAACTGGATGCCGAATGATGCCTCACAGTATTTAAGTCTACAGAACAAATGTTGTTGCATCAAAACAATTAGAAACTGCATGAAAAATTTAACCTTATATCTCTATCCTTTATATGTTATTATTACTATTTGTAAGTCCTGATTTTTGCTTAGAATATTTTTCATACTCTAATGTCATCTCGCAGACACAGGCACCAACAACGAATCCGATTATGAATTCTAACGAAATTCTTGTGTCTTGTACGTATAAACTAAAAAATTAACATCAGGAAAATATGCGAAATTTCTAATCTGATTTTTAAGTATTTATGCCTCTACTGATTTTTCCCCGCAAATATACATCTTTGTATCGTAATTGTTTTAAAGTCGTTCACAGGAAGCTGTGAAAATACATATGTAACCTCAGATAAGCTCTTATTTATTTTAAAATTCAAATAATCTGTTTTATTACTTCCGTGCTTTCACTACTCTTATCTTCATGTACATTTACCGTTTCAGACTTCAGTATTTTTTTCAGTGATTTTAAGGTTTATACAGGTTGGACTGAAATCTATGAAGAACATTTAAGCGATACCAAAGTGATTTTGAGGAACTTCAGGCACTAATTAAGATTAAAAGTTTATAAATTAGTGTGAAGAGTTAGAGTTAGGACTTTGGACACGAACACTAGCTTTAACCTATTTAGTCATATGAATGAATGAATGAATTTCGAGCAAACTTCAACGAGTCTTTGTGTTAAGTCAAAATATTTCGTCCATAAATAATAATCCCATAGCTATATCATTAAAAAACTGCAATTTATAGTGTTTGTATAAATTAACTCACCTTCAGTTTGTAAATCATCATGTTAAATAATACAGCTTTATTCTGTATTAGAAATTTAATGTTTCATTCCATTGTAGGTTTAAAATCAGTAGTTGATGTTGTTAAGATGTTATTCACTTGAAAAGTTTGATTAATATTCATTAGTTTACTGTCTAACGAATGAGTTCTACGTACATGACTGTCATGTGCTGCATGTGAAGCAAATGGTTTCCAACAAAATTTACACTAAATTTAAAAGTAATTACAATCATTAACATAAATTACTAATCATTGTAAATATTCAAATGTTACAAAGAATACTTTACAAAAAATTGAAGATTTCACAATTATACAATACATAATAATAATGATCTATGCTTAATAATTTTCATGAATGATTTTCATCATAGCACATACCAAACAGTGATCTGGTGAGAATAGTTGACCGAATCACTTTACCTAAGAGGTTGTTCAGCAAAATTAATGAGCTCATTATCAATATCGACAACTAGCAAAACAAAGATTAGAAAGTATTCCATTTATTTAACGAAGATTATCAATTCGATTTGTGATAATCACCACCAAAATTCTCGAAACAAAACCCACTCTTTGACTAAACAATATTATTTCGATTTAGTAAATGGAATACAATTATCACTAATGTTTTAGAAATAAATCGCTCATACTTCTATCATATAACTACTAAATGATTTTCAATTACCATTTAAGCTTTTTATGATAGTAATGATAAACAATATCACCTAAATCATATTAAACTTGAATTTTAGTGAAATACAAAACAGTTCACTTTTGATAATTTTAAAGTTAGGTGAGATAAATGATAATATGACAATATATCTATTTCCATATGACTGCAAGTAAACCCTAATGATGAATGCCATGTAGCTTCAAATCTGTTGACAGTGATTTCTGGTGACTGTCTTCAGTCAACTAATATAAAGCACGATATAAAGTTACTCTTATTTGTGGCCAACAGTGTTCAGCAAAAACGAAGCACTAGATGATGTAGCCATAGGTGATCAATCAGCGTAAACTTTACAGTTATACAGAAAGTTAACTGCAACCTGCATAATTCATTTCATGCATCTTTGCTCACATAATTTGGTAATATAAACCCAAATCTAACCTGGAATCTAATGATTTACAATACACTTTATTGAATAGTTCAAAATATCAGGAAAACTGATTCTTTCTAACAACCAAAACACAAGATTTGACATACGGAATCGATTACCGGTGGATACCAGTCTAATTGAACTGACAAGTTCCGAATAGGCTGAAATGAGCATCATTGATTGGATGTTTATTCA